>JAVJIX010000080.1:2632500-3832500 GCA_036785185.1 Paratrypauchen microcephalus | reverse complement strand
GAGCGAGGGATTACTGTATTTTGTTATTCACCATCAATACATTTGTCTGCTTTTTACTAAGGAATAATTAATTGAGGAATATACAATATAATAATACTATGATATATTTATGACTCAGTGTTATGTTACTATAGCACTTATCAGGTGAAAAACGCAGCTTATCAGTTAATCGTTAATCGATCTATAAGGTCAATCAACTATCAATTAATGATTCAATCAATAATTTGCATCCCTACTTTTCACACTTCTGTACCTCCGGCATGAAGGTAGGAGTGTGAATAGTCCATGTTGGGGGTGGGTGGGGCCTTTGATGATGGAGGCAGCTCTCTTGCGGACTCTGCAATGGTAGATCCTCTGCAGAGACGGTTGAGGTGTCCTGGTGATCTTTGTGGCTGTCTTAACCACTCTCTGCAGGTGTTGGTGGTCCCTCACAGTAGTGCTGCCGTATCACACAGTGATGCAGCTGGTCAATGATGCAGCTGTAAAAGTTGCTGAGGATTTTGGGTGACATGCCAAATTTCTTCAGCCACCTCAGGAAGTACAGCCACTGTTGAGCCTTCTTCACCACCTGTGTAGTGTTGATTGTCCAGGTGAGGTCATCACTGACCCCCAGGTATTTAAAGGTGCTCACCCTCTCCACCTCAAGGTCCCGGATAAACAGTGGCTGATGAGGTCTCCTCTCCTTCCTCATGTCCACTATCATCTCCTTGGTCTTGTCTGTGTTGAGAGTGAGGTTGTTGTCCCCGCACCATGTCACCAGACTGTCCACCTCCCTCCTGTAGGCTGCCTTGTCTCTGCCTGTGATACGACCTATCACAGCAGTGTGGTCAGCAAACTTCAGGATGATGTTCTCGGGGTGGGATGCGACACAGTCATGGGTGAACAGGGTGTAGAGGATGGGGCTGTGGGGTACCGATGTTGGTGGTGATGCTGGCTGAAGTTCTTGAATGGTTAAGGTGTGTCTGTGCTCTGTGGCGGTGATGGTGGTGATGGTGGTGATGGCGGCCTCAAAGCAGGTGTAGAAGGCGTTGAGGTCGTCTGGAAGGTTGTCTTAGGCTTTGATGGTGGTGGAGCTGGAGCTGGTCCTGAAGTAAGTTTTGTCTCATGGCACAAGATCTTTTCCCATCCCTAAAAGAAAATGTATGCACTATAAATATTGATCCCCAAAATATATTGTTTCAGTTGTCATATATTAAAAGATAAGCTGATGTAGTAATTATCGTGAAATACCTAAATAGAAGCATGTTGGAGGTTGATTGATAGTGGAAATGTTGAGTGGGTTCCAAGAATAATGTACTATACATTCTTGTAGGCAAAGCAATACCTGTTTAGACCCACAATACCCAACCTCCTGTTCAGAGGAGTTGTGTACATAGAGCCAAAGTGCTCCATTTGTGATATAAACATTGCCTAGGATCCAGATCTGGCTCCGAGGTTTGCTGGTGAGGTCATTCCTGTTTGCTGAATGGTGTGGGAGGGACAGGAATGATCTAAAGATGGGCTTCAAGTGCTGTGTCTGGTCACGTCTGTTTGACATATTGTCTCCTGTGTTTTCTAGCCCACTCACATGGCTAGCCCTATGCTTAGCTAGCCTCCCCTCTCCCGGGAAACCAAACTGAGAGAGGGGAAACATTTACTATGTCAGGAGAGGGATAATGTAGTTTCTATGTGTCATTGTTTCCACTGACCACAACCTCTGCTATCAGTGTCATTGTCCCGTGATAATTGAATCATTTTATTTTTTTTATTTGGGTTGTCCGAAGTATCAAAAATCTGAGACTAATTTAAACTAGATACTCTTTTGAACTTAAAGGTTCAAAGGTAAATGAACTTTGATACTTAAAGGTCCTATATCACACAAAATATTTTCTTGTGAGTTTTAAAGGGACAGTGTGTAAGATTTTTACCCGTTAATTACTGAAATTGAAGATACCCATTCAAAAATACATTGTTTTCCAAGCCTTTTCACTTCCATCATGAAATCAAAATATTCTTTTGGACTTAGATATAGTCACATAAAAGGGGGATCTTCCCCATGCAGAGGCAGCCATTTTGAATACGAGAGCCGCAGAAGGACATTTGGGCTCCGCCTTCGCCTTCGGCAAGGCTCGTGGTTTTGGGTAAACGACACAAGCATGCTGCCGGATCAGACTCGTAATGGATCTAACACATGTTTTGGACTAAATTGTTTTACTGGATTTTATTCGCTGGATCCTTACGGACAAATTGAGAGCAAGTTTATGGTGAAATACAGAGTTTGACCTGTGGAAAGCATTCTAAGGTAAGCTAACCTCGTTTTGTGCTTTTCCGTATAAAAGCCCCATGTGCTCGGGGAGTGATTGTTGTGCAGGGAAATGAATTGCATAGTCAAAAAGAGGAGACTGTAAGGTTTCATTTGATGTGTAGAGTGTCATGGTACATGATCGGGAATGTGTGTTTTCATGAGAAAAAAAAAAACGGGACCGCGTTTTATTTATACAGTAGCGGTGCGCGGGTCCCTCGAGGTCTGCTGTAGCTAAAACAGAAAGTGCAATAGCACCATCCACCTATGCGCCACAAATCCTACACACTGGGGCTTTAAGCCATGTTATAATAAATCTTGTTACCTCTTCAAAAATGTATCTGAAGTTTAAGGGCCCGTTTACACGAGGACGCTTACGGGTAAAAACGACAAAATATTTTATCGGAAGTGCCTTTCGTTTAGACGGTGACGGCGTTTTTGGGGCCTAAAAACGCAAAAATCTGAAACCACCCTCCAGAGTGGAAAAGTTAAATACGCTCCGCTGTAGCGTCTCCGTGTAAAGTGCCCAAGACGCAAAACTGGTCAGATCTGCTCACGTCAGTACACGTTTACGTCACATAGATGCGGCAATACAATGAGGAGGACCACCACCGGCCCCTTATCCCGGCTCCAGCGCACCGGTGGCTCCACCGGTCCTGAGCACCGGTGGAGCCGCTGGAGCCGGCCCCTTATCCCGGCTCCAGCGCACCGGTGGCCGCTGGAGCCGGGATAAGGGGCCGGCTCCTGCCCCTTATCCCGGCTCCAGCGGCTCCACCGGTGCTCAGGACCCGCTGGAGCCGGGATAAGAGGCCGGCTCCAGCGGGTCCTGGAGCCGCTGGAGCCGGGATAAGGGGCAGGAGCCGGCCCCTTATCCCGGCTCCAGCGGGTCCTGAGCACCGGTGGTGGTATTAGCGGAGGAGGACCACCAGCCCCTTACCCAGCTCCAGCGGGTCCTGAGCACCGGTGGACCACCACTACCGGCCCCTTACCCGGCTCCAGCGGATCGTGAGCACCGGTAGTTGCGTGCCGCCGCGCCTCGCGCACGGACCGGACGGGGAAGTTGCCCCGGCTCCGGTATACTTGGTTCGAGACCCCGGGGCGGGGGAAGTCTCTTACGGGCAGCTTTGAGAAATAGTGTCTGACGATAGCCGGCCCCCGCTCGGTCCGTGGGATTAGGGGGTACGGTCGCCTGCCGTACCCCCGCGGAGGGGCTCCGTGATAAGGCCACTGGGAAGGATACGGTTCGTCTCGGTCTCACCTCCGAGGGGTCGAGCGCGAGCGGCCCGCGCCGCACCGAGCTACCAGCACTCGGACCCGCAGTGCCCAGGAGCCGTCTGACGTGGGTAGAACCAGACAGGGGCCCTGAGATGGCGGGTCACGTATGCCCATCGTTCGAGCTCTTTAAGCGGGCTACATAGTCCGCTAATGTCATGCGTTAGACTTCCACACTTGTGTAAGGGGAGACCCCACAGCCGGTACAGTCGTGGTTAGAAATGTAACTTGACGCTGTTGTGATGGTTTTTTTTTTGTTTTTTGTTTTTGTTTTTTTCAGTCCAGCGCCTCCCTTCGCTGGCTTTTGCGTCCACTTTTGCGTCTTCGTATAAACGCGGATAAAAAATTGAAGACGAGACGCCACTTTTGCGTCTTCTGTTTTGATCGTCGCCGTATAAACGTAGCCTAATTCACACATGTTTTAGTAACTCTTTATTATTAGTCTGTCTACATCTCCAAAGATCAAAATGGTCTGATCTACCTTGTCATGTTGTGATAGTTTTCAAGTTAACAGTTACCTTTTTACCTTTTGTTCAGTACAAATTGGAAATTCCAGGCCTAAAATTATCCAAATGATTGTACTAAAGGTGTCTGGAGTTTAAAAACACAGTGAAGCACTTCCTGTATTACCACATGACATCACAAAGTGGAGCAGAGTGTTTTGTTTTTGAGAGAAGAACAGGAGTAACTTTGCAGGATGTGTGTTAAATGTGTGAATGAAACAAGATGCAACTTCAGGTGTGTTTGTGATGAGGAAACAACATTATAACATAGATCAGTAAATGGTGTAATATGGGCCCTTTAAAAACATAAACAGGAAAAGACCCAGAGAATCCTTCTGTGGCTCACAAGACCTTTTTCATGCTCCAAGGTCCTATATTACACAAATGGATTCCCGTGAGTTGTTTACAGTTATTTTTTTATTTTATTTTTTTTTTCCCCATGGTAACGTAATATGTTGGTGGCTTTGTTTTCTATACAAAAGTGTGGGTGGTTTGTGGTCCTAAAGTTCAACTATACACTCAAAAAGGCACTACAGTATTGTCACTTTTCCTTGTTTTGTTTTCCATAAAAATGTTGTTGTGGTTTTCTAGTGAACTGTCTGGAGTGATTATGTTAATGATGGAGACAAACAAATGAGTTGGTTTGAATGCAACTGAATAGGCAAATCAGTTATTAAACTAGTGGAGCGGCTCAAGGCATGATATGGTGTAGGTCAGTACAGTGTATTGAGTGTAGTTTATTTTATGTATTTATTGGAATTAAACGTACACTATGCAACAGAGAGATGTTATTTCTTTGCTCATAATGTTTAAAAGTATGATTTAAAGAGTCTGTACCCATTTTTCCCATGGCTTTGAGCAAAATGTGTCTTACCCCAGTACAGATATATTGTATAAGAAGCTCTTGAGGTCAAAATATATCTGCTGCATGCTGTCTGCATCTAATTACAAAAGGTGTTATTGTCCCATAATCAGGAAGTGCACGTTGGCATGCCTGTTGTTGTTGCCTTACAGTTTCAGATTGCATTTATTCGGTATTCAGATGTTTTTTATGGCTTGTCTCAGTGGAGATAGGCACGTTTCATGCTATACTGAAGAACGTTCCAGGCACGGATACAAGCAGGTGGCGAACTCTCCACCAGAATACATATATAGAAAACTTTCATTTTTTTGTACCTGACATAAAATCAGCAGAGCATGCATGTGTTGAAGAATGACGCCAAGGGTTGATGGTTTTTCAGTGGCAGCACAGTGAAACTACGTGTGGTGAGGAAGATTAATCTCTTAACTGAAGATGGGTTTTTGTACAGGTTTTTGTCCCTGGTGCAAAACCTCAAACTACAGCCTCTATAAGAGACACGCTAACCTTCACTTCCTTTTCTTATACTGACTGATTGCATTGTGGACTTCTCTAAACTAGACCCGTCACAATAACAGATTTTGAAATGCGATATATTGTTGTAAATGTAAATGATAATATTGAAACAAATGTACAGTATGCCACTGACACAATGTAGGCTCTGTGCACAGTAGCAATTTTAAACATAAAAAAACATAAAATAAACATCTAATAACTATATTAGTGCAGTATTTTACGGGCTGTGCAATCAATATATTAATCAAATCAAGATCCGTTAGCTTCAAACTGTCATTAATCCACTTGGGTATTTCTAATTCAGAGGTCTACAGCCAATTCTGTCAGTGAAAGCATGTGGTTTGGAGCAGAGTTTGGACTTTGGCATAATATAATTAGACGATTATGTATTTCAGTTAATGAATATAAACATTTGTTAAAATTTGTGAAAATCAATGAAATTTGGAAAAAATCTGATTGTGATCGATAAATAAGTGGACTTTTTTATGGTTATTATTTTTTGTCATATTTCACAGCCCTAATTTTAATATATCTATTTGTTCAGTAAATTGATTTCAAAGTTGAAAACCACTGTAGTGGAATAACGAGTAGTTTATTGCGCAGTCCTAAATAGTTGTAAAGGTGCATTGTGTAATTGTGTTTCTGGTGTAGGGGTCCGTCAAATGCTTTTCTTCATGGAGAGTATAACATTAAATCTTCATGGAGACCAAACCAGACCAAGTTACAGGCCAGATCTGTGGCGAGGCAACCCTGCTTGCAGCCCAAATGCCTGTTTTTGCACTATGAAAACCATAGTCATAGTCATAGTCATAGTCATAGTTTGCATAATTAAATAATTGCAGTGTTTCCCATACATAGACCAATCTGTGGCGCCATTGTAGCACCATTGTAGCACCATTGTATGAAAACCAAGTGCTCCAAATTGATTCTGCCTCTATATATTTTTTTTCAATGCATTTCTGTCTGTCTTGCTCCCGGAATCCCTCCCTCCGGTCCTCAATTTCTACCACGTGCACCACTGAACACTTAGTTGTAAGGTAGAGCTGTTAAATGTCATACTGTGAAACATTCCAGATAAAGCAATCTCTTTGGAGACAAGCATTTGACGGACACCAGAAAAGTTACACAGTGTAGCTTTACATTATGCCATGGTCTTTTAAGAACTACCTATTCTTGTGCAAATCAATATACCTTACTTTACAAATGTAGGCTGCCTGCATAGTCTGTAATACCAGTGCTCTCAGTGGTAGTTGGCGCATTGAGTCAAATATGAACAATACAACTCCTCCCAAAATTTCCTGTCCCATGAACTACCTTTTTTGTATGTTGTGGTATCACACACGTAGTGAGTGTTGAATGTTACATAACTGAAGCTGTGGATTTCATGGTGCTTCTTTGTTGTTGCCTGGATGTGTAACTCAATGGGCGAAGTCCACTGACTTTACTGATATGCTTAGCTGGAACCGTGTGACCAGTGATGCAACATGTGCTCATAGCTGAAAATGTATTGAGCATTATGCAGTGTGAAATGTAAAGATCTAAGAAAGGGTGAAAAAAGTCATTTTTCAGTAATAATAATGATTAGACATAGCTAGGACTTTAGACTGTGAGATACTGAGACACTTTATCCAAAACAGTGCTCTGATCAGAGAGTGAAGAAGGGCACAGGAGTAGATTTATGGAGCTTTAATGTCCTTTCTTATATCCTTGTATCTGGTTATATATAAGAACATTTGAATTTTATTACTAACTGAAATGACTGTAACAGTAGTAATAGCTAGCACATAAATTACCTTCAGAACATTTACACAACAATTAAGGAACAATTAAATAAACAAACCTATGTACAGACCCACCTCTATCATAGACGCAGACTTAATAGGTAGGTAATGAACTGAAGCTACAGCAATTAAAGACACCCGAGCTGCCTAAGAATGCCTGAACTAAATAAACGGTTACAGAACTAACAGTTATACTAGGAAATTTACAGCAGTAATAATTTATAGTGCTTCTCTAAACAAAAGATGCTGTACAAAGAATACAATTAAAAAGAATATATTAAAAAAAAAAGGGTTGGGGTTAGGGTTGTAGGTTAAGACATGTGTTAAAGTGGTTCCAAATGTTTTTTTTTTTTTTTTTCCTTATTGGAATTGAAAAAGCTGGCTCAGTGCATCCCTAATCATGACATTCCTACAATATTTGACTATTTTTCTATTAAGTTTGTATCGGCAACTGTAGATGTGGAGTGTTTGTTTATGTAGTTCATGAACGGGTGCCCTTGTTAAAAACACAGTGGAGCACTTCCTGTATTACCACATGACATCACAAGGTGGAACAGAGCATTTTGAGCTTTGGAGATGTAGACAAACTAATAATAAAGGCTTTACTCAAACGTGTGAATGAAACAAAACTCGGCTTCAGGTATGTTTTTGATGAGGTAACAACGTTCCAACTTGGCTTAATGCTTAAAGACCTTTAATCCAAGTACAGTGAACCCTCGCTGTATCGCGGTTCACTGTTCGCGGCCTCGCTGTTTCGCGGATTTTTTTCCCCAATTTTTTTTTTTTTTTTCAATTTTTTTTATAGTGTAACTTTTTTTTACAGTGTAACAGTGTGTCCTGCGCCCTGATTAGCTAAGAGACTAGACCAGGACTAAACCAGGTCTAAACCAGGACTAAACCAGGACTAAACCAGGTCTAAACCAGGACTAAACCAGGTCTAAATCAGGACTAAACCAGGTCTAAACCAGGACTAAACCAGGTCTAAACCAGGACTAAACCAGGTCTAAATCAGGACTAAACCAGGTCTAAATCAGGACTAAACCAGGTCTAAACCAGGACTAAACCAGGTCTAAACCAGGACTAAACCAGGTCTAAACCAGGACTAAACCAGGTCTAGACCAGGGATGGTGACGCAGGGTGGTAGGGACAGTCTCTGATTTCCTTCACGAGAGCGCCTGGGTGACAGGAGGTGTGGCCTTTGTTTACTTGCCATGGAAGAGACTGAGTGCGAGCCGGACAAATGGAAGAGCCAAGAATCAACAGGGACGGGCCTGGCCCGGACGCCGCTCGGCCGAGGGAGCCCGCAGCGGGGAGAGCCGCATTCGAGGGAGCCGCAGCGGGGAGAGCTGCATTCGAGGGAGCCCGCAGCGGGGAGAGCCGCATTCGAGGGAGCCGCAACGGGGAGAGCTGCATTCGAGGGAGCCGCAGCGGGGAGAGCTGCATTCGAGGGAGCCCGCAGCGGGGAGAGCCGCATTCGAGGGAGCCCGCAGCGGGGAGAGCCGCATTCGAGGGAGCCGCAACGGGGAGAGCCGCATTCGAGGGAGCCCGCAGCGGGGAGAGCCGCATTCGAGGGAGCCCGCAGCGGGGAGAGCCGCATTCGAGGGAGCCGCAACGGGGAGAGCTGCATTCGAGGGAGCCCGCAGCGGGGAGAGCTGCATTCGAGGGAGCCCGCAGCGGGGAGAGCCGCATTCGAGGGAGCCGCAACGGGGAGAGCTGCATTCGAGGGAGCCGCAGCGGGGAGAGGACACTCGCGCGCAGAGAGGAGACAGTGGGTCTTCCCCGTCACGCCGAGAGGACGAACCCGACCCCGTCCTAGAGAGCTGTGGAGTATTGGCGACGCATTGATAGCCATGCCCCGAACTCCGGGGCGGACTGATTTTGGAGCCGGGGTGAAATGCAACCAACTCTTGTGAGCGCAGGTTAGTGGGGGAAAATCCTCATGGTAGAGCTGATCGGGGCTTTAGACCTAGTCCCTTGTTGAAGTGTTCATACCTGGTCTTGTGGTGAGGACTGGTGCTCAGAGGCGTCTGTTAGCGGTTTGGCACTGTTAGCATTGGCTTGAGTCTTGCCCAAAATGATATCCAGGTCGCTTTCCACTCGACTTTCGCACATGGCATGGATATGTGGTACCAAAACAAACACACGTGTCAGCGCGCACGTGTCCGCGTGTCACGTGCCCCCCCCCCTCAATATTAATATATTTTGATGAAAATCTACAAAAGTTTGAGTGTTTAAACAAGAGAAAAATGTGAGAAAATGTTAATACCAGTCTCAGAAAGGTGTATAATGTGTCTGAAGCGTTTTCAGCCTTAAAACATGTAGAATAATTGTAAAATATAAAATTGTCCTACTTCGCGGATTTCACTGATTGCGGGCTATTTCTGGAACCTAACCCCCGCGATAAACCAGGGTTCACTGTACATTATTTCTTTATCATCTGATACTAGATTTTCTACCCAATTCCTACAATACAAAACTATTTTGCTATTAAAGGTACATTGTGTAACTTTTCTGGTGGAAGGTAGACCACTTTTTTTTTCTTTAGGGAGATGTTTTTGCTTTGCTTGGCATGTGCCACGGTATTGCGGTAAAAGTCTATTCAGCCTTTGTTGTCATTAGAGGTGATTCTACTGTTCAGAATGACCTTTTAAGAACTTGCTTTCTTGTGTGGCCTGCCTCTCCACTGCCTCTCCACTACTTTGGCCTGCTTGCTTCCATGGAGACAGATAAGCCTTACTGTGAAACATTTTAGGCTGAACAGTTAAGTTCATCTACATGGAGACTAGCATGTAGCGTACCCTCCCCAAGAAAAGTTACGCAGTGCACCTTTAAGGTTGTAACTGCAACTGTAGATGTGGAGTGTCTGTTTATGTAGTCCATGAGCAATTTCCAAACCAGATCCCTAAGTAGAGCATAAACAAAGTCCAGTTTACAGAAAGGGAGCATTTGTTGATGGCTTTAATGTTGGGCCTGATTATTTCCACACTGTATAAGCTGATTGAGAGAGAGCAAAGGTCCAGTGCAGCCAGCTGACTCAGTGACGGCTAATCTCTGATCTGTCTCAATTGTGCTTCGCTAACAGATTGACGCCAGCACCCTTTGTCTCCTTGTTTACGTGTATCTCCATTAAACATGAGTCTTCTATTGAACTCTGTGTGTTAAACAACTCCACTGACACATAGCTGAAGTGCTATCTCACTATAATAACATTTTTCACTTGCGATTATTTCGATGTTGTGAGTTAACATTTGCATCAGTTATAAGCAGTTATTTTTTGTTTTTTCAAGGTGTACTGCGCAACATTTCTAGTGGAGGGTCCATCATGTGCTTGTCTCTGTGGAAATGTTATTGCTTTGTCTAGAATGTTCCACAGTATAGATTAAACTTAACACAAGGGAGTCATCAGGTTACAACATGACAATTCAGATCTGTGTAGGCTTGCCCCGTTCACAAGAGTTACTGCATTTTTGTGCAATAGAATAATTAATAAATGCTAGATGCATATGTTTAATGTCATACCATGGAACATTCCAGGCCAAGCGATAACCTCTCCATGGAGATAAGTAGATAGCTGATGCTCCACCAGAAAAGTTGTGCAGTTCACCTTTAAGGCACATAATTTATGATCTGTTTTCATACATAAATAGGTTTGGTGCTCAGTTTTTCCTAACCTGGTTAAATGGAACTAGTGGCTATGCTAGCAAATGTTGATTTTTCACGATATGTTATTTTACTACTAAATAGGGATGTAACAATAACCGAAATATTGTGATATTGTATCGTCAAAAGTCTGTCAATAATATCGTGGGTCATCACAATATATGAAATCTCAAGTCTCTTTGCTTTTAAATTAAACTTGTAAATCTTGACTCTTTGGTTTATGACATTTTTAAAGAAAAAAAAAGTATTATTTTCCACAATTTGGTTAACCTCCACAAAATATCGCACTGTGAGATGCATATCGTGAAAATATACAGAGAAATTTGGATATTGTTACATCCAAGAGTATGACATAATCAAATTCTAGAACTTGGGCTCAGTTATTTTATATGTACAAGAAAATTAAAACCATATCACTAATATATTTTTGACATATTTGGAGTTATTTCATCTCTCAAATCGCAAACAAATAATCCAAGTCTCTAGCCTCTTACCCATAGATTGCATAAAGAAGTGGAGTAAGGGGGTATGACATCGCCCATAGCAGTTACATAGAAATTTATTTATGTACAAAATAGTAGAATAAAAACACCAGGATCATATAGAGTGGGTTAATACGAACATTTTACGACCAAAATGACGAGTCTGACAGGTGCAGTTCCAGAGAGAGCAGTGACAATTTTGCAAAGTTAAGTAAATTGGAAACAGTCGATGGAGCCAAAAGCGGCCACATGTACACTTCCTGTTTGCATTGCGGCAGCTATGTCCATTTATATATACACTCTATGCTCTTGCCCCTTTCATTTCAGTCTTGTTTCCCCCACTACATGTTTTTACAGCCTTGAAATAGAGGGTTATCAGGTCAGAGACAGTGCTCCCTCTGGGCTACAGCGGATAAATCCTGCTCCACGGGCTGCAGAGTGATATGGAGGCTACAGAATTATAATCCTGTGTTCTGAATAGGCCAAGTATTGGGGTGAGAGGAGGCTAGAGGAGCTCCTGTGTGTGTGTCTGTGTGTGTGTGTGTGTCTGTGTGTGTTGTCGTGCCAACCACATCTATTGCCAGAAAACTTCACTGTTGGACTGAGATTGGGGGAAAAACCTTTACTGAGAGAGTTGAATCAGTATTTTGAGATGGACAGTTGCAGCGTTTTTTTTGTTTTTGTTTGTTTGTTTGGTTTTTTTTGCTGCATGCAGTACAAACCCAAACTAATATCTGATTCAGGGGAAAAAATAGACCCAACGTTTATTTTATGTGCACTCGATATAATTTAATAATTTGCTACATGAGGAAAAAATGTCATTTTAATTTTCAGGTAGTTAGTATCTAAGGCAAGTGCAATTATTGTGCTCTTTGTAGTTATTTGAATATTTGTAGTAAAAGCTTGAGTAGTTAAAGTAGTGAGGGTGGTGTATGTAGTATGTAGTAGTAATAATGTACCACTCTAGACAACTAATTAATGGTGACGCATTATGCAGATTTGACTTTTAAGAGACTTTAACTAAATTATAAATTATGGTTTCTCCTCATTAAGTAAAGTTGTATTTCAAGTGAGTCATGTTGGGTCCACAAGATAAGACAATATTTTGACATCTGTATATCAATACATTTTGTGGTTCACAGTTCTCAAGTTCACAATTTGGCCTTACCAGTTTCTGATTTACTTTATTTAATATTTATCCTGTCATTATAGCACTGCATTTTCAAACTACAGCTTCTTAAGTAATGTAACTGGGCACACCTTAATCCCCTTTTTGTCCAAACCAAATGCAAACACATGGGAAGAAATGTCATGAGATGATTTTTTTTTGTCTTGTAAGACCTTGTGGCACGAGATCTTGACCCATCTTAATGTTGACGTAAAGCATGGCCATAAATAAGTTGAATTTAAATACAAAGCACTCTTACACAGCATAACTCATGATAATATTGTAGTTATGAGTATTTAATCTGCCTCCGTCTCCTTCCGCTCCTGTGGCTTTACCGTGCTGGCTCACTACCCTTGTTACAGGGGTGGAGCCAATAGCTGCTGACCTCCGCTCTGATTTATGAGTTCTTCCCTGTCCTGCGTTCCCCTCGCTCTCAGTTTACCCAGGCAGTAGATCAGACGCACTCACTCCCCACTGAACCTCACACTCCCCTGAACACAAGCCCAGCCCCCCGTGTCCTCTGCTGACGTCCCACCCTGTAAACAAGCCCCACATATGCAGCACATGTGGAGCCTCCCTGTTGGCTTTGGCTGTGGGTTAAAGCCTGGATTTCAAATGTATACAGAGCAGAGTAAATATTTTGATATTTGGAGAATAGAGTGGGATAGGTTTTTGCAGTTGAGGTTGTTCAAGTTGCAAAATGATGTGTTCAGGATATGGCCTCTCTATCAAAGCTTCACATAAGTCACATGTCTTCTCTGGGTGTGTCGGTGTTCATCATCACCAGACTTCCTCTCACAGTCTTTTCACTTTCTTTTTTCAGGGCTGGACTCTGAGGGGAAACCAATGAGCTGAAGACGTCCTGTGCCCACTTTTCTACGTTGTGTCGTCAGCTGAAGAGGCAGCCGGGCTGTCAGCCTCACCATGTGCCAAAGCAGGAGAGGACACAGCCCTGCCCTATAGACACAGACTTGTGCAGTATTCCAGTGGCTCCTCTGTCCCAGGATGAAGAAGGCGGGCTCATGGACAGCAGAGGAGGTGTCACGCTGGCTGACAGAGGAGGGCATGTCTGAGTATGTGGATGTTCTTCAGGGGACAGATGGACAAGCTCTGCTCAGACTCACTCCAGATGACTTCAGGAAACCGCCGCTGTCCCTCGTGTCCTCTGATGGGGGCCAGCAGCTGTTGGCACGCGTGCAGACGCTGCTCATCGAGAATCATATTGAAACTCATAAAAATGGCCATGCAAACGGGCACGCTGGGGGTCTGCCCAACGGGACTCCCAAGACCCACAGGAACGGCACTCTGGGAATGAGGAACTATGACAAGGAGATGGTGCAGATCCCTATTCCCACTAAAGAGCTGCGTTCCTCCTTCCCCACAGAGTGGGCCAAAACAGCAGTGTCTTTCATCTATGCCGTTGTGTGCTTCGTCACCACCACTGTGGTCATCTCCGTGGTCCATGAGAGGGTCCCATCCAAAGAGCACACTCCTCCTCTGCCTGATAAGTTCTTTGACGTGTTCGACAGGAAAGAGTGGGCTTTCTCCATCTGTGAGATCATTGGGATGCTGCTGGTCTTACTGTGGTTTCTCCAGTGGCTGCTGCTAAAGCACAGGTGAGTGGAGCTCTTTGCTTTGATCTGCTAAAGTCTGGCAACTCAGTCTGATGAACCTCTTCTCTTTTCCAGGTCAATTATAGGCAGGCGCTTTTTCTTTATCGTGGGCACTCTTTATATGTATCGGTGTATCACCATGTACATCACCACTCTGCCTGTTCCTGGGATGCACTTCAAATGTTCTCCAAAGGTCTGTCATGCTCTTTTAGACTATATCTTTGTTTAACTGTCTTGTGACTCTTTAATAGTTTTAATGGTTAGATCACCATGTGAATCTTCTCACAGCAGTGCTCCTGGAACATAATCATGTTCTGAACCAGGTCATGCATTGACATGACTTTAGTCGTTGTGGGAAGATGTTGCAACATTTGAGCTGACTGAATTTGGTGTGCAACCAACTAAGGACACTCTTTGTGAAATGAACAGTGCAAACCCAATGGCTTAAAAGTTACACAGTGGTATTTACTGGTGCAATACTGCTAGTATAAACTTTTTACAGTAGATTATGTTCTAATATGTTACTGTAGGAGGCTTTTGACCTATTCTTAATACTGAAACAATTGAATTGGTTAATTAAATAATATTCCACCAATTTAGTATTCAAATAACTGTTATGCAGACTGTATGCAGACTAAAATATACCATGTGCTGAGAGAAGATTTATGACGATAAATACACCAAAGATATTACAGGAATTAAAGAAGTGGAAATAGACAAGTTGATGCCATACTGTGGAGCATTCTAGACAAAGCCATTGCATCTCCATGGACCCAAGTAGTAACATACACTCCTCCAGAAAGGTTACATAGTGCACCTTTTCAGCCACATCACTTTGTCTGATTTGATAAAATATCATATTCTCAGGCCTTTCACAATCCAATAACTAATCAATACGGTTCCAATGTAGCTGATCTTGCTCTGACAGTGTGTGATGTGAACATGGTGAAACAGAACATTTACATCCCTTATGTCTTGTGTTTCAGCTTATGGGCAACTGGGAGGCACAGATGAGAAGAGTCATGAAGATGATCGCTGGAGGTGGTCTCTCCATAACTGGTTCCCACACAATGTGTGGAGATTATTTGTACAGTGGCCATACAGTTATGTTAACCATAACATACCTCTTCATCAATGAATGTGAGTAGTTTAAACCACTCTTCATGTTTCAGTTGTCCTTATTTTGAATTGTTCACTCTGGTCTGACATTTTTGTGGATGATGAGCAATACATTATTGGTTAGTCCTTTAACAGGAAGTGGCAGATTAAGTTGGATTAATTGAGTCACTGTATAATTCAATTTTAATTCATAGCATTTATATAGCACCTTTCATGACACCCAAAGCACTTTACAGTTAATTGTTCATTCACTCCACACTTGGTGGTGGTAAGATACTTTCTGTAGCCACAGCTGCCCTGGGGCAGACTGACGGAAGCGAGGCTGCCAATCTGCGGCATCGGCCCCTCCGACCACCTCCAACACTCACTCCACTTTCATACTAGGCAAATGTGGGTAAAGTGTCTTGCCTAAGGACACAGCGACAGTTTTTTGCAACTGGCGCCCCACTGTGGCACCTGGAATTCCCAGCGGTTTCCCATCCAAGTACTAACCAGGCCCTGCCTTGCTTAGCTTCTGAGATCTGACGGGCTTTGACAGGCAGGTATGGCCACATGTATATTATTTTGTACTGGTTGTTCATATTTCTCTGTCCTGTGACTCTCTGCTCTGAACCGCATCAGGAAGTATAGAGGAAGTATCTCATATCCCCTGTTGACTCACACGCTTACATGATCACTTTCTGTTCCTCTGTTTCGTATCAGAAGAGTTAAGACCCAGGATCACCACTAAGTGTCACAAAGTTTAAGTACTTGACCAAGATATACAAACGCATTGTGTAATCTTTCCCTACATCACATACACACTTGAAGCTGGTGATGACATCCCTGACTTATAGTGACAGTGACACCTGGTGGTAGAAATGGTGACTTGTTCTTAAAGGTCCTATATTACACAAAACTGACTCTTGTGAGCTTTAAGCCATGCCATAATGTTTGTTTCATTCACACGTTTGTGTAATCCTATTATTATTAGTCTGCCTACATCGCCAAAGGTCAAAATGCTCTGTTCCCTGTCATGAAACAGTAGTTTTCAAGCTCCCTTTTACCTTTACTTCAGTAGAAATTGGAAATTCCAGTGCTGAAATTGTCCAAATTATTCTAGGGTTTGTGTGTTAAACATATGTGAATGAAACAAAACACAACTCCAGGTATGTCTTGATGACAAAACAAGAGTATAACACAAGAAAATAACAGAATATGGTCCTTTTTAACATGCTGGGTGTGTTTTCCAGACTCTCCCAGGAGATTGTGGTGGTACCCCTGGATTTGCTGGGTGCTGAGTGCTGTGGCAATCTTCTGTATCCTCCTGGCCCATGACCACTACACTGTGGACGTGGTGGTGGCCTACTTCATCACAACGCGTCTGTTCTGGTGGTACCACTCCATGGCCAACCAGCAGGTCAGCATCCTCTGTTTCATACCCAAGGAACTGACATGCATCTGCTAGGGATGGGACAAGCTCTTGTGCTACAAGATCATGTGAGACAAAATTACCACAAGATTGTACACCCAAGGGAAAAATTATGTCAGATTTTTTTTTCCATATGTTCACATTTGGATTGGACAAAAAAAGGTTTAATTACACACAAGTTACATTTCTTGAGAAACTGTAGTTCAAAAGAGCAGTGCAGCAATGACGGCAAAAATATTATAAATGTATTATAAAAAGTAAATTAAAAATGGTGAGACCACAATTGTGAACTGAACTGCCAAATTTATTTATTATAGATTATTATTATCACATCTAATTGTGTCTCGTTCTTGTGGACCTAATCTCATGTCTTGTCTTGTCTTGTGTAAGTTGGATCTCGTCCCATCCCTAGTATCTGCACTATGGTTTGGTTTGATGTAGGGCTGTAGTCTTTTAGCTAATTAAAGGTCCCATGGCATGAAATTTTCACTTTCTGAGGTTTTTGAACGTTAATGTGAGCTCCCCTACCCTGTTTAGCCCCCCCCCCCCCCCCCCCCCACCATGGTTAAAAGTTGCGAAATGTCTAAACTGAGCATTTGCGATCCTTTTCTGCGTTAGAAAAAATCGGAGCTCAAACGGGCGATTTTGAACAAGGCACCTTAGTGACGTCGGATCGAAAAAAGAAATGCAAATGCAGTTCCACCCCCGTCTGTCTGAACTCAGCGTCTCTGTAAATCACGCTCAGAGAGTTTGGACTGCGAATGCGCTAGGCAATGCGAAATGTGTTTTTTAAATTTGCCTGGAGGCACGTCCGAGTGTTTCTAGGCTCGGAAGTCCTTTATCTGAGCCTCTGGACCTTTGAACAGCAGTGGTTTAATTTTATTTTCTGTGGAAATGTGTTTATTTTTCAATGGAACGCTTCAGATCTCTCCCCCCGTGCAAAAACACGGAAATGGATCAGAGCGCACAGCTGAGAGCTAGAGCAGAGAGCGGAGAGTTTGGCCACGCCCCCACCCTCTACTATAAGCCATCTCTTTTCTCCTCATTTGCATTCAAGCAACAAGTCCCATTATGGAGTGTTCAGAGAGAGAAAAATTACTCTTTCTTATCTTATCTCTGTTTCTCATGCACTGAGTGTTGATTTTGAAGAAGGATTCATTTACAGTATTAGGGAACCATTAAGGAGCCATATAAAAGCATCAACAAGTACCATGTCATGGGATCTTTAATCATTTATTTACTTTCAGTGGTGTCTTAGTCCACACTTTTTATTAGTTGACTAAATATTTAGATTTTATGGGTTTATATGGGACAAGAACAGCAATAACAGCAGGGTATATAGTGAGTGTATTAATAGTCTTATGAGTGCTGTTTTGGTCAGATACATGTTCAAGTCTTAGTTATTTACTGTAATAGCAGTTTTTGCTGTTTTTTTTTTTCAATCTAGCACATGTTTTGAAACTTGATTTAGTTTGATCATTTGATTTAAACGTTTATCTGAAGATTGGTCAAATCATTTGGAACATTTCTCATCTGTTCACACAGTTCGTGGGTTCTTTCTCCAAACACTCTTTCAGAAACGTATATGAACTACTACAGGTGTGTTTACAAATGTTAAAGGATGTTGGCCCAAACTCTCACTTTGAATAAAGAAATTCAAACATGAGCAGCAAAAAACAAATATTTGAGAGCACCCAAAATCTATCAACAAGGATTTATATATCCTGTATACTGCTGGTGTAAATGTTGGAAAACCATCATCCTGTTTGGGATTCTGTGTGAGCTGTTTTGCAAATGTAAATTTTCATTAGAGAAGTGTGTCGAATTCTCCATTTAAATGAATGGGATTCCTACTTAACTGGAATTTCCACCACAACAAAAAAGTAGCATTTATAGGCAAAAGTGGGTGGGATGAAATAAGGTCCCATTGTACTTTTTTCTGGTTAAAATAAAAAAAATAAAAAAAAATCCATATAATTAATTTACTTACTCATTTTTATTTTTTTTTTATTTTTATGTGCGAGTAATCCTATTGTTATTACTGTCCCCAAAGTTCAAAATGCCCTGTTCCACCTTGTGATGTCATGAAGCTTTAGTTTTCAAGTTGACAGCTACCTTTTAATTTAGTTCAGTAGAGATTGGAAATTCCAAAGCTGAAAATTATCCAAATTATTCTAGTAATTGTGTATGAAGTTTAAAAATAATAAGGGCACATTGTTGTTTTTTTTGTGTGTAAAATATACTTAATTCCTTAACGGTGCGGAGGGCCCGTCACCTTTTTGTCTCCATTGAGATGTCACTGCTTATCTATTATTTATCCGTTACAGATGTTTCAAAAGGTGCTCAAAAATACAATAATTGTCTCTGGGGGGGAATAGGGTTACTGCTCCACAGATGTGACCTGTAATTTAGCCTATAGTTGTTTCCCTTGAGATAGAAAGGTTTAATCTCTATTGTAGATCATTCTAGAAAAAGCAACAGACCCTCCACCAGAATAGTGCACTGCACCTTTAACTTGTGCTGGATGAAATACACATTTTGTTTTGTTTTTATTTTTCAGTCACTCAAAGAGACGTCTCAGAGTAACCCATTCTCGCGGGTTTGGTGGTTCCGAATGTTCCAGTACTTCGAGGAGAACGTCCGTGGCACCGTCCCCAGGAACTACCAGCTGCCCACGTGGAGAGGGGTGCAGTGGAGAGGGGTCCGGTACAGCAGGCTGGACCTTCCATGAGCACCAGAGAGACCGACAGAGAGAGGAGAGAGGAGAGAGGTGGATCAGGACTTCCAAAAGTGCAAAACAGTTCCCACTGCACTTTCAATGTAGCGCTGTCTCTTCACCTCCACAAACACTAACAGACCTGTGCAAATGGGTAACACTGTGACCCACTTAGGATTTTTGTTTGTACATATTTTTAAGTTTCATCCTTTTCCTCTTCAACAAAAAGCACTAATTTATAATGGTTTAGTGTCTTTACAAATGATCCTGCTTATTTTTAGCAGAACAACAAAGCATTTCACCAGTGTTTTCTCTTGCAGCACAAAAATGTAAATAATCATGTCTTCATATTCTTACAATTTTTTAGTGCAAACTGTGTCAATCAAAAGCTTGTTTGATAACCAAAATGCCATAAGCATTTATTCTTTTTATAGCAGATTACTTTTTGTAAACTGTACTTGCTAAGATGAGTTGAAATGCAAAAACTGAATTTTCTAAGTATGTTGAGACTTTATTTTTCAAAACTCAAATGATGTCCAAGATTTTTAGATTTTTACCTTTTTCAAGACGGACAGCGAGAGCGTACAGAGCTAAAATAGTATAGCAGTTCTCCAGTGCCTTCCTTCGCTTGATTGTAAAACAGTCCAAGTTCTATGTGTCTTGTGTCTCTGTGCTGTTGTTGCACCCTCACAGCAGCAGGGGGCGGTACCTTACAGTAGTTTCAAAATCTTTCTCCCATGAATGTAAAATCAACAAAGCCAGCCTTATTAGAAAATTGGTCTTCCCAAAATTAAGCGTGAGTCAAATGTCCCGTTTTCCATGGATACTCTAAGATGTCAACTTTGTCACGTAACTGTTCTAAAAGAGAACTCTGACTGTTAATTGTATTTTATCACGTCTTTATCATTTCATCAAGTTCTGTGTACATGGAGCTTGTCCACTACACTTTATTTCTTTTCCAATGACTCTTTCTGTGTCAGATTCATTTAACGTTACATATTTGTCATGGTGCAGTTATAAACAGCATTATGAAAAGAGATGGATTTCAGTTCAATTTCAAGTGAGACACACGCAGTGTTTTAGCATATTTGCTACTCCTTTTTCATTCAGTTACTTTTTAACCTTTGTTGCATTCATAAAGTAACCATGGTAACAATGAAATAAATATAACAAATGTAACTATTGATTTGAAACGTGCCTGGTTATATAAACTATGCTATCATCACAAGGGTTTTAAATTGAACTTTTTTAAAATCTTTCTGGTAGTATTGGTCATAATCAATTAAGGAATGTCAAATATGATTAAATGAATAATAGTATTGTTTTTTACTTTTTACTTGTCACTGTCCAAATCCAGCTGCTGCTTCTAGAGTGAAGACAGTCTGTGTCTATGAGGTCATTGTTTGCCTTCTTACAGTAAGAAGCACAATGTCAAGTGAGGAGAACAAACCATTGCATGACGCACACAGCCGATGCCGATGTTTGTGGCCATGTGTTTGCAGACGGCAATTTTCAGTTCCATGAATGTGAAAATGTTTCTTTATTTGACTGTAAAATGTATTTCATTACATCAATTCGATTAGCTTTGATAGATGAAAGTTTAAAAGGATTTTAAAATGATCTCAGAGGTGCATTGTGTAACTTTTCTGGTGGAGGGTCCATCAGATGCTTTTCTCCATGGAGATTATTGCTTGCTTTGTCTGGAATGTTTCACAGTATGGCATTAACCCTTTCGATCTTTATGGAGACCAAACCAGACCAAGTTACAAGTCAGATCTGTGGAGGGGCAACCCTGCTCACAGCCAGAATATCTGTCTTTCTAGATATTTTTGTGCTCTAAAACCACCTGTAATTGAATAAATGCATAGTAGATTTGTTTAATGTCATACTGTGGAACATTCAAAGCAGAGCAATGACATCCATCGAAACACGCAGCTGACGGATCCCCATCTACACTGCACCTTTAAGCGTCTTATGACATTTCAGATCTGGGCTTGTGAAGCTAACCATGTCTTACCCAATCAGCATTTTCCTCTTGTAGCAATGTCCATTATTATTTCACGCTCTGTGCTGGGAGCAGGGTCCTTGCATACGGCCATATTCTATTGGGAGACATGCCAGTTGTCTGTTTACGCAGTGAGGCTCTCCTGGTGGTAGATCAGTGTGTCCAATGATGTGTTCTCTTGACCATGTGGAGGTTATGTTGTAGTATTTCGACTGTTCCTCCATTTTATCCCTACTCCTGTGTGTATACCAGATGTTTGTAAGATAATGATAAAGGGTTCTATTTGGGACACTTTGGAATAAAAAGATACCTATAAACCTGATTCATCTAGTTGTTCTGTTCAGACATTTTGCATTTTTAGTTAGTTAATCCACACTGGTATATGACAGTAATCCATGAAGCTCCTTTGTGTCTGTGGTTTTAAAGTCCATATATGTTCATTACTCAAATTACCTTTACTAGATAGATGAGCAAATACATCTCTTACTCCGTGCACTAGCTGTTGTAACTACATTAAAAGCGCACAATGCAACTTTTCTGGTGTAGTGTTTGTCACCAGCTTGTTTTCCACAGTATGGCATCATTACAGTAAACGTACCTCACTGGAGACAAGCAGGTGACTCCTGGCCAAGTAACAGGTCAGGTCATCCGTGGACAAGCAGCTCACAGTAAGAATGCCAAGAAGAAAGTATTCCCCCCTTTTGTAATTGAAACCTGTAATTGAAGAAATGCACAATAAAAGTTTAATGCCATTTAAGACCTGGGCCTTGGCCTGTTTGGCCTTTCTAAGTAGGCCTACTTTCAGATTAAACACACTGTATCAGGCTTAGATTTGGGGATATTATTATTATTATTATTATACATGATTTTAAATTATACTGGATCATCAATGAGATGATTAATGAGCCTTAAATTAAAATGGTCCCAAAGGAGGACAAAAACATGAATAGTTTTGTCTAAATAAAATGCATATTCAGAGTGCAGAGGACCTTGTGTACCTTTAGTGGTACACGTACGTCAGTTTGAAAACACTGCATTAAGTTGTACTACAAGAAGTAATACCAAGGCCAAAGCGTATAAAGCTGTTAGGGAAAAAATGGATTGTAAGACAGGATATTATAGACCTTTAAAGGGCTCATATTATGCTTCATATTATGCTGTTTTCTGATCTATGTTATGTTGTTTCCTCATCACAAACATACCTGCTGGAGTTGTGTTTTGTTTCATTCACACATGTTTACCACACAAAGCCTGCATATTTACACCGAGCTCTTCTCTCAAACAAAAAACACTTGTGATGTCATGTGCTAACACAGGAAGTGCTCCACTATATTTTTAAACTCCATACACCTTCATTAGATTAATTAATTATTTTCGATTAGATTAATTTCAATCAGTCAATTTTGCTTAAACATGATGTCATGGCAGTACCGGTTTCAGCCAGCAGGTGGGCATATTGAGCTATAGATCATATTGCATGTGGCAGCACAACTGTAAGAGCACACTACAGTCTCAAATGTGGCAGATTATTATTTATTTTTATTTTTTTTCCTTCCTCTTTCCATACAGAGCTAGAGCTGTGTCAGCACTTGACACATTATACTGGAGGTTATGAGACTGCACCGTGTTCTTTTTGTGCGCATGATATGAACCCAGGGGCTTATTGTGAACCTACCACCTACACACCCACCTACACACCCACCTACACACTCTATCAGCACGGAACTGCATTTGTTTCAATATTACGTCCTATAAAACTGCATTACGTCAATTAGGCTACAGCATTGTGAGCGTAAAGCCATGTTATAATGTTCTTACCTCATCAAAAACATACCTGGAGTTGTGTTTTGTTTCATTCACACATGATTGAGTAATTCTGCTTTATTAGTCTGTCTACATCTCCAAAGCTCAAAATGCTCCGTTATATCTTGTGACGTCATGAAGTTTTCAACAGCCAGTATCTTTTATCTTACTTACCTTACCAGAAGAGATTGGCGAATCTGAAATTATGCAAATGATTCTAGTGAAGGTGCGTGGAGTTTTAAAAAAACACAGTGGAGCACTTTTTGTATTACCACATGACATCACAAGGTGGAACAGAATGTTAATTTAGGTTGAGTTACAGTACGTGTATGTATATTTTGGGACCAAGGAAAAATGCACGTGACAAAAAAGTCTCATGCTTCATTGTGTTTTCATAGTTGAATTACAGTGGTACCTCACCTTACGAATGACCCAACAAACGACAATTTCAAGTTACGAAACGCCTTCACGGTAAATTTTTGTCTCTAGATACGAATGAAATTTCAAGTTACGAAACGCGAAATCTTCAATCCAATCCAATCCAACTTTATTTATAAAGCACTTTAAAAACAAATCTCAAAAATTCAATTAATGCGCGCTCAGATGCCCCGAAACGTAAATACACTTTATCAACACACACGGGGTTAGGTTCCAGAGGTGGCCCGCGGTGGGAGAGGTCCACGAGGTAGGACAACTTTGTATTTGGCAATTGTTCTACATGTTTTAGGGCTGTAAATGCCTCACCACACATTCACTAGCTAGGACCACGCCATCAACATAATGCAGTGACGATGTTTATTATTGAATGATAGTGGATGTCTCGGTGAGTAGGTGGTGATGGCTGGGTTGAGACAGTGGGTGGGGGCTCCGTCTCAATCTTCGATTGGCCCAGCGGAACGGGACCCCCAAAAGTTTTGAAAGAGCATAAAGTGGAATGGGTCTGGAGGAGATCGTTGAGGTCGTGACGATCGTACACGAGGTAGGTGCTGGAGACCCGACAACCAAGGGTTCGAATTTTTCTGGTCGGGTACATCTGCCCTGGCCGTGGACATAGTGGCGCCAATGCGAAATAAATGAATGGAGAATGGATGGGGTGTTATGCCAGAAGAGGTCCGTGAAAGGCGAGAGGTTGCCGAAGCGCAGAGTGAGAGTGCAACGGTAGAGAAGGTCCGAAATAAGTGGTAGGCGTTTCGGAGGAAGGCGAGGTTCAGTTTTTTGCAGTCCTTTAATCAGGCACAGGAACATGAAGATGAGACTGTCAGTCTTCACCAGAAATCAGCTTGTATATGAGATTCATCCCTGAGAGGTAAGCCTGGACCTACTCCCGCGGGAGGATTCATGGGGGCCGGTGCATAGTGTTCTGGGCAGCAGATTTGCTGTCCCCGTGACCCGGAAATGGAAAAGCAGAAGATGGATGGATGGATGGCAAGCCTGGACGGTGGAGACGCAGACATTCCTGGGGTGGCGTGAGAGGGTGCTGAAATTGCAGATGATGGTGACGTCAGATGAGCGGAGGGGAAGCTGATGAAGGTGGTGTTGACTGATTTATTATTGTTAGAATGAATGGGAATGCCTGGATTAATCAATCAATCAATCAATCAATCAAACATTTATAAGGCGCTTTTCATACAAAATTGTAGCACAAAGCGCCTTACAGTGGTCAAGGATTAGAAGATTGACCTTTATTGATCTCGCACAGGAGAAGTTGTTTCTATATTTGACCCGGGGACCATCCCCATGATTTTGTTTTGTTATTTATGCTTTGGTCAGGCCCTAAGCTGGAGGATTTTACCTATGGCGCATGTTTAGGGTAATCAGACCCCCCAAAAAATGGTGGAAAAGTAGGACGAAATTCTGATGAAGCTGAAGGCTAATTGTGCGATTGGAGGGCTCTGGAAGCAATGCAGAATCCGACTACTGCCGAAGATTCGGATTGAACACTGGAGAAACTGGAGCTGCGTCGTGAAGGTGCCGTATGGCGAATGAGTCAGGAGTGATGTAGAGAAACCGTGACGTGGAGGGTCTTCTCCCCTGACTGAGGAGTTGGACCTTTGCTGGAGTGGGGTCACTCGCGCCAGCGCAGATGGTTGACGGACGTGACCATGATAATGCTGATGTGCGTCCTTCAGCATGGGTTCGGATGGAAAGCATAGGAACCTGTAGGTGAAGAAAGCCACGCTCGAATGTTGAGGGTTGGATAGGTGAGGGATGAGGGTCGGAGGGATGGGGGGGTCGGAGTGATGAGGGTCGGGGGGATGAGGGTCGGGGGGATGAGGGTCGGGGGGATGAGGGTCGGGGGGTCGGGACCTGTCGGGAGCGAGACCTGACGGGAGGAAGATCTCCTATCGTGAGTCGACCCGTCGTGGGTCGGGAGGGAGGGAGACCCGTTATGGGTCAGGAGAGCGAGGCAGAGAAAGACCCGTTGTGGGTCGGAAAGGAGTGAGACCCGTTGTGGGTCAGGAGAGAGGGAGACCCGTCATGGG
Source organism: Paratrypauchen microcephalus (assembly GCA_036785185.1). Taxonomy (NCBI): domain Eukaryota; kingdom Metazoa; phylum Chordata; class Actinopteri; order Gobiiformes; family Gobiidae; genus Paratrypauchen; species Paratrypauchen microcephalus. Next base: position 3,806,828 of record JAVJIX010000080.1, on the reverse strand, counting down.
TTGGGAGGGAGGGAGACCCGTCGTGGGTCATGAGAGAGAGAGAGGCGGAGAAAGACCCGTTGTGGGTCGGGAGACCCGACGTGAGAGCTGGGCGAGCCGTCGTGAGAGCCAGGCGAGCTGTCATGCGGTCGTGAGAGCCGGGTGAGCCGTCGTGAGACCCAGGCGTATTGTCATGCCGTCGACCTGACAGGAGGAAGACCTGTTGTGGGTCAGGAGAGAGGTGGAGAGAAGAAGACCTGTCGTGGGTCGGGAGAGAGGCAGAGAAAGACCCGTCGTGGGTTGGGAGGAAGGGAGACCCGTCATGGGTCAGGAGAGAGGGAGACCCGTCGTGGGTCAGGAGAGAGGCAGAGAAAGACCCGTTGTGGGTTGGGAGGGAGGGAGACCTGACGGGAGGAAGATCTGCTGGGAGGAAAGGAAGCTATGCCTTTATTAGTCCCACAGTGGGGAAATTCCAGTTCTGCATTTAACCCATCCTGTTATTAGGAGCAGTGAGCAGCACATTACTGCGCCCGGGGACCATCTCCATGATCTTCTTGCTTCGGCTTGGTCAGGACCTAAGCTGGAGGATTTACCCATGGTGCATGTTTTGGGTTGATGGGGGAAACCGGAGTACCCGGAGGAAACCCACCCAGACACGGGGAGAACATGCAAACTCCACACAGAAAGGCCCAGGCGACCAGGGGATCGGACCCAGACCATGCACGCAAACTCCACACAGAACACACACCTGAAGACCTGTTGTGGGTCAGGACAGAGGTGGAGGAGAAGACCCGTTGTGGGTCGGAAGACTCGACGTGAGAGCCGAGCGAGCCGTCGTGAGAGCTTGTCATGAGGCCAAGCGAGCAGTCGTGAGCCGTCGTGAGAGCCGTCCTGAGAGCCAAGTGAGCAGTCGTGAGAGCCGTAGTGAGAGCCAGGCGAGCCGTCGTGAGAGCCGTCAAGAGAGCCGTCAAGAGAGCCAGGCGAGCCATCGTGCGAGCCATCGTGAGAGCCAAGCGAGCCGTCGTGAGAGCCAGGAGAGCTGTAGTGCCGTCGTGAGAGCCAGGCGAGTTGTCGAGCCGTCGTGAGAGCCAGGCGAGTTGTCGAGCCGTCGTGAGAGCCAGGCGAGCTGTCGAGCCGTCGTGAGAGCCAGGCGAGCTGTCGAGCCGTCGTGAGAGCCAGGCGAGCTGTCGAGCCGTCGTGGGAGCCAGGCGAGCTGTCGAGCCGTCGTGGGAGCCAGGCGAGCTGTCGAGCCGTCGTGGGAGCCAGGCGAGCTGTCGAGCCGTCGTGGGAGCCAGGCGAGCTGTTGTGCTGTCGTGGGAGCCAGGCAAGCCGTCTTCTTTTTGTCTTTTTTTTTTTTTTTCTCTTCTTCCTCTTCTTTCTTTGTTTTGTTTTTTCTTTTCTTTCGTGAGACCCAGACGAGCTGTCATGCGGTCGTGAGAGCTGGGTGAGCTGGCGGTCATCATGCTGTCATGAGAGCCGGTGAAACGTTGTGACAATCGGCCAGTCGTCAGTCGGCTTGGAACCTGTGGAAAAGCTAAGGACCTGAGGGTGGAGGTGCATATTGGGGATGTTCACAGGGCAGGTACGGGTTGAATGCTGGACAGATGAGCGCGGTCGAATTTGGAGACCGTAATAGTAGTCGCGACATGAGAGCTGAGAATGATGAAGGAATGCAATGATGTAGCATGAGCAGAAGATGAGGATTAGATGGCGAGAGCATCGCTGAGGATGCGTATAGGATAGAATGGTGAAGTCATGAGCTGACGTCGATGGTAGGATCCGCGATCGGGAAAGAGGTGGTGAGCCGAGATGGTGTAGCTCAGGTGAGGGCGGAACTGGGAGGAGCTGAATAGTGTGACACATGGTTATTATGGCTTAAGCTCGCTTGTAATGGATGACGTGAGCTGCCCGAGCTATAATAGCGTGAAACAGCAAGGGCCGGAATATGAATTGATGGCGAGCGGGTGTAAAGACAGCTAGCGTATGTCACAATTGCGTGAGCAGCACGAGCTGAAATTGAGTGAGTGACATGAGTCGATGGGTGCTGAATATTGGAATAGCAGAGAAACGATGTAGAGACTGCTTAGCTAGCATGTGATGGAATGGTGTGAGCTAGCATGAGTTGCATGAGTTAGAATGGTCGGATGCGAGTCGGTAGGAGAGGTTGAATACGAGATGACAGTGTGCCAGTGCAGAGAGGAGTTAAGCGAACAAAAACATTCGTACGACGTTTCGGAGTGTGAACGAAAATAGCGTGAGTGGGCGTGGTGACTTGTGTAGGCTGCAACGACAGAAAAACATTTGGGTGTTGGGGAAAGGGGGGGGGGGGTAGGGGGGGGGGGCACGAGAGCCATCTAGCTCATGATGACTGAAAAGAGAGAAATGAGAGAGGGGGAGAAGATGCATGTGCATGGGGAATTGTGCAGCCTGCGAGATGGGGACAAGAATGAGACACGAAGGGTGCAGGCACAGGGGGAGATGGCCTGCTTGAAGCAGGCTGAGATGATACAGGAGAATTCAAGTGAAACTGCACAGTAGACAGAATACGTTTACTGGCCACTGGTGGTGATACTACTTAGCCCCCAGCAGGGGGAGCTATGAGGCTGTAGTGGAGGAGAGGAGGGAGTGGCGACGTCTGCAGCTGCACGCGGGAAACTTGATGGGAACCCGGAAGCTCGTTCGTCTCGTTCCAGGGCGCCGGGGTTACATTCTTGATCTAAACTGTTGAAGGTCCCGTCTTGATGTGTCAGCCTGAAGGGGAACGGCGGGTGCTGGGCGGTACCGAACGCTGTGGCTGCTGGAGGCCGGGCCGCGCTGTGCCGAAAGCCGTGGTTGCCAAAGCCGGTCTGCGCGCCGAGAGCCGTCTCACTCTGACAGTACACCGGGCTGCGCCAGGCTGCGCGCTCACCTACACGAGGAGGAGGAGGCGACGAGAGGGACAATGTGGATACCCCGTATATACCGCCAGCACAGAGATATTGACGGTGGGTGCTCCTTAGAGGTGGAGGTCCGCTGCGTGAGCGCGCGCCTGGAGCGTTCGCTGGGCGGCGCGGGCCGTGGGCTGGACGCCGCGGATATGCGGTGGAAGATCCTCCGGCTGCGGATTCCTGAATAGAAATCCGTCGCGGCGTAAGGAATTGCGGACTGGAAGGAACGAGGAGACGTGAGGCAGGTTGGTGTTTGAATGTGACGGGTTGTTAACCCAGCTCGAGCGAGCTGACGCGGTTGAGCTGTCGAGATAACCGAGACGAACTGGAATGAAGGGATGAGTGGCTATAAAATGGCTCCGGGAAATTAGAGGTGTGGTTATGGTGAACTGTGATTCGCTGGTGAGGAGGAGAAGGTGGTTGAGGCGTGGTCCTGCTCCTGAATTTCAGTTAATCATATTAACTCCATTTCTACACTTTTCTCAAAGTGGAGTTGGGCTTTTCTCGCATTTCTCTCTCGTTTAAACACTCGAACTTTGATAGATTTTCAATGGAATGTGTTGGGGGGGCACGGCTCAATATAGCGCCGAACGTGCGATGGGAGCGGAGACACAATCACATCATCAGTATGGTAAAACTCACCTGTCTCACGACGGTCTAAACCCCGCTCACGTTCCCTTAGTGAGTGAACAATCCAACGCTTGGTGAATTCTGCTTCACAATGATGGGAAGAGCCGACATCGAAGGATCAAAACGTCGGCGCAAGGCTGCAAGGCCGCGCTACACCGGGGCTGCGGGATGGTGCCATGGCCGTGCCTCCTCCTTGGGGCCGCGGGCCCGCTCGGCCCACTCGGCCCGCTCGGCCCGCTCGGCCCGCTCGGCCCGCTGGCCCGCCCGGCCCGCTGGCCCGCTGGCCCGCGCGGCTCGGCTCGCCCGTTCGGCTCACAGCTCACAGTGTCAGCCCCCCAGCTCTGGAGGTGAGATAGAAGCAGAGCCCGGCGGGGCTGGCAAGGAGCGCAGACACGAGCAACGCGCTCATCCAACGGCACTACCATGTTATAATAATAACAGGTCCAATCCAGGTTTAGTTCTGGCCAGATCTGGTTTATTCCACGTTCTTTTAGTCCTGGTCTAGTCTCTTAGCCCGTCAGGAACACAACGTTACACTATTAAAAAATGTTACACTATTTTTTAAAAAAAACCTTGGAACGGATCAGGCTTTTCCCATTGAAATAGCTACTCAACTTACGAATTTTTCACGTTACGAAACCACTTCTGGAACGAATTAATTTGGTAAGGTGAGGTACCACTGTATTTTATTTTGATTCATGTGACTGTAAAAGTAAGACGCATTAGATCAGTTCCTGTCTGCCATGTATTATTGAAAGCTTTCAGGCTCTCATCGCTTCTCTATTAATAGGCGGTGGCATAAAAAGATTTAGCAGAATTCTAAAAGAAATAGTGCTGGATCTTACATTACGCTGGTCTGACTGTCAGAATATGAGCTGCAAAACTTCACTTTGACCTGACGTGATCCTTCCACAGGAGAGCGAGATATTCAGAAAGTGCATATTTTATAGACGAATGCTCAAGTTAATATCAACAAAAATATTTCTCTTGGCAAGTGTCTACACCAGATGCCCTCCCTGCGTACAAACTGCACACTTTGATCGTTGTGGGGTAGAGTGATTGAAGTTGGGAAAGGTGAAACATGTTTTTGAGCATGATACAAAAAAAAACATCAATTTAAATACAAGCTTGAGTAACGATGATGAGGGAACACCAGATTTTCAGCTGCCTGTCAGTCATACCCATTTTAAACTTCAGCAAGAGATTCAGCAAAGTCCAGACTCAAATCTCCATAAAACTTCACCCCTGCAGCAAGGCCTAGTTAGAAATACCTGACTGTAATCAAGTTCTGTGTGAGATCATGTAGTACCGTATTTTCCCGATTATAAATTGCTCCGGCGTATAAGTCGCACCAGCCATAAAATGCATAATAAAGAACAAAAAACACATAAAAAGAATAAAAAACATACATAAGTTGCATTTTTTTGCTGAATTTTTTAAAAATAAAATCCAACACCAAGAACAGACATGTCATCTTGAAAGGCAATTTAAAATAAAAATAGAATAGAGAACAACAGGCTGAATAAGTGTACGGTATGCTAACGTTACATGACGCATAAACAACAAACTGAGAACGTGCCTGGTATGTTAACGTAACATATTAAGAGTTATTCAGATAACTATAGCATAAAGAACATGCTAACAAGTTTACCAAACCATCAGTGTCACTCCAAATCACTAAATCCAATGAAATCTTCAATCCACAGGCCTAGAGCGCCCTCTTGTGGTTTAGTGTGAAAATAACATGTGAAATGATATAATAATGTGTTAATAATTTCACACATAAGTCGCTCCAGAGTATAAGTCGGCCAAATTATGAAAATTATAATCTGAAAAATACGGTACCTGAAATTGCAGTGGAGGCAGCACACACGTATTTGACAGTTGAAAATTTACTTACGCCTAAAATTGCCCAATAAATAAATAAATAAAATGTAAAAATAAAACATTAGGCAATACTAAAACACCATATACACCGTTTAGTAGTGTGAATGTGTGAATTAGTGTTTATTATGTTTTCAAATGACCATCAAGACTTAAAGGTGACACAAAATTGACTCTTGTGAGCTTCAAGCCTCCTCAAAGACTTGAGTAATCCTGCATTATTGGTCTCTGTACATTTTCAAAGCTCAAAATGCTCAGTTCCAACTTGTGATGTCATTCATGTAATGGTAGTTTTCAAGTTAAAGTTCCCATGGCATGAAATTTTCACTTTCTGAGGTTTTTGAACGTTAATGTGAGCTCCCCTACCCTGTTTAGCCCCCCCCCCCATGGTTAAAAGTTGTGAAATGTCTAAACTGAGCATTTGCGATCCTTTTCTGCGTTAGAAAAAATCAGAGCTCAAACGGGCGATTCTGAACAAGGCACCTTATTGACGTCAGATCGAAAAAAGAAATGCAAATGCAGTTCCACCCCCGTCTGTCTGTACTCAGCGTCTCTGTAAATCACGCCCAGAGAGTTTGGACTGCGGAGGAGCTAGGCAATGCGAAATGCGTTTTTTTATTTGCCTGGCGGAACTTGCGAGTGTTTCTAGGCTCGGAAGTCCTTTATCTGAGCCTGTGGATATCTGAAACAGCAGTGGTTTAATTTTATTTTCTGTGGAAATGTGTTTATTTTTTAATGGAAGGCTTCTCATCTCTCCCCCGGTGCAAAAACACAGAAGTGGGTCACAGAGCGGAGCGGAGAGCTTGGCCACGCCCCCACCCCCTACTATAGGCCACCTCTGTCCTCCTCATTTGCATTCAAGCAACAACGCCCATAATGGAGTGTTCCAGAGTGACATTTATGACTCTTTCTCATCTTATCTCTCTTTCTCATGAGTGTTGATTTTGAAGAAGGATTCATTTACAGTATTAGGGAACCATTAAGGAGCCATATAAAAGCATCAAGAAGTACCATGTCATGGGACCTTTAACCTTTTATTTTTTTTTAGTTCAGTAGAGATTAGCAATTACAGGGCTGAAATCATCCAAATGATTCTAACGAAGTAATGATGTTTTTCTTTTTTTTTTTTTTAAATGTCATCCTCTTCTGCTTATCCGTGATCCAGGTCGCGAGGGCAACAGTCTAAACCAGGGGTCTTCAACGTTTTTCAGGCCAGGGACCCCCAAACAGATGGCGAACTGGGCCAGGGACCCCCTACGATATATACGGCATAGAATTGTGTTTTATATTAAATTGAGCTTAGTGTCATGTATAAACATTGCTACTCTGTTATGGTACATCCAATACAAGGAAATAATACACAGGTTAATACTGTATTTTACACTATAAAATATAAAATTATATTATTTTAAAGTGAAATTTTTTTTTTCCGCAACCCCCCTGCAGTACCTCCGTGACCCCCCTAGGAGTCGCGACCCCCCTGTTGAAGACCTCTGGTCTAAACAGATCTGCCGCCCAGAGCACAATGCACCAGCCCTCATGGATCCTCCTGCGGGTGGTGGGTCCACGGGAGGACTGCCCCACGTCGCTCCTTTGGGCAACCGGCCTTGATGTATTTCTTGACATGGGGGCTCTTGACCAGTGTAAATGGTTAAATGTCTTGCCCAAGGGCACAACAGCAGCATTCATCTGCGAGAGTTGTAATTGTACCGCCAACCTGTAGGTCAGTGGATCTGACCGCTCAACCAACGATGTAATGTCAAGAGCGGGATTCAAACCGTCACCCTTTGGATCAGTGGACAAACGCTCTACCTAATTAAGATGTATGGAGTTTAAAAACACAGTGGAGCACTTCCTGTATGTTGACATGACAACATGAGGTGGAACAGAGTGTTTTCTTTTTCAGAGACGAACACCAGAATGCAGAATTTGCGTTAAATGTGTGTGAATGAAACAAACTCTAGGTATGTTTATTTTTATTTTTTTTAATGAGGAAACAACAGTTAAACTAACCGTGATTTATGTTTCAACAATTTACACCATGAGACGAACTGTAAAGTATTTGAACCTGGCACCCTCTTATGTAAACACGGAGTGCCCACTTCCTGTTTCCACACCTGCACCTCCCTCCACCAGGTCCTGAGAGCATCACTGTGGCCTGGCTGTTTGATCAAGCCCTGTGAATGAAAGATGTTTTGAGCTCTACCCCCTCTTCTGCACCTCCTCTCCTCTCTCTCTGTCTCTCTCCTTTCCCTCTCTCTCTCTCTCTCTGTCTCTCTCTCTCTCCTCTCCCTCTCTCTCTCCCCTCAATATTATCATCTATATTTTCATTAGCAACATATCACGCTTCAGATTTTGTTACAGTGACAGGTCTACTCCTCTCCTTTGCGCACTTTCTTTCTCTGCTTCTCCTCTTCCTCCTTCTTTCCCCCTCCTCTCTCTCTTCTCCTCACTCCTCCCTCTCTCCTCTTCACTCCTCTCTTTCCTCCTGTCCTCTCCCTTCCCCTTTTCCCCTTCTCCCTTTCTCTCTCCTCCTCTCCCCTACCTCTTTCTTCTCTCCTCACTCTTCCCTCTCCCCTCCCCTATCTCTCTCCCTCCCTCTCTAGTCTCTACTCCTCTCTCTGTCGTCCTCCCTTCCCTCTCCTCTCTCTCTCTCTCTCTCTCTCTCTCTATCTCTTCTCCTCTCTCTTTCTACTCTTCTCCCCCTCTTCTCTTCTCCCCCTCCATGTGTGGACACTAGTGGTGTGTGGGAGTTTGGACATGAGCTGGCCGGAGCGTTCTAAATTGTGTGCCAGCAGAATTCTCGGACTTGGAAAAGATAAATATATTCCCCCCGTTTTTCACCCAGAGCAATATGAAGACCTCCTGCTCCTCTTAGCAGCACCAGATGAGAACAAAAGTCTTTTCCCGGCAATTAACGCCAATGGGGCTCATAGAATACAATGATATGTTACCTTTGTTTAGTACATTAACTCAAACATTTTCTGCAGTTAATGGATTTCATAATATTTCAGGCAGCACTGGTTTAATGGGTTTAGCGTTAAACTACCAACTTAAGTATCACTGGTAGTATTGTTATTGTGTCCCTGAGCAAAACACTTCCCATAGATACAAGATATAAACTAGATAAACACAATGAAGCTTGAAAAAATTCCCAAGGGACAAGAGAAATATGTTGGCTCAGTGTTGGAATAATAATGTATTGACTGTTGTTATGTAGGGCTTTAAAAACACACAATGTGCTTTATAGTACACTTTTCATTCACTCTATCAAAGTTCAAAGTCAGCTTTATTGTCACAAACCATTATGTACAGGTTGCACACACAGGATTTGACAATTTGACAATAAACACAATGACAAAAACATCACATACCCGTAGCAAAAGTACATTAGACTTGCATATCCTCCTGGGACCCAAAGAAAAAAGTGTATCTAAATGATGATGATGATGATGATGATGATGATGATGATGATGATTAGGCACCCTATAGGAATTGCTTTGCGTTGCCTAGGCAACTTGCCCTTTGATCTTTCCTTTGATGTTCTGGTCTCCTGATTCTTATTATTATTATATATTTTTTCTTCAATGGGAGTCTATGGCAGCCCCTAGAACCGTCTGGTAAAAAGTTGTGAAATTTGGCATGCACATTCCAGCCAGTCTCCTCATTACCCACAGCAATTTATAGGTCCCCAGCCCCAACCGTCTAGTGGCACCAGCAGGTCAAAGTTGCAGAAATTTGTCAATTGCCTAGCAACGCACCTAGCAACCTTTGATCTGTCTTTGATGTGTCTGTTCTGACAGGGTTAGACCCTGACCCTGTCAGACCTTGTTAGACCCTGTCAAACGGTGCTTGGCCCCCACATTGCTGCTTGCACCTATATTTATTATTATTATTATTATTATTATTATTATTATTAATACAATTATTATTATTATTATTATTATTATTATTATTATTATTATTATTATTATTATTATTATTATTAATAATAATAATAATAATAATAATAATAATAATAATAAAATTATTATTATTTTATTTTCTATTTGGAGGTAAATGAACACCTTAGCATTTACATTTTGTTAATTTTATTTTTATTCATAATGTAGTAACATATCCTCTGTAATGGTATTTATGTATTTATTCATGTATTTATTTATTTTTAATCATAGCGCAGCCACAAACTAGACTCTATCTCAAAACACTTAAAAGACAAACTGGTTAACTCAATGTCCACTATAAAGGACACAAATGACTGGGCCGATAATACAAATAGGTAGAACACACAATGTGTAATAAAGCTCAAATAGTGTCATTTAAAGAAAGAAAGCTCTGCCTTTATTAGTCCCACAGTGGGGAAATTCCTCTCTGCATTTGACCCATCCTGTTATTAGGAGCAGTGGGCAGCACATTACTGAACCCGGGGACCATCTCCATGATCTTCTTGCTTCGGCTTGGTCAGGACCTAAGCTGGAGGATTTTACCTGGAGCATGTTTTGGGTTGAGGGGGGGAACCGGAGTGCCCGGAGGAAACCCACCCAGACACGGGGAGAACATGCAAACTCCGCACAGAAAGGCTCGGGTGACCCGGGGATCGAACCCAGACCATGCATGCAAACTCCACACAGAACACACACAGAAAGGCCTGGGCGACCCGGGGATCGAACCCGGAACCTTCTTGCTGTGAAGCATGAGTGCTAGCCACTCAGCCACCGTGCTGCAGTGTCAGTGTCCTTTAAGTGTCATTTAAGCAGCAGTGTCAGTGTCCTTTAAGTGTACCCTTGGTGGTGGTGCTACAGATGCCCTGAGGCGTCTGTAGACTGCATATATAAATGGACATAGCTAACCCACTAACTTCCGCATTCCAAATGGACATGAGCATGGGCGCGCTTCCGGCTCCATTGACCCCAGCTCCTTTTCACTTTACATTGAAAAAACATCTCCCCTCTCTCCGTAACTGCTGCTGTGAACCTCGTCATTCTGGTCTTAAAATGTTCGTTTTACCCCGCGCTACATGATCCTGGAGTTTTTACTTCATTATTTTGTCAGTAAATACATTTCTATTCCTAATATGGACTGAAAACACTCTGTACCACCTTGTGATGTCATGTGGTAAAACAGGAAGTGCTCTGCTGTGTTTTTTAACTCCATACACCTTCAGTAGAATCATTTGGATGGTTTCAACCCTGAAATTTACAATGTCTACTAAACAAAAAGAAAAAGGTAGAGGTTAATTTGAAAACTACCACTTTATGACATCACAAGGTGGAACAGAGCATTTTGAGCTTTGGACATGTAGAAAGACTAATAAAGGATTAAACATGTGTGAATGAAACAAAACACAACTCCTGATGAGGAAACAACATTCTAACAGTCTTAAAGGTGCACTGTGTCACTTAGGGTCTGCTTGAGTCCATGTACATATTATTCCTGGAATGTTCTACAGTATGGCATTTAATTTAAATATCTCCATGGAGACAAGCAGGCCACATCACCAGGCCAAGTTACCGGGCAGATCTGTGGACACGTGGGCAAGCTCAGGCTATTAATGTATGTATATGCCGCAGTTTTGTCATAATTGAATAAATACAAACATGTTTAATCCCTCCCTCCACTAGAAAAGTTACAAGTCACAAGAATCCATTTTGAGTAATATAGTTTTATTTAAATACTGTATGCTGTGATTCTATTCTCACAGCTCAAACAAACCATGTTATTTTCCAGGCTGCTTCTGTGTCCAAGCTCCAACCTGCTCTCCAATCTGTCCGCTCCTCTGTGCGTTTACCCAACTCCTCTTTACCATTGTGAGCTCCCACAATTATTGCATAACACTTCACTAAATATCTTTCCTTATGTTCAAAGCCTGATTCATGCTTTATTATTCTATTTTAAGCATCCTGGCAGATTTGTGCTGCCATACTTAGGGCTTTTTAAGTGCATGTTTTGGGTCCTTTAAAGGCGGAGGTGGGATAAGAGAGAAGGATTGGTGTAATAAAATCCCCACTAGTCTTGTACTTGCTTTTATTGGAGGCTAATGGAAATGTACGCAGCACTGATATACACACATCATACTAAAGACTAGCATAATATGTATTGATTTTCTCATAATCAATAGTACAAGAGGTCGATATGAGGCGCAGGATCTCTCCATATGCTTCTGTTTGTCTTTCAGAAGTGACAGCTCTTTACTGTAATGTACAGAAAAAGCAATCGCTTATGGAAAATTAGTGTTTCAGTAGTTTTGTGTATGGGGTGTTGCAGGCAGCTGTATTAAGATAAGTCTATATAATGATTTCTATCCAAAAATAAAGGTCCTATATTACTCAGATTTTGTGAACTGTGAACTTTAAGTCATGTCATAATACTATTACCTCCTCAAAAACAAATACTATTACCTCCTCAAAAACAAATACTATTACCTCCTCAAAAACAAATACTATTACCTCCTCAAAAACAAATACTATTACCTCCTCAAAAACAAATACTATTACCTCCTCAAAAACAAATACTATTACCTCCTCAAAAACATATCTGGAGTTGTGTTTTGTTTCATTCACATGTTTGAGTAATCCTGCATTATTAGCAGGAGTCGAGTTGTAAAATGAAACCGGGGGGATGGTGAAATTGGGAGCGGGGGCCTGGCTTAGTCCTGGTTTAGACCTGGTTTAGTCCCAGTTTAGTCCCGGATTAGACCCAGTTTAGACCCAGTTTAGTCTTGGTTTAGTCCTGGTTTAGTCCTGGTTTAGTCCTGGTTTAGACCCGGTTTAGTCCCGGTTTAGTCCCAGGCCCCTGCTGTCAGCTAATATGTTCCTTTGATGCAGAAATAATATGATAATATAACTCACCCCATAAGAACACGGTCAGCTCCGTAGTTTGCGGTGTGCGATAATGTCCGGAGAACGGACATATCCCGAGTCCGGAGGCGAGAGTTCCTTCTTACGTAGCATTAACAGGGCTCGGTCACATCTGATCGGCGATCAGGCGCAAACACAACAACACTAATCGTCATGATTGGCGGGAGCGCGATCGGTGGAACAACGCTGCAACATGATTGGAAGCAGTTTGGCCTATGATTGGCTCTTGGCACTGGCCACGATTCACGTTGGTCACCTATTTTGACTTCAAAACGGCGAATTTTGAAGGTGAGGGATTTTCATGGCTGATTGATAAATTGCCACAAGGGATGGAAGAAGGGATGCCCGATTTGGAAGAGGGATGATTTTGACGATGATTTTTCCCCCAGGAAGGATGCCACCCCCACATCCCCCCTCAACTCGAGTACTGATTATTAGTCTGTCTACATCTCCAAAGCTCAAAATGCTCTGTTCCACCCAGTGATGTCATTTTGTGATGTCATGAAGCGTTAGCCAGCTTTTACGTTTATGTCTCTACCTGTTCAGTAGAGACATTTCAAGGGTTAAAATTATCCAAATGATTCTAGTTTAAAAACACATTCTTTCTTTATTATCACATGACATCACAAGATGAAACAGAGTGTTTTCAGTTTGAAAGAGGAACTCTAAATATGCAGGGTTTGTGTGTTAAACATGTGTGAGTTAAACAAAACTCTAGGTACGCTTGTAATGAGGAAACAAAGTTATAACAGATTAGAAAATAGTGTAATATGTGCCCTTTAAACGAAGAGAACTCTATGAATTTATGCATTTTATTGAACCTGTGGGACTTGTTACAGCTTTAGTCAGCTGTAAATCTGTGGCCTCTCAGTAAAGTCCACCATTCTCACCGTGATCCCTCAGAGACCAAACGCCATCAGCCCTGAAGTCCAGCTATGTTTTTATAATCACAGTTTTTTGTTCTTCTTCACACTCACTGTTATTAGAGCTGCTGAGATGTAACACTGCAGCCACCTCTTCACCACCACAGTCTTCATCACAGCCCTGCTCAGAATATATGTTTAATGTTTATATTCATTTTAGTACTGTTTCAGAGCAAGTTTTCTTTATATATATTTTTACTTCTTTCATCTTGCTATGTGGTGGAAAGTAACAAAGTACACAAGTATTTTAGGTAGTAGATACTTTTAATTTGTACCACATTTGAGTGCCAGTATCTGTACTTTCTACTATATTTTTTAACTGAACTGAAAAATAAAAGTACATTTCATATGATTTGGAGTTTATTATTAGCACCTTCATGGTCAGATCTCGAGTTCAAGTGTCGGTTTTTGTATTACTGTTCTACTATTAGCCAGGATCAGATGTTATTGTGTAACTTTTCAGGTGGAGGGTTCATCAGACACTATTGCTTTGTCTGCAATGTTTCACAGTGTGAGATAAATCCAATGCATTATTTTTACAACAGATTGGAAATATACGATTCTCTAGACATCCTTTACGTTTGTGTTTTGTGGCCATCACCTTCACTTCAAAAGCCCTGCCTTTTCGTAACAGCTTATGGTCATTGTAGTTTTATATTCTTACTCATCTCATCACGCTCTGTCAGCCTGCGCCAATGAGCTGTTGAGAGCTCTTGACTGCTTTAAATTGTATTGCAGTTTGAAGGTGGCTCTCCTGCACAGACTCTCATAACAGCAAATTGGACAAGGTGGTCAGAATAGTTGCCTCACGTCACAGCAGGGGAAAGGGAGCCAGGTCTCAGTCCATTTTACCTACTGTGCAAAGTGCACTTCTGGACAATGTGAAATGTACCAAGTGCAAAGTTCAAATGAAGAGTCAGTCTTACAGTGGGCACAGACAGAACACACCACCTGGCAAAAGGAAGGAGAAGAAGAGATTGTAAAAAAAACATTGTCATTGTTCTGTATTGTACTTGCTTTGGTTGCATGTAAAATTATTGTTGGATTAAAGGGGTAATATGCATTTTTGTAACCACTAGTTCGTTAAAGGGACAGTGTGTAAGATTTTTACCCGTTAATGACCGAAATTGAAGATACCCATTCAAAAATACAGTGTTTTCCAAGCCTTTTCACTTCCATCATGAAATCAAATATTCTGTTGGACTTAGATATACCTGCATAAAAGGGGGATCTTCCCCATGTAGAGGCAGCCATTTTGATTACGAGAGACACAGAAGGACATACTGTATTTTGGGCTCCGCCGTTTTCTTTATAGCTGTCAGCACTGGCTCGTGTTTTTCACACAACGAGATAGTATGAGTTTGGATAAACAACGACAAGCATGTTGCCGGATCACACTTACTCCTCACATACATCGCAGGAGCAAGCACCTTCACCCCAGACAATACGCTTTTCTCCATCTCGTGAACTGGCTCCCCTCGGTTGGACTTCTGATCCCGTGCCCACATCCCCCGATGTGTCTTCTGAGTGCTTTGCCAATGTTATTGTGGTGTTAAAATATGTATTATTATGTACCTAAAGTATGTGTTATTATGTACCTTGAAATAATAAAAGATTAAAAAAAAAATCTAAGAGGAAAAGAAGAAGGACATAGTACCTACCGCGGCTGTCCCTCGAGGTCTGCCGTAGCTAAAACCGGAATTGCAATACCCACCATCCACCAATACCCACCATCCACCAATACCCACCATCCACCAATGCGCCACCATCCACCAATACCCACCATCCACCAATGCGCCACCATCCTACACACTGTCCCTTTAAAATATTTACTTTTAATCTGAACTGTATTTGACAGTAATACAGCGGTAGGTTTCAACTTAACAGCCACCCTTTACCTTTAGTTCAGTAGAGATTGGCAATTCCAGGGCTGAAATTATCCAAATGATTCTAGTGAAGGTGTATGGAGTTTACCATGTGACATCACAAAGTGGAACAAAGCCTTTCCTGTTTGAGAGAAGAACTGAGCCTAAATATGCAGAGCACAACACAACTCCAGATATGTTTGTGATGAGGAAACATTATGACATAGATCAGAAAATATAGACCCTTTAAGGCAGGGGTGTCAAACATGCGGCCCGGGGGCCAGATCCGGCCCTCCAAGACCTTTAAACTGGCCCACGTCTGATTTTCTATGAAAATATTTTAATAATATTTAAATTCTTTTAAATTTCTATTAATATATTGGTAATTTTCTGCACCTCTTTTCTGCACAGCGCCAGCGCCTCTGTGCGTGGCCCCTCCCACCAGAGCAGCACAACTGAAGACTCGCCTCTTTCCAAACGCTCTTAAAGGACCATCGTTTTGACTGTTGACCGTGACACCCTCATCAGCAAAATGTCAAAAATGAGAAAAGTGGACGTCGAGTGCAGGATTTTCCAAGAAAAATTTACTAATTCCTGTTTGTTCATGGAGGTGAATGGGAAACCTGTATTACTGTGTTGAATTTGCATTTTTCTTAAAGGTCCAGTGTGTAGGATTCGTGGCGCATAGGTGGATAGTGGCTATGCACTTCCTGTTTTAGCTACGGCAAACCTCGAGGGTCACCCGGACGCGCCGTAGCGGACAGCTCGCGTACCGCGCGCGCTCCCGTGCGCGCACCCGCCGCGCACCCGGCCGACAACAACGGTATTAATAAAACGCGGTCTCCCGTTCAGTTTTTTTTTTTCTTTTCGCATGAAAGCACACATTCCCGATCGTGAACCATGATAATCTACATATCAAATGAAACCTTACAGTCTCCTCTTTTTGACTATGCAATTCATTTCCCAGCACAACAATCACTCCCTGAGCACATGGGGCTTTTATACGAAAAGCACAAAACGAAATGTTACTTAGCTTACCTTTGAATGCTTTGCACAGGTCAAACTCTGTATTTCACCACAAGCTTGGTATCAATAGGTCCGTAAGGATCCAGCGAATAAAATCCAGTAAAACAATTTAGTCCAAAACACGTGTTAGATCCAATACGACGTGTGATACAGCAGCATGCTAGTTGTTTACCCAAAACCACGAGCCTCCCCCAACCCGCACCTCTCTCCTTCTCTCCTTCTCTCTTGCGCAGCGCGCCGGAGCCGCCTGCTGCTTTGCCTCCGGTGCTACCACGAGCCTTGCCGAAGGCGAAGGCGGAGCCCAAATGTCCTTCTGCGGCTCTCGTATTCAAAATGGCTGCCTCTATATGGGGAAGATCCCCCTTTTATGTGACTATATCTAAGTCCAAAAGAATACTTTGATTTCATGATGGAAGTGAAAAGGCTTGGAAAACAATGTATTTTTGAATGGGTATCTTCAATTTCAGTAATTAACGGGTAAAAATCTTACACACTGTCCCTTTAAAGTTTCAGGTTGTTTATAATATTATAATATTTTGTAAAAGAAAGATTTCATCAAATAAATATTTAATATGTAATAGATTTGCATTTCTCTGCACAAATATTTGGACTTATTGCTATTGTATAAACAAGCTAGTTTTGTTGTCGAGCTGAGGTACCCGATAATCCTTGACGTTTGTTTACGTCAATTGTTGTCGCCTCTGTAGACGTAGCAGCTCAGGTAGAGGCAAGGGACGATGACGCAAACGGTAATCGAGTGGTGTCCCATTTCTTAGGGGAACAGTCATACCCCGAGCCCTCTCAGCTCTTTATCGAGGGGCAAGACAAATTAAGGGGAAGGGGAAGGGGAAAGACAGAGTAATGGGATGTAGCCTGTGACTTAGACAAACCTTATTGATCCACAAGAGTATACACTAGCATACACTTCACCAGAAAAGTTACACAGTGTACTTTAAACTCCAAAGTGAAAATAAATTGTGTTGCTGTTGTGATTTTATTCATAATCGGATCCGAATAGCAGATGTGGCGTTATGGGTGGTTTTTGCTGCCTTAAGACTTTTATCATGGTGAAGGGAAAATCTTCTAATTTTAGCCCCTCATTTCCTTGTGTGCTACGGTCACATTCTGTCCTCAAATAATTAATGGCAATGTCATTTTTCAAGTGCCAGTCGAAGCCAAAATTAACATACCATCATAGGCCTGGGCCTGTCTCCGCTTTCCCAAGAGCCTTATCTGCTCCGGGTCTGTGCTCGGATACAAGGAGCCACCTGCTGATGTGGGAGAGTGTTTGTGTTTGGAAGCTCCTTTGTGATATTAAAGATATATATTGTGCAAAATTGATTTTTTTATTGGCTTCAGTCATGTTTTTTAATTAAAGGCCCCATATTCAACTTTTTTTCTGATCTGTTATAATGTTATTTCCTCATCAAAAAACCTGAAGTGGTGTTTTGTTTCATTCACACATGTTTAACACACAAATAAATATAAGAGCTCTTCTCTCAAAATGAAAACACTGTCACATACACGTGCACTAGATTTATTTGGATGATTTTTTTGTTAACTTGATGGAACAGAGCTTTTTGAGGTTTGGAGATGTAGACAGACTAATAATAAAGGGTTACTCAAAAATGTTTGATTGAAACAAAACACTACTCCAGGAATGTTTTTGATGAGGTAACAATATTATAACGTGGCTTAAACCTCATAAGAGTCAGATTTGGTTGTCTAGGACCTTTAATTCCATTTATGGCCATACCTGCTTGTCAAAGCCTGATCTCGTCAGATCTCAGAAGCTCAGCAAGGCAGGGCCTGGTTAGGACTTGGATGGGAAACCACTGGGAATTCCAGGTGCCACAGTGGGGCGTCGTTGTGTCCTTAAGCAAGACACCTCACCCACATTGCCTAGTATGAAAGTGGAGTGTGCGTGAGTGTTGGAGGTGGTCGGAGGGGCCGATGGCGCAGATTGACAGCCTCACTTCCGTCAGTCTGCCCCAGGGCAGCTGTGGCTACAGAAAGTATCTCACCACCACCAAGTGTGGAGTGAATGAACAATGAACTGTAAAGTGCTTTAGATGTCATGAAAGGCGCTATATAAATGTTATGAATTCCTCTTCCTCTGAGCGTCAGTTTCAATTTTTCGTAGAGAAATGCAAAATCAGTTTGGTTATATAGTTTTCCCTTATTTTAAGTTATTCATGTACATTTAAGCAAAGTTGTATTGTTGCATTTGATTGAAAACAGAGGGGAGTAGACGTATTTGCATTTACTTGAGTAACTTTCTCAAGAAATTATACTTTTTAGAGTACTTTTCTATACTGAGTAATATTTTATTGAAGTAACTCTAGTAAAAGTTTCAGTTACTCCTCCCACTTTGAATCCACTAATGACAAAAGCTTCATGTTGACAATATGAAATGATTTGAACATGATGATATGATTTTTCCTGCACTGCTCCTTCAGATATAAATGACCTTTTCTCATTTTTGTGTCTATGATTGTGAATGTTTCAGATTTTCTGCATTATATAATGTTTTGTCCTTCCAGTTACATTCACAAATTAGAAATCAGATGTTACCACACATAGTTACTCTTTAAGTTAATCTTTCTTGAGTAATTTCTTGGACAACTACTATGTACTTCTACTTAAAGGTCCCATGGCATGAAATTTTCACTTTCTGAGGTTTTTGAACGTTAATGTGAGCTCCCCTACCCTGTTTACCCCCCCCCCCCCATGGTTAAAAGTTGTGAAATGTCTAAACTGAGCATTTGCGATCTTTTCTGCGTTACAAAAAATCGGAGCTCAAACGGGCGATTTTGAACAAGGCACCTTATTGACGTCAGATCGAAAAAAGAAATGCAAATGCAGTTCCACCCCCGTCTGTCTGTACTCAGCGTCTCTGTAAATCACGCCCAGAGAGTTTGGACTGCAAATGCGCTAGGCAATGCGAAATGCGTCTTTTTATTTGCCTGGAGGCACGTCCGAGTGTTTCTAGGCTCGGAAGTCCTTTATCTGAGCCTCTGGACCTTTGAACAGCAGTGGTTTAATTTTATTTTATGTGGAAATGTGTTTATTTTTCAATGGAACGCTTCAAATCTCTCCCCCCGTGCAAAAACAAGGAAGTGGGTCACAGAGCGGAGCGGAGAGCTTGGCCACGCCCCCACCCCCTACTATAGGCCATCTCTGTCCTCCTCATTTGCATTCAAGCAACAACGCCCATAATGGAGTGTTCCAGAGTGACATTTATGACTCTTTCTCATCTTATCTCTGTTTCTCATGCACTGAGTGTTGATTTTGAAGAAGGATTCATTTACAGTATTAGGGAACCATTAAGGAGCCATATAAAAGCATCAAGAAGTACCATGTCATGGGATCTTTAAGATTAAGATTAAGCCTTTATTGATCTCACACACAGTGACACACAGGAGAAATTTTACTTCTGCATTTGACCCATCCTTTTTCAGGCGCAGTGGGCAGCCATCTTACTGGGGGCAATACCGTGAAGGGTCTTGCCCAAGGACCCACACTGGCTTGCTCATTGCCGGGGGGGAACCCAGGTCCCCCCGGGTGAAAGTCAAGTGACTTACCAGTTGAGCTAGCCAGCCAGCTTACAACTTGAGTAATATTATTTTTGAAGAAACGTAATTTTTGGCTTCTTTACCCACCTCTGATCGAAAGTTACTGCTTGCTACTGTAAACTGAAGCTATGAGGTGTCAGGCTTGGTCCCATGTTTTGTCTCCTGTGTTTTGAAATCCATAAATCATCACCAGACTTGTTCCGAGCATTTCTGGCGTTGAATCGAGCTGTTTGCTTACATTAGATTACTAGCTTGTGTTTTTCCCCATGGTAATTTCCACTGCTGCCAGTAAATGTACGCAAGAGCATGTTTAAAGGCCACTAACAATACAAACAATGCATAAGGAGTGACATCACGCTGGGGGTGTCCCACATGTATTTCTATGGCGGAATATTTCGGTAGTTACCATGGTGACACAATGCACACATAGGCAAACACAATCCATAAAAGTGTTTAAATAGTCTAAAAAGAAAAATACAAAATGAATTTAAACAACACAACCCACCACACCAGGAGCCTGTGAGCAGTACGGTCATGGTTCATGGTTCCTCCTGTTTAGAAGTTACTCTGTCTTACCCCTTCCCCTACCCCTTTCATCATCCCTTGCCTCTACCTGAGCTGCTACATCTACAGAGGCAACAACAAGTGACGCAAACAAACTTAAAGGAAAATTAACTTTTTTTTTCTTCTTTCTTCTTTCGGCAATAAAACAAGTAGTTTTATTCACCCATAGCAGTTTGGTGTCAACTGGAGCAGTATCGCAGAACTTATGTTGAGCCGTTCTGTTCTACTAATGACCCCGTATCCGTTAGCGTGAGTGCTCGGGGCACTGATTTGTGGTGTCCAAATAACACAAACTTTAGCACTTTTCAAATCACAGAAGATCGCTGTGTCAGCGTAGACTTTTAGTGGATTCCAAAACGGCCTGAAACCCGATATGCAGCTATAGTTTCATTTGATGACGTCATCAGAGAGGACAGTGCGCATGCGTGAACTCAGCTGTTTTGTAAACACCGCTAGTCCGAAAGAAGCTAACACTGCTCTGAACTTTACTTTTCTGTTGCGATATCGGGTTTCAGGCCGTTTTGAAATCTACTAAAAGTCTACACTGACACAGCGATCTTCTGTGATTTGAAAAGTGCTAAAGTTTGTGTTATTTGGACACCGCAAATCAGTGCCCCGAGTACTCACGCTAACGGATACAGGATCATTAGTAGAACAGAACGGCTCAACATAAGTTCTGCGATACTGCTCCAATTGACACCAAACTGCTATGGGTGAGTAAAACTACTTGTTTTATTGCCGAAAGAAGGCTCAGATTGTAAAAAAACGTTAATTTTCCTTTAAACAAATGTCAAGGATTATCGGGTACCTCAGCTCGACAACAAAACTAGCTTATTTATACATGAAAGTTCGATGAAAACGATAACGTCGGCTAAACAGACATCACTACAATTAAAACTGCAACAACAGTTCATTGAAAGTAACGTAGAACATAAGCGTTATAATTGTAAACCTGCTAAACTGTTAATCGATAATTACAACTGCTGAAAATACATTTATCAATCAATCAATCAAACAATATTTATAAAGCGCTTTTCATACAAAAATGTAACACAAAGCGCCTATGGGACTCCTTGGCTGGTCGATGTGACGCTTCCATCCTGATCCCAAAACCTGCCTGAGCTCGTAGTCGTACCCCTTCGTTTCAAGTCTGGTCGAGAGCTTACTTCGTTTCAAGGGGTCTCAGTCGTGGCCCGAGCCCTTGATCAAAATTAGAATCGGGACACCCCTTGTCCTCACATGAACCAAGGGGTAGGGGTAAGATGAAGGGGTAAGACAGAGAAATGGGACTTAAGAGTTGAATGACATCATCTCACCTGATGTATCTCCAACTAAATCCGTTATTTCTGATCAGATTGTGTTCAAACAAAACTCAAATTAAAGTGTAACTTGAGTAACAGAGCTTCAGACGGAGCAGTGTCTACAGTTAGCGTCAAACCACCAGGGAATGCTGCAAAGTATCAATTGAGGTGATAGTAATGTTGACCCTCAGACAATAAGGTTTCCAGTTCAATTCCCACCCAAAGTACATAGTCTTTAAACCACACTGCCCACTTGTGTCACAGTAAAGGCATCTGGCATAAAAAATCTGTATTACATCATCAGAGCAGGTCATTTCAATGTGCTTATATCAAACTTTCTTGTCTTGCTTCATTAATTTTTATCACAGAACGGTTATCATCTATCAGGCATGGCAAACCCCGCTGGTGTTTCTGCCTCTGACATGCCGAATAAAATACGGCTTCCCTGCTGCTATTTTCTGACCATTGTTAAAGGCCAGATATGATTTCCTGTTTACTGACTTCAAACTTTTTATCAGGTAAAGACGTAAAGCTATGCCAGACCACATTTGTCAGCTGGAAAAACAAACCTGCAGTAATGTAGAAATGTAGAAAACATTTTTGATCTGATTTTTATGAAATGTTTTTATTGAATCTGTGGCTGGGTGAGATCAGTCATTCATTTGCCTCACCAGCCAGTCCCGTCTACAATCTGTTCAAATCTCCTCTCCAAAATTCTCATTCAGAACAAAATATATCACTTCTTTTACCTGATATAAGTAAAAGTTTGGTGCTTCGATTGTTGATTCTGAGAAAATCCAAGCGGTTTCTCCGTCCTTTATTATAGTTTTTTTTCACCTTTTTTTACATATAAGCAGTTTGTTTTTGACACAAACTGGGCATGCGTCTCTCTGATTGGTTAATCTGCCTGTCAATCACGCCCTCTGAAATCAGGGAGAGAGGATACAGCTCCAGATTTACTCGTCTTTGTAAAGTTTTGTCAAAGCGTGTGGTTCTGGCTGGTCTGGTAAGTCATTCACAGCACTGCCAATTATGGGGAAATGTCTGGATGTAATAGCAGTCATTTGTTAGTCCATAGTAGCAGCAAAAGCAAACTGAATACAGTGGTCTCTCGCTCTATCGCGGTTCACTGTTCGCGGCCTCGCTGTTTCAGATTTTTTTTTTCAATTTTTTTTTTATAGTGTAACATTTTTTTAATAATGTAACATTGTGTTCTGTGTCCTGATTGGCTAAGAGACTAGACCAGGACTAAACGTGGACTAAACCAGGTCTAGACCAGAACTAAACCAGGTCTAGACCAGAACTAAACCAGGTCTAGACCAGGTCTAAACCAGGTCTAAACCTGGACTGGTCCTGGACTAAACCGGGACTAAACCGGGACTAGACCAGGTCTAAACCAGGATTAAACCACCACGTGCCGCTCTTTGCTGGTTTCGTGCGGCTGGTTTGTGGCTCGGGCTGAGAGGACGCGGTCCGGGTGCTGTGGTTCGATCTCGTGCTCGCAGCCCCAGTGTACGTGCGGCCTCACGCCGGTCGTGCTGCTCTGTGTCGCGCACTTCTCCAAGAGGTTGGTGCATGTCGCGTCCCGGGACGTGGCAGTGCCGTTGAATGAGCGCGGTGCGTCCTGCTCGTCTCTCTGTGCTCACACTGTGTTTGAAGGAGAAGCAGTCCGAGCCACACCGAGCACCGGGGCCGAATGCACGAGGAGCGGAGACATGAGTCACTGGATCCGTAGGAAGTCCAGGTCTAAACCAGGTCTAAACCTGGACTAGACCAGGTCTAAACCAGGATTGTGGCTCTTTGCCTTGTTTCGTGACCACGGATGCACGTGTCCGCGCTTACCTAACCCCCGTGGGTTAGGTTCCAGAAATAAACTGCAATACGTGAAATTCGCGAAGTAGGACAACTTTATATTTTACAATTATTCTACATGCGTGAAAAGTCCCTCAGTCGTCCAGGTAGAATCCATGATAACAGGAGAAGTTCAATTTGTCAACTGGACAAAGTTTGTTTGGTTGAAAACGTTTCGCCGCTCATCCGAGAGGCTTCGTCAGCTCTAATAAGAATACTGGTAAGACACTTGCTTATATCTTGCTGTAGGGAGGAGCTACCTAGCTAACTACTTTCCGGAACTATCTCCTTGGTTTCCGTCTTTTGTTTCTCTGGCGTCTAGCTAACGATCCCTATTCATCCAAAGCCAGGGAAAAGAATTGGTTTGAGAGGGGAGTTAAAGAGGCTATTTTTGTCAAAAAAGAGAATCCTTCTCTGAACAGAAATGGTGGAGTAAGACATAATTTGCATCCCATCTACAATTCCATTATTAAGCCTAGATCAAACAAACAGGGAAACAATAGGGTTAGCCAGGTCAGGGCCAGAGGTGTGAAAAACAGTCGTGTAGGGATGAATAAGGATCGTTAGCGAGACGCCAGAGAAACAAAAGACGGAAACCAATGAGATAGTTCCGGAAAGTAGTTAGCTAGGTAGCTCCTCCCTACAGCAAGATATAAGCAAGTGTCTTACCAGTATTCTTATTAGAGCTGACGAAGCCTCTCGGATGAGCGGCGAAACGTTTTCAACCAAACAAACTTTGTCCAGTTGACAAATTGAACTTCTCCTGTTATCACAATTATTCTACATGTTTATTCTACATGATAAACGAGGGATCACTGTAGTGATTTTTCTGACTAGCATTGTGATTAGAGCTGCCATTTATGAAGGATTCTGTTTAAAGTACAACTTAAAGGGCCCATATTAGGCTGTTTTCTGATCTACTGTATGTTATATGTTTCTATATGTACTGTATGTTTCCTCATCTCAAACATACCAAGAGTTGTGTTTTGTTTCATTCACACATGTTTAGCACACAAACCCTGCATATTTAAGCCGAGTTCTTTTTTCAAACAGAAAACTCTCTATTCCACCTTGTTTAGAAATTGCCAGTCTCTACAGAGGAAAAGATAAAAGGAGTTGTTAACTTGAAAACTACAGCTTCATGACATCACAAGCTCTGTTCCATTTTGGGCTTTGCCGATGCAGACCGACTAAATACAAAACACAACTCCAGTCATGTTTTTGGTAACAACATTCTAACACGGCTCAAAGCTCACAAGAGTCAGTTCTGCCAAATATAGGACCTAACATAGGAAAAAAATTAAATTAAAACTGAATGAAAAAAGTGAAGCTCCAGTTTTCCATCCCAGAGCCCCAAACCAGACCATAAACAAACTCGACGTCCAAAAAACACATCTGTACAACATGTCCCGTGAAGCAATAAATCATAGTTCAAAAGAAAAGATTTTCTGGTTGACTAAAACTATTTGAGACTTTGGTGAGTAAATTAGCAGAACATTTTTGTCAACTAAATCTTGAATAAAACTAAAAATTTACATTTCTTGTCAAAATTAACACTAAATACATTCTGTCCAAAACAGTTTTTAGTCACTTTGGTCACAACAGCAAAAGTTAGTGATTTTTTTATATTGTGTAATATGACATTTTAATCTGCCTTTTTACAAAGAAAAACTTTGTAAAAAGGCAGATTAAAATGTCATATTACACAATTTCCTGATCTGTTATAATGTTGTTTCCTGCCTGGAGATGTGTTTTGTTTCATTCTTACACAAACTCTGAACATTTTGGATAACTGTGTTTTTAAATTCCATACACCTTCAGTAGAATGTTTATTTATTAATAATAATTTCTAGGGCTGGGTTCAAAAGATCGATCCATGATACGATATCGATTCACTATCAAAAAATACGATATCGATTCAAAAATTTGCAGATCGATCTTTTCCAAATGGTTATAGGCACTATTTTCTCGGCCACGGAAGGAGAGCTATAAAAGGTGGGTGCCGGTGAACGAAACTGAAACTTGGCGTGCCTTGCGAGATGGCTGGAGCTGCACAGCTAAAATCACCTCCTGGTTTGAAGGCTGATGTGTGGCATTACTTTGGATTCAAACGTTACGAGGACAGTATGTAAGTAGATCGATATCGAATAGGATCGGATCGGATCGTGGATCGAATCGCATCGTGGACTTGTGAATCGAAATTGAATCGATCCAGGAAATCAGGATCGATACCCAGCCCTAATAATTTCAGCCCTGAATTTAACTATCTCTATTAAAGTAAAGGTAAATGGTATTTGTTAACTTGAAAACTACCACTACATGACATCACACAGTGGAACAGAGCATTTTGGGCTTTGGAGATGGAGACAGACTAATAACAACAACTAACAACAACAACAACAACAACTAATAACAACTCTGAGTATGTTTTTGAGGAGGTAAAAACAGTATAATGTGGCTAAAATCTCACAAGAATCTTTATTTAAAAGCCTAGTAATTTTAAATTTATTATTTTGTTTGTTTGTTTCATTCATAAAGTATAAAAAGACATCAACAGTGTCATAACATTAAAGGAATTGAATGAAAGGAAGCAGAAAGAAGAGTCATCTTATGTTATCTGTCCCCTCTTTCCTTTTCCAGATCAATACATTCCATTTCAATCACAATTATTAATCAATTGTAAACAGACAGCTTCATTTTTATGTGCAACAACTTAGTTTTCTTTTTCATACATACACATTACACTGGATTTGATGTATTGTTTAAATGCCATTATTGTACTTGATTCTTTGATATCTTTATCAAGATTATTCCATAAATGACGCTTTGCTCCATAATCTTGGTTCTGAATTCCTTTTAAATTGTAGTTCTTGTTCTCATCTCAAACAGTCTTTTAATATTTACAGGTAACACTCTGCACTTTGCTTTCAATCAATCAATCAATCAAACAATATTTATTAAGTGCTTTTCATGCAAAATTGTAGCCCAAACGCCTATACATGACTCTGAGGATACTTAATTCAACAATATCACACATTTTCAACACTTTAACTTCAACAAATTTCTGCATTAATTGTTGTTTTTACATGGACTCCAGGGCAATTGTAGTCTTGTGATTGCAGTTTGAGTCAGATAGAGATACTTAATAGTTTTGTTCATTTTTTTTTAAAGGTCCCATGGCATGAAATTTTCACTTTCTGAGGTTTTTGAACGTTAATGTGAGCTCCCCTACCCTGTTTAGCCCCCCCCCCCATGGTTAAAAGTTGTGAAATGTCTAAACTGAGCATTTGCGATCCTTTTCTGTGTTACAAAAAATCGGAGCTCAAACAGGCGATTTTGAACAAGGCACCTTATTGACGTCAGATCGAAAAAAGAAATGCAAATGCAGTTCCACCCCCGTCTGTCTGAACTCAGCGTCTCTGTAAATCACGCCCAGAGAGTTTGGACCGCGAATGCGCTAGGCAATGCGAAATGCGTTTTTTTATTTGCCTGGAGGCACGTCCGAGTGTTTCTAGGCTCGGAAGTCCTTTATCTGAGCCTCTGGACCTTTGAACAGCAGTGGTTTAATTTTATTTTATGTGGAAATGTGTTTATTTTTCAATGGAACGCTTCAAATCTCTCCCCCCGTGCAAAAACAAGGAAATGGATCAGCTGAGAGCTCTGAGCAGAGAGCGGAGCGTTTGGCCACGCCCCCACCCTCTACTATTGGCCAGCTTTTTTCTCCTCATTTGCATTCAAGCAACAACGCCCATAATAGTGTTCAGAGAGAGAAAAATTACTCTTTCTCATCTTATCTCTGTTTCTCATGCACTGAGTGTTGAGTTTGAAGAAGGATTCATTTACAGTATTAGGGAACCATTAAGGAGCCATATAAAAGCATCAAGAAGTACCATGTCATGGGATCTTTAATTAAGTGAATGAGCAACACCTAACATCCTACTTTGTTTCTGTCAATCTCCTTATGGACTTTTGCACGAGTCCTTCTCTCTGTCAGTTCTGGACCAGTTTCCTTTGTATACGCACACTGCCGTGGGTCATGTACACACAGAACAGCGCTCTGAATCCTCCACTGCTTTGATCCCAATGACAGTGTGACTTTTGGGCTATGGACTTTGGCATTTGACAGTTAGTGGTTAGCAGTTAGCTGCATGCAGAGAGCAACAAGGCCTCCACACAGAAAAAAAGGAACAAGAGGAAATGTTAGAAGTAAGATTCTTATTATAATGCAAAGTTTGTCTGTAAAAAATAGAGGGATGACCATATATGGACATGTAAGTTTCCTTTCTGGTCATACATCAAAGGAGTTTACCCGGAGGAGTCATAAAATATAACACTGAAACTATATTTTTAAACAATATAACATTCAAGAGGGGTTATTACACTTAATTGGGGTATTAACTGGTAACACATAACATATTTAGGTCACTGTGTTATCTTTTATAGTTTTGAAAATGCTATATTTGCCAAAAGCAAGATACAATGTTAATATGTTTCCACTTTCATTTTTGATGGCCTTTGCTCTCTTCACTAAAGCCGTTTCCCAATTCAGCGAGTGCACGGTTCGGAGCGTGCATCCGGCACGACAACTGCTGTTCCATTTCGTTTTTGTCCCATGCACAGTTAAGATTAGCTCCGAACAGCGCAGTCGTTTCCATGGAAATCGGGGCGTGAACCAACGTTCCCTCTAAGCTGCGCGCCTGTGCAATTGCGCACTGCTCGCACATTCTCAGCGCACAAAAAAACCTCTGCAGCGCAGGGATGAAAGAGTTCCGCTTTTTTTTTTCAGCCACGGGGTCATCTGAATACGGGGGAATCGTCCAGTATTCAGAAACAAAAGTATGTGTCTCGTATTAAACTTCTACCGGTGTAAGCCAAGAGCACGTGCAGCTCTTTCGCAACAGCGTGTAGCGGGGGTGCATGTCGGATGTCGCGCACAGGCGTCCAAGGAGCGCTCAGGGAGTTAGTGTGTTTGCTCAGACACATAAAACATTAGGGGGAACATTGGCGTGAACCAAGCGTGCAAACATACACGCTTCGCACACTTAAAAGCCCCAGCATGCACAGCGCGGGAGGATATATGACTACAATGATGGACTCGCCAGCGACATCGCCATGACAGTTGCGACTTCACTATAAAATGTGTGTACTGGTTCACCTCACCTACAACTATGCTACATGAAACTCTTCATAAACTACACTAAACATGTGTGACGGTAGCCGTAACGGCATAGTTCACGGCACCTGTATTACCGTTCACATGCTTTTCCCCTTACACTTCTATATTTCCTTTGCTGTTGTAATGCTGGATATTCTACAGTGTCGCCATGTCCCAATTCCAAGTATTACTCGTCGCAATAGAATAATATTTTGTCTTTAGGGAACAAGGAGCAGAGCACCGGCTCATTGAGCTGAGGAGGGACCTGTTCCATTTCGCAGACGCCCATGTGATCCCCGGACTGCACTCAGGGCTGAGCGAGTATGCACCGCCTCGACTGCAGGCTGAGACCACACTCCGAACCGTGCACTCGCTGAATTCGGCAACGGCTTGTGTCACTCTCCCTTCAAAGCGCTATCACAATCAGCACATTGCGTCAGGTTAGTGAAATTGTCATGTATTGTATGCTTTTGTATTTATGGAGAACTGTCGTGTGGAGCATGGGTTTGAATAGGGCCCAGGAGAGATTGCTAAATGACTCAACATGCATGGATGACATCTAAAAGCTCTACAGGCATGTTTTTGATGAGGAAACGTTAAACCATGGTAGAAAACTTAAAAAAATATGTATTTAGTATATTACCCCTTCTTTAATTATATTCCATTGTAATATTGAATAGTGGTAATGATTGATGGTGGAATTCTAGCAACCTAATTAATTGATTGTCTTGGATTTATATGTCTTTATTTTTAATACACTGTTTGTATACATCTAAAATAAAAAAAAGTCTAGTTAAAGTGAAGTAAAAACGTATATTGATCCTGCCCCCTTTTACCTCTGAATACAGAAATTTAAGAGTTTTACACAGTAATAATCTTATTTGGCCTCCTGGTTGAGAAACATTTATATAATGTGTATGAAGTATGACATTATCTGTGTGCACACTTGGGCACAATACTTGACTGAATGCTAATGTGAAAGCCAACACACTTTATCTTAATAGATGTCACATAGGACCCAGTTTATCTTTGTGTCTTCTAAAAGTGATGAAATATCAAGAGTCCTCTCCTCTGGGACCATAATTCATTTTTCACTCGGCGCATGCAGCTCTTTTCAGTCTGATGGATCTTAACAAAGACAAGTTGAGTTATAGAAGGTCGCCCCATGAGCAGCGGAGGAGCCAAGTCAGTTTAAACAATAAATATTATGATTTTTTTTCCTTATAAAAGAATAAACAATACCATATGTAGATGACAACTTTTAATTTAAACAAATAATAATTCATGGCACTTCACTGACCATCCAGCCATACGCTTTCTTCCACTTATCCGGCCGTGGGGGCAGCAGTCTAAACAGGGACTCCATGACTTCCCTCCCCCCCAGACACTTCCTCCAGCTCCTCAGGGTGGACCCAAAGGCATTCCCAGGCCAGCTGAGAAACATAGTCCCTCCAGTGTGTTCCCCAGGGCCTCCTCCTGGTGGGAAGTGCCCCAGGGAGGAGACCAGGAGGCAATCGGAACATCCAGATGATTCTAGCGAAGGTGTATGGAGTTGAAAAATACACTGGAGCACTTCCTGTATTACCACATGACATCACAAGGTGGAACAGAGTGTTTTCTTTTTGAGAGAAGAACTAAATATGCAGGATTTGCGTGTTAAACGTGTGAATGAAACAAAACACAACTCCAGGTACACTGCCTGACAAAAGTAATAGGACGATGGCATAATTTGTGATGCTGGGGTACTGAGCCAACTTTTCAATGTGTCAAGCATTATTTAAAGGTCCCATGACATGGTACTTCTTGATGCTTTTATATGGCTCCTTAATGGTTCCCTAATACTGTAAATGAATCCTTCTTCAAAATCAACACTCAGAGCATGAGAAACAGAGATAAGATGAGAAAGAGTATTTTTTCTCTCTCTGAACACTCCATAATGGGCGTTGTTGCTTGAATGCAAATGAGGAGAAAAGAGCTGGCCAATAGTAGAGGGTGGGGGCGTGGCCAAACTCTGAGCTCTGAGCGCTCAGCTGATCCATTTCCTTGTTTTTGCACGGGGGGAGAGATTTGAAGCGTTCCATTGAAAAATAAACACATTTCCACATAAAATAAAATTAAACCACTGCTGTTCAAAGGTCCAGAGGCTCAGATAAAGGACTTCCGAGCCTAGAAACACTCGGACATGCCTCCAGGCAAATAAAAAAACGCATTTCGCATTGCCTAGCGCATTCGCAGTCCAAACTCTCTGGGCGTGATTTACAGAGACGCTGAGTTCAGACAGACGGGGGTGGAACTGCATTTGCATTTCTTTTGTTCGATCTGACGTCAATAAGGTGCCTTGTTCAAAATCGCCCGTTTGAGCTCCGATTTTTTGTAACGCAGAAAAGGATCGCAAATGCTCAGTTTAGACATTTCACAACTTTTAACCATGGGGGGGGGGGCCTAAACAGGGTAGGGGAGCTCACATTAACGTTCAAAAACCTCAGAAAGTGAAAATTTCATGCCATGGGACCTTTAAATGTGGTGTACTTAATACTATTTCATCACATTTATATTATTTATATTATATTATAGTTATATTATCACACGCTCTCATGTTTTCAGATCATTGTGCGCAAATCCATTTGTGGACGAATATTACTCATGTGTTCATAGCATCCTCTCATTATGAAAATAATAGTTTGAACACTCAATTAATAATATTTTAAAATCAACTCATATCATAGAGTTCTCAAATCACCCCATATGCATGACTGAAAGGACAGACCAAAGGCCAAAGATGGTTATTTTGATGAAAATCTATTTAACTTGATATTTTTGCAATAACATGCCTTTACACCTGATGAAATTTGCTTTAATATATCAATAAATTTATTTATTTTCATTACCAATACGTTTTGTTATCATTATTTATGAAAGTTCAGAAATACACAATCGCCCTGATACTTTTGTCAGGCAGTGTATGTTTCAGATGAGGAAACAACATTATAACATAGATTTAAAAAAAAATAGAGAAATATAGATCCTTTAATGTGTGAAACTAAGAAAATTCACACTCCTCAAACTGAATTCTCATTAAATCTCTAGCTTTCAACCAAATTAACATTCTGTCTGGGAACCCTCCTGCTTTTTTCCAAATGAGCCAAGGTGACTCATGGCTTCAGATTAGACAAAACCCATTCTCCCTCAGCACTACCACAATGTGTCATATCTGCATTCTGTGAAGACACTTGCTTCTTAATTTAGAGATTTTAAACTCTTCTATTGCATTTTGATTTTCATCTCCACTGTTGTAAAAACTGATTTATGGAGAAGACAGCTGGAACTGCTCCTGGCCCGTGGGAATATTACCTTCTACCTCACTATAAAAAGGCAAAAAAGGCTTCAAGTCAAACAGTATTAGTCAGACAGCCCCACACCAGCAGAGAAAGGAAGATACGTTGAGTCTATACAGCGCAGAGGTCAAAGATCGTGTAATAGGGTGTGCATGCTTGATTTACTGTTCAGTGTGCAAATGAAGAGAAATAGAATGGAAACACGGGACTGGGAGTTTTACATGCACAAGTCACAGTCCTCAGGGTGTTTCTGTTGTGTGCGCTGGAACTATAGAAGCAGTTATGTCATCACTGTTAACTTTTATCTGTGTTTGTGTGGTCAGAAATAGTGGTTAAGTATTTTCACTTTAGCCACTTGATGGTATAGAGCAGGGGTGTCAAACATGCGGCCCGGGGGCCAGATCCGGCCCAACACCTTTAATCTGGCCCTCGGCTGATTATTATTGTAATTTTCTATTAAAGATCCCATGACATGGTACTTCTTGATACTTTTATATGGCTCCTTAATGGTTCCCTAATACTGTAAATGAATCCTTCTTCAAAATCAACACTCAGTGCATGAGAAACAGAGATAAGATGAGAAAGAGTATTTTTTCTCACTCTGAACACTCCATAATGGGCATTGTTGCTTGAATGCAAATGAGGAGAAAAGAGCTGGCCAATAGTAGAGGGTGGGGGCGTGGCCAAACTCTCCGCTCTCGGCTCTGAGCTCTCAGCTGATCCATTTCCGTGTTTTTTGCACGGGGGGAGAGATTTGAAGTGTTCCATTGAAAAATAAACACATTTCCACAGAAAATAAAATTAAACCACTGCTGTTCAAAGGTCCAGAGGCTCAGATAAAGGACTTCTGAGCCTAGAAACACTCGGACGTGCCTCCAGGCAAATTAAAAAAACGCATTTCGCATTGCCTAGCGTATTCGCAGTCCAAACTCTCTGGGCGTGATTTACAGAGACGCTGAGTACAGACAGACGGGGGTGGAACTGCATTTGCATTTCTTTTTTCGATCTGACGTCAATAAGTTTCCTTGTTCAAAATCGCCCGTTTGAGCTCCGATTTTTTCTAACGCAGAAAAGGATCGCAAATGCTCAGTTTAGACATTTCACAACTTTTAACCATGGGGGGGCTAAACAGGGTAGGGGAGCTCACATTAACGTTCAAAAACCTCAGAAAGTGAAAATTTCATGCCATGGGACCTTTAAAATATTGGTAATTATTATGATAATTTTCTGTGCAATTTAGCATAGCAGCGTCTCCAGCGCCTCTGTGCGTGGCCCCTCCCACCAGAGCAGCACAAATGCTTTCCAAACGCTCTTAAAGGACCATCGTTTTGACTGTTGACCGTGACGCCCTCATCAGCAAAATGTCAAAAATGAGAAAAGTGGACGTCGAGTGCAGGATTTTCCAAGAAAAATTGACTAATTAGGGACCGAGCCCGAAGGGGGACGAAGGTCCCTATTGTTGTTGCTTTGTTTCCGTATTATTATTATTCTTGTTCATACACGCTGGGGCAATTTTGAGCATGTTCCCATGCTTCAAAACGAACGAAACTTTGCACGGGCATCACAAAGTGCTGCCAGTACGACCACCAAAAGTCCCGTCCCCCGGGGACCCCCAGGAGCTCGATAGCGCCCCCTAGCGCGTTGTCTTTCGGGGCTGGCATACCGTTTAAGATAGGCGCACGAAATTCGGTAGGGACGTGTATCTCAATAAGACGAACAAAGGCCTCACTGCAATGTCATGGCCACGCCCAACAGGAAGTGAGATAATTGACCTTTTGTGTGATTTTGGGGTATTTGACATAGAATGGAATTTGAAACACTTCTCCTACACCGTACCTCAGATGGGCTTAAATTTTGGTGAACATAATCTTAAGACGTTGGAGATGTTAAATTGCGAAGGATTTTCAAATAGGCGGTAATATGACGATACGGCGGATCGATAAAGTTACGTATTTATTGAATGGGAGTTATGAGTTATGAATGGGAGGTATCTGTTGCTAGGCAACGCCCTGATCAAAGGTCTTTGATCTTTGTACCTTTGATCTGATATAGCTGCAAGCAGCAATGTGGGGACAAGCATCGAAGGTTCATGTAGGCCTCAGCATGTAGGCCACATGCAGGGTCTGACAGGGTCTAACAGAGTCTGACAGGGTCTGACAGGGTCTGACAGGGTCTGACAGGGTCTGACAGGGTCTGTTCTGACAGGGTATCTACAATGTCATGGCCATCCCGTAGTGCGGCAGCTACGCCTCCAAAAAGACCCGTCCCCCGGTGACCCCCAGGAGCTCGATAGCGCCCCCTAGCGCGTTGTCTTTCAGGGCTGGCATACCGTTTAAGATAGGCGCACGAAATTCGGTAGGGACGTGTATCTCAATAAGACGAACAAACGCCTCACTGCAATGTCATGGCCACGCCCAACAGGAAGTGAGATAATTGGCCTTTTGTGTGATTTTGTGGTATTGGACATAGAATGGAATTTGAAACACTTCTCCTACACCGTACCTCAGATGGGCTTAAATTTTGGTGAACATAATCTTAAGACGTTGGAGATGTAAAATTGCGAAGGATTTTCAAATAGGCGGTAATATGACGATACAGCGGATCGATAAAGTTAGGTATTTATTGAATGGGAGTGATGAGTTATGAATGGGAGGTATTTGTTGCTAGGCAACGCCCTGATCAAAGGTCTTTGATCTTTGTACCTTTGATCTGATATAGCTGCAAGCAGCAATGTGGGGACAAGCATCGAAGGTTCATGTAGGCCTCAGCATGTAGGCCACATGCAGGGTCTGACAGGGTCTGACAGAGTCTGACAGGGTCTGACAGGGTCTGACAGGGTCTGTTCTGACAGGGTATCTACAATGTCATGGCCACGCCCAACAGGAAGTGAGATAATTGTGCCAGGCACACGAAATTTGGTATGGCTGTGCGTCTCAGTAAGACGAACAAACGCAGGTGCGAGGTCCCGACCAACGCCGCTTGCGGCTTTAATTCCTATTTGTTCATGGAGGTGAATGGGAAACCTGTATGCTTGTGTTGAATTTGCATTTTTCTTAAAGTTTCAGGTTGTTCATCATATTATAATATTTTGTAAAAGAAAGAAAGAAATAAAAAAGACTTCTGTAATAGATTTGCCATTTCTCTGCACAAATATTTGGACTTATTGCTATTTTGGGGGTATATATGCCATGAGTTTTCTGATCCAGCCCCTTTGGGATCAAAGTAGGCTGGATACGGCCCCCAGACCAAAATGAGCTTGACACTCCTGGTATAGAGTGCAAGATTAAAGGTCCTATATGACACAAAACTCACAAACATTGACTCTTGTGAGCTTTATAATGGGGTTACCTCCTCAAAAACATACCTAGAGTTGTGTTTT
Organism: Paratrypauchen microcephalus; assembly: GCA_036785185.1. Classification (NCBI taxonomy): domain Eukaryota; kingdom Metazoa; phylum Chordata; class Actinopteri; order Gobiiformes; family Gobiidae; genus Paratrypauchen; species Paratrypauchen microcephalus. The sequence goes on along the minus strand of JAVJIX010000080.1, from coordinate 3,771,577 downwards.
GTTTCATTCACACATGTTTAAGTAATCCTGGTTTATTAGTCTGTCTACATCTCTAAAGCTCAAAATGCTCTCTTCCACCTTGTGATGTCATATAGTGGTAGTTTTCATGTTAACAGCTACCTTAGAGAATGGCAATTCCAGGGCTGAAAACATCCAAATGATTCTACTGAAGGTGTATGAAGTTTAAAAGCACAGTGGAGCGCTTCCTGTATCACCACAAATCACAACTCCGGGTATGTTTGTGACGAGGAAACAACATTATAACATATCAGAGAATCAGAAAATCAGGTAATAATAATCACAATCAAATCACATCCACAATTTACATGGATGTGATTAGCAAATTGCAAAGCCAGCAATGTTTTAAGTACCATCTTTTCCTCCACAAGCACACACATAAAACTGTATTCTGTATTTAAAAAAATGCATTGCTTGTCTGAAAAATCACAATTTGATATTTTTCCTTGTGTGGCCTACAGGGTATTTATTTTTAATACATTCTTACTACATATCACCGTTCACAATTCCTTATTATTATACCATGGTCATTGAGAATAAGGCTAACTGCCATGTATTATTTCTGAACAACAGCACAGGTAGTCTGGCAACAGATAAACACTGCTATGTGTGCGACGCAGAAATGTGCATTGATACACTATTAAAAAATTGGAATAAAAAAATCCGCGAAACAGCGAGGCCACGAAAAGTGAACCACAATATAGCGAGGGACCACTGTATTTAATTAAAATGTATTTTATTTTAGTTAGTTCATTTTCAAAATGTATTTCTATGGCACAAAGGCAAAAAAGATGTTATATGCAGTTTCCCAAAAGGGTTTTGTGGCTCCCAGTGTTTTCTTTATACTGTGTGAAACGGGTCCAAATGGCTCTTTGAGTGGTAAAGGTTGCCGACCCCTGCTCTAGAATGTTTCACAGTATGATATTAAACATTTCTATCTTCATGGAGACCAGGTTACAGGTCAGATCTGTGGAGAGGCAACCCCACTCACAGTATGCCTGTTTTTTGTTTGAGATTTAGGCCAGTATTTATCGCTAAGAATGGGAATGAGTTTGACTACAGGAGACTTAAACAACATACTAGACAAGCCTGACTTATGGAGCACTATGATATTTTAACCAAAGGCAAAATCACCCACCAATCAACAGTGTTACCACCTCCAGATATATATTTAAGCACCCAGTTGTTATGTTTTGTTTCATTAACGCATGTTTAACACACAAATCCTGCATATTTAGTCTTCTCTCAAACACTCTGTTCTATGTTTTTGATGAAGTAACAACACTATAACATGGCTTAAGTCCCCAGTGTGTAGGATTCGTGGCGCATAGGTGGATGGTGCTATTGCACTTTCTGTTTTAGCTACGGCAGACCTCGAGGGTCACCCGGGCGCGCGCACGAGCCGCACGAGCCGCACGAGCCGCACGCCGCTACTGTATAAATAAAACGCGGTCCCGTTTTTTTTGTTTTTTTTCTCATGAAAACACACATTCCCGATCGTGTACCATGACACTCTACACATCAAATGAAACCTTACAGTCTCCTCTTTTTGACTATGCAATTCATTTCCCTGCACAACAATCACTCCCCGAGCACATGGGGCTTTTATACGGAAAAGCACAAAATGAGGTTAGCTTACCTTAGAATGCTTTCCACAGGTCAAACTCTGTATTTCACCATAAACTTGCTCTCAATTTGTCCGTAAGGATCCAGCGAATAAAATCCAGTAAAACAATTTAGTCCAAAACACGTGTTAGATCCATTACGACGTCTGATCCGGCAGCATGCTTGTGTTGTTTACCCAAAACCACGAGCCTTGCCGAAGGTGAAGGCGGAGCCCAAATGTCCTTCTGCGGCTCTCGTATTCAAAATGGCTGCCTCTGCATGGGGAAGATCCCCCTTTTATGTGACTATATCTAAGTCCAAAAGAATACTTTGATTTCATGATGGAAGTGAAAAGGCTTGGAAAACACTGTATTTTTGAATGGGTATCTTCAATTTCAGTAATTAACGGGTAAAAATCTTACACACTGTCCCTTTAAAGCTCACAAGAGTCAATTTCGCATAAGATAGGACCTTTAAACCCACTGGGCGTATTTACATGTTATGTAACACCAGTCTGCTTTCACCTGACTCTTTCTGAATCCTGTGTCTCCCAGTGTCAACAGTAATATTACTAACACCATTCATTTCAGTGGAGCCATTTTGCTTTCACTATTACATCAGTGCGAAGGGGTATACAGCCCTCGGGAGTCCAGGCCGGTAATTCAGGGTGATCTCGTCTGGCTCCAAGTGACGCCGATTGGAAAAGAAGAGGTCATCAGTGGCTACTAGGCAACCGCGTCAAGCCCAAGTCTAAAGAAGAAGAAGTAGCGAAGATAAGACCCTTACCGCACGCACACAAAGATTAAACACTGTTGCTTTGTTATGCTAATTGGGACATAATCAGGAGTGAGCTGCAGTCTTCGTCTTCCGTGACATCAAAGCAGGGGCCTCTGACAAAGAAAATGGTCAGTTGTTTTGAAAATCAGTCGCGCACAGATCTTTTCAGTAATGAAGGCGAGTTAGAAAGGCACTTCAAATCCTAAAAGGTGTGGACAAAATGAGACAAAAACAAAGATGTTACGGGGGTATAAAAATGGCCCTGCTCACATTAGAATTGAGAATGAAAGGTCTATTGCGTTATGTAACTAGTGTGTGTGGTTTTCTTTATGGTATCTTGAAGCTTTTGTGTGAAAAATTGCAGTGTTTTTGGACAGCATAAATATAAGTAAACTCTTAATATGTGTTTGACAAGTTCTGATCATTCTCTAATTCTGACTTAATTTGGTGGGATGATACCTTTTATAAATATACATTATGGTTTTACACAAATCAAGAAGCAGTTGGTGAAGAAAAGAAAATTACAGACGTAGAGTGTTTTTTAGAGAGTTCTATATTGACGACATCACACTGGAGAGTTCAGCACAATTTACACACAAGATTTTTTTTTAAATTTCAATATTTAAACATTATTTATAGTTTTATTTGTCAATTGATAATTTCTGTGTACATTAGGGAATATACATACTTTCCTAGTATGAAGTCATGATTTCCAACCAGTGAAATTTTGAACCTAAAAATTGGCCAAACTGGGATCAAGATCCATAGATAGTCGCCCACACCTCCTTAGGCACTAAATCATGGGAAGTCCTACATTTAAACCCAAAGAAACACCAACTGAATGGTGAGAATATAAATTGAATAACAATTATCAAACATAACCTGCATATTTGTATGTATGTTTTTGTAATATAAACCTGTATGTTTTGTATTCAGTCTGTTACTAATGTTTTGTACATCTCAAGGAACATTCCAATAAAATAAATTCAAACAAAAAATTTTATCCATTTAATTCACACCAGCATACTGGAGACTTGGGCAGTGTCTTGCTTAAGGGCTTAACAAAAGTAGTGGGACCTTGGATTGAAACACAGACCTCTGTATCACTGGCAAGCACTTCACCAAGAGAACTACTTCCGGTTATTTTATACACATTTTTTTTATGCATAGCTAACCTGCTTGCCAAAGTGTTCCATATAGGAAGACAAGAGCCGTTTCCCAATTCAGCGAGTGCACGGTTTGGAGTGTGGTCTCAGCCTGCAGTCGAGATGGTGCATACTCGCTCAGCCCTGAGTGCAGTCCGTGGATCACATGGGCGTCTGCGAAATGGAACAGGTCCCGCCTCAGCTCAATGAGCCGGGTGGTCTGCTCCTTGTTCCCTAAAGACAAAAATATTATTCTATTGCGACTAGTAATACTTGGAATTGGGACATGGCGACACTGTAGAATATCCAGCATTACAACAGCAAAGGAAATATAGAAGTGTAAGGGGAAAACCATGTGAACGGTAATACAGGTGCTGTGATCTATGCCATTATGGCTACCGTCACACATGTTCGCAACTGTCACATGGCGATGTTGCTGGCAAGTCCATCATTGTAGTCATATATCCTGCCGCACTGTGCATGCTGGGGCTTTTAAAGGGATATGCCACCCCCAGGTCAAACTTGGGCATCTCCCCACAGTCCAGAGACTAAAATAAGTGGTGGAAAATGTTTTCCTGCTCACCCAGCCATTGTCCGAGTCTGTCGCCACTGACCGCCGCGGTATCTGCAGCTCCTCCGCCTTAGACTGGAGTCTAACGTCGCCAGAGAAAGATTTCGGCCAAAAGGAATTAATTTGCTCGATGCGTTTCCCAATTACTTTCTGTGTAGTGCGCATTCATATCGAGTGCAAATAAATGTGCAAATCAACACGGAGAGCTTGACTTGGTCATTTTGGGTGGGAACTATTTTTCAGTGCGGAAAAAGAAAGCCGAAGCACACACCACGCTGGAGGTGTGGAAGGGAGTTCCCCTGTTACGCAGCGTGGTGCGTGCTTCGGCTGTGTTTTTCCAGTCTAACGCGGAGTAGCTGCAGATACCGCGGCGGTCAGTGCTGACAGACTCGGACAATGGCTGGGTGACCAGGAAAACGCTTTCCACCACTTATTTTAGTCACTGGACTGTGGGGAGATGCCCAAGTTTGACCTGGGGGTGGCATATCCCTTTAAGTGTGCGAAGCGTGCATGTTTGCACGCTTGGTCCACGCCCCGATTTCCATGGAAACGACTGCGCTGTTCGGACCGCGTCTTAACTGTGCATGGGACAAAAACGAAATGGAACAGCAGTTGTCGTGCCGGATATGACGCACATCCCCCTCCAAGCACGCTCCGAACCGTGCACTCGCTGAATTGGGAAACGGATATGGGTTCCACTCTGGCTCCACTTGACTTTACATAAAAAAATTGTCACCCCTCCCTCTCTAACGGCTGTCATTTTGGTCTTAAAATGTTCTCATTCTACAGGATCCTAGTGTTTTTATTTTGCAATTTTGCACATTAATTCCTGTTCCTTATATGGCACTCAGCTCCAAATTCGCCCCATTACAGCTACAGCCTCGATGAATGTCACTTCACTGGAGATGAACGCTGTGGGTGACGTCACACTCCCTTACTTCACTTCTTTATACAGTCTAAGGGTGTGACACAATATCGAAATACTGATATATCAAGACACTTTATTTTGTGACAATCAATTTTTATAGATCTGTGTACTGTACTGCCCTATTTCCAATACAGAAGATTTAAGAATTTGAATCAATGTGGCTGGCCCTACACACCATCTTAGCATTGTTATATTTTATATTTTACTAAAATGTAACTTTTAAACAGAATTCAAGTTCTTGTAAAGTCATTTGAGGTAAAAGAACGATGATTCAAAGGTGCTGATGGATATGGTGCTTTGGATGTAACCAGGAGGAAGCACGTGGACATGTTTGTCGCCACGAGAAAACCAGGATGACAGCTGAGACAAGACCCCCTCCCCTGATCTCACCCTTCAACACGCCATGGGCAAGTGTCACTCAGCCACCACAACAACTCTGACACGCTGTAATTGGACTGACAGGAGCCTTAGTATTTTATTGGGAAAAACTGCTGTTTATATAATGTTGACATATTTTCCCCGTTGATTGTTTAATTCATTAGTACGTCGTCTTGGGTGTCAATGTTTGCACGTCACCACCTGCAACGTCCTCACGGTTTAAACATGTAATTCATATCGACAGAATAGACACATCTCGCAGTTTAGAAATATGGAAAAACAAACAAACAAAAACTTCTGGAATATTGTCTGCGCTGCAAAAATTAAAGCACTGCCTGGCCCATCACATATTTTATAGAATGGATAAAACACCATGGGGCATATATTGCAGCCCAGATGATGCAATTCTACACAGCCATTCTCCCCTCCTCCCATAGACTGTATAAAGAGGTGGACTGAGTGTATGACTGTAGTTTTTGGCTGCCGTCTCTCATGAGGTTGGCAGTTATGAGAGTGAATTTGGAGCTGAGTTCCATATTAGGAATAGGAATTTATCTACGGACAAAATAGCTCAATAAAAACACTAGGATCATGTAGAGTGGGTTAATACGAATATGTTAAAGGGATAGTGCAGTTTTTTTTATGTTAATCTGTATGGGTTTCCTTCTAAAAGTTACGTGTGTTGACACCGGTTTACCTCTGACACTCTCAGCTGATCCCGGTTCGGCTCGCTTTCTGGAGCCCACATAAGAAGGTCCGGTAACTTCACTGGAACATGAAATAAAACTTGTTTTTCTTCTCAAAACAAAATATTTGTTAGAAAGGTGATATATTTGCTTCCGAAACAGTTGTCCACGAAACATCCAGCAGCGTATTTTGCATTCACTTATTGTCTCTCTGCACTCGTATCACTACGCCCATGTTCACTCTATCAGCCTGTTCACCTTCAGCGGATGTCTACGCCAAAGTTTACAAGTGAACAGGCTGATAGAGTTAACATGGGCGTAGTGATGGAGGATAGTGATGGAACTGAGGAGTACTTTAGGTCATCTAAGGTTAAGAGTAATTTCAAAAGATCAGATAAGAACTCAGACAACTTTTCTCATCAATGGCCACAGACTGGTGGTCAGTAGAATGAATTATTAAATAGGTTTTTAGCAGAGGTTAGCCACCATGTATTCAGGTTTGGAACCATAATGTCAAGTCTGTCTCCCACCAAAAGGTTTCTCACTGAATTTCCAGTAAAATCTCTGGTTAAGCCAAAGTTTGGGCCATAGTTTGGATACCTCTCTGTAAGGCCTTAAATTTAAAAGTGCACTGAGTAACCTTTTGGTGGAGGGTTCGACACCTGATCTGGGCGGCAGTAGCTCAGTTGGTAGAGCATTTGTCCACTGATCCAAAGGTCGGCGGTTCAAATCCCGCTCTTGACATAAGAAACATCAGTGGTTGAGCGGTCAGATCCACTGACCCACAGGTTGGTTGGTACGATTCCAGCTCCCACAGATGAATGCTGCCGTTGTGTCCTTGGGCAAGACACTTAACCCTCCTCGCCCCCAGTGTCTGCGTACACTGGTGTGTGAATGTGTGTGTGAATGGGTGAGTGGTTCCTTGTTGTAAAGCGCTTTGGGTGCCTTGAAGGTGGAAAAGCGCTGTATAAATATATGACCATTTACCATTCATGGTAAATGTATAGCATTAAACTTATCTATTTCCATGGAGACAAGCCGACAATATCTCTAGGCCAAGTGACAGGTCAGATCTGTGGAGAGATTACTCACTGTAGGAATGCATGTTTTTCATAGTATTTTGGAGCAGTAAAACACCTGTAATTGAAGAAATGCAAAATAGAGTAGTTCAATGCCCTACTGTGACACCAGCCTTTGGATCAGTGGACTTAATTGAAACAGGTGGGCGAGCGCGAGGAGCTATCAAAAATTCTGTAAAATGCTAAATCGAGCCACTATCACCTCCAGCCACAAGGGGTCAGTAAAATTCACTTGTGAAAGTGTGCGGACTTCACCTCACCCATACTGCTTTGTTGGAAACATGCTGTTCCCAGTGACAAGTGAAACGAATACTATTTTTAGATTCTTGATACTAATGTTTACAGAAACACCAACAAGTATCACATTTTCAGTATTGGTATTGACCGTAGCTTTAAAGATCAAAGATCAAAGTCAGCTTTATTGTCAATTCTGCCATATGTGTTACCTGGCCAGCCAAATGATATCTCTCTGTATTTGCTATACAGCGAGATACCATTTGGACACCCTCGCTCCACCCTCGCTCCCCCGGTTAACAACGGACTCCGCGATTCTGATTCGTTCAAAGATGGTGACGTCAGTGCACCCGCCTTTGCCCGCAACGTCACTCTTAGGCAGCGGAAGTTCCTCCTCAGTTTTGAATCAAGATGGCGCATCAGAGAACTGAACGTCTCTTCCATTCAGCTGTAAAATTGGTCTTAAATGACCTAAAACACATCGATTCCTTAAAACTACAGCAGCTGACAGCTCTAGAGGCCTTTCTTTTCTTTTGTTTGATTGGTTCACGTCGCTGTCCGTTAACTGTTCTCTGATTGGTTCACTTAGCTGTCTGTCTACGCGCGACGGCAGCGCATTCTGGACCAAGCATTACCAGACTCGCCGCTGGTACAGCGATGAGTCATGGATTCTTCCAGGCAAACATATGTGTTCAACATACAGTGAATCAAAATTTCGTTTCTCTCTGGCCAGGTAGTGCAAAAAGACAGTGTACAAAATACAATATAAAGACAAAACACAACAAAAACTATCTAAGACAGAGATCTAAAGTTAAACTAAAGTCTAAGATCTAAAATCTTAAAGCAGTGCAATATAATAAATAAATACCTATATACAGATGTCCAAAGTGTGCAGTGTGCATCAAAATGTGCAATGGAAGATACAGCAGTGAAATGGTCATGTGCAATAGAATGTGCATTGAAGTTAAGATAAAATAAATGTGCAACAGTAGTAATTCTAGTGCAATAACAGGAGTAAACAACAGTACAACAGTAGTAAAATTCCAGTAGTAAATGTAAATGTGCAACAGTGCAACAGTCGTCCTTAGCAGCAGTTTTAAAAGTGTCTAGAGTGATATGTCTTTTTATGGAATACAGGTTATGCCAGTATGGGGGTGGGGGGTGGGAGACGGGTAAGGTGAGAGTTCAGGTGAGAGTTCAGCTTGTCTCTGTCTCTACAACATTTTATCCCCACATTTAAGAGTTTGATGAATCCTTTACTTTTATAATTGAAAACGGACTTTGCTATTGATTCGGCCCACTTGCCTTAGTTCCCCACTTTGCACCAAGCCAAGACAAGCTATTACAGAAGCTACCATTTAAAGTCAGATTAAAGTTGATCGCCTAGCAAAACGCTTTTTTAAACCCCTTCACAGACTCCTGACGTCTACGCATCTCTCTGGAATATTTATGCACTCAGCTGGGCAAAGCAAAGTTTACCTGTAGGTATAGCACAATTTGTACACAAAGTAATTCAAACTGCTTTACAGAAAAAGAACAGCATTAAAATCACAATACAAACTTGAATAATCATCATAAACATTAAAATTAAAGGTGCACTATGTAACTTTTTGGTTGGGGGTCCGTCACCTCTACTTATTTTTATGGATATGCTATTGCTCTACCTGAAATGTTCCACAGTATGACATTAAACAGCTCTATTTTACGTTTATTCAATTTATTCAAAGTGTTTTTTATAGCTCAAAAGTAACTTTGTTTTTCATGATGATAGAAACAGACAAAGCAATAACATCTCCATGGAGATAAATATTTGACAGACCATCCACCAGAAAATTACACAATGCACCTTTAAAAGAGAAGAGAGAAGAGTGTGGAATAAAAACCTTTCAATCATATGCACAGCTATACAGAAGCGTTTTGAGCCCCAAAGCAGAGGCCTGTCTCACATGTTCAAGAAGAATTCCAGATTTTAGCTGCAGAAAACTGAACCACTGACACCTCATGTTTAGTCCTGGTTTAGTCCTGCTTTAGTCCAGGTTTAGTCCAGGTTTAGTCCTGCTTTAGCCCATGTTTAATCCTGTCTCTGGGCACCAGCAGGAGGCCGGTCCCAGAGTGTGAGATGGTTCATATGGCACTAACATGTCAGAGATGTACTTTGGTGCTACGCCATGGAGAGACTTGTTCACGAACCTGTCTTTCTTTGATTTTTATTATACTGCTATTACATCATATGGTATTGCTAAGTTATTGTGTTTTTTGGACATCGTTTTCATGGTAATTAGCAGATGAATTGCTTTGTGCCCGTAGGCCGGTCACAATAATCACTATATCAACTTCAATATATGATAGAAAGAACGATATTTTTTCAAACTCACTAAATATCATATGTACATTTTCTTGCACTAGGGAGTTTTTCTATGACATTTTATAGATACAAAAACTACTAAAACTGTTTCATTGTGCTATTTACGAATTGCTGGACTTTTTTTTTTTTTTACAATATGGTTTACTCCTGCCTTAAGGTTATTATGTAAGTGGTATAAAATAGTTTATATATTATCGTAAATCGTGATTTTTTTCTGTAGAAGTTGAAAATGTATTTAGTAACAGAATACTGAATACCCAACGTAAAATGTATTTTGTAATGTATTTGTAATGATACATGGGCCAATCAGAGTAATGTATTTCGAATTGAATACTTTTACACCAAGGTGTATTATATTTTAGTTAAAAAAAAACTACTGATACTACATAGTGTCCTGTTTGCAATGCATTAACTTCTGTCTAATTAGAAAAGGGAAAAAAATTACACACACTCATTGCAAGAGCTACGTTTTTTTTCTCATTAATTACTTGCAGTACAAAGCCAAAATTCCATGATAGTACATGAAAGTACTGCCATGCATTCCTTTTAATTTAAGAAAGTATCTGCACTCTGAATACCACCAAATAAAAAACTAACTGTACCAGAATTCTGTTACTCAAAATCAGAAGATGAAGTACTCAGTTTTGTTACTTAAGTAAAAATACAGATACCGAGGCAATAAGTTATTCAAGTAAAAGTAAAAGTATCACATGAAAAATCTACTTAAGTAAAAGTATTAAAGTACCTATTTAAAAAAGTATTTAAAGAGTAAAAAGTAAACGCATTAGAGAGAGATTTTCTGAATAATTAAAAGATTAAATGTAATGATTTTGATAAAGATTAAATTGATCTCTCAGTTTTTTTGTGTACAGTGGTACCTCACCTTACGAAATTAATTCATTCCAGAAGTGGTTTCGTAACGTGAAAAATTCGTAAGTTGAGTAGCTATTTCAATGGAAAAAGCCTGATTCGTTCCAAGGCCCCGATCCAAGTTTTTTTTTTTTTATAGTGTAACTTTGTGTTCTGCGTCCTGATTGGTTTCTCAGACTGGATTTAAACTTTTCTCACATTTGTCTCTCGTTTAAACACTGAAACTTTCATAGATTTTCAACAAAATTATTAACAGTGAAGTGTGGGGGGAAGGGGGAGGGGGGAGAAAACTGCGCTCTGACACGTGTGATAGCGCAGCATGACCCGGCGCGGGGCTGCCAGCAGGTCTAGACCTGGACTAAACCCAAACGCATGCTGGTCTAGGTCTAGACCTGGCTCTTGCATGCGTTCGTGGGTCTCGTTCATGCGCTCAGACTGCGTGCGGTCCTCCAGCTGAGGCGAGCAGCTGACAGCTGAGGCGAGCCTCAGCCTCGAAATGAAACCAGAAAAAAGACCTTTAATCCACCTGGTCTAGTCCTGGTCTAGTCCTGGTCTAGTCCTGGTTTAGTCCAGGTTTAGTCCTGGTCCAGTCCTGGTTTAGTCCAGGTCTAGACCTGCTGGCAGCCCCGCGCCGGGTCATGCTGCGCTATCACACGTGTCAGAGCGCAGTCTTCTCCCCCCTCCTCCTTCCCCCCACACTTCACTATTAATAATTTTGTTGAAAATCTATGAAAGTTTGAGTGTTTAAACGAGAGACAAATGTGAGAAAAGTTTAAATCCAGTCTGAGAAAAGCGTATAATGTGTGTGGCATTATTTGACTTTTTGAGATTTCGCGTTTCGTAACTTGAATTTTCTTTCGTATCTAGAGACCAAAATTTACCGTGAAGGCGTTTCGTAACTTGACATTTTCGTTTGTTGAGTCATTCGTAAGGTGAGGTACCACTGTATTTGGTTTGCTCAAAGCTGGGACAGAAACTAAAAAAGAGGGTCTCACAAATAAAAGTACTTTTTACTTTTCAGTCCAGATCTAATGTAAGTAAAAGTAAAAAGCTTTAAAATGTACTTAAGTAAAGTACAGATATCTAAAATTTGTAGCTGCATAAGTATTGTACTTATGAATACCTTGAATACTTTGGAACACATGCCTATCTCCGTATGGGTCCCGTCACTCCAGGCGAGCTTGCATAGCCAAAAGGGGGATCCTGTTATGTCACATTGGTGGTGGTTTGTAGGCAGTTTTTTTTTTTTTTTTTTTTTCAGAATGTCTGGGGCCAGCTTAGACAACAACCCCCCCAGTCCTCGTAAAAGACAGGGCAGAGCTAAAGATAGACATGGCCATCACAGGGACAGTCATAAATCACGGCTCTAGACCCCCGGAGGCTGGGTCCTCAGATGGTGTGGCTTAGTGCGCCTTCAATAGCCTGTCACCATACAGCGCTAGCTTTGTTTTGAAGCTTTTGAGGTGGAAAGAGAATGGATTTTGTACTATGAGGATATAACACTATAGGATTTTCACAGTATTGGTTTATGATATTTATTGCATTGAAGTCTGAATGTGTTTTTTGTAAGAAATGTATTAGCTAAAAAAATCATATTGAAAGTGCATTCATTGTAATCTTTCAAATGAGAGTGACATTTTTCTAGCCTATTTTTTTCATGTTGACAGCACTGAAATGGAAAAAAAAGATGACTTTTTATGTTATCAGCTATAAAATATCTTTTCTGAGTGCTGAATAGAGCTGTGTTTTGAGCAGCTATGGGATATCTTTAATAACTAAAAAGGATACAAAAGACGTATTTGTTACATGTCTCGCATAACAAATAGAGTGATATTTTGGTACTTTGTGTTTACTTTTAAAATGTATTCAGTTTTTGTGCAAAACTCCACAACCAAATTTTTAAGGACCATAACTTACAGGCACATTTGAGCCACCCTCAAAGGTGCATTGTGTAACCTTTCTGGTTGAGGGTCCGCCACCAGCTTTTCTCTGCTTTCTCTGGAATGTTTCACAGTATGGCATTAAAACATTCTATCATCATGGAGACCAAACCAGGCCAAGTTACTGCTCAGATCTGTGCAGTGGCAATCCCGCCCACAGTCAGAATGCTGTTTTTCCTAGGCATTTTTGAGCAATAAAACCATCTGTAATTGAACAAAATGTAAGGTAGATCTGTTTAATGTCGTACTGTGGAACATTCCAAGCAGATCAATGACATTTCCATACAAACAAGAAGGTGATGGACACATTACCGAAAAGTTACACAGTGCCCTTTTGCAGTATTGATACATATAGTCGGGAATGATCAGAATGTTACTACTACTACTACTCTCTCATTCACATGTGTGTAGACAATGACTGGATATCACTGCACTTTTGTATAACAGTCCCATATGTTCCAGAGGCTGATCCCTGGTCTCTCCCTGCCCATAGGGTCTCCACACATTCCTAACTCAGCTGGACATACTACAGGCCCCCACTGGCTCTATGTCAACAACCAAGTGTTAACAACCCCCCAATCACCCCAACTATCCACACCCAAACTCACTGGACAAGGCTATAAAAACACTGTCTGAAGCTACAACTGTCTACAGACAACCATGCAGAACTTTACCCAGAATGGCTTTCGGGCAGTGGTCGTTTTGGGCATAAGTGTGTTTTAGTAAAATGAGTCGTCCAACCTGTCATAGGCACTTAAAGTGTAAATACATAGCTGTTTTGGCCTCTTAAAGTGACTGTTGTTTTGCTTAAATTGTGTTCTGAGTGATATGCTTCCATTACACCAAAATATAAAGCTTAGATATGGAACTGTTAAAGAATCTAAACACATAGTTAAACAAGGGAATGTCTCTGAAGCCTCAAAGAGCACATTAGGACTGTTCAAAATCATCTTAGCCCCAGTGTTAAATTTAGAAAATACCAAATCAGGAGAAGCAGGCCAGAAGAAAGAGATTTGGGCTGTCATCACAACACTTTACGGCACCTTACTGCACAGAATTTTCTGGGGTTCAACAAATAAAAAAGTCATTACACGATAATTAAGCCAGAAAAACAGCACCCATGTGCATCAGTGACGCATATATCAGCAACTTCTGTCTAAACAGAGAAAACAGAAGGTATTTGTCAGTGCAATTCAGATCAAAAAATCTGAGCTCGATAACTTTGGATAAACTGGAGATCACTGGGTTGAGTGGTTACAGCCAGAATATCTGAAGTTTCTACTATAAAATGAAGAGAAGAAGACTGAAACTATAAGGGACAACCATTATGGCAATGAAGATGAAGTTAGTAATGAGTTGGTTGCCTGGACTGGCTTTGGAGGAGGTTTGTATCGAGTCCCTCCAAACTGTGAGTCTGAATCAGAGAGTTCCACAATAACAGATTATGATATGGATTCACCAGATGAGTTCAATATGGTTCTCTTTTATAGCCTTAGAGAGAACGCAAAAAGTGAGCCATCCTTGACAAAAAAAAGCAGTGGCATCCCATTACCCAAACTGTAAATAAACAGCACGCCCATCTGTGACGCCTGTTTTGATGTTTTAAATTCTGACAAGAAAATGGAAGGAATTTGTCAATGCAAAATCTGATCACAGGACAGCCAGTGGTGACTGGTTTGAGCAGTTTGAGCCAGAAGATCTTTGGTTTCTAGTAAGCGCATCAACAATCTGCCTACCCACAACTTGTGTCTTAACATTAAAACAGGAGAAATTAGTCATTGCACTTCTCATTCGAAAAACCTCCCACTCAACAACTTTGAAGAGACTTCGAACCATTGGTTAAAGTGGTTACAACCTGAAGATCTCCGGTTTCTAGAATAATGCAGAAGACTGGTTATAATGGTTAGAGCCACAAGATCTGAAATTTCTTTTAAGTGATGAGAAGAAGGCTGTTAAGAGTTCACAACAAGAAGAAATATGTAAAATTGTTGAAAACCTTGTTAAACAAATTTCCAAGATAATACAGCCATTGAAAAAGACAATGAATGTTGAACACAATTTGATTATTGCACCAATGATTTGACCAGCTGTTGTCCAAAATACACCTTTACAACAAGAAGAAAGACCTGCACCTCCTCCTGTGGCACCATACGATCAGATCAACATCTTCGGCAAAGTGTTCCATTTTACAATGGCTCCTGATCTGGTAAAGTTTTCCATTTGGGATCCTCTTTTTCATCCTTACGCAGTAGTCGAGTTGTAAAATGAAACCAGGGGGGATGGTGACATTTTTCACCAACGGGGGGAAGGAACCCATATAATCATTCAATAATTCAATAATACACAGGATACATGTTATCACACACACACACACACACACACACACACACACACACACACACACACACATATATACACACACACACACACACACACACACACACACACACACACACACACACACACACACACCTTAGTCCTGGTTTAGTCTTGGTTTAGTCCTGGTTTAGTCCCGGTTTAGTCCTGGCTTAGTCCTGGTTTAGACCTGGTTTAGTCCTGGTTTAGACCTGGTTTAGTCTTGGTTTAGTCCTGGTTTAGTCTTGGTTTAGTTCTGGTTTAGTCCTGGTTTAGTCTTGGTTTAGTCCTGGTTTAGTTCTGGTTTAGTCTTGGTTTAGTCCTGGTTTAGTCTTGGTTTAGTCCTGGTTTAGTCCTGGTTTAGTCCTGGTTTAGTCTTGGTTTAGTCCTGGTTTAGTGCCAAAATAGATGCAGAAATAATCTGATAATATGACTCACCCATAAGAATGCGGTCAGATCCATTCTAACAGTTTGCCGTGTTGTCTTTAATAATCCGGAGCTCCGGAGAAAAGGACATAATCCCAAACTTATCCCATGTCTTGAGGTGAGAGTTTCTTCTTACGTAGCATTAACGTAGGAAGTTAAGGATTCTTCTTCTCTTGGAAATGCCGTGTAAATATCACGCGGCTCGCTCACAGCTGATCGGCGAACAGGCGCAAACACAACAGCGGCAATCGTCATGATTGGCGGGAGCGCGTATCGGTGCGTAATTATGCTGCAACATGATTGGAAGCTGGAGCGCAGTTCGGCCTATGATTGGCTCTTGGGCACTGGCCATTTTGACTTAAAAACGGTGAAATTCGCCAAAAGTTTAGGGATTTTCATGCCTGATTGATAAAATTCCATAAGGGATGGAAGAAGGGATGCCCGTTTTAGAAGAGGGATGATTTGACCCACCATCCCCCCTCAACTCGAGTACTGTCCTTACGGCACTGTGCTTCTGTATCACATATACAATAGACACTGGTTTGAGTGGGTAGAGCCAGAGGATCTGAAGTTTCTAGTGAATGAAGAGAAGAATGAGACTGCAGAGGGCTAAAGCCCGGCTCAGACTGCACCTGGTCTAGCTGCAGCTCAGTGGGGGACTGGTCTTACAGCAGTGTGACACTCACATGAGGACCAGAGCTCGGATGTGCATTTTATTTATTTATTTATTTATTTATTTATTTATTTATTTATTTATTTATTTATTTATTTATTTATTTATTTCATTTCCAGTAGAACAGTGTACATTAATAAACATTACAGTAACAGTACCTGAATTAACCAAAAGGCTAGTTTTCATCAGCAGTCCTGCCAAATGGTTATAGGCTCCCTAAAAGATCATAAGTTCATATTAAAGCCAATTTGTCAAAAATATAAATACAAATAACATGTAAATACACTATTATAGAGTTACATGATTTAAAAACAAAAACAAAAGCAATTTTAAGTGTAACTTGAGACTAACTTGAAGTCTAATAAAGCTTCAGACAGCAGTGCTTGTGGTTAAAGGAAAAGTAACGTTTTTTTTACAATCTGAGCCTTATTTCTGTAATAAAACAAGTTGTTTTACTCACCCATAGCACTTTGGTGTCATATGGAGCACTTCCGGAGATGTTTTAGATTTGCGATCTCCATCATGTGAGTTCTCGGGGCACATGTTTGCGGTCTCCAAATAACACAAACTTTAGCACTTTTCAAATCATAGAAGCCCGATATCTTAGTCTACGATTTCGTTTGAAGCAAAAGTGGCCTGTAATCCGAGATTTAGCCATAGTTTCGAGTAGATGAGGAGGCCAGTGCGCATGTGCGGACTGTGCTCTCAGCTCCCGGGACCCAAACATGGAACGCAAAGCTGTAAACTATGGATAAATCTAAAAGACATCGGGCTTCTATGATTTGAAAAGTGCTAAAGTTTGTGTTATTTGGAGCCTGCACGGGGCATATTACAGCTCGGGGAATATATTATATGCCCCGAGCTATGGCTAGAAGTGGCGCTAGGCTAACCGCAAATCTTAAAACATCTCTGGAAGTGCTCCATATGACACCAAAGTGCTATGGGTGAGTAAAACAACTTGTTTTATTACCGAAATAAGGCTCAAATTGTAAAAAAAAGTTACTTTTCCTTTAACATTAACCCCCAGGGAATGATGATGACATCAGCTCAAAAGTATTAATAAACTCATCACAAGGAGTTAAAAATGAACTAGTTTAACTAGTAGAACTGTTTTCAAGACTGTAAAAATCAGGTACAGCTCTTTTAATACTTGAAATTCAGTGGGATTTAGTTATTTTTGAGAGTTCATATACAACATACAAGTGTTCAAACTGTTCTCTTGTTGTGTCTCTCAATATGGTTCTATTCTATACCCACGCAGCCACCGTGTCAGTCAAGTTGTCAAATGTACCCAAAAATAGACCTATTTTTATGTTTTGACAATACACATTTTTGTTCATGCTGTAATGGACTTATTGCCACCCACAGTGACTTTTGTTCTGTTAAGAGGCTTCTCATATACAGATGTCACTGCAGGAAAACAGCTTTTAAAAATGGAAGCAATTTTGGCAAAATTATTTGAAGTAAAAAAAAGAAAAAAAGAAATGACTTTTTGTATGAGAAATCACAATGCACCCACAAACATAAAAATATTACAAGTAGTTTACAGATTACAATAAAGTTCTTACTGAAAGGTAACAATTTGGGATCCTTTTTAGGGGAGTTAAACCATTAAAGGGATATTGCAGTTTTTTTTTTTATGTTAATCTGTATGGGTTTCCTTCTAAAAGCCTGTTCACCTGTAAACTTGGGCGTAGACATCCGCTGAAGGTGAACAGGCTGATAGAGTTAACATGGGCGTAGTGATACGAGTGGAGAGGGACAATATGCAAATGTGAAATACGCTGCTGGATGTTTTGTGGACAACTGTTTGGGACGCAAAAATATCACCTTTCTAACAAATGTTTTGTTTTGAGAAGAAAAACAAGCTTTATTTCATGTTCCAGGGAAGTTACCGGACCTACTTACGTGGGCTCCAGAAAGCGAGCCGAACCGGGATCAGCTGAGACTGTCAGAGGTAAGCCGGTGTCAACACACGTAACTTTTAGAAGGAAACCCATACAGATTAACATTTAAAAAAAAAACACACTATCCCTTTAAGAGATATGATACTGGCAATGTTTTTCATTTGTTATTGCTTTGTATGCTTTGTATTTCACAGTATGGTATTAAACATTTTTATCATCATGAAAATCAAAGCAGACCAAGTTATAGTTATTTTTGAGCTGTAAAACCACCTGCAACTGAAGAAATGTAAGGTGGAGCTGTTTAATGTCATACTGTGGAACATTCTAGGCAAAGCAATGACATATCCATAGAAACAAGCAGTGACCATGAGTGTCGCCCCCTGCAGGACGCTCTGTCGGCTCTGGAGAGCAGCATCAGTGACAGACTGATTCACCCTCGCTGTGTTAAAGAGAGATGTCGCAGATCTTTCCTTCCTGCTGCTGTCAGACTGTACAATGATCAATGCTAGTCATGTTCATCTCCATAGCAACCATGTGTCATCTCCAAGTAATAATTACATGTGCAATATTGTTTAAAGTCACTTTACCTGCTACTTATTTGTGTACTTTATTGTAGTGATATTATATATGACTGAACTGGAGTCACTTTAACTGCTGTTTGTTTGTTCTGCTCACAATCAAAGACATTTATTGTGCAGCGTTCCTGTGCCTTTAACCTTACACTGTTGTGTTTTTTTAGTTGATTGTAATACTTATTATTTATCTTAATTTTTGATGCATGCTCTTTTTTTTCCAACTGTTTCTGAAACTTGCATTGTGACACTGCAATTTCCCCATCGTGGGACAAATAAAGGATTATCTTATCTTATCTTAACAAAGTTACATAATGCACCTTTAAGAATTAGATCATTAGACCCCTATGAACTAGTATATCATCTTCCTATAATAATATGTGAAATACTGTAAAATAATTTGAATCATTGCTGGTAGATAAACATATCTTGCCTCTTCATAGATCTGACCTGTAACTTGGTCTGGTTTGGCCTCCAAGAAGATAGAAAGGTTTAATATCATTCTGTGAAACATTTCAGACAAAACTATAACTTCTCCAAAGAGAAAAATAAAAAATAAAAAATTCTGATATGATATTTCTATTCTCTTTTTCTTCAACTGTGCATTGCAACACTGTAATTTCCATATTATGAGACATATAATATGGTTTGATATGGTTATTTTATCTCTTATCTAATCTGTTATATTTGTATTTATTTTTATAAATTTTCCACCGAGTATATTCCCACCTGGACTTTGCAGGATTAGGGGAATAACACTTCTTTTATACTAGTTGTGTTTTCAGTGATCTTTTCCATTTTGTCTCAACACATGAAGTTTGTTGGATCCTGGTGGGGATGCAAGAGATACTGCCAAACCAAAATTACAATTTGAATATTTGCATTTATTATAAACCTAATTTCCTCTGCAAACAACAAAATATCTCTGTTTTATTCTATTTACCTTATAACACAAGATTTCTACAAAATATTCTGAAATGTATGGGATTCTTTTAGCAGTTCACATTCCAGGATTCTTTTAGATGTTATAATTTTATTTCCTCATCAAAAACATACCTGGAGTTGTGTTTTGTTTCATTCACACATGTTTAACACACAGACCTTGCGTATTTAAGGTCTTTTCCATCTTGTGAAGTCCCCTCACTTCCATACACCTTCACTAGAATCATTTGGATGATTTCAGCCCTGAATCTCCACTGAAGTGAAGATAAAAGGTAGCTGTTAACATGAAAGCTACCAGTACATGACATCACAAGGTGGAACAGAGCATTTTGAGCTTCGGAGATGTAGACAGGCTAATGATAAAGGGTTATTCAAACATGTGCGGATGAAACAAAACAACTCCCGGTATGTTTTTGATGTGGTTACAACATTATCACATGGCTTAAAGCACACAAGAATCTATTTTGTGTAATATAGAACCTTTAATCTTTAATTCTTGTGAACAGATTTATCCTCCTGAGACCCGCCCATTCATTTGTGTCCTTTATAGTGGACACTGAGTTAACCAGTCTATGTTTTAAGTGTTTTGAGATACACTCTAGTTTGTGGCTGCACTATGATAAATAAACTAGGACTAAACCAGAACTGAACCAGGTCACACCTAGGACTAAACCAGGACTAATCCAGGACTAAACCAGGACTAAATCAGAACCAAATCAGGAATAAACCGAGACAAAACAGGACTAAACCAGGAGAAAATCAGGTCTAAACCAGGTCTAAGTCAGGTCTAAACAGCGTCTAAACCATGACTAAAAGAGGTCTAAATTAGGTCTAAGCCTGGTCTAAACCAGGCCTAAACCAGGTCTGAACCAAATTTGAGTCAGGTTTAAACCACGTCTAAACCAGGACTAAACCAGGTCTAAACCAGGTCTAAACCAGATCTAAACCAGATCTAAACCAGATCTAAACCATGACTAAAAGAGGTCTAAACCAGGTCTAAACCAGGTCTAAATCAGATCTAAACCATGACTAAAAGAGGTCTAAACCAGGTCTAAACCAGGTCTAAACCATGACTAAAAGAGGTCTAAACCAGATCTAAACCAGATCTAAACCAGATCTAAACCATGACTAAAAGAGGTCTAAACCAGGTCTAAACCAGATCTAAACCATGACTAAAAGAGGTCTAAACCAGGTCTAAACCAGGTCTAAACCAGATCTAAACCATGACTAAAAGAGGTCTAAACCAGGTCTAAACCAGGTCTAAACCAGATCTAAACCATGACTAAAAGAGGTCTAAACCAGGACTAAACCAGGTCTAAACCAGATCTAAACCATGACTAAAAGAGGTCTAAACCAGGTCTAAACCAGGTCTAAACCAGATCTAAACCAGATCTAAACCAGATCTAAACCATGACTAAAAGAGGTCTAAACCAGGTCTAAACCAGATCAATACATAAATAATAATATAATAAATTAATAAATGTATTAATAAAATAAAATAAAATAAATAAAAACATTGAAATACACTTTTTTCTTCGGGTCCCAGGAGGTAAAAATGTGAAAAAAAAAATCACAATTGCTTCTTAGAAAAATCACAATCTGATATCTTCAATCAACTCTCCCAGAGTTACCATCCTTCTCAAACCACTTCCTCACCCTTATTGTGCATTCATGTATACTCTGTGTCGTCAGTACACATCAGTGGACATCCATCTTGTGTGACAGGTTCTTGTAAATAGTTTGGACCCAAAGCCTGACGTATAGACACCATATGGTACAGTTTACAGGAGCGAGCGCGGGAGGGAGGGTATGTCCTCTGTCTGGGACTCACTCACATTAAACGCATTCCTCTTGAGCAGCAGCGGAGGCAGGGGCAGGTCTGGTATGAGCTCTCTCCACAGCCGGACTCAGGTGTGCTTCGCCGCTATTACGCAACAAACGACTCTCTCTCCTGGTGTGATGCGTGTCTGCCGGCTGTGTGGAGTCATTCTGAGTATAATGCACCACAGGGATGAGTAGGCCTGTATTTTCATTGCTTAGGGCTCTCCAGTAAAGGTCAGAAAGTTCAAGGCTAAGTGATTTTTCTCGTAAAACCTTTATGCATTATTTAGACTTTTTAATGGGTTGATTCTTAATGTTTAAAAAAACAAATTTCATTTTATTTAAAGATAAAAATTAAAAAGATGACATATCATTAGACATAGATGGGATACAGATTAAGAGAGTAAGTGAAACACATTTTTTTAGGAGTCATGATTGATGAAGGTCTAAACTGGAGGTCTAATATAAATTACACTAAAAGCAAAATATCCAAAGCAATTGCTGTGATGCATAAAGTAAAGTTCTCACCAAACAGTGCAGCATTATTAACCTTGTATAACTCCATAATCGCACCATATCTGATGTTCTGTGTGGAAATTTGGGGGCCGACATGTAAAACTTACCTACAGCCATTATTTATTTTACAGAAAAGGGCTTTGAGAATTATCACCAACAGTCATTATAGAGAGCCATCCAACCCATTATTTGTTAAACTTAAAGTGTTGAAAATGTGTGATATTGTTGAATTAAGTATCCTCAAAGTCATGTATAAAGCAAAGTGCAGAGTGTTACCTGTAAATATTCAAAGTCTGTTTGAGATGAGAAGAAGCCACTACAATTTAAAAGGAACCGGCTGGTTAGCTCAACTGGTAAGTCATGGACTTTCCCCCTGGGGGTTGTGGGTTCAAATCCCCCCGGGCAATGAGCTAACCAGTGTGGGTCCTTGGGCAAGACCCTTCACGGTACTGCCCCCCGGGCGCCGAAAAAGATGGCTGCTCACTGCTCCTGGAAAGGATGGGTCAAATGCAGAAGTCAAATTTCTCCCGTGTGTCACTGTGTGTCATTGTGTGTGAGACCAATAAAGGTTTAAGCCTAAAATTAATCTTAATCTTAATCATGTTTAAAAAATCTAGATTCAGAACCGAGGTTATGGAGCAAAGCGTCGCTGTGAAAGGAGTTCATTTATGGAATAATCTTAAAAAAGAAGTCAAAGAATCAAGTACGATAATGGCATTTAAAAATATATCAAATCCAGTGTAATGTGTAGGTATGAAAAAGAAAACTAATAGCTGTTTTGCATAAAAATGAAGCTTTCTGTTTACAATTGATTAGTAATAGTGATTGAAATCGAATGTATTGATGAAATGTTTTATAGTCACTATCGGTGTTAATGTCTGGAAAAAGGAAGAGGGGCAGATAGCATAAGATTCTTCTTCTTTCTGCTTCTTTTCATTCAATTTGTTTGTATTGTTATCACACTGTTGATGTATTTTTATACTTTATGAATGAAACAAACAAAAAAACAAAAAAAAATAAAAAATTAAACCAAAGACAGTCAGATTTAGGGATGGGTGATATGGCAAAAAATAATGAAATATGAAATATAGCTGACACAAGCACAATATGTGTTCTTAAAGGTAAATAAAGCAGTCTCTTCACTGTGGTTGGTTATATCCAGTGGTTACTCAGATACAAACGGACAGATGGGAAGTACGTACATGTGAGCGTGTTTGAGAAGACAGCCGCATTATATAGAGAAATAATGAATCACGCTATGACCAAAATAGCTCATTCTCACAGGGATGAGATTTGATTATTATTATCATCCCACCCAGCCCTAATCTCAGTATTTAAAGGTGCACTATGTAACCTTTCTAGAGAAGGATTTGCCTCCTCCTTCTCTTCTCACATATGTTATATCTTTGAATGTTGCACAGCATGACATTAAAGGAAAAGTAACGTTTTTTTACAATCTGAGCCTTATTTTGGTAATAAAACAAGTTGTTTTACTCACCCATATCACTTTGGTGTCATATGGAGCATTTCCGGAGATGTTTTAGATTAGCGTTAGGCTAACGCCATTAGGCTAACGCCGTTAGCCTAGCGCGATTTATAGCCATAGCTCGGGGCATTCCCCGAGCATGTAATATGCCCCGTGCGGGCTCCAAATAACACAAACTTTAGCACTTTTCAAATCATAGAAGCTCGATGTCTTTAGTCTATGATTTCGTTTGAATCAAAAGTGGCCTGTAATCCGAGATTTAGCCATAGTTTCGAGTAGATGAGGACGCCAGTGCGCATGCGCGGAGTGTACTCTCAGCTCCCGGGACCCAAACATGGAACGCAAAGCTGTAAACTATGGATAAATCTCGGATTACAGGCCACTTTTGATTCAAATGAAATCATAGACTAAGACATCGAGCTTCTATGATTTGAAAAGTGCTAAAGTTTGTGTTATTTGGAGCCTGCACGGGGCATATTACATGCTCGGGGGATATATATGCCCCAAGCTATGGCTATAAGTCGCGCTAGGCTAACGGCGTTAGCCTAACGCTAATCTAAAACATCTCCGGAAATGCTCCATATGACACCAAAGTGCTATGGGTGAGTAAAACAACTTGTTTATTACCGAAATAAGGCTTAAATAGTAAAAAAAAAACGTTACTTTCCTTTAAACTTATCTATTGTATATGGAGACAAGCAGGTTGCAGACCCCCCGCCAGATCATTTTTGCACATTTTTACTTCTTTAAACATTATAATCATGCAGAAAATTCAGTCCTGATTTCTGAGCATACAAAACTCCATGGTTTGCGAGGGCCTGTGTAATCAGAGTAGTGAAGGCAATTAGAGATCTGAATGAATAAGTCCAGTGAAGGTAAACATGAAGGAGCATTCTCGTGTATCTCAGTGTGGCAGTAATGAAGCACTGTCCCAGACGAGCCTTTCAGCCACAAAATGTTCAAGAAGTGTACAAGAGGAAAACTGAGCTGATGCAAAAATTCAAAACCAAGTATCACATTTGTTTCCTCATTTCTGTCAGTCAGTCACTCTCACATCATTCATTCATTAAAGGGCCTATATTATGCAATTTTTCATAATGTTATAATGTCGTTTCCTCGTCAGTAACATATCCAGAGTTGTGTTTTGATTTATTCACACATGTTTAATAGACAAATCCTGCATATTTAAAGGAGAATTAACGTTTTTTACAATCGGATTATTTCGGTATTTCGGTAATGAAACATGTTGTTTTACTCACCCATAGCACTTTGGTGTCATATGGAGCACTTCCAGAGATGTTTTAGATTAGCGATCTCCGTAATGTGAGTTCTTGGGGCACATGTTTGTGGTCTCCAAATAACACAAACTTTAGCACTTTTCAAATCATAGAAGCTCAGTAGTCTACACTTTCGTTTGAGTCAAAAGTGGCCTGTAATCTGAGATTTATCCATAATTTAGAGCTTTGCGTTTCATGTTTGGGTCCCGAGAGCTGAGAGCGAAATAAGCTGTGACTCCGCACATGCGCACTGGTGTCCTCATCTACTCGAAACTATGGATAGGGTCGTTTTTACACCAGGAAAGTCCGATAGTTCACTTCTATGATTTGAAAAGTGCTAAAGTTTGTGTTATTTGGAGACCGCAAACATGTGCCCCGATAACTCACATTACGGAGATCGCAAATCTAAAACATCTCTGGAAGTGCTCCATATGACACCAAAGTGCTATGGGTGAGTAAAACAACTTGTTTTATTACCGAAATAAGGCTCAGATTGTAAAAAAACGTTAATTCTCCTTTAACCTGTGCTCTTCTCTCAGACACATTCTTCTCCACCTTGTGATGTCATGTGGAATATAAAGCTCTCACTAGAATCATTTTGATGATTTCAGCCCTGGAATCTCTTCTGAACTAAAGGTAAAAGGTAGTGATTAGGGATGTAACAATAACTGAAATACTGTGATATTGTATTGTCAAAAATCTCTCAATAATATCATGGGCCATCACAGTACATCAAGTGTCTTTACTTAAAGTCATTGTTATGGTGCAGCAATAAAAGAAATACAGGGAACTACATAGACCATGAACCTTTGCTCTGTTTCAGTCCAATTTACATGATGAAATAACTTATTAAGCACTTTTAAATCTCAACTCATTGATTTATGACAGAACAAAAGGCTTGTCAAGGTATTTTTAAAGGAAAAAGTAGTATCTTCACAATGTTGTTAGCATGCACAAAATATCACAATAAATACTGTACCTGTACTGTGAGATGCATATTGTGAAAATATCATACAGATAAATTGGGATACAGTGAACCCTCGCTGTATCGCGGTTCACTCTTCGCGGCCTCGCTGTTTCGCGGATTTTTTTTTCCAATTTTTTTTTTTTTTTTTTTTCAATTTTTTTTATAGTGTAACTTTTTTTTTACAGTGTAACATTCTGTCCTGCGCCCTGATTAGCTAAGAGACTAGACCAGGACTAAACCAGGTCTAAAGCAGGTCTAAACCAGGACTAAACCAGGTCTAAACCAGGACTAAACCAGGTCTAGACCAGGGATGGTAGGGACAGAGTCTCAGATGTCCTTCACGAGAGCGCCTGGGTGACAGGGGGTGTGGCCTTTGTTTACTTGCACGAGCCATGGAAGAGAGTGCAAGCCGGTGTACTGTCGATATGGGCCGCCTCGTCAGAATGAGCCCACCACTGACCTATTTTGACGGCGATGTCTATCGGGTTTCGCCCCCCCGTCGAAATAGGCCGCCTTACGTCGAAATACGCCGTTTTTCGTTTACAGTTGTATGCGTGAGTTGTTTACAGTTGTATAGATTCAAAGCTAATTATTTGTAAAAATACAAATAATTATAGATAATTATTTGTATTTTTAGGATTGGTTGAGTGGGAGGGACCATGCGTGTCATAATATCTCCTTTCAATGGGTCTTTCTGGCGAGATTAAATTGATTATTTCTTACTCATTAACAAATATTTAATATATTTCTAACTCATTAACAAATATTTGTAAATGTTTTGTAAAATAATTAGTTCATTATTTACTAAGTATTTCTTACTCATGAACAAATATTTGTAAATGTTTTGTAAAATAATTAGTAATAATTAGTTCATTATTTACTAAGTGTTACTAATGCTTTATAAGCGACCGTTATTATAAAGTGTTACCGAAACATTTTAAAAATTATAACAGTTTTGTGCACATTTTGAACATTGCACTCAATGACATCCAAAATTGTGGCGTTTGTACTTGACAAATACGTACTACGACAAATACGTCTGCAGTTTTAGATTAGATAGGATTAGAGAGTTGTATGCTGTTTGCTGTTTGCATACGGTGTCTTTAGTATGTAAAATTCCAACTCTTTTATAATGGGCATGGACAGTTCATTTCGACACGCTTATATTATCTGTCAAATTAGGCTCTGACTGTACAGAGCTCATTCTGACACGCTTATATTATCTGTCAAATAAGGCTTGTCTCTTATTCATGATTTATGAGGACAGGAAAAGGGACAACAGAAGAAACATTTACAAATATATTTATATTTACAAAAATATCAATCAATCAATCAATCAAACAATATTTATAAAGCGCTTTTCATACACTTTTTCATTTTCCCCTCAGCTGGCATGTCAATAGGAACTTCGGACGGGAAAACTGGGTATTCCCCACTTGTCAGGAACTGAAACACTTGCTTGGATCTCTCCATAGTTTTGTTCACAAATGTAAGAAACTGTAAAAGACAAAATAAGGCTAATTATACACAGCGCCTTTCTAAACAAAGTTACAACGTTTTCTACGTTCACATAGAAACAAAATAACAAAATACGATGTAATAAAAACCATAACGATGCAGTCAAATGTTAAATCCAAACTATTATCATTTGACGTAGGTATCTGCCGCAAATTATCATTCCTTACGTGCGTAATTGGTTATAACATACAATAAATCCAATACATTGTTAAATGTAATTGGTTGTATGTTGGTTGTAACATACAATAAATCCAATAAAATGTTAAAATGTTACTTACTTGCGTTGCAATTGTTGAAAACAAGTCCACTTCTGTAGAAAGCAACTCAACTTCTGCCTCTGGAGCCAAGCTCGATGGCATTTAAAGGGAACAACACTCAGGGGTGGTTTGCGCATGCGCGCGCATGCGCAGTAGCGCTTGGAGCTCATTCTGACGGGGCGGCCCATTTCGACGGGACACCGGACCATGGAAGAGCCAAGAATCAACATGGACTCTTCCAAGAATCAACATGGACGGGCCCGCTGCGGCGTCCGGGGGAGCCGCAGCGGGGAGAGGACACTCGCGCGCACTGTGGAGACAGTGGCTCTTCCCCGTGAGAGGACGAGAGGAGAACCCGACCCCGTCCTAGAGAGCTGTGGAGTATTGGCGACGCATTGATAGCGGACTGATTTTGGAGCCGGGGTGAAATGCAACCAACTCTTGTGAGCGCAGGTTGGTCTTACCTGGTCTTGTGGTGCTCAGAGGCGTCTGTTAGCGGTTCGGCACTGTTAGCAGTGGCTTGAGTCTTGCCCAAAATGATATCCAGGTCGCTTTCCACTCGACTTTCGCACATGGCATGGATATGTGGTACCAAAACAAACACACGTGTCCGCGCGCACGTGCCCGCGCGCACGTGCCCGCGTGTCACGTGCCCCCGCCCCACTATTAATATATTTTAATGAAAATCTACAAAAGTTTGAGTGTTTAAACAAGAGAAAAATGTGAGAAAATGTTAATACCAGTCTCAGAAAGGTGTATAATGTGTCTGGTGAAGCGTTTTCAGCCTTAAAACATGTAGAATAATTGTAAAATATAAAATTGTCCTACTTCGCGGATTTCACTTATTGCGGGCTATTTCTGGAACCTAACCCCCGCGATAAACGAGGGTTCACTGTATTGCTGCATCCCTAGTAGCGGTTAATATGATATCTTAATGCTCACAAGAGTCAATTTTGTGTAATTTCAGACATTTAAAGCCCCAGTGTGTAGGATTTGTGGTGCATAGGTGGATGGTGCTATTGCACTTTCTGTTTTAGCTACGGCAGACCTCGAGGGTCACCCGGGCGCGGGCACAAGCCGCGCGCCGCGCAGTCCCGGTTATTTTTTTTTTTCTTTTCTCATGAAAACACACATTCCCGATCATGTACCATGACACTCTACACATCAAATGAAACCTTACAGTCTCATTTCCCTGCAAAACAATCACTCCCCGAGCACATGGGGCTTTTATACGGAAAAGCACAAAACGAGGTTAGCTTACCTTAGAATGCTTTGCACAGGTCAAACTCTGTATTTCACCATAAACCTGCTCTCAATTTGTCCGTAAGGATCCAGCAAATAAAATCCAGTACAACAATTTAGTCCAAAACACGTGTTAGATCCATTACGACGTCTGATCCGGCAGCATGCTTGTGTTGTTTACCTAAAACCACGAGCCTTGCCGAAGGCGAAGGCGGAGCCCAAATGTCCTTCTGCGGCTCTCGTATTCAAAATGGCTGCCTCTGCATGGGGAAGATCCCCCTTTTATGTGACTATATCTAAGTCCAAAAGAATACTTTGATTTCATGATGGAAGTGAAAAGGCTTGGAAAACAATGTATTTTTGAATGGGTATCTTCAATTTCAGTAATTAACGGGTAAAAATCTTACACACTGTCCCTTTAAAGCAATCTCTTTCCTTCTTCATTTTGAGAACTGTCTGCCTCCTCAACCTCTTCATCTCCTCCTCTTCGTTCCCACCATACATACTCCTAGAAAAGTAAGTACGTTTTTATTTATCTAGCACTTTTCACAGACATGCAGATCATTATTCATTCACTTCATACCCGGTGGTGATAAGCTACTATTCTAGCTACAGTTCCCCTGGGGCAGACTGACGGAAGTGCGGCTGACAATCTGCGCCATCATCAGTGTTATTTCAGCTGTTGCTAACAACCAACTAAGTAAAAAGTAATGCTATTTGTATCACTCCTCACAAGGGAGAGTTTCCAGTTGTTGTTTTTTTAATATTTCATTTTCACTCGATTCTATCCCCCTTGGACCAGCAGCAATACTGAGAGAAATGCAAGCTGTTATTTGCATGGTATGCATAGAGCCTGTCATGGCAACACTGAATTGATAGAAATTTAGGGAGAAATACGTGTTTAAAGGTCCTCTGTTACGCAAAATTTACTGTTGTGAGCTTTAAGCCATGTTAGGATGTTGTTACTTCCTAAAAAAAAAAAAAAAAAGGCCTGGAGTTGTGTTTTGTTTCATTCAGATATTTGAGTAATCCTGGTTTATTAGTCTGTCTACATCTTCAAAGCTCAAAATGCTCTGTTTCACCTTGTGATGTCATATAATGGCAGTTTTCAAGTGAACAGCCAGACCCTCCAGGAATTTGCGATGTTGCGATTTGCAACCTCAACCCAACTTCAGCCAATCCCCGTGAATTCAGGGCGGTGTTGCAATTTTGACCAATCACCGCAACTTTTCCGCAATTTTTACTAATTTTGACCAATCATCGGCGACGTATTGAACGCCGACCAACTTCCTTCTGCTTTACTTCCGTGTGACAAAACGAAACTGCGGCCGTGTCCCAGAGCGCACAGCTCGGAGCGCGGCCCGAAGGGGGCTCAGACTGCAGTCAAGGAGGTGCACACTTGCTCAGCCCAGACTGCAGTCCGCGGACCGCTTAACGACTGCGGTCTTCGGACCGCGTGTTAACTGCGCATGGGACAAAAAAGAAGTGGGACAGCAGTCGTCGCGCCGGTGTACTGTCGAAATGTGTGACGCACATGCCCTTCGGGCCAAGCTCCAAGCCGCGCGCTCTGGGAATTGAGACACGGCTTCTAATGGCAAAGAAACATGTCTGCGGCGCCATTTGCCCACAAAAATAACAACAAAAGACCGAAACAGTTCTCCTAGTAATTTATTTTCGATGTTGGTAAGGTTGTTTTAGGACCATATCTGTGATCTCTGTGTCTTTGTATTATTCTTTGTCAGTAATAACTCAGCATTCAAAATATTACTCAATTTTAATGACAAAAAGTGGAAAATCGCAACTATTTATCGCAACTTTCACTTCCTCCTGCAACAAAATTGCAACAAAAACCTTAAAAGCGCCGCAACTTTCATCGCAACTTTTTGGAAAAGCTCCCGCAAATTCAGGCATTTTAGCCCGAAACAATCACAGAAAATGCCCGCGAAATCCTGGGGGGTCTGAACAGCTTATTTTACCTTTAGTTCAGTAAAGATGGGCAATTAGAGGGCTGAAATCATCCAAATTATTCTAGTGAAGGTGTATGGAGTTTAAAAACACCGTGGAGCACTTCCTGTTTTACCACATGACATCACAAGGTGGAAGAGAACATTTTTTAGCTTTGAAGATGTAGAACTCATCTTAAAGGGATATGCCACCCCCAGGTCAAATTTGGGCATCTCCCCACAGTCCAGAGACTAAAATAAGTGGTGGAAAGCGTTTTCCTGCTCACCCAGCCATTGTCCGAGTCTGTCACCACTGACCGCCGCGGTATCTGCTGCTCCTCCACCTTAGACTGGAGTCTAACGTCGCCAGAGAAAGATTTCGGCCAAAAGGAATTAATTTGCTCGATGCGTTTCCCAATTACTTTCTGTGTAGTGCGCATTCATATCGAGTGCAAATAAATGTGCAAATCAACACGGAGAACTTGCCTTGGTCATTTTGGGTGGGAACTATTTTCCAGTGCGTAAGAATACAGCCGTATCACGCAGTACGCTGCCAGGGGAATCCCTGTTACGCACCGGGAAGGGAGTTCCCCTGTTCCAAAACGTGGTGCGTGATACGGCTGTATTCTTACGCACTGGAAAATAGTTCCCACCCAAAATGACCAAGTCAAGCTCTCCGTGTTGATTTGCACATTTATTTGCACTCGATATGAATGCGCACTACACAGAAAGTAATTGGGAAACGCATCGAGCAAATTAATTCCTTTTGGCCGAAATCTTTCTCTGGCTACGTTAGACTCCAGTCTAAGGCGGAGGAGCTGCAGATACCGCGGCGGTCAGTGGCGACAGACTCGGACAATGGCTGGGTGAGCAGGAAAACGCTTTCCACCACTTATTTTAGTCTCTGGACTGTGGGGAGATGCCCAAATTTGACCTGGGGGTGGCATATCCCTTTAAATATGCAGAGTTTGTGTGTTAAACATGTATAAATGAAACAAAGCACAACTCCTTTTATCTTTTCTGGAGGAAACAACAGTATAACATAGAAAATACCACAATATTGACCCTTAATTCACACCAGGTTAAATCAGTGCAAAAGGCTAGCAAATTGTATAGTTTCATGGTCATGTGATTAGTGTGTGTAAACTAAGCAGAAATATCCAGAACTTTCCTCTCCCTAGACACTTCCAACTATTCTTGTGAAGAAAAGAGTTTCCAGGCCATTCAAAGTCCCTTATAAGCACATGGTAAATAAAGTAACAGTTAAGAAATATTAAATAGTGAAGAGTTCAACAGCTCTGTTCAACAGGTATGACCAGATCAGTAATGTAACCTGGGAAATCCCCGGCTGTCTTTCGTTCGTTCCGATCTGAAAGACAGCCTGGCGACTATGGCAAGCGAGCTCTCCCGATTCTGGGAGCCAATCAGAGAGCGGGGAGGGGTGGCAAGACGGTGACGCGTACTACATGACAAACGGAAGCTTGTAGTTTGAACTGACAACTGATATGATTGGCTATGGGCTATGTATACGCCACATGATAGACATTCGTAACGCCCAATAAACGGCCGTTGGCGATCGTAAACCACACCTCTGGTACGAGATATTTCGAAGGTGGCTTCCAGACCATATATCACTTGTGATATGGTCAGGTGTAAACCAGGTAATCAGTAATGTGGATAAGGAAACTCTTCTTAGTCTTACATTTTATTTTTGGAATTAGCTAAACAGTATATGGACATTTACATAGAAGAAATTTCATCAGACTGCTGGATTGAGTGAAATAAGCTTATTTTTCTGTGTCCATGGAGCCCGTGCAAGCCAATGTGGCAGAAGAATTTCTATAGGAAATACATAGAGAGAATTGTTCATTTTGTCCCCAACCGAAACACCAGAGCGGAGTACGAGGCCTACTGCATTCACCTAATTCTCCCTGTACACTGCTGTAATGCTGCAACAATTTGTTCATTATGAATAAAGTATCCAGCCCCCCTCAAGGAGTTGGGTTCTAGAGCCCAAGCGTGGAGGTGAGGCCGACTACATTTAGTCGGTAACGCTCAATCTCCTGTACAAGGTTGGGCTCCTTCCCCCCGAGCGAGGTGACATTCCATGTCCCCAGAGCTAGCCTCCATGTCCGGAGATCCGGTCGTCGAGGCTCCCACCTTTGACTGCCGCACTGATCTCTCTGCAACGGCCCCTTATGGACCCTTATAACATAATGATTCACATGTGTGGTAGATTATAACTATAGCAGGCAGCACTACAATATGCACTACAACACAATATGTCTTCTTTAATAAGTACTTTCTAAGCACTAACAGAGACATAATAAAGTGCCTATTAGTTTGCCATCAACATGATCTCTAAACTCTCATCTCTCCTCTGGCTCTGTGGCTCCTATAAGCGGATGTTAGTCAAAGCTCTTGACAGACCTGAGATACAGTAGCAGAAGTGACACTCACACCTTCAGTGTAAATCACACTCTCCAAATAGAAACTCCACCACGTGTATTAGACTCCACCTCCTGAATGCTGCTCTCTATTCTCCAACACAAGATCCATCACAGCAGAGCTATGTGGAGACTGTGGTGACAAAACTCAAATCAAGAGATGGAGTACTTGATATAAGGTACAGGTACACTGTGTAACTTTTCTGGTGGGGCATTAATATGGCATTAAACCGTTCTATCATCATGGAGACCAAACCAGACCAATTACAGGGTAGATATGTGCTCACTATCAGAATGCCTGTTTTTCTTGGTATCTTTGAGCTATAAAACTACACGTAACTTACTAAATGTAAGGTAGAGCTGTTTAATACTGTGGAACATTCCAAGCAGAGCAGTGACATATTATCCTTTGAAACAATAATGTGATGGACACCCAACAAAAGTTGTTTCAAGCATTCAGGAATATTTGTTTTCACTCTTTCTATCCCCCTTGGATCAGTGCCAGTATTGAGAGGAACGCAAGACACATTTGCAAGTCAGAGGAAAAAATGAGAGAGAGCTTCAAATATGAATGTATAAAATGTAAATAAACACAAAAATGTTTAATTCACATCAAGCTAAAATTTGATAGATCAGTGCTAAAAAATTCCAACAAAATATGTGATATAGTGTAATGTGGGTAATTGGTGACAGGTGATGTTTGACTGATAATTTATAAGATATAAAAAAACAGATAACTGCACATTTTGCTTTTATGTATGTGTTAGTTAAATGAAGAGATAACGGGGAAAACTTTAACACTTTAACTTTAACAAAGGAAAAAGTTGTTTTTTTTTCCCATGGACTTTTGAAAAATAAATATGAGATAAATGGGCTTTGTCTCTGGGGCCATATGGATTGCCACATCTACCATTATCCATCCATCCATCCTCTTCTACCATTATAACCAGTAGTCGAGTTGTAAAATGAAACCGGGGGGATGGTGAAATTTTTCATTTATGTGACATATTTTCCATTGGGGGAGGGGTGGGGGACAAACACAAACAAAAAGTCCATATAATCATTCAAAAATTCAATAATACACAGGATATATGTTATCACATACGTACACACACACACCTTAGTCCTGGTTCAGACCTGGTTTACACCTGGCTTAGTCCTGGTTTAGTCCTGGTTTAGTCCCGGTTTAATCCCGGGCCCCTGCTGTCAGCTAATATGTCCCTTTGATGCAGAAATAATATGATAATAATATAGCTGCAAGCAGCAATGTGGGGCCAAGCACCGAAGGTGCATGTAGGCCTCAGCATGTAGGCCGCATGCAGGGTCTGACAGGGTCTGACAGGGTCTGACAGGGTAGTTAGACCCTGTCAGACTCAGAAACAGGGTTTAACATGGTCTAACAAGGTTTAACAGCATCTGACAGGGTCTAACAGAGTCTAACAGAGTCTGACAGGGTCTAACAAGGTCTGACAGGGTCTAACAGGGTCTAACAAGGTTTAACAGCTCAAAGACACATCAAAGACAGATCGGTTGCTAGGTGCGTTGCTAGGCAATTCCTGAAAATTCCTGCAACTTTGACCTGCTGGTGGCACTAGAGGGTTGGGGGTGGGGGCCTATAAATCGCTGTGGGTAATGAGGAGATTGGCTGGAATGTGCATGCAAAATTTCACAACTTTTTACCAGACGGTTCTAGGGGTTGCCATAGACTCCCATGTTGAGAAGAATAAATAATAAGAATCAGGAGACCAGACACATCAAAGGAAAGATCAAAGGGTTGCTAGGCAACGTCGCTAGGCAACGCAGTACAAACACTATTTTTATTATTATTATTTTTATTTTTTTTATCTTTTAATATTACAAGGTACACAATAATACACACTTCAGGTACATAATAGTACATATTTTATCACCACAATAACATTCACAAAGCACTCAGAAGACACATCAGGGGATGTGGGCACGGGAATAAACACCACTGGGCACAAGGGCTAAGAGAAACAGGGGGAATGTAGAGGACCAAAGGGATTGCCCCAGGTGAAGAAAGGGGCCTGGGGGAGAGCAAGGGTGATGCAGTGCAAACACTTTTTTTTTTTAATGTATAAGGTGCCTAGCACCTACGGTGCTTGACCCCTAATAAGAATCAGTAGACAAGACAAATCAAAGACAAGATCAAAGGGTTGCTAGGCAATGTTGCTAGGCAATGCAGTAGAAACACTTTTAAAAAAAAATCTTTTATTATTTCAAGGTGCACAATAATACACACTTCAGGTACACAATAATACATATTTTAACACCACAATAACATTCGCAGAGCACTCAGAAGACGCATCGGGGGACGTGAGCACGGGAACAAACACCACTGGGCACAAGGGCTAAGAGAAACAAGGGGGATGTAGAGGACCAAAGGGATTGCCCCAGGTGAAGGAAGGGGGCCTGGGGGAGAGCAAGGGCGATGCAGTGTCCAGGGAAGGTCCAGACGACAGGGTCCAGGGAGGACAGGATGTATGGAGTGGTGGGAGCCTCAACGCAGTAGAAACACTATGGTGCCTAGCACCTTCGGTGCTTGGCCCCAATAACTCACCCCATAAGAACACGGTCAGCTCCGTAGTTTGCGGTGTTGTCCGATAATTCGCGTGTCCACGTGTATGCACGTGGAAACCGATATAATTATCCCGAGGCGAGAGTTCCTTCTTACGTAGCAGTAACGTAGCGTACATATTAACGGGGCTCGCTCACAGCTGATCAGCGAACAGGCGCAAACACAACAACGCTAATCGTCACGATTGGCAGGAGCGCGATTGGTGGGTATGCTGCAACATGATTGGAAGTTGGAGCGCAGTTCGGCATATGATTGGCTCTTGGAACTGGCCACGATTCATGTAGGTCACCTATTTTCACTTCAAAACAGCTAATTTCGCCAAAAGGTGAGGGATTTTCATGCCTGATTGATAAAATGCCACAAGGGATGGAAGAAGGGATGCCCGTTTTAGAAGAGGGATGATTTTGACAATTTTGCCATCTCTCCCCACCCCCCCCTCAATGTGATTTTGATTGCTTATAACTGTAATGTCATTAAATAGCCTTTAGTACAATTATTACTGTCACTTCTATCACAGAACCAAACTTTTATAACAGTAATGTCCTTATGCTGGCGTCCATGGTGTATGCAGCCCCCCTCCTTTTTAAGATG
The DNA here is from genome assembly GCA_036785185.1 of Paratrypauchen microcephalus. Classification (NCBI taxonomy): domain Eukaryota; kingdom Metazoa; phylum Chordata; class Actinopteri; order Gobiiformes; family Gobiidae; genus Paratrypauchen; species Paratrypauchen microcephalus. The sequence continues at coordinate 3,735,442 of JAVJIX010000080.1, read as the reverse complement.
ATCCAACAAAACATTGCATTTTGGAATACTGAAACATTCATTCTATCTATTATAATCCCCCTTATTGAGAGACAACATTGCTTGCCATACCTCTAAATAAAAGTACCCAGCATCCTCATTAAAACTATTTTCTTATCTGTTAACTCCCTCATGGTTACCACCTGCGCAGCTGCTGCCTTCTCTTAAACCTCCCTCTCTCTGACAGCAGTATAAATAAATACACAGACTCAGATTTAAAGCTATTCTAATACCAAACCACAGCGCCTCAGTGTCACATAGCTCACGGCAGAGAGATGCTTCACCTCTGATCCTCTGCTCCTGCCCACCTGGGATCCGCTCCAGCTCGGCGGTCATTTTGATTCGCCAAAACATTGATGGGAAGAAAATGCAACACTTTATAATAATTAGACCTTAACTAGCCTTACTACCATAACCCTAACCTCTTTAATTAAGTACTTACTAAGCTTGAATTCTTAATAAACTGTTAGCTCATTATGAATTAATTGCACTATGTAACTTGTTGGTAAGGGTTACATCATCTTCTTTTTTCTGTGGATATGTCATTGCTCTGCTTTGATTGAAATGTTCCACAGTATGACATTAAACAGCTGTACCTTACATTTATTCAAGATGGTTTTATAGCTCAGAAATACCTAGAAAATCAATCATTTTGACTGTGAGTGGGTGTTGCTACTCCACAGATCTGACCTGTAACTTGGCCTGGTTTAGTCTACACAATGATAGAAAGGTTTAATGCCATGCTGTGAGACATTCCAGACAAAGAAATAACATCTCCTTGGAGAAAAGCATATGACGGACCTGAGAAAAGTTACACAATACAGTGAACCCTCGTTTATTGCGGGGGTTAGGTTCCAGAAATAGCCCGCAATAAGAGAAATCCGCGAAGTAGGACAATTTTATATTTTACAATTATTCTACATGTTTTAAGGCTGTAAACGCCTCAGCACACACATTATACACTTTTCTCAGACTGGAATTAACCTTTTCTCACATTTGTCTCTAGTTTAAACACTCAAACTTTCATAGATTTTCCAAAAAATGTATTAATAGTGGCGCGTGGGGGGGACACGGCACCGGGAGCCCCGCCAGATGTGCGAGGAGCACTGCCACGTCCCGGGACGAGACGCGCACCAACCCCTTGGAGAAGTGCGTCACACGTGCTGCTCTGTCACAGATTTAACCACGATAAACCCCTCATCGTGGATAAGGGATGAGGGATGAGGGATTATCTACATGGAGGTTAAAATCACCGAGTATCAAAACTCTCTCAAGTTTAATAATAGAAGACAACAAGTCTGCGAAATCATCCAAGAAAGAACGTGCAGGACCAGGCGGCCGATAGATTAAGATACAATAAAATGAAGCAATGTTCCCAACCTTAGTCATCTGCATCTCAAAGGAGTTGAACTCGAGCGGATTCATTTGTCGTGTCCAGAAGCCATCCCGGTAAACGAGCGCGAGACCGCCGCCTCGCCGTGCGGCCTGCGAGGTTCCAGTCACGGAGCAGTCCGGGGGGCACAATTCATTAAGGTGGACAAAATCCTGTTCGCGTTGCCATGTCTCAGTCAGGAACATAAAATCCACGTGTTTGTTGACAAACAAGTCGCTCAGTATAAAGGATTTATTCGATATGGAGCGTGCGTTAAGCAGGGCCATCCAGAGAGGCTGCGCGCGTTCGGACACTGACGTGCACTGATCGACTGGACGCTCCGGACAAGACTGGACACAACCTCCATCCTTGATACAAGTGACAGGGCGCAGGACCCTCTCACACCGCAGAGAAGAACGGGCGACTCAGCTCCGTAGCGGCGGTGGCTCCGCAGATTCGCCGTCCGACGCCCAGATAGGAACCGGTATCAGACACCGTTCGCTCCCCGCAGATCCAGTCCCGCTTGCTCGCTGTTTTCTCCGCCTGGTTTGGACACCTGCCCTGGATCCCCGCTTCCTTTTTCTTTTGCCCCGGGGCTTAGTTAGCAGCAGGTACTCTGGCGATGACGTGGAGCATTCCAGTTTTGGAGGGAAAAACTGTGTACCTGGCCAGGTAACAGAAAAACTTTCCATATGTGCCTTGATGTGGAATAACATATGTCTGTCATATTGAATAACAGCCGCGACATAGCCATTTGTTGACAGGGCTGACCATGCAAAATATAGCACAAGGAAAATCACAAAAATACGAGAAATAGTAGAGGTAGCAGAAGTACAGCCGACCATAGGCGCCATCTTGCTCCTGTGATTCCTCTCAACCCGAGCCACAAACCGAACAAGCACAAACGAACGCAAAAGCCGCTCGTTTGACCTGGTCAGACCTGGTCTACTTCTGGTCTAGACCTGATTTAGTCCAAGTTTAGTCCTGGTCTAGTCTCTTAGCCAATCAGGCCGCAGAACACATTGTTACACTATAAAAAAAAATGTTACACTATAAAAAAAAATGAAAAAAAAAAAAATTTGAAAAAAAAATCCGCGAAACAGCGAGGCCGCGAAGAGTGAACCGCGATAGAGCGAGGGACCACTGTACACCAAAGTTACACAATGCAGCTGAATGTACATTTGTCATGCTTTATTAACACAGTAAATAGTCTTGTAATTGTCAAGGGTTATCAAGGAAAATAGTTAATAGCAACAAAATACATGTACGTAAACCATGTCCATAAACAAAATAAACATTAAAGCAGGCAAAATAAACTTTTCAGAGCTTTTAACCATTTTATTGGTTAATAGGTTGGTTTATAGCTGTTTCCATTCTCATTTACCCTCTAGAAGTTGTATTTTGTAGAGATTCATTCATGTTTGAGCAGTCTTTAATCACTTATCTTTAGTTATTTTCTATTGCAGATTAACTCCAGTTTTCACATATTGTCGTTTTGGATTTAGATAAAAAGTAAAGTCTTCCTAATATCAAACCACAGCACCACAGTGTCACATAGCTCAGAATAGAGATGCCTCACCTCTGCTCCTGCCCACCTGAGAACCCACACAATCTGCTCCAGCTCAGCGGCCATTTTGATGTGCGAAAACGCTCTGCAAATTGAATCAGGGATGGCAGGGCAATAAGGCAGAAGATGCAGATTGCGCGTGGAGCTGTTATTCCCTCTCCCATTTGCGTTTCGTTTTCCAATTTCAGTTCAACAAAGGAGCACATAGAGATGTCGAAGAACTCTGGGTTTTGTATGAATGGGGAATGCGTGATGGAGCACATGAGCACTGGCATTGCACACGTGGAGGTCTGTGGCCCTTTTCACTAATGGTCAAGTGTTTTGCTTTTTTATTGTAGTGTAAAAACATGGTTTAAAAAATAAAAAGACAAAGACCTCAACCAAGGCACAGATTGGATTTTGCGATAGCAAAATTATAGCGCAATTGAAATGGCTAAATGCTTATTTCAAAGATATAAATATCACAAAAGAACAGTTTCAGTATTTCCCATTATGCTGTGTTAAAGGGCCCATATTAAGCTATTTTCTGATCTATGTCATAATATTGTTTCCTCATCCAAAACATAAAGTTCTTATCTCAAACTTAAAACACCCTGTTCTACCTTGTGATATCATGTGCTAATACATGAAGTGCTCCACTGTGTTTTTAAACTCCATACACCTTCACTAAAATCATTTTGGTAATTTCAGCTCTGGAGTTGCAGATCTCTACCAAGCAAAAGGTAAAAAGTAGCTGTTAACTTGAAAACTACCACAACATGACGTCACAAGGGGGAAGAGAGCATCATGAGCTTTGGTTACTACAACATGTGTGAATGAAACAAAACACAACCCTGGGTATGTTTTGGTTAGAATAATTATTAATGTGTTATCATTGCTTCATGTATTTTGATCAAATTAAAATACTGTCTCAATATTATGTGTTATCAATATTATTAGTCAGACAATCCAGGAAGAGAGTTATCTGTAAAACTGCAGCTCTGTGAGTCTCAAGGTGAGTCTGAGACTCACCACATTGTACCACATTGTTGCCACATTGTAACATTGCATTGTAACATTCACAGTTGTAAATGTCAAGGTTGTTGAGTTTATGGGAAAAGTTGAGTTTCTGGGAAAAGACGTCATGTTGTTTTATCATGTGAAATTTGCATATTTGTGTACACCCATCTAAAGATGTCCCGATCCGATCACATGATCGGAAATTGGCCCCGATCACTTGGTTTCGGACTCGATCAGAATAAGACGTTACCTCCCGATCAGGATCGGATATATATGTATATATATTCTTATTATTTTTTAACATATCCTAGAGTGAGACTCGACACAGAAACATCAACGCATGCAGCATGACACGCTATTGGTTAAATACACGGAAGCAGCTCCAAGCACAAAGCGCGAGTACAGAAAGGAGATAAGAAGAGCGTTATAATGAGCTCGATAAGAAAGCTATAAGAACGGTATAATGTTTGGCGAGTATGTCTGTGGTCTGGAAATACTATAAAGTTGATGACAACAACATTGCCATAGCAAACTGTGGGATATGTAAACTTGGGATTGCAAGGGGTGAAAAGGAAAGGGCTACATTTAACACAAAAAACCAATACGGCACCTCAAAAACACCCGACACAATACAGCGAGTTACAGGCAACCCAGCTGCTGCAGGAGAGTTTGAAAAGGAGAGAAAAAATGTCCCTTGACAGCGCGAAGGCCCAGGAGACCACAGCCAAGATACAGTAGCACAAATGATCACAATGAGTGACCTACCATTCGCCTTTGTAGAGAACCCTGGATTTCTTATGCTTATGGAGCACATTGGACCTCGGTTTGAAGTGCCATCTCACCACTATTTCCACTATCATTATTTAAATGTACTTAAATAATAAGTGGTGAGATTAAAAAAAAAAAAAAAAAAGGAACACCCCGGATCTGTTTCTTCACTCTTCTTTATTCTTTTTAATGTATTATGCAAGTATCGGATCGGGACTCGGTATCGGCAAATGAAATGATCGCAATCGGATTGGAGGACCCAAAAACCTGATCGGGACATCCCTACACCCATCTGTGAATCAATAAAAGGTGCAAGAAGGAACAGCCCAGCAGAAGCCTGCTGACCGCTCTGTCTGTCTCCCCTCTTGCAAGAGAAAATTTAAATACTGTTTGCTGTGGTTCTTCACTGAGCTTGTCTTGTGTTTTCAGAGAAGTGATTTTTCTGACAGTTTTTGAAGAGGTTATAGCGTTCTAACATGGTTTAAAGCTCACAACCGTCAATTGTGTGTAATATATGTGTGTACAGTTATTGTCCTCTGCATTTGACCCATCCTTCAATGCCGGGGACCCATCTCCAGATCTTGAGCTGCAAGGATCGGCCAAAACAACCTTATAGCTGGATATTTACCTTCAAATGACCTTATCCTTAAAAGGAAATAAGTATATAAATCATAGCTGTTACCTGAACAGTCAGACGTGTCTTAGGGCATGTAAACCCAAGTCTACAGTGGTAGTGTTGGGATGATCATGTGACAGTGGTCATTAAAGGTGTTAGTTAGACACTACACCTGGAGCATGACGAGAAAATTGCATTCCTGCCGTGACCTTTCACCTCTATTTAACCCACTGACATGAGTATACAGTTCCTGGAAGCTCCTGCCATAAGTCTGACTCATTCTCCCATCGCCAATGTTGTTTAGTTTAGACTTTTTATGTTTTTAAATGCAATATTTTTAGCAGCATATGAGAAGTTCACACTAAAATTCACGAATATAGTATTTCTAGTATATATTTCTAATAACCGACTTGACATTTAATATAGTGATGGATGCAAAATATCTTCTTGTTTTAATTGTATTTTAAAAAAAATCGTCATCACTGGTCATTACAGATGCATTTGTGTTGTATAGTATTCCCCTCATGATTTCCACCACCCTTTTCTACTGTTTTGGACTGTAAAAAAGCGTGATATAAGTCTGATATATGATTTATTATTGATTATTATGAAAATGATGCACTCCCTTTGTAACAAAAGACAGATTTAAAAAGATGATTTCAGGGAGATGGACATCAACTGTGGTGTGGTCATTATCCTCTCACTGTCTGCTCAAACATGGACCTCTGCAAATGCTAGAGCCAGGAGCTGTTTGAGAATAATTTATAGTCTTTTGTTAAATTTTAAAATAATAATGCAGGTGGGATGAGGAAAACGATTTCAGTGTCAAAGGTGCACTATGTTGTCTCCATGGAGATATTACTTTTGCCGTGATTATTCCACAGTATGTAAATAAACTTGGTAATCAGAAAGGTTAACGGTCAGATCTATGGAGAAGCAAGCCTGTACATGGTGAGAATAAATGTTTTCTAATGGTATTTTTGAACATTCCAGGCAAAGAAATAACATCTCCATGGGGACAAGCAAGTAGCAGATACTCCACATTAGAAGAAATCTCAAAAATATATACAGTATGGGCAAAATATACATATATGCAATGAGGCATATAAATAAACTGTGCAGGATGTATACTTCTGTACCTTTTTATGTTTACAAATGAATGGCAAGCTCAAAATAAATAATAATAAAAAAATTAGGGCTGGGAATATTAACGCGTTAATCGCGATTAATCGCGATTAGAGTTATGATCGCGAACAATTTTTTTAATCGCGATCAGAGTTTGCCAGCATTTTCCGCAATTCTACCATCCATATGCAGCTCATTTGGTTGTATTAATTAAACTCATTGTCGGTTAAACGCGCTATTTTGAGTTTGCTAGTATTTTGTTCCTTCTACGCATCCGTAGGCAGCTCGAGCGGGCTTCAATCATTTATTTACAATTTCTCAAAGTAAGCACTATTACTGGTTCATTGTTACTTTTTCCTTTCTCTGCACTTTTTTGAAATAAAAAAAATGGTGAGAAATACTTTGCATTGTGAGTTTAACTTTAGATTCGAACGGTCTTACTGCAAGATATCAATTTTAAACATGCAAAATAAATCACGATTAATCGCGATTAACTATGAAATTTCTGAGATTAGTTGCGATCAAGAAAATTAATCGTTTGACAGCCCTAATATATATATATGGATATATGTTATACAGTATAATTTATATATATATAATTTACAAACACTTTTGAAGCACAAAATCTGACATAATACCAGGTAAAGGCCTGAGTGTGACTCATGTGTTGAAGGATGTGGGAATGGAACAGTTCTTTATACTGTTACATACAGCAGGACTGAAATCAGGAGTACCCTTATTATTTTTCACACTTGAATTATTTCATTACAGTTTGTGTTTGAGGTGTATGCATTGACAGCACCTCTATTTTCTGTTAAATGTCCATCCATCTGCATTAAATCTGTAACAATTTGTTTCTGAAATTCTACTTAAATCACGCACTAAACCAACTATTTGAATTTATATTACACAAAAAAGCATGACTGACTTAATATAATATAATATCTTAACATGGGTGCAGACCAAAGTGACAAAGTGGTGTGTATCATAGACCGTATTTATAAATGGACATAGCTAACCTGCTAGACACCTCGTTCCAAACAGAAAGTGTTCATGGGGGCACTTCCAGCTCCATCAACTTTGGCTCCAGTTCACTTTACACTGGAAAATTGTGATCCCGCTCTGTAACTGCTGCGGTGAGCCTCGTCCTTTTAGTCCACTCTACATGATCCCTGTATTTTTATTGCCCTATTTTGTCCATAAATAAATTATTATTCCTATTCCTAATATGGACCTGGATCCAAATTTGCCCCTATAATTGCTGGCCTTGTGAGCTTCATTTGACTGGAGTCATTATCTAACCTGCCTAAAATGAAGGATGCAAGCATTTTAAAATAAGCTCTCAACGTTCCCTTTTGCACCCCTGTAGACCCGGTCCTGGTTAAAGGTGCACTGCGTAATATTTCTAGTAGAGAGTCCACCAGCTGCTTGTCTCCATGGAAATATTAGTGCTTTCTTTAGAATGTTCCACTGTATAGATTAAACCTATCTATGACGAGGGACGCAAACAGGTTACAGTTACACTACATTGCGAGAGGCAAAAGGGGAAATTCCATTTGTCAACTGGACAAAAGTTTATTTGGTCGAATACGTTTCGCAGCTCATCCAAGCTGCTTCTTCAGGTACGAGAGTCGCCTCTACAGTAATCCCTCGTTTATCGCGGGAGTTAGGTTCCAGATATAACCCGCAATAAGAGAAATACGCAAAGTAAGACAACTTTATATTTTACAATTATTCTAAAAGTTTTAAGGCTGTAAGTGCCTCACCACACACATTATACACTTTTCTCAGACTGGAATTAATGTTTTCTCTCATTTCTCTCTCGTTTAAACACTCAAACTTTCATAGATTTTCAGCAAAATGTATTAATAGTGAAGCGTGGGGCTCCGCTGGGAGCCCCGCCGGACGCGCGAGTGGAGCGGAGACATGAGTCATAGGATCCGCAGGAATCCAGTGACTCGTGTCCTGGCGCTGCCACGTCCCGGGACGCGACGCGCACCTACCCCTTGGAGAAGTGCGTGACACGTGCACCCCTCATTGTGGTCAAATCCGTCACAGAGCAGCACGACCGGCGCGAGGCCGCGCGTACACCGGGACTGCGAGTACGAGATCGAACCGCGGCGCCCGGACCGTGTCCTCTCAGCCCGAGCCACAAACCAGCCGCACGAGACCAGCAAAGAGCGGCACGTGGTGGTTTAATCCTGGTTTAGTCCAGGTCTAGACCTGGTCCAGTCCTGGTTTAGTCCAGGACCAGTCCAGGTTTAGACCTGGTTTAGACCTGGTCTAGACCTGGTTTAGTTCTGGTCTAGACCTGATTTAGTCCTGGTTTAGTCCAGGACCAGTCCAGGTTTAGACCTGGTTTAGACCTGGTTTAGACCTGGTCTAGACCTGGTCTAGACCTGGTTTAGTTCTGGACTAGACCTGGTTTAGTCCATGTTTAGTCCTGGTCTAGTCCCGGGCTGGTCCTGGTCTAGTTCCAGTCTGGTCCCAGTCCCCCACGTCCCCCATCTATCAATCGGCAAAGGTCTACAGTCTCTTAGCCAATCAGGACACATAACACAATGTTACACTATAAAAAAAAAAGTTACAGTATTAAAATAATAATAATAATAATAAAAATCCGCGAAACTGTGAGGCTGCCAACAGTGAACCGCGATAGAGCGAGGGACCACTGTATTCACAAAAGGAATGATTGTATTTTTGAGCAATAGAAACACCCTTAATGAATAAATGCTAGATGGATAAGTTTATTCCAGGGAAAACCATAACATCTCCACGGAGACAAGCAGGTAGCGGACACCAGGAAAGTTACACCGTGCACCTTTGATACCCATTCACGACTCTCCTACCTACATCACCAATGTAATTATTCCCAGTATACGTGTATATTCATCAACATTCTCCCTGGACACGATAATCAATAGAGGATGATTTGCAACTGCAGATTACTCCTGCGCTCCTGGGGACTCGAGTGTTCCAGGAGCCAAAGCCAGATTGACTGAAGAGCCCTTTACATCCACATCAATCAGTCACACACATGTCTCTATTAGGACCTCATATTCAGCGATCAGCTCCAAAACGTGGAATAATGGCTCCTCTCATCTGCACCTATCTGATTTTGACGCTACTAGCAGGAACACAGGAAGGAAGTATCATTATTGCGTTTGCTAAGTCAATTTCCTGGCCCCTGCTTGTATTCATCTCTTGACGTGAGGATGCGGGTTAGCTATCAAGTTACAATGCAAGGCCACGTCCGCGAGATGCTAACACGTGTGGTATCGCCACTAAAGTGCACCGTTTCTAGAGCTGTCTGTTCCCATGGTGCACTTCTCCTCTCTCTTCTTCTCACCTTCTCTCTCTCTGTGTCTCTCTCTCCTCTGGTCCAGTGGGAACGACAGGTCCGGGCAGGCAGGCGGCAAGCAGACGGAACATGGTGTCCTCGGGGGATGGAGTCTCCTCTGTTCTAGAAGACTCCTGGAAGGTCGATTCAAAGTCTCATAGGGAATGTAGGCAATCTGTCACAGCGTTATAATCACTGATCTCTTCATCATCGCACTCGTTTGTGGTGGCGCGGTATTAGATGACTGCAAGTAACCATTTTAGCTCAAAGCTTAAAGGGCCTGTCATCAGTTTTTTCCCATGTATTCGAGCAGAATTTGTGTATTTGTCCAGCACAGATATATTGCATAAGTAGCTCTTGAGGTGAAAATAAGTCTAATTAGAAAGCTTTTTATTGTCTGGTAATCAGGAAGTGTATGTTAGCATGCTAGTTGTTGATAGCTGCAAGAGACAAAAAACAAATTATAAACTAATTGCGGTGAATAACGAACTATGGACTACTGTAAACCGTTAAAAATGAAATAGTTGTTCACAGGACAGTACAACCCTGATATGGCGGCTTTTATGGGAAAGAAAGACAAGAGAGCAAGTGTAAGAGTTTTATTTAGTGAACCTGATGGTCTTAAAGGGATAGTGCGTTTTAAAAAAAAAATGTTAATCTGTATGGGTTTCCTTCTAAAAGTTACGTGTGTTGACACCGGTTTACCTCTGACAGTCTCAGCTGATCCCGGTTCGGCTTTCTTTCTGGAGCCCACGTAAGTAAGTCCAGTAACTTCCCTGGAACATGAAATAAAGCTTGTTTTTCTTCTCAAAACAAAACATTTGTTAGAAAGGTGATATATTTGCGTCCGAAACAGTTGTCCACGAAACATCCAGCAGCGTATTTCGCATTTGCGTATTGTCTCTCTCCACTCGTATCACTACGCCCATGTTAACTCTATCAGCCTGTTCACCTTCAGCGGATGTCTACGCCAAAGTTTATAAGTGAACAGGCTGATAGAGTTAACATGGGCGTAGTGATACGAGTAGAGAGGGACAATATGCGAATGCGAAATACACTGCTGGATGTTTCGTGGAAAACTGTTTTGGACGCAAATATATCACCTTTCTAACAAATGTTTTGTTTTGAGAAGAAAAACAAGCTTTATTTCATGTTCCAGGGAAGTTACCGGACCTACTTACGTGGGCTTCAGAAAGCGAGCCGAACCGGGATCAGCTGAGACTGTCAGAGGTAAACCGGTGTCAACACACGGAACTTTTAGAAGGAAACCCATACAGATTAATATTTTAAAAAAACCCGCACTATCCCTTTAAACGTTAAAGGACTAATCTAAACTTGACCACTTAATCTAAATTTTGGTGATTTTATAGTGTCAGCAACAACATCGTGTCATTGGGCAGTACATTTCATTCAGTTTGCCTATATGTACAGTATTGTGTATGTGCAGGATAGTTGCCAACCGGCCCATAATCTTAAAATTAATCTTAATCTTAATCTTAATAGATTGTATAAGGAAGTGGTCAAAAGGGGTGTAACGTCACCTATAGCGTTCGACTCCAGGCAAATGAAGCTCACCAAGGTTAGCAGTTACAGGAGCGGGGAAAGAAGGCATCTGATTTGTCTGTTATTGGTGGGTTTCAGATTCTAGAATGGTGGCTAGATGTCTGTACTTTGGAAAAGGTAAATTCCCAAATATGGAACCTGATCATTTCTATTATTGGCTAGACTGTGCTATATTACAACAAAAATCTGCTGTTAAACAATGGTCATTTAATTTGTCCACATCTATCTTAAATATTATTGGCCTATAGAATGTTGTGCTGTCCTCTGAAACCCAGCAATTAATGTTCATATCTTTATTTATGGACAAAACAACAAAATAAAAACACCCGGATCACATAAAGCTGATTAACATGAACATTTTAAGACCAAAATATGAGGCTTGACAGCAGCAGTTACTGAGAGTGGGGTGAGGCGATGGAGTGTGCCCATGTGGGTTAGCTTTGTCCATTTATATATGCAGTCTACTCACCAACACTCAAAAAGTTGTAAACATTTTGAAACATATTATGTAATTCTTTGGCGTCGTACTATCTGAAAAAGCCTCATGAGAATATTTTGAATATAAACTGCCTGTACAGCAGTTTTATAAATATATGTGGTATTGACCATTTGTGCTTTTATTGTACATGCTGATGGGTTCACAATCTCATACTGTCAGAGCCACAGCCATTCTTATCTTGGTCCGTCCAGTTCTCGTGACATTTGTGCTATCTTAAGAACCAAACTTTCCTTTGGGATCAATAAACTGTATTCACAATGGGCGGACATTTTGAGCTTTTCTATGTCGATAATAATAGCTACTTTCAAAAAGAAGTCATACATTCTGTGATTTTGTACACCAACTGACTATCCATCACACTGCCATATGAACTGAACTGATTTATTGTAGAAGATTGATTGATTTTTTTTTTTTTTTCAAGACTGGATTTATTTTTTTTCTGTCAATCAGTTTCTTCCATAAATATGATATTCTTAAAATAAAAGTTATTGGTGCATTTTAAATTTAAGTCTCTATAAGTTTGTATTTGACACTGTTGACACAATATTTTCTAATATTTCATAAAAACTTGGCATCAAATACTCTAAACTTTATTTTAAACAGAACCTTTACAGTCACCTTAGGTAATTTTATCTCCTCCTCACTCCTCATTACCTGTGGAGTGCTCAGAGGCGGTTCTTGGGGGGGGGTGAGTGGGGCAATTGCCCAGGGCGCAACTTCGTGAGGGGCGCCGTGCCGAGCGCTTGAAAAAAAAAAAAAAAAAATCTATCATATCACTGTGAAGAAAATTGGCAAATTGGCGAGACTTGCTGGCCCCTACACTGGCGCGAGAGGAAAAGGAAGAGAGAAAGAAAGAGAAGATAGAGAGAGGATTCACCCCCTCCCTCTCTGCAGCCGGCTGCGAGTCGAGATCACACTACCACAATTTGACCAATGTCTACCCGAGTTACTACCAAGAACTACCAAGAATTGACCAATGTCACGTCACTAGTTGCTACCAGGATTTGACCAATGATAGCTCCTACTAGCTCCTACCAAGAATCGCTAGCGCTCGCATCGGGAACACGGAAACTACAGAAGACAATAGTAAACGAAGTTAGTATAACGCAACATTTAATCACTTTTAAATCGATCGTTCACACTCCGTGGTATGATGGACAGAAAGAGGTCAAAGCCGTCAGGTGCCCAATTTAGAAAAAAAAGAAAAGAAGAAGAGGAGAAACGAGCAAAAGATAAAGGTATGCAACTATGTTCTCTCTGCATGATTACGTTATCCATGCCATGAATGAAAGGCTACTGTTAGCCATGGTATAACGCTTACGTTTGTTAGCCTTCTAGCTATGATGCTTGCTATACTTAACAATAATAACGTCTTAGCTTAACAAACACAAGATCTAATTGGCCATTTGGCTTTGCAAGAAAACTGTTACAAGTTCAGTTATTATTTGTTTCCATAATTTGGGTAAATGTTGAGCCCTGTAATTAGCTAACAAAATGTTATTATGGTAGTTTCACTTATATTTTTTTGAAAGTTGTGATAATGAGAACCACTCTATAGTGATAATTAAACATGCTTGGGTCTCGCCCAGGGAGTAATTCAATGTAGAACCGCCCCTGGGAGTGCTGCAAGGTTGTGTTTTAGGTCTGATTTTCTTTTCTATTTAAATGTGCCCCCTATAGGACATGCTATAGCCCACCATAACTGTCTAGCACAAGATTATTTTCATGAACTTTTAACTCTTTTTAGGAGATTTCTTTTACTTATTTCTATGCCTGTGCTTTCTTTCCTACTTTTTTATATTGTTGTATTGTCTAGTGAATCACTTTGTAAATTTTGTTTTTAGAAGTTCTAAATAAAGACTGTTATTATGAATAATAAAAACAATTGTACTTGTAAGTCATAAGCTCGGTTCAAGGACAACACCAACTGAATGTGTGTGTGTAACATTCAGTGAACCCCCTTAAGGCTTTTAAAAAAACATTTTTCTATTACCAAAAATAACAATGTGAACTTTGTACCCACACCCATGTTGGGATCTCCCACACAATGCGGTATGTTCCGGAGAGTGCTGGAACTTCTCAGGCTAGCTTTGGTTGCTATGTTTCTCTAAGCTGTTACTGGCATTGCTGCTGGGGATTTTATGAATGGTTACATAAATCTTTGTATGCAAGTGTGTGTGAGAGTGGGTGGTAATGATGTGCAAGCATAGGTCTGCATATACCCAAGACACCCCCCCCCTCCCCATGTCTGCCCTCTATCTCGATCGGTGTAAGAGAGAGAGAGAGAGTGCCTTACAGGAAAACAGTGACTAATGTCTGCCCTCTTGTCTTCTGTAATCCGATCGGCCCCCGAGGCAAACCAGAGGGCACGGTCTTTTCACTGTCCAAAGATGTTGTACAATATGGCAAGATATTAAATCTATGTTACAATTATAATAAGATATAATCATATCTTATATAATGTAATATAATATGTAATCAGGTACTTACAGAGGTTTATGATCCTATCAGTAAAATAAATTAGCATGTTCATTTTTAGTATTCATTAGCATTAGCAATAAAATGTCTCTTTAGCTTTAGCAGTCTCCCCTCCATCCAGGACATTTACCACAGCAGGGGTCTGCATAAGGCACGCAGCATCACTAAGGACCATACTCATCCGGCACAAGGACTCTTCTGTCTGCTACCCTCTGGTAGACGATACAGGAGCCTGCAGCACGCACAAAAACACTCAAAGACAGATATTACCCCCAAGCTGTCAGACTACTGAACTCTGGGTAATACTCTAAATAATACTGAACTCTCAATAATACTGCACTAAACTACTTTTCATTATGCATAATATGTTTACTGCTGCTGCTCTGTATGAATGTATCATGTTTGTCACTACCTCACTGTAAACTACCTGTGCAATAACCCACGTAATACTATATTATGTGCAATATGAAATCCACTTCCAACTTCCAACACCTATACTGATGAATTTTAACTTTGTACTGTGATTTTTTTGTTATGTAGAAATGACACCGACCTAACATCTGTCAAGGGACTACAGATGAAAATTAGCCGTTTGGCTAACTCTGGCATATTTAAATGCAAATGTTGATTAATATGCACTGTCCCTGAAATAAACAAATAAATAAATAAATACTGTACTACACTATGTTATGTGCAGTCTGTGAAATACTCTACTTACACCTTATTTAAACCTACCTGTACCTCTGTACATTGTACTTTGTATTTTATTACATTTTATTACATATTTTTATTATATTCTTTACTTCTCCCCCTGCACTTTTTGCAACACTTTTTTCAAGATTCTTTATTGTCATTATGCAAGCATAACGAAATGTTACCATGTACTATTATTGCATGCTATCTTAGCGAGTCAACACTTCTTTCTGATCCAAAGTATTTCATTGCATTGTTGACCTTGTGTTGATCCTGCATATGACAAATAAACAATCTTGAATCTTGAATGTCAAATTATGCAAATGTTATACCTTTATTTATTTTTTATTTTTTTATTTATTCTGGGCAAGTACACATTTTACGTTCTTTCAGAATGGAACATAATAACATTCATATTGACATTAGTGCGGTTGTATGAACAGAAACCACAATAACAACAACAGCAACAAAAATTGCCCAAAAAGGCGTTCTTCAGACATTTTATATCAAACCATATGGCGTATTTACACATGAGGACAATGAGTAACTGTTATATCATAATATTATATATAATAAAAAAGGATACCAACAATGGTAGGGAAACTGGAAGACACCATTCCATTCATGTAGCCCTTACTTGGATAAAAAGCTAACGAATCTGATTTTAGAATTAGCCTAGATTTTATACCAATGGGCTATGTTAAATATCAGCTTATTATTCTATTTTATGTGATTTTGTACACCAATTTACAAAGAATGGCACAATCTCTATAGAATATCCATCACACATTGTTGTATTGTAATATGAAATGAACAGATTTTTTTTATTGTATTTACATTTTCCAATCTATTCAGCTCTCTACTGTTAAGTAAAATGTTCTAGATTTAAGTTAGGTTTGCATTTGACACTGCTGAGAACAATATTTTCTAATATTTCCTAACAACTTGGCATCAAAATATTCTTTTAGGTCTGACTTTATTTTCTCTTTATATGCAAATTTATTATTAAATTTTACTTATGCAAACTATACCATTCCTTTCATGTAGGCCTTACTTAAAGCCCCAGTGTGTAGGATTCGTGGCGCATAGGTGGATGGTGCTATTGCACTTTCTGTTTTAGCTACGGCAGACCTCGAGGGGCACGAGCCGCGCGCCGCTACTGTATAAATAAAACGCGGTCCCGTTTTTTTTTTTTTTTTTTCTCATGAAAACACACATTCCCGATCATGTACCATGACACTCTACACATCAAATGAAACCTTACAGTCTCCTCTTTTTGACTATGCAATTCATTTCCCTGCACAATAATCACTCCCCGAGCACATGGGGCTTTTATACGGAAAAGCACAAAACGAGGTTAGCTTACCTTAGAATGCTTTGCACAGGTCAAACTCTGTATTTCACCATAAACTTGCTCTCAATTTGTCCGTAAGGATCCAGCGAATAAAATCCAGTAAAACAATTTTGTCCAAAACACGTGTTAGTGCCATTACGACGTGTGATCCGGCAGCATGCTTGTGTTGTTTACCCAAAAGCACGAGCCTTGCCGAAGGCGAAGGCGGAGCCCAAATGTCCTTCTGCGGCTCTCGTATTCAAAATGGCTGCCTCTGCATGGGGAAGATCCCCCTTTTATGTGACTATATCTAAGTCCAAAAGAATACTTTGATTTCATGATGGAAGTGAAAAGGCTTGGAAAACAATGTATTTTTGAATGGGTATCTTCAATTTCGGTAATTAACGGGTAAAAATCTTACACACTGTCCCTTTAAGAAGCTAACTGGGCTAATACTAACTAATTTGATTTTAGAATTAGCCTAGATTTTATACAAATGGGCTATGTTAAATCGTCTTATTATTATATTTTATGTTGATTATTTATGTTTTTATTTGTTTGTTTTGTGACTTCATTGTCTTTCTTATTCTGTAAAGGACATTGAATTACTTTGTGTACGAATTGTGCTATACAGATAAAGCTGCCTTGCCTATTCTACTTTGCGTATGAATGAGTAAGTTACATTAGCACTACAAGCCCAGTGACACCATCCACCCCTGAGTCATACTGCCCCCGCTGTTGTAATGCGCTCAATAATGTTCATGAATGGACGGAGTCAGTCTGTGCAGTCATAGAGTCTCTGCATGGCCACAAGGTTAACTGGCCTCCATTACCTAAGCCACAACATCCAGGGGAGATGACCCATACCGCGCGTAAGCCAAAACTGGTAGTGCCGCATTACTCAGACTATGTAAACACGGAAATAGTCAGATGAGATAAGCCTACACACTTTCGGACCACTCATAATGATAAATGCCGCGGCTCCCGAGTGCATAAATGCTAAAGTAACTGGAGACACATGCCACAGCGATGGTTCAAGTTAGGGATGCTACGGAGTTTTAAATTAAAGATGCATAAAGGCCTGTCGATTGCTTTTCTCCGTGGAGATGTTATTGTTTTGTCTAGAATGTTCACAGTATGGTATTAAACCTTTTTATCTTCATGGAGACCAAACCAGACCAAGTGACAGGTCAGATCTGTGAAGAGGCAGCCATTGATTAAATAAAAAGTGTGTGGGGTGACGTCACTCATAGTGTTGGGCTCGCGATGCTAACAGTTACAGGAGTGAATTTGGAGCCAGGCTTTATATTTTGAATAGGATTTTTGTTAACTGACCAAATAGCAGAAAAAAGCACCAGGACCATGTAGAGCGCGTTAATACAAACATTTTAAGACCAAAAAGAAATGGCTCAAAGATAAGATAGAGCTGTTTAATGTCGTACTGTGGCACATTCCAGGCAGAGCAACGACATATCCATAGAAACAAGCAGGTGACCAAACCAAAAAGTTACATAGTGCACCTTTAACAAAATTTTCCAAAAAGCTGTACGGATATTTTCTATTCAACAATATTTTGGAAACAAATTTCATCGCCAGAAAATGTATTTGACCATTCGCAAATTATTCTAAAATGGTAGCCAAATACACTCACTTATGCTTTGTTCAAAACACAGCATTAGTTATGGGCAGACGCTTGAAGTTAAAGAAAGAAAGCTATGCCTTTATTAGTCCCACAGTGGGGAAATTCCATTTCTGCATTTAACCCATCCTGTTATCAGGAGCAGTGGGCAGCACATTACTGCGCCCGGGGACCATCTCCATGTTCTTCTTGCTTCGGTTTGGTCAGGACCTAAGCTGGAGGATTTTACCTATGGTGCATGTTTTGGGTTGAGGGGGGGAACCGGAGTGCCCGGAGGAAACCCACCCAGACACGGGGAGAACATGCAAACTCCACACAGAAAGGCTCAGGCGACCCGGGGATCAAACGCAGACCATGCATGCAAACTATGTAACCTTTTGGTTTGGGGTCCATCACCTGTTTATTTCTATGTATATGTCATTGCTCTTCCTGGAATGTTCCACAGTATGAGTATAATTAAACAGCTCAACTTTACATTTATTCAATTACATGTGGTTTTATAGGTCAAAAATACCTAAATAAAGGCATTCTGATTGTGAGCGGGTTTGCTTCTCCACAGATCTGACCTGTAAAATTTAAAAAGTTAAGAAAGTTTAAAGTTACTGGGCCAACAATTAATAAACAATGAGATTTTTGGACACTAAACACAAGTTATGATAAACAATTTGACTGGCTACATGTTCAAAACAAGACCCGCCCACTGCACCAAAACTAGTCTACCACTATTTTCCAATCCAAACACAGCTTCAGATACTCCAAACTTGCCATAAAACTTAATAATATTCTCACCCACTCAACAGCACTACACATACTGACTAACCACATGTGACTGGACTATTTCAAAGATCTTGTAAATGTCTGCTGTTGTGGTAAAGTGAGGTGGAGATGGGTTGTGGCCATAGAGTGTACACTATATCCTCCTGGGACCTGAAGAAAAAAAGTGTATCTATATTATTATTATTATTTTAATTTTCTATTTGGAGGTAAATGAACACCTTAGCAATTACATTTTGTTAACTTTATTTTTATTCATAATGTTGTAATATGTCCTCTGTAATGGACGTCGGTGACATTTTGGTGTTAAATTAACAACCTAACAAAAACTTTTAATTTTTTTTGACAAGCTTCTATAGTTGCCTCAAAAAGTTCTTAGGGTCCCTTTTCATTTCTTATTTATTTATTTTTTATATATTATGTATTTTATGTATTTATTTATTTATTTACATATGTATTTATTTTTGTTTTTTCTGTATAATTTATTCATTCATTCATTCATTTTCTTCCACTTTTTCCATTTTCTGGGTCGCGGGGGCAGCAGTCCAAGCAGTCCAAGCAGTGTTCTGCTGCCCAGAACACAATGCACCAGCCCCCATGAATCCCCCCACAGGTGGTGGGTCCACAGGAGGACGGCTCACGTCACAACAGGTCTTGATGTATCTTCTGCCATGGGGGCGACCAGTGTCCACAGACACTGGGGGCGAGGTGGGGTTAAGTGTCTTGCCCAAGGAGCTGGGATCACATGCGGTCAACCCGTCAAGAGCGGGATTCGAACCGCCAACCCCGGGATCACTAGGCAAATGTCTCGAATGAGCGGCAAAACGTTTTCGACCAAACAAACTTTGTCCAGTTGACAAATTGAATTTCTCCTTTTATCATGGATTCTACCTGGACGACTGAGGGACTCTTCACGAACTGTAATATCTGTAACTGCTGCTGAGAGTCTCATCATTTTGGTCTTAAAATGTTTGTATTAACCCGCTCTACATGACCCTGGTGTTTTTATTTCTCTATTCCTATTCCGAATATGGACCTGGCTCCAAATCCGCCCCTATAACTGCGAGCATCGTGAGCTTCGTATGACCGGAGCTGAACGCTATGTGATGTCGCTTTCCCTTCGTCCGCTTCGTTATGCAGTCTAAGGTTGAAATAGAAGAAGAGCTACAGTACATGGGGAGAATTGAAGGCGACTGATTAAGAAGCACAGTCTGTAGGCTTTGACTGACTGACAGCTGAATGAATATAGACAGGTAACAAGAGGAAGGAGCTGGCTTGAAAATACAATATATCCTCCTTATTAAATGAGCTTTGCTGCTTTATATTTAAAAGTCCACTATGTAACATGTCTCCGTGGAGATGAAGACATGTGCCTTGGAATGTCTCACAGTAAGGCATTCAATTTATCTGTCTGTTTATATTGAATTACAGGTGTTTTATGGCTAAACAATACTTGGAAAATACACATTCTTACTGTGAGCAGGCTCGTTTCTCCACAGATCTGACCAGTATCCTGTAAGAGGCAAATGACAGACACCAGAAAAGTTAAAGGCACACTGTGTAACTTTCAGGGTGGAGGGTCCGTCACCATGGAGATGTTGTTACTTTGCTTGGAATTTCCATGGAGATAAGCCAAATTACAGGTCTGATTTGTGGAGAGGTGGGCCCACTTACAGTAGAATACATATTTTCCATGGTATTGCTTTAGTGTAAAATACAACTATAGTTAAGTAATAAGCAAGTTCAATGCCATACTGTGGTACATTCCAGGGAAGGCAAATCTCCATGGACACAACCAGGTCCTAGACTCTTACTAGAAAAGTTACACAGTGCACCTTTAAGGCACCTTTAATGGATTTAAACGTTTTGATTGCAATCCTGAGAAGTTTTGTTTTGCTTACTTTTGCTATGAATATGTAAGGGTCAAGAATTGTGTTTTTAAAGGTGCATTGCGTAACTTTTCTGGTGAAGAGTCTGCTAAATGATTTTCTTCATGGAGATGTTATTGCTTTGTCTGGAAAGTTTCACAGTATGGTATTAAAACCACCTATCTATCTTCATGGAGACCAAACCAGACCAAGTTACAGGCCAAACCAGATCAACTTAAGGCCATATCTGTGGAGAGGTGAGCACGCTCATAGTCAGAATGCCTGTTTTTGTAGGTATTTTTGAGCTATAAAACCACCTGTTATTTGATAAATATAAGGTAGAGCTGTTTAATGTCACACTATGGAACATTCCAGGCAGAGCAAAGACATACCCATAGAAACAAGCAGGTGAGAGCCCCCCAACTAAAAAGTTTCATAGTGCAGCTTTAAGTAAACTGTGTCTGATTTGTTGATGACAAGAATTACTACTGTGATATTTCATAATGTTATCTGCTGCTACGGAGGAGGAAATGCCACTTTTGTGTTTGTTTTAGGATCTGATTTGCAAATGTTTGCTACAGTTTGCCATTTTAAAGAATTTTCCCCAGTCTCTGTAATCCCTTTATTCAAAACAAGGTCCAAACAAGCACATTTGCCACAGTGTTTTTATTTCTTTTCCTGCATAAAACAGAGAAGGTACAAAGGGTTCCTTGGTAATACATTTTTTGGCAATTATTTGCTATAAAATTGCAGTTACAGATTGTAAATTTGCTATCCACAAGACATTTTGCAAGGAACTATTTTATGATGGGCATTTAACATTTTGGTGACACAATGGTGATTTTCTTTGTTGGTGATTATCACAATTCTACAAAATCTCCTCTTCTCCCATGAATGATTATTGTCTACCCTTTTTATATTATTAGGCCCGAGTGCTAAAGCGTAGGGCTTATTGTTATTGTTCTGTTTTTTCTTATTATTATTTATTGGGGCCAAGCACCGAAGGTGCTAGGCACCATAGTGTTTCTAGTGTTTCTAGTGAAACACTATGGTGTTTAGGTGAAATATGTACTATTATGTGCCTGAAATGTGTATTATTGTGTACCTTGTAATATTAAAAGATAAAAAAAAAATAAAAATTTTTTTTTAAAAAAAGTGTTTCTACGGCCAGTCTGTTTGGACTTCAAAATGAGCACATGTACATACGGTGCGCTCCGCCGGAGCGGGCCTAGTTTGGTGTTTTTTTCGTTTCCTTCTTTGAACTTTTTGGACAATTTTGGCTTCTCAGCTCCTTTCGGTTGTTGGCTCACCTCCTCCCAGCGCCCCGGCTGCGGGGGTGGCGGTTTCACCGTGTTCCGCGAGCTTTGCTCTTCCCCGGGCGGGCAGCGCAATGACACCCCCTGCAGGGCCCCGAGGCCCGGCGGCGAAGCCGCCTGAGGACGCGGGTGGTAAGAATGAGGATCGTACCAGGAAAAATGGTGGTGATGCGAGGGGGGATATGGGTGTAGAATACCGTAAAGTCTCCAGCCGGGCCATGTGTTGCGTGAGTGCCCTGGCTTCCTGTGTAGGAAGTGTGGGGGTCAGGGGCATTACGCCCGAGAGTGCGCGGGGCTCAGGGCCGAGTGCTCGGGCCGCCGTGACTCTGGCCAAGGGGAGCGGAGCGCGGGAGCTGAGGCTGGACCCGCCCCCTCCTCCGTCGCCTCGAGTCGGGACAGTGGGCCTGTCCAGGATGCTGTGATTCAGAGTGCACAGGCACTCGTGACGGCGAGGGATGAGGGGCTGCCTCCACGCGCCTCCTCTTCGCAGGGTGGTGAGGCTGAGGGGGGCCTACGCCCTGTAGCCGTGGCGGCGGGAGCTGAGCCGAATGCTGCTACGGATGCTGCTGCGGTCCAGCGTCTCACCCCCGGAGCGGGGGGAGCGGCGCGGCCCGGGGTCCGGGCCCCCGGGTCTGGCCGCACCCGGAAGACGAACGGGGCGAAGCTCAGATCTCAGACCATGCTCCAGCCCCGTGTGATGTGGTCTCCGCTCCGGGCCCGTGTGATCAGATCTCCGCTCCGGGCCCGTGTGGTCCAGCCTCCGCGTGCCCCTCTGGGCCCGCTACCACGTGTGCAGGCGCAGTGGGAGAGCAGATGGACTTCTGCAGTGGCAATGTTGAAGTGGACCTTGATGATGTTAGACAAAGCGTTAAGAGGCTCCGGAGGTCCTCTGAGTGCGCCGTGACTCCGAGGCATGTCTGATGGGTCCCCTGGACGATCCCAGCTTCATTCGGAAAATGGAGAGGTTATACGACTGTTTCGATACTGAAATTGAAGTGTATGATTCTCTGATAGACTGGTGGGACGGGGCGACAGCCCGGATAAGGAGACTGGCCATCCGATGGCAGAGGAAACACAAAAATGTGTTTGCACTGCATCACCTTTGCTCTCCCCCAGGCCCCTTTCTTCATCCCTTTGGTCCTCTACATTCCCCCTGTTTCTCTTACCCCTTGGGCCCAGTGGTGTTTATTCCCGTACCCGCATCCCCCGATGTGTCTTCTGAGTGCTTTGTGAATGTTATTGTGGTGATGAAATATGTACTATTATGTACCTGAAGTGTGTATTATTGTGTACTTTGTAATATTAAAAGATTAAAAAAAAAAAAAAAGTGTTTCTACGGCCAGTCTGTTTGGACTTCAAAGCGAGCACATGTACATACGGTGCGCTCCGCCGGAGCAGGCCTAGTTTGGTGTTTTTTTCGTTTCCTTCTTTGAACTTCTTGGATAATTTTGGCTTCTCAGCTCCTTTCGGTTGTTGGCTCACCTCCTCCCAGCACCCCGGCTGCGGGGGTGGCGGTTTCACTGTGCGCGGGTGGTAGGAATGAGGATCGTACCAGGAAAAATGGTGGCGATGCGAGGGAGAATATGGGTGTAGAATACCGTAAAGATCTGACGGTCCTTCAGGACCTGGTGGGTGGGGCGGGCCTGCCCCCTATGGCCTTGCTGAAGACCGCACAGGAGATCTGTGGGTCTGTGCTTGCCTGCCGCATGGTGACCAAGGACAAGTACGAGATAACGGTGGCGTCCCAGGCAGCCAAGGAAAAGCTGCTGGATGGGTTCCGGATCGGCGACACCAGGGTCCATGGGCGAGCCATCGGCAGGAACGAGATGGTGGTCTCCTTCTTGGGCCTGCCGCTGTACGTCCGAGATGAGGAAATCGTGCAGAAGCTCAACTCCTGGGGAGTCTCCGCTGTTTCCGGGATACGGAGGAAAGTGTGGCCGGGGACTGGTATCGCGGACGGCACCAGGTTTGTGAGGGTGCGTTTCACTGCCGCTGTCAGATCTCTGCCGTATTCTGTCAGGTTCGACACTGAGGAGGGGCCTGCGTACTTTAGGGTCATACACGACCTGAGCCGAAATCCTCAGGACGGCAAGTGTTATCCAGTCCTCTGTCCTGACGAAGTGGGGGGACCTGTTTGAGACGGGCCCCCTGGACCCGGGGGAGGTACATGGGGAGGAGATAGGCGAGTGTTCTCTGGATTTTGATATTGTATGGGGAGAGAGGGTGTTGAGGCTGACGGAGACGAGGGTGCACACCTTCTACAGGCTGTTGGTGGCCGGGGTCGCTCGGTGCCCTTCTGCAGAACACAGATGGTCGCAGACTTTTCCCACACATGACACTGCCTCCATCTGGGCTCACATATATAATTGGTACACCCCACCGCAAGTCAGTAATTTTTACTTTAAGTTGAGACACGGGATCATTTACACCTGCACCAGGTTGCACGCAATACACCCTGACAGGTACGGCTGTGACTATCCAGTTTGCGGTGAGGCGCCTGAAGACCTCCTCCATCTGGCCGCCCGGTGCCCTGCCGTGCAGCGGTTCTGGACCCGCCTACTGGACCTTCTCGCTCGGAGGCTGGCGTTGAGGCTCCCACCACCGGCGGCCCATGGACTCGATGACCCTGGACTCTGGTGCTGCCTCTTTGGCCCTGCCCAGCAGCAACCTCGGGGGCCGGATGCTCCCATAGTCAACTGGGATGCCGCCCGCCTTGTCCTGTCTGTGGCCAGATATTCGATCTTCGCGGCACGGAACCGCCGCCTCCACGACGGCCACGCAGCGGAGCACTGGCCCCTCTTCACAGCGCTCCTTCGCACCCACGTCCGCCGTCTCCACGACGCAAGAGAAACGGAGTTTCGCAACACCTTCATCCCAGACAATCCGCTTTTCTCCATCTCCCGAGCCGGGTTCCCTCGGTTGGACTTCTGACCCCTACCCCCCTCCGCTGTCCCCCCTGGACCCGGGCGCCTGGGCCTTCCCTGAGGGCTGCGTCGCCCTTGCTCTCCCCCAGACCCCTTTCTTCACCTGGGGCAAGTCCCTTGGTCCTCTGCACTTTCCCTGTTCCTCTCAGCCCTAATGCCCGGTGGTGCTTATCCGCGTACCCACATCCCCCGATGTGTCTTCTGAGCGCTTTGCGAATGTATGTACCTTGTGGTAATAAAATATTTAAAAAAAAAAAAAAAAAAAAGTGTTTGCACTGCATCACCCTTGCTCTCCCCTAGGCCCCTTTCTTCACCTGGGGCAATCCCTTTGGTCCTCTACATTCCCCCTGTTTCTCTTGGCCCTTGTGCCCAGTGGTGTTTATTCCCGTACCCACATCCCCCGATGTGTCTTCTGAGTGCTTTGTGAATGTTATTGTGGTGATGAAATATGTACTATTATGTACCTGAAGTGTGTATTATTGTATACCTTGTAATATTAAAAGATTTAAAAAAAGTGTTTCTACTGCGTTGCCTAGCAATGTTGCCTAGCAACCTTTTGATCTTTTCTTTGATGTGTCTTTTCTACTGATTCTTATTATTATTATTATACATTATTCCTCTAAACATGGGAGTCTATGGCAGCCCCTAGAACCGTCTGGTAAAAAGTTGTGACATTTTGCATGCACATTCCAGCCAGTCTCCTCATTACCCACAGCGATTTAAAGGCCCCCAGCCCCAACCGTCTAGTGCCACCAGCAGGTCAAATTTGCAGAAATGTTCAGGAATTTTCTGCGTTGCTAGGCAACGTACCTAGCTGTCTTTGATCTGTCTTTGATCTGTCTTTGATCTGTTAAACCTTGTTAGACCCTGTCAGACTCTGTTAGACCCTGTCAGACTCTGTCAGACCCTGTCAGACTCTGTTAGACCCTGTCAGACCCTGCATGCGGCCTACATGCTGAGGCCTACATGCACCTTCGGTGCTTGGCCCCAAATTGCTGCTTGCAGCTATATTTATTATTATTATTTGTTCCTATGAGAATAGGAACAAAAAAGTATATTACACCGTTGCTAGGCGACCAACAGGAAGTCAGCCATATTGGACCGAGCACGTGACCCGGCGCCAAAGGCAAATTTTCCTGTCCTCGTATTTTAATGAACTCCTCCAAGGGTTTTTGACCCAGACTCACCAGAATTGTGCTGTATCATCCAGACAAGTGGCACATTAAAAATGATTAAAAGCGTTCTAAAAGACTGAACGGTGTTTCCGTGAAAACGCCACAAATTTCAGGTTTGTTTTTGCAGCTCATCAAATTTCGACAAGTGATAATCCGTGCAGACTTTGGCCAATTTCACTCAAACTTTAATCGAAAATAAACTTAAATCGAAAATAACAGAACAGTG
The DNA here is from genome assembly GCA_036785185.1 of Paratrypauchen microcephalus. Taxonomy (NCBI): domain Eukaryota; kingdom Metazoa; phylum Chordata; class Actinopteri; order Gobiiformes; family Gobiidae; genus Paratrypauchen; species Paratrypauchen microcephalus. The sequence continues at coordinate 3,709,149 of JAVJIX010000080.1, read as the reverse complement.
CAGGAAAGGCTTAAGATTAAGCTTAGGCTTTTAAGCCTTTATTGGTCTCACACACAATGACACACGGGAGAAATTTGACTTCTGCATTTGACCCATCCTTTTTCAGGAGCAGTGAGCAGCCATCTTTTTTCGGCGCCCGGGGGGCAGTACCGTGAAGGGTCTTGCCCAAGGACCCACACTGGTTAGCTCATTGCCCGGGTGGGGTTTGAACCTACAACCTCCAGGGGGAAAGTCCATGACTTACCAGTTGAGCTAACCAGCCGATCTTATGAGAGACCCTCCTCTTAGAATTATTTAAATTAAAAGGTGAAACAAACAACCCCTCCCCAGTTCACCCCCAGGCATTCAACACACACACATGCAAGCAGATAATACACAAACTCACGCATGCATCCAGCTAGAAAAAATGGGAGGAAAATGCCGCGTTAGCGCCACCCCCCTGCAAGTGCAAGCGAGGGCCGATCATCGCCGCTTGCGGCTATATTTATTATTATTATTATTATTATTATTATTATTATTATTATTATTATTATTATTATTGTTATTGTTGTTGTTGTTGTTGTTGTTGTTGTTTGTTGTTGTTTATTTTCTCATCCCTACCTAAATAAAAAAAAAATATAATGACATTAAAAAGCTCTAGATGTTTCCATAACACAATTCACTTTTATCTTTTCTTGTGTGACAACAGCAGCTTGTTTACCACGGCGACTTCCTCTTCATATTATTTAGCATAAAGCTTTAGAGATGAAAACATATTTTTGTCTATGGCATATTAACTAGTGTTGAAGGCCTTTCTTTTCGTCCCCCTGTGCGTGTGTGTTCTTTGTGGTGAATCTGCCACGACGTACAAAAGGTGACACTTAATTTACCTCCGTCATAATGGACACGCCGCCTGCTGCATCCATAATTAATCCACAAGTGTTTTACATTGATATCAGCAAAGACACGACCCTTTATATAACATATGTAACCTATAGAACAATAGAATATGGTGACGAGAGGAAGCTGAGTGTGCCAAAAGATGTGAATGGTTATGTGTTTATATTTAGCGTATTTTGTGAAAACAAGGCTGGTGTGGTAAAGAGCAAATGACAAAGCAATTCTTCTATGGTGAATTAGCATTAGCTACGGATCAAGTAACCCAGCATTTAGCAAAGGCCATATTAATATTTGTAGCATTCAGAGACGAGTGTGGGGTGGATTTTTTTTATGGAAGAAATGCAAGAATGCACAGTTCTTCAATACTATATGTAGATGTATGTCTGGGCAGTGAATCTCCATGTTTTCAGATGGGCGTGATTGACAGGTTATTAACTAATCAGGGGGTGCTTAGTTCATCCATATCGGAAAAAGTAAAGAAATAAAAATCATTTGGGATTGAAAAGCATCAGTATGCGAAGCAAATCAGCAAATCATTTATTTGTAAATGATATGTGACCAAAGAGCTTCCTTGTTTCACATGTGTCACTGAAAAAAGCTAATCTGATACACTTCTGTACAAAAATACACTGGAAAAATACAAACATTCTGAAGAATACTTTAAAGGGATAGTGCGATTTTTTGATGTTAATCTGTATGGGTTTCCTTCTAAAAGTTACGTGTGTTGACACCGGCTTACCTCTGACAGTCTCAGCTGATCCGGTTCGGCTCGCTTTCTGGAGCCCACGTGAGTAGGTCCGGTAACTTCCCTGGAACATGAAATAAAGATTGTTTTTCTTCTCAAAACAAAACATTTGTTAGAAAGGTGATATATTTGCGTCCAAAACAGTTGTCCACAAAACATCCAGCAGTGTATTTTGCATTTGCGTATTGTCTCTCTCCACTCGTATCACTACGCCCATGTTAACTCTATCAGCCTGTTCACTTTCAGCGGATGTCTACGCCAAAGTTTACAAGTGAACAGGCTGATAGAGTTAACATGGGCGTAGTGATACGAGTGGAGAGAGACAATACGCAAATGCGAAATACGCTGCTGGATGTTTCGTGGACAACTGTTTCGGACGCAAATATATCACCTTTCTAACAAATGTTTTGTTTTGAGAAGAAAAACAACCTTTATTTCAGGTTTAAGTTACCGGACCTACTTACGTGGGCTCCAGAAAGCGAGCCGAACCGGGATCAGCTGAGAGTGTCAGAGGTAAACCGGTGTCAACACACGTAACTTTTAGAAGGAAACCCATACAGATTAACATAAAAAAACGCATTATCCCTTTAAGCTAATTCACAGAGTGTTTGTATCTTGCCATTAGAATCATTTGGATGATTTCAGACCTTGAAATGCTAATCTTTTCTGAACAAAAGGTAAAAGGTTGTTGTTGACATGAAAACTACCACTTGATGACATCACAAGGCAGAACAGAGCGTTTTAAGCTTTGGAGACGTAAACGGACTAATAATAAAGCATTACTCAAACGTGTGCATGAAAAATAACACAACTTTAGGTATGTTTTTGATGAGGAAACAACAATATAACAAAGCTAAACGCTAACAACAGTCGATTTTCCATCATTTAGGATCTTTAATTATCAATATAGTGAAATGTTTCTGTAACTACATCCATAAAATGAAGTCTTTACCAAACCAGTTACCAAAACAAGTCTGATTATGTTCATTCAAATTAGCAATATCTAATAACAAACTCCTCCTGCTGCTTATGACACTCCACACCAAGCATGGGCAAACTACAGCCCGGGGGCCATATGCGGCCCGTTAAGCTTTTTAATCCGGCCCACTGAACTTGAAGAAATTATATTAATAAAACTTGTTAATGTTTTAATGTTTTAATTTCCCTGCAATTCAATACATTGACCTCTGTAAAGATGAGCGGAGCTAAGAAAAGAAAAGTGGACAGAGAATGTTGAGTGAGTGGACAAGTTAATATTTTTTCACCGAATACTATATATATCAATATATATCAACTGATGTATGCCCAATATGCCAAGAGACTGCAGCGTTTTTTAAAGAATATCAGGCGTCATTTTGCCACAAAACATGCTAACTATGCTTGCAAGCAGTCAACGAAAGAAGAGGAAGCTACGGCTCAGAGGTTAGCAGCTAATTTACAGGCTCAACAAAACTTTTTTTTTTTACCGTCAAACTGCCATTCAAGAGTCAAGTACCAAAGTGAGTTTTATGTTGTCATTCAATTTGGCAAAGGCCAGCGAGCCTCTGTCTGAAGGCGAGTTTTTAAAAGAATGTACGGTGGAGACAGCAGGTGTCTCGTGTCCGGAGAGCAAAAACAAATTTCAAAAAATCAGTTTATCGCGCAGGACAGTGACTCGCCATGTGGAACTGATAGATGAAGATATAACCAGCGACTTAAATAAAAAGGCGGAGTCGTTCACGCTTTATTCATTAGGACTGGATGAAAGCACCGATGTTGAGTTTTGGCACTGGGGACGCACATTGAATAGAAGGAGCAGGACAAGCAGATCTGCATCTCCTGTTTTTGAAAAAAACACAGTCAGGAGGAGAGTGGTGATGATAAAAACCTGAAGTATAACAGAACTTTCAGTGCTTTAAAATAGTAACTTTAGTTAGTAATTTTTAAAAAAGCTGTATTTTATTAATTACATTTTCTGTGTCATGTGAGTAATAAATAGTTAAAGCCCCAGTGTGTAGGATTCATGGCGCATAGGTGGATGGTGCTATTGCACTTTCTGTTTTAGCTACGGCAGACCTCGAGGGTCACCCGGGCGCTACTGTATAAATAAAACGCGGCCCCGTTTTTGTTTTTTTTTCTGATGAAAACACACATTCCCGATCATGTACCATGACACTCTACACATCAAATGAAACCTTACAGTCTCCTCTTTTTGACTATGCAATTCATTTCCCTGCACAACAATCACTCCCCGAGCACATGGGGCTTTTATACGGAAAAGCACAAAACGAGGTTAGCTTACCTTAGAATGCTTTGCACAGGTCAAACTCTGTATTTCACCATAAACTTGCTCTCAATCTGTCCGTAAGGATCCAGCGAATAAAATCCAGTAAAACAATTTAGTCCAAAACACGTGTTAGATCCATTACGACGTCTGATCCGGCAGCATGCTTGTGTTGTTTACCCAAAACCACGAGCCTTGCCGAAGGCGGAGCCCAAATGTCCTTCTGCGGCTCTCGTATTCAAAATGGCTGCCTCTGCATGGGGAAGATCCCCCTTTTATGTGACTATATCTAAGTCCAAAAGAATACTTTGATTTCATGATGGAAGTGAAAAGGCTTGGAAAACAATGTATTTTTGAATGGGTATCTTCAATTTCGGTAATTAACGGGTAAAAATCTTACACACTGTCCCTTTAAATACTGTGAAAAAACTTGAAAGATGGACATTTTGTTGTAATGCTTTTGTTTTTGTTTTTTTTATTGAATTAAAGCACATGTTTTCTACATATCCCATGTTATTTTTTCTGCTCTTATAAGGTGGATTACCAAAACACTAAATCCAGCTACTCTTGGTCCGGCCCTTCTGTCAAATTTTAGAACCCTTTATGGCCCACAAGTCAAAAAGATTGCCCACCCCTGCTCCACACTGTAATATGCTTTCAAACAGACAGGGGAAGGACCCATAAATACCATAAGCAACGATTAGCAAAACAGCCGTGACTTGTGCCTTTTAAACTGGGCTTTACAACCATGGCGATACCCTCTATAGGACAATCTGAACAAATAGACTTGCTCTTTACAGCGCTAATAAGAGGCGCTTGGAATAATAACAAGACCAAGCACTACTACAAAGCTAAAACAGAGTGAAAAATATATTTAAAAAGACATACCATTTTTACACTTTGAATCAAAGTGAAACATTATCAGCAAATTCCCTGTTTTTATCAACTTTATCGACTTGAAACAGATTTAAAGGGCCTTTTTTTCCTGATCTATGTTATATAATGTTGTTTCCTCATCACAGACATACTATATTTTGTTTCATTCACACATGTTTAACACACAAACCCTGCATATTTAAGCTGAGTTCTTCTCTCAAAATGAAAACACTCTGTTCCACCTTGTGATGTCACTACAGTAAGTGCTCCACTGTGTTTTTAAACTCCATACACCTTCAATACAATCATTTAGGTAATTTCAGTCGCTGGAATTGTCCATCTCTACTGAGCTAAAGGTAAAATACGTTGTTACCTTGAAAACTACCATTACCATTACACGACATCACAAGGTGGAAAAAAGCATTTAGAACTTTGGAGATGTAGACAAAGAGATGAAACAAAACACAACACCAGGTCTGTTTTTGAGGAAATAAACATAATAACGTGGCTTAAAGCTCACAAGAGTCAATTTTGTGTAATATAGGACCTTCAAAAGATAAGACAAGAAAAAATAGATGGTGCATAGAAATGTGTGAGAGATGAGACAGTGTTCGGGCTATTCTTATCCACGCAGTCACGCGTTCAGGCAGCAGCAACATAGAGAGATGTGACAGGGAATTTTAAAATGGCTAATTATGTTGAACTGTCAAAGAAAAGTACTGCTAAAGATAATCAATGTTTGCAGTGCTCTGGGGTTAATCTGGTCTCTGTAGACTTGGGTTTTCAAGGAGCATTGTAGATGAGCGAAAATGCAGGGAGACATACTGGAACAGGTGAATATAATGGTTGTTAGCTGCAGTACAGATGGCATTATTATTATTATTGTGGAGGATTTATTTTGCAAAGGCGCGCTATGTAACCTTTTTAGTGGGGGACTGTTAAAGGAGAATTAACTTTTTTTTTTTTTACAATCTGAGCCTTATTTCGGTAATAAAACAAGTTGTTTTACTCACCCATAGCACTTTGGTGTCATATGGAGCACTTCCAGAGATGTTTTAGATTTGCGATCTCCGTAAACATGAGTTCTCGGGGCACATGTTTGCGGTCTCCAAATAACACAAACTTTAGCACTTTTCAAATCATAGAAGCTCATTGTCTTAGTCTACGCTTTCGTTTGAGTCAAAAGTGGCCTGTAATCCGAGATTTATCCATAGTTTCGAGTAGATGAGGAGGACAGTGCGCATGTGCGGAGTCACAGTTTATTTCGCTCTCAGCTCCCGGGACCCAAACATGAAATGCAAAGCTGTAAATTATGGCTAAATCTCGGATTACAGGCCACTTTTGACTCAAACAAAAGTGTAGACTAAGACATTGAGCTTCTATGATTTGAAAAGTGCTAAAGTTTGTGTTATTTGGAGACCACTCGGGGCATACTGAAAACTCGCGTTACGGATATCGCTAATGTAAAACATCTCCGGAAGTGCTCCATATGACACCAAAGTGCTATGGGTGAGTAAAACAACTTGTTTTATTACCGAAATAAGGCTCAGATTGTAAAAAACGTGAATTCTCGTTTAACCGCTTGTCTCCAGGGAGATTGTTTAGCTTTGCCTGTAATGTTTCAATATGGCGTTAAAGTCCATATTAGGAATAGGAATTTATTTATGTAGAAATGATCCAAATAATCATGTTGAGCGGCTCACAGCAGCAGTTACAGAAAAATCAATTGGAAACAGAGTCAATGGAGCCAGGAGCAACCCCATGCTCACTTCCTATTTGGATCTTGGAGGAAACTTTTGCTTATGAGACAAATAAAAAGTGACAAGAATTTCATGGGTAACACGGTGTTTTTAATGAGAGCACAGACCTCAGCAGACAAAACAAAACATTACAACTGCTTAGTCACGATAGTGTTACCATTGTTGACCTTGTATCCAGACTTCTCCCCTACGATTTTATGCTGTGGTATCTGGCAGCTACATGTTACCCACTGGTCTCTATAAGGGCAGTTGTATTCCCATGGGCCGTGTATGTTTGGTCAGTAGATTCCTAAAAAGTCTTGGATCACCAGTTTTGCACCGACCCCTACCTCAAAAGAAGAGAAGCAGTCAAAGGGGAAGCCTGGTCAAAACGTCCAGCTACCCCAAGTTTATTCCACCCTTTGAGAGATGGGTGGAATAAACTTATTCCACCCTTCATGAGATGGTGGAAAACAAACACCTGTGACTCATATGTGGTGCATATTTTGGAGGAAAACTTCAAGGCTGTGTTTTTGTGAAAGTGATTGGAATACAAACAAAAAAGCAACCAAAGTTATGTACTTGGATTTTTCACTGCAAAATTCATTTACTTTTGTGAGATTTAAGACATATTATAATGCTGTTAACTTCTCAAACAAACCCGGAGTTGTGTTTTGTTTCATTTACTCATGTAAGTAACTTTTTACTATAAGTTTGTCTACATCTCCAAAGCTCAAAATGCTTTTTTTTTACACCTTGTGATGTAATGTAGTGTCAGTTTTCAAGTTAACAGCTACCTTTTACCTTTTGTTCAGTAGAGATTGGCAATTCCAGGGTTGAAATAATTTAAATAATTATATACTGACAGTGTGTAGAGTTTAAAAACACAGTGGAACACTTCTTGTATCTGTATTACCACATAACATCACATGATGGAAAAAGGGGAAATTCAATTTGTCAACTGGACAAAACTTTATTTAAGCTTTAAAGGGACAGTGTGTAAGATTTTTACCCGTTAATTACCGAAATTGAAGATACCCATTCAAAAATACATTGTTTTCCAAGCCTTTTCACTTCCATCATGAAATCAAAGTATTCTGTTGGACTTAGATATAGTCACATAAAAGGGGGATCTTCCCCATGCAGAGGCAGCCATTTTGAATATGAGAGCCGCAGAAGGACATTTGGGCTCCGCCTTCGCCTTCGGCAAGGCTCGTGGTTTTGGGTAAACAACACAAGCATGCTGCCGGATCAGACGTCGTAATGGATCTAACACGTGTTTTGGACTAAATTGTTTTACTGGATTTTATTCGCTGGATCCTTATGGACAGATTGAGAGCAAGTTTATGGTGAAATACAGAGTTTGACCTGTGCAAAGCATTCTAAGGTAAGCTAACCTCGTTTTGTGTTTTTCCGTATAAAAGCCCCATGTGCTCGGGGAGTGATTGTTGTGCAGGGAAATGAATTGCATAGTCAAAAAGAGGAGACTGTAAGGTTTCATTTGATGTGTAGAGTGTCATGGTACATGATCGGGAATGTGTGTTTTCATGAGAAAAGCAAAAAACAAAACAAAAACAGGACCGCGTTTTATTTATACAGTAGCGGCGCACGGCTCCTGCCCGGGTGACCCTCGAGGTCTGCCGTAGCTAAAACAGAAAGTGCAATAGCACCATCCACCTATGCGCCACGAATCCTACACACTGGGGCTTTAAATAAACTTTTGTCCATTTGACAAATTGAATTTCTCCTTTTGCCATAGATTCTACCTGGACGACTGAGGGATTCTACACACATCACAAGATGGAAGTGTTTTCTGTTTAAGAGAAGAACTCATCCATGCACATAATATGCATGTGTATGTGTATGTATAGCAATATTTGTAGTAATCAACACTTTTAAATGTAAATATGTAATTAAAAAAATAGCAGTACATTTTCTTTCACCTGTGTATTGCCAGAACCAAGTTGAACAAGTTGAGAAAAGTGATAGAATAAATTGTTTATAGCAGGTTTATTTGGTAGTGGCACGATGTAGCTGTTAAATCATGCATGTTTATCTGTAATGAAATGTTATTACTTGTTTAAATAAATGGTCTTTTGGCTCATCCTCTGCAGCTGTAAGGAATCAGATTGACCTTTTGCCTGCCTTGGTCCCGGTGAGTCCCGGGTCAGCGCAGGACAGGAGCGGTGTGGAGCTGGAGGGAGCTACTGTGAGGAAAGCACAGCGGCAGCGGGAGCACTGGTGGTGGGTATCGGTAGCAGAAATAGCCTGTGCCGTGTGCGCGTTTGCAGTGTGCGTGGACACTCGTCTGGGCTCTCGTGTCCACTCGTGCTCGCGCGTCTGCAGGGGAGGGGAGGGCGCAGCTGTAATTGGTTTCTCAATGAAGGCTCATCAGCTGCTCCCGGGGGGTTCGCTGCTCTGAGCTGCTGGCGTGCTCCAAGCGCCACTTCGGACGCTCCTGTGCAATAAACAAGTGGCCAAGAAAGGGATCACCGCGCGCTTCACCATCTCCACCCGCGTTTCCGAGCCTCGCGCACGGCATTTCGGAGCGTGCCCTTCCTCCAGCCTGTACTTCTTTCTGGAAGCGCCTCGGCTCTACTGTCACACGGAGGGCGCAAAGTTTCTCGCCACCATGAGTGATCTGGAGGAGGACTTCGCCAAGATCCTGCTGCTCAAAGAGGAGAGGATACGGGACTTGGAGCGGCGTTTGGCCGACAGGGACGACGAGATCCAGGAACTCAAGAGGAAACTGCACAAATGTCAGTCCGTGCTGCCGAGCGCGCAGCAACTTATCGGACCGAGGACCCGGAGAGCGCAGGGCATCTCCGCGGAGCCTCAGACGCAGCAGGACTTGTCCAGACAGGCTTTTCGGAAATACGCCAAGTCGGAATGGTGAGTACTGTACATGTGTTCACCTAAAGCATTCGTATCAGCTCATTTGGCACCGTCAAACTTGTTGTGCACCAACTCACTCCTTCCCCCCCGCTGTCCTCGTGTGGTGCGTGTGGTTTTACGTGTAAACAGGTCATGAATGGACTAAGCACTTCTTGATTCTTATTTGATTCTTTGGGGCGGATGACGCAGCTTCAAGGCAGGCGTAGCAGCTTCTGAAAAGAGCTCCTAATTGATCAGATCCATCACGGCAGTCCCACAGGGCGCAGACAGGAAGGAGCGCGATGCATTATTGGCTTTTAGGAGCTGGACGCTGAGGACCAGAAGTGCATGTCGGAGGATATTTAATACACCATTAGAAAGCGCTTTGTTTGACCATATGCTTCCTTCATCACCTTTAGGCGCTGCTTTGAGCTGGATAGGGTGGCTGTGCGTGGGGTTGAAGAAGTTTAGATCACCCTGTCCTTACCACGCACTCATCACAAACTCATCTAAACAGATTGCTTCATTAGGACTATGGACACCAGCAGACACAAGCTGGTAACTTGATTAAAATGCATCGGACAGTTTGGGTAATTTTATTTAAGCTTCCTCTGCTCATTTGCATTTATAAATTGAGGGCACGTTGTTGTTATAGTTGTTGTCAGTCCATGAACACTTAAATTGCCCTCTGATACTTCAGCTCATCTGAATACAAGTTGTTGTGCTTTAATCATTTAGACACGTGAACCATATTTCAGATTTTTTGTCAAATTAAGTTTTGTTCTCCTTCTCCTTGACTTTTTGGCACCACACAGACTTTAAAGGAAAAGTAACGTTTTTTACAATCTGAGCCTTATTTCGGTAATAAAACAAGTTGTTTTACTCACCCATATCACTTTGGTGTCATATGGAGCACTTCCAGAGATGTTTTAGATTAGCGTTAGGCTAACGCCGTTAGCCTAGCGCGACTTATAGCCATAGCTCGGGGCATTCCCTGAGCATGTAATATGCCCCGTGCGGGCTCCAAATAACACAAACTTTAGCACTTTTCAAATCATAGAAGCTCGATGTCTTTAGTCTACGATTTCGTTTGAATCAAAAGTGGCCTCTAATCCGAGATTTATCCATAGTTTACAGCTTTGCGTTCCATGTTTGGGTCCCGGGAGCTGAGAGCGAAATAAGATGTGACTTCGCACATGTGCACTGGCGTCCTCATCTACTCGAAACTATGGCTAAATCTCGGATTACAGGCCACTTTTGACCGCACAAAATCATAGACTAAAGACATCGAGCTTCTATGATTTGAAAAGTGCTAAAGTTTGTGTTATTTGGAGCCCGCACGGGGCATATTACATGCTCGGGGGATATATATGCCCCGAGCTATGGCTATAAGTTGCGCTAGGCTAACGGCGTTAGCCTAACGCTAATCTAAAACATCTCCGGAAATGCTCCATATGACACCAAAGTGATATGGGTGAGTAAAACAACTTGTTTTATTACCGAAATAAGGCTCAGATTGTAAAAAACGTTACTTTTCCTTTAAGGCGCACCATGTAACTTTTCTGGTAAAGTGTCCACCCTGCTTGGACACATGGAGATGTTCCGCAGTGGGGCATTAAACTGTTCTATCTTTCATTTATTCAATTTTAGTTGTTTATGTAGCTCAGAAATACACTGAAAAATGTGAATTCTGACTGTAAGCGGGTCAGCCTCTCCATAGATCTGACCTGTATTTTGGCATTGTGATGTTGCCTTCTTCTTGTCTAGAAGGAAACAGGTTTGTAGATTTAATTTAATGCTATACTACAGGATATTCAAGTCAATGAACAAAAATTTCTAGGTGTTTAAAGTGAAAGTAAGTTAGTAAATACTTAGTAAATTCTTCATTTTGATCTTTGTTTCTCCAACTGATATTATCCCACAAAACTATACTCAGATCTCAGCTTTTTATGGCTCACTTACGTTGCCTCTTACAGTGATCCCCTAGAGCAAGAAATCTTTTGTTTAAAACTCCTCTTATGGGGCGACAAATGAGGGGTGAACTGTCGTGAGGTCGTTCACCTGTGGGTGCTCCGTCCCAGGGCAGAGACTGAAGACACCCACCCACCCCCATAGCCATGCCAACCCCCTTCCCCCTTCCCACCCCCTTCTGGAGAGGCCTTGTATGGGACGGTACATCAGCCTCCTCATGTTTCCGCGGCATGGAGCTCCGTATCCTGTTTCCATCGATCGGAAGAGGGGAGGGAAAAAAAAGCTGAGCTAGGATGGTTAGAGAGGTGAAATTTAACCCAGAGGAGGTTTGAAGGACACAGGCCAGGAGAGGACGGCAGGATGGACGATGTACGAGGAGCTGGAGTTCAAAATGCACTTCGGTGATGGTAACTTTACTGATGAGTCGGCGAATAGAAAGGGGAAAGGAAAAGGATTATCTATACAGAAACAATGACTGAATGTCACAGTTATCGTATAGTATTTTGATCATTGCTATCTGAACTATACAGTAGGCCTGTCACAATAAGAAATTCTGCAGTACTGAAGTAAATATAAATGATAAACAATAATAGCGAAAACCAAACAGCAGAATTCTAAGTGTTCTAAATGTATGATATTGTTAAACACTTAAGTAATTAATTTGTGCAATTTTGGTTCATAATTTAATCTTCTACAGATTAATCTTATATCATTATATCATAATGCAGGAGCACAAAGAAAAAGTCTCCACGATAAATATTGACCCCCACTGGACTACACAGACATGAAAGAAGAAACCATGTCATTTCAAAAATACTTCATCTACGCATCTTCATCTTCAATATTCTCTATCTAGAAGCTTTCAACCACCATTTCAACTTTTATTTGGTTCAAACTGAATGGAAAATCAAATCTTTAAGAGTGATAATAATTTTACTAGTCAACTATCAGAAAAAATAATCACAGAATAGTTAAATACCAAAATAGTATGGGCTACAATGACAGCTTTATGTCAATTGAAATGAATAATTCAATTAAAATAGCCTGGATTTACCTGGCAAATAAAATGGTGCTTTTATAACTATCCTTGTGGTAACAGCGAATCATACTTTGCAGACAGCAGTTGTATGTTAATCCAGATGCTGTAGTTGGTGTTTCATGGTAGAGTTGAAGCCCATGGCCTCCCACAGCAAATGTAGGACAGTGGTGGATCATATGGATCAAGATAAGAATAGCCTACATATACACGTGGATTAAGAATACCACAATATTACATTGTAATACCTGTATGATTGGTGGTATTTGGATTAGTTTGATTTAATGTCATTTTAAAGGCTTCTAAACTAGTAATTATAATGAAATAGTATTATAGTACTGCATATTCAATAGGCCTACCTAACTAACAGAGACTGTAAACAAATAGGTGTGGTAGTCTCAGAGTCATTTCATTATAGTTAGCTCCTCCCTTCAGTCCACCAGCGTCTGACCAGAACTGAAGAAGCAGCTTGGATGAGCCGCGAAACGTATTCGACCAAATAAAGTTTTGTCCAGTTGACAAATTGAATTTCTCCTTTTGCCATAAATAGTATTAAATAATACCACATATTTCTGCACCGGACTGTAGAGGAGCTGAGCAGCTCCTTCAGCAGCCGACTGAGGCACCCCCAGTGCAAGAAGGAGCTCTACCACAGATCCTTCATCCCCACCGCCATCAGACTGTATAACTCTAATATACAGGCCAGACGTGCAATATCCTTTTTCCATGCTCTCCTTGTTAATGTTCTGTACTATTATTACTTATTTCATCAGACTGTAAAACTCCACTATATAGTCCAAACGTGCAATATCTTCCCCCCCCCATACTTTCCCAGTTACTGTTTGTATTATTATTACTTATTTTTATTATTACTTACTTTATTCCATTCTTGCCTGCATGCACTTTTCTTTTTTGTTCAAACTGTCCTGGAGCTACTGTGGCAAGTACATTTCTCCTGTGTGAGATCAATAAAATCTTATCTTATCTTATCTTATCTTATCTTATCTTATATGTTTACTGATAACTTTTCAGTGATTGGATGATTGTGACTTTATACAAGAAATAAGTAGTCTCCCTGTATAATTTTATAGTATGACAATATTGTAATATTTTTGTCAGCTTTATTTTGGGTGAAAGAACACCAGAGCAAACCAATCACATAGTCTAAAAGAGGCTGAAGTGTTCATTCTTAACCCACTACCCAGTGACAATAGAGACATTCTTTCCACTATGTTACATGTTTTATAATATAAATAAATGTAATATATGTACAGGGGGTCCTCGGGTTACGACGGTCTCGGGTTACGACGTTTCGTGGTTACGAACGCGCCCCCATTAAAAAAATATGTATATATTACGCGTCATTCCGTCTTACACGGTTTAGCCTGGTAAAAGATGTAAACAAACGCACGCGGCGCGCGGCACACGGCGGAAGAATACGCTCTGTTGTGGTTGTAGGGAGAAGAAGACAGCCTCGTGTGTGTGCCCAATGTGGGCGGAAGTACCTGATGTGGGCTCTGATCTGCTCCTATGAAAGCGACAGTGATAACCAAGCAGCGTAGTGGTCTAATTATTGAGATGGAAAGGTTATTGGTGCTTTGGTTGGAAGATCAAAGTCAAAATCCGACTTACGACGAAATTCGGGTTACGACGCGTCTTAAGAACGGATCAACGTCGTAACTCGAGGACTCCCTGTATATGTACATATCTGTATATTTATATATGTATAATATATACATATTTTATAATATAAACGTGCACATTAAACAGCATATGTTCCTTATAGCGTACACAGACTTTAAATACCAAGCAGCTGATAAGTAGCATCCTGTGGGGGCCAGAGTGTGTCTCACCTGTCAGATAATCACAGGGCTAATGCTAACATGTACAGTGACAGCATCCGGAGCTACGGAAGCTCCGGTAGGACAGAAAGGCTCTACTGGCCACAATGTGTCTGCAAAGGAATCAAACCTTCAACCATCCGGCTATAAGGCCTGAGAGCAAAATATTCAACCACAATAAAATGTATGTAACTGCCACTGTTGTATAATGAGAGCAACAGTGATGTTTGTAAAGCACCTTAAATAAGGCTAAAAACAATAGCTGCTAGGAATTACAAAGAGGAGAAGGGATATTATTTAACTGACTTTTAACCATATAATAATTGGTATTTAAATTGGCTGTACTTACTCTTTAATGCAAGCTGTATTTTGAGTAATTTATGCATGTCTGAGTAGTCTGTTTTTTTTATATCTCCACTTATTGCGCAATATACGCAAACTGGAACAGTATTTTTGGGGGGTCAATATTTACCGTGTGTGCATTTGCTTTGCACTAATTTGTGGTTATTTTTTGGCTCTACGATAAGATTTCCACAAAAGTTGCAAATTAAGTACTGAAGTGTTTTATTCTGGTATGTGTTTACTGTGGCTCATGATTTTATTTTTATTTTTATTTTTTTTTAACAATATCAATCAATCAATCAATCAATCAATCAATCAAACATTTATAAGGCGCTTTTCATACAAAATTGTAACACAAAGCGCCTTACAGTGGTCAAGGATTAGAAGATTGACCTTTATTGATCTCGCACAGGAGAAGTTGTTTCTATATTTGACCCGGGGACCATCCCCATGATTTTGTTTTGTTATTTATGCTTTGGTCAGGACCTAAGCTGGTGGATTTTACCTATGGCGCATGTTTAGGTTGGTGGGGGAAACCGGAGTGCCCGGAGGAAACCCACCCAGACACGGGGAGAACATGCAGTCTCCACACAGAAAGGCCCGGGCGACCCGAACCTTCTTGCTGGGAAGCATGAGTGCTAGCCACTCAGCCACCGTGCTGCCAGGGAGAAAAAAATATAAAAAAAAATATAAAATATAAAATATAATATTGTACATTTAGCATAATTTTTGTGGTTTAAATCTGCTCTTGGGTTATTGTGTCAGTGTCATAAATTAGTTTCAGTATGATCATTTATCGTCAGTATTTGTTATCGTGAGACACCTTGTAATCGCCTTGAAAATTCTTGTTTTCACCTGCCCCTTTAATACACCCACTGCTTACTACAGTGATATGAGGGTCAACAGTGTCCCACAGCTTTTTTTTTTGCATTAACTATTCATACATGGAGCACAGCGCTTTTTGTGATGATGTTTAAAGGAAAATTAACGTGTTTTTTTTTTACAATCTGAGCCTTTTTTCGGCAATAAAACAAGTAGTTTTACTCACCCATAGCAGTTTGGTGTCAATTGGAGCAGTATCACAGAACTTATGTTGGAGCGTATCCGTTAGCGTGAGTGCTCGGGGCATTACTTTGCGGTGTCCAAATAACACAAACTTTAGCACTTTTCAAATCACAGAAGATCGCTGTGTCAGGGTAGACTTTTAGTAGATTCCAAAACGGCCTGAAACCCGATATCCAGCTATAGTTTCATTTGATGACGTCATCAGAGAGGACAGTGCGCATGCGTGAACTCAGCTGTTTTGTAAACACCGCTAGTCCAAAAGAAGCTAACACCGCTCTGAACTTTACTTTTCTGTTGCGATATCGGGTTTCAGGCCGTTTTGGAATCTACTAAAAGTCTACCCTGACACAGCGATCTTCTGTGATTTGAAAAGTGCTAAAGTTTGTGTTATTTGGACACCGCAAATCAGTGCCCCGAGCACTCACGCTAACGGATACAGGATCATTAGTAGAACAGAACGGCTCAACATAAGTTCTGCGATACTGCTCCAATTGACACCAAACTGCTATGGGTGAGTAAAACTACTTGTTTTATTGCCGAAAGAAGGCTCAGATTGTAAAAAAAAATTACCTTTCCTTTAAATTGATATAAAGTGGCACGCAGAAATCATTTCCACTGTTTTGAACTGGAAATGAGTGGGTTCTTTTGTTAAAGGTGCATTGTTTTCTGGTGGAACATCAGTCAGATGCTTTTCTCCATGAAGATGTTATTACTTTCTCTGGAATGTTTCACAGTATTAAACCTTTTTATCTTCATGACCAAACCAAGTTTCAGGTCAGATCTATGGAGAGAAAACACGCTCACAATCCGAATGCCTGTTTTTTTAGGTATATTTGAGCGATCAAACCACCTGTAATTGAATAAATGAATAAAGGTAGAGCTGTTTAATGTCACACTGTGGAACATTCCAGGCAGAACAATGGTATATCCATAGAAACAAGCAGGCGACAGACCAAAATAGTTGCACTTTTAAAGGAGAATTAACATTTTTTTTTTACAATCTGAGCCTTATTTCGGTAATAAAACAAGTTGTTTTACTCACCCATAGCACTTTGGTGTCATATGGAGCACTTCCAGAGATGTTTTAGATTTGCGATCTTCATAATGTGAGTTCTCGGGGCAAATGTTTGCGGTCTCCAAATAATGTCTTATTCTACGCTTTCGTTTGAGTCAAAAGTGGCCTGTAATCTGAGATTTATCCATAGTTTCGAGTAGATGAGGAGGACAGTGCACATGTGCGGAGCCACATCTTATTTCACTCTCAGCTCTCGGGACCCAAACATGAAACGCAAAGCTGTAAATTATGGATAAATCTCGGATTAGAGGCCACTTTTGACTCAAACAAAAGTGTAGACTAAGACATTGAGCTTCTATGATTTGAAAAGTGCTAAAGTTTGTGTTATTTGGAGACCGCAAACATGTGCCCCGAGAACTCACGTTATGGATATCGCAAATCTAAAACATCTCCGGAAGTGCTCCATATGACACCAAAGTGCTATGGGTGAGTAAAACAACTTGTTTTATTAACTTGTTTTTTTATCAGATTGTAAAAAAACGTTAATTCTCCTTTTGAGTAGTTTTTAAATGTGAAATTATAATTTAAAAATAGTAGAAAAAAAAATGAAATATGTGCTCTCTTATTATTGTGATATAAACTTGGTCGTAACCCCCTCAAAGCTGTTGATGTTGTTTAATCATTTCTGGATCCACATTTCCAGATGAGTTATGTCACCCAGTCTGTTTATTTAACCCACTTTAAGATTGTGACATTCAGCTGTAATCTCAGCCAAGTCCCCCTTTTATTTTGTTCTTGTGCACAGGAATCCAAAATTAGCTCATGAGAGATACAAGACTATAAGAAAACACACAAAAACAACAACATTCAAACAGCACAGACAAACAGACAGAATATGGAAATGTTTTGATTCTGTGTCTGATTCTTTTGCATCTCAAAATAGAATGTCTCAAAAATGTTTTTATGTGAATTTAATCTGCACGGATCCTGCCCTGATGTCATGTTTGTGAGATATTGTTACCACTTGTGAGTACAAACACTGCCTTACTTGAAAAAATGTGTAATCGATCCACAGCCCGACCATGCAAAATGTAGATATAAACGTCACTAAGGAGGAGATTTTATTGCAAACATCTGCTTGTAAAATCCTGCTTCGTGAACCTATAGGGGATTGTGCGTTTGGATCTGTCAGAAACAACTTTACCACACGTTCACATACTGAGGGCTTAAAGTTCTAAAGAAGTATCTGAAGAATTATTGCTTCAAAATATTTGAACTTGAGTAGAAGAAAAGGTATTGTCAAACGTTCATTTAAAGAAAGTATATTACAAGTAGACAATAGTTTGATGTTTTCCTACAACCACAACTACAAAACTGTTCCCACTATTACACTTACAAAAGAGGATCACTCGTACTACTATCATTACTACTTATAATCACCCAAATAACACATAAAATGCATACTAAAATAGAGCAAATTTACTACTGTACTTGTGCTGTATTACTATACTAATATAATCTGTTCATCTTCTACAGTTGTCACCTTTTAACTGTTAATTCTAGTTCTACAAATACAATATTTGTAAGTACTGCATTGTAAGCACAGCTCTTGTTGCTGCTAATATGATTATGACTAATATTATTCAGGTCAGGGCCAGAGGTGTGAAAAAAACAGGCGTGTAGGGATGAATAGGGATCGTTATCTAGACGCCAGAGAAACAAAAGACGGAAACCAATGAGATAGTTCCGGAAAGTAGTTAGCTAGTTAGCTCCTCCCTACAGCAAGATATAAGGAAGTGTCTTACCAGTATTCTTATTAGAGCTGACGAAGCCTCTCGGATGAGCGGCGAAACGTTTTCAACCAAACAAACTTGGTCCAGTTGACAAATTGAACTTCTCCTGTTATCATGGATTCTACCTGGACGACTGAGGGACTTTTCACGCACTAATATTATTATTTATTTTGTATTTTATTTATTATTTATTTAATAGGGACAGTGTATATTAATGAACATTTACAACACTGCAGTGTAAATATGCCAGATTATAGCAAAAATGCTAATTTCCCTCTGTAGTCCCTGGGCAGGTGACACCACAGCAAAAACAACAAAAACAATAACAAGTGACAATAGCAGCAGTTAAACATTAAAAGTGTCCGCAAAGTCTGGTTTTCCTTTAGCCGCTGTTTCAAATATGATCTGAAAGTGTCCATGATTTGAAAGAGTCTCTCTTATTGATGATGGGAGAGAGTTCCAGAACTTAGTGCTCTGACTGAGAGCACAGTTTGTCCAAATGTAGTGCGTCTGTGCGGGACCTCACAGTTCCCCTGTGCTGAGGCCCTTGTTCCCATCCCACTGACAGTCTTTGTTTTAATAAAATCCTGTAGCGGTGGAAGAGCAAGCCCATGCAAACTTTATATATAAAACATCCATATTTGAAATGAACAAAATCAAGATGCGTGAAAAGTCCCTCAGTCGTCCAGGTAGAATCCATGATAAAAGGAGAAGTTCAATTTGTCAACTGGACAAAGTTTGTTTGGTTGAAAACGTTTCGCCGCTCATCCGAGAGGCTTCGTCAGTTCTGGTTCTAGTGCTGGTTAGTCCCTGTTTATATCTCGCTGCAGGGAGGAGCTCACTACACTGAAATTCTTCTGAAACTATCTCAACTCATTTGTATCTTTTGTTTCCCTGGCGTCTCGTTTACAAATTCTCGTCGACAAATTGAACTTCTCCTTTTATCAAAATTAAGCAAGTTGTACTTGTCTAAAATAGTGCAGTGGTGAACTGAGAATGGTTTCTTATCCAATAATTATTGCTGACTGACTACATCAAGATCAGATCAAGATTGTTTATTTGTCATATGCAGAATCAACACAAGGTCAACAATGCAATGAAATGCTGAGGATCAGAAGAACCGTTGACTCGCTGAGATAGTCAAGAAGTACTAATAACATGCAGTAATAGTACATGGTAAGAAAAGTGTTGCAAAAGTGCAGGGGAAGAGGTAAACAATATAATAAACAATATAATAAACAATATAATAAAATATGTAATAAAATGTAATAAAAAATACAAGGTACAATGTACAAGGTGCAGGTAGGATTAAATCAAAGATCAAATAAGGTGTAAGTATTTCACCGAATTGCACATAATATGGTGTGGTGTAGGTGTTGCATGTGGATTTCGTATTGTATGGTATAAATATTGTACATAGGTTATTGCACTGATTATTTCACAGTGATTTACAGTGAGGTAGTGACAAACATGATACATTCATATAGAGCAGCAGCAGTAAACATAATTATGCATAATGAAAGGTAGTTTAGTGCAGTATTATTGAGAGTTCAGTATTTAGAGTCTTACATTAAAATTCACATATTTTCCTCTTAGTCAAGAATGTTGTGACTTTGCTACTTATACTTTTTCTATGACTGCGATTGTGTCAAAAATAAAAGGAAAACTTGAATTTTACTTATTACAAATTTTACTTTACAAATCTCTATAATAGTCAGAGTCTGTCTATCCTTGCTCACCTCCTCTGTTACAGTTTTAAACACAGATCATTTGTCCTTGTCCAGATCAAATGCACGCTTTATTCCCTGTGTCCCACACCGGTCTATTCTTATAATTCAATGGAAAGGCGACGTGTCCAAAGCTGGCGCAGATGACAGAGTGCCTTTAATGCCTCCTTTTGTTTCTACGCAGCAGCCACCAGAGGGCAGCTGCGCTCTTTTCTTAGCAGCCCGTGTCTCGTCCCATTTGTTTACAAGGCTCTACAAGGCTCACCGCTGTCAGGACCAAGGGGAACCACCGTGCCCTCCCGTCCACACCTCTGTCTGACGGATATCCACATCTCATCCAAAAGCCTCTTATAACAACCCGAGCATCACCGCTATTGTCTTTTTACGCACGTCTCTAATTCGTTATTTATCAGATCGTCCTTGACAGCTTTCACATTTAGGGGGGCTGACTTCGTGCCAAATAGACCTGAGCTGTTCATTTTTATAGATGAGTCATTATCGGGATTATAACACGGTCTTTATACAGACACTCCAACAGACGCGCGCCAGATTACGCAATGGGGGAACGAGGTCCTACGGGCGAAGCAAGTGTCTGGACAGACGGAGGAGAGAGGGAGAGGAGGAGAGGAGAGAGGGACTGGGGGATTTGCATGTCTGTCTCGTGCAATCCGTCTCGTGCAATCCGTCCATTTTTACGGTTCACAGTTGGATACGAGCGCGCGGTTCCACGGTCAAGGGTGCGAAATTTGCATCGCGACAGAGGAATTCCTTCACAAAAAAATTTAGGCAATTTTGGAATGTATAACGTCAAATATTGTATAAGATTTTAATGAGATTTAATTTACAACAGTGTATGCTATTTCAAAGACTAATAATAATAATAATAATAATAATAATAATAATAATAATAATGATGATGATGATAACAATAATAATAGTGACCTAAAATGGCTAGATCTATTGCCGTTTCCCATAGTTCTATATTTAACAACTTTTATTTTGGACATGTGTGTGGCTGGAATGAACTGTGTGCGTAATCGTGTTAAAACATAATCAATAAATAAATGAATGAATAAATAAATGAATACAAAAGCCTAGGTGGAACTGAGCATACATTTAAAAAAAACATATCTTCGTAGTTAGTGCACTTGACTTAAAGACTCCCCTACACCCCAAACGTATCTCACACTTCATTTAACATCCAAATTGCCTAAGTTCCCCTCTCCACCTCCACCTCCACCTCCAGCGGCTGCTCGTCGGTACCTAAGCGCGCACGGCGTGTTCTCGGCAGCCCCGGGGCGACTCGTGGAGGTACGTGGGGTGATGGTGATGGTGATGATGATGATGACACGCCGCTGACTGTCTCCGCTCTCTCTCCGGGTCCATTATTCACGTGAGACGAAGAAGATCTCCGGTGCGCCAGCCAGACTGCGCGCTCTGTCCGCCGGGTCGCAGCCTGACGCACGGCACGGCCAGGACGCTCCTCCGCTGTCACACGAGGAGAGGAGGGAGGGAAGAAAGGAGGATAAAAACGGGAGGGAGAAAGAGAGAGAGAGGAAGAAACTTTGCCTGTTTGTATTTCAGACGCGCGCCATGGGTTCACCTTAGCTCTACCCACATTGGAAGAGGAGGGATTCCGTTTTAAGGAGCCATACGCACACACGGAAACACCGGATTAAAGTTTTATGCCTGGAGCTATACGACTCGGAGTGCGCCTCGACTGAAAGAAAGTTCGCTGGAAGTGCAACGATGGGCACGTTGCGCGACCTGCAGTACGCGCTCCAGCAGAAGATCGAAGAGCTGCGGCAGAGGGACGCGCTCATAGACGAACTGGAGGCAGAGCTGGATCAAAAGGACGAGCTCATCCAGAGACTCCAGAACGAGCTGGACAAGTACCGCTCCGTCATCAAGCCCGCCACGCAGCAAGTCCACAAGCACAACCAGCTCCGCGAGCACCAGCGCTCCAAGAGGCAGGCCATCTCCGCCGAGCCCACCGCCAACATTCTGAGCCATGACAAGCTGCCCTTCTACGACAAGAGTGCGGAGTAGGTACCCCCCCGATAAAGCAGCTGGTGTGGGAGAGCAGCAGAGAGGGTAGCGGTGTGTCTGTGGTAGAGGAGATAGTGGTCTGTTTGATGCGTAATAGTCTCTCCAGTGCAGCAGCAGGCGCAGCACCTGTGGCACAGACGGATCGGGCTTGCCAAAGTCATTTGAGGTACCGATCTGCTTTTTGCGCATATTGGTCCAAGAGGAGAAAGGAAGGAGACTCTTGATGTATAGTCTCTAATGTAAAAATACAAAACATGACTTCAAGTAAAACAAAAAGTTGCAGACTATAGTTTATACCTTAAAGACATGGCGTTGCTATAGTAACAGAGGTCTCAGGAGTGAATTAAAAAGGAGAATTAACGTTTTTTTTTACAATCTGAGCCTTATTTCGGTAATAAAACAAGTTGTTTTACTCACCCATAGCACTAAGGGGTCATATGGAGCACTTCCGGAGATGTTTTAGATTAGTGATCTCCGTAATGTGAGTTCTCGGGGCACATGTTTGCGGTCTCCAAATAACAAACTTTAGCATTTTTCAAATCATAGAAGCTCAATGTCTTAGTCTACGCTTTCGTTTGAGTCAAAAGTGGCCTGTAATCCGAGATTTATCCATAGTTTCGAGTAGATGAGGACAGTGCGCATGTGCGGAGTCACATCTTATTTCGCTCTCAGCTCCTGGTACCCAAACATGAAACGCAAAGCTGTAAACTATGGATAAATCTCGGATTACAGGCCACTTTTGACTCAAATGAAATTGTAGACTAAGACATTGAGCTTCTATGATTTGAAAAGTGCTAAAGTTTGTGTTATTTGGAGACCGCTCGGGGCATTTATTATTTGCCCCGAGAACTCGCGTTACGGATATCGCAAATCTAAAACATCTCTGGAAGTGCTCCATATGACACCAAAGTGCTATGGGTGAGTAAAACAACTTGTTTTATTACCGAAATAAGGCTCAGATTGTGAAAAAAAACATTAATTCTCCTTTAACCTCTTGTCTCCAGGGAAATTGTTTAGCTTTGCCTGTAATGTTTCAATATGGCTTTAAAGTCCATATTAGGAATAGGAATTTATTTATGTAGAAATTATCCAAATAAAAACTCAGAGGATCATGTCGAGCGGCTCACAGCAGCAGTTACAGAAGAATCAATTGGAAACAGACACTTTTGACTCAAACGAAAGTGTAGACTAAGACATTGAGCGTCTATGATTTGAAAAGTGCTAAAGTTTGTGTTATTTGGAGACCACTTGGGGCATATATTACACTCGCATTACGGATATCGCTAATCTAAAACATCTCCGGAAGTGCTCCATATGACACCAAAGTGCTATGGGTGAGTAAAACAACTTGTTTTATTACCGAAATAAGGCTCAGATTGTAAAAAACGTGAATTCTCCTTTAAGAGAACAGTAGAATTGCAGAACTTTGCATCCATGACATTCTGTAAAGTTGTGGCTGTATATGAGATTCAGAATGATGAAAAGTTACCACTGTTCACACAGCAGTCATTAACAATTCAAAACAAAAGATTATATCTTTTAAACTAATCACTGATGCCCACTTCTCAGGGTGCATTGTGGGAAATTTTGAGAGCCCCACTTGACATTCGGACACAGGCGTAGCGTCCTGTCCTCAAAATGGCACCATGCTGAAACTCATGAAGAGATTCTCACACAATCGCAAACTTTTACCACATGGGAAATTAAATGTGTGACTGTGCCACTGCAAAAGTATTACAGTGATGATTTTCAAAAATACTTTCAAATTTTGGATGCCCTGATTTTCAAGTTGGCACAGTCTTATGTTAATCCTTGTGCTGTGGAGGAGGATACGGCTCTCCTGACAGATCAACGAGTGCAGCTCATAATCGTTATAAGTGAGACATTTTACTCTGGATTGCAAATTAACTTCAAAAGTGTATCTTATATCAGCTAAATTAAAGGGCATATATTACACAAAATGTACTCTTGTGAGCTTTAAGCTATGTTAGAATGTCGTTCGTTACCTCATCAAAAACATAACTGGGGTGGAGTGTGTTTTATTTAATTTACACATGTTTGAGCAACCTTTTAATCGTCTGTCTACATCTCCAAAACGCAAAACACTCTGTTCTACCTTATGATGTCACAAAGCTGTAGTTTTCAAGCTAACCGCTACCTCTTACCTTTAGTTCAGTTGAGACCAAAATAAATAAAAAAATATATAAAAGTAACTAAAAAAAGTGAAGTTGAAGACCCCTGAACTGAAGACATGTTCCCGCATTGATACATTTGTAATCACAGTAACAGTTATCTACAACTTTCTGTCATCCATTTTTAATTGTATTGATGGATTATTTAATATTGTGCAATGGTTTGGGAAGCCCAGACTCTTATAGTGAAGGGAAGGAGGTGGAGGTTGAGGAGGCTGACTGTTTTGCTGCTGCAGTGTATTTGAAGAACAAGAGGGGGGAAAATATGATTTATATGAAAGTTTCGGTGATTGGTTGAAAGTAGCAGGCTGTGATTGGTGGGGATACACCGATATTGGCATTGATATTGAAAAATTGGATATCACCTTCCAAATATCCGTCCAGTCGATATGCTGATTGGATGTAATAAGACAATTTAGTGGTCATCGGCCCACAAACTCTCATGTTTAAACTTTTATTTATATTGTTCTGTTGTTGCTTGAGAGTTAAATAACAGCTATATAACACAATTGGATCAGTTTTGTCTTATTTTAGTTTTGTTTTAAGGAAATAAATGCTGTTTGCAGTCTCTGCACTAGTATCCATTGATATCGAGGATCAATATACTTAAAGCCAAGTTCTGATACTAACCGATATTGAAACTGAAACTGAAAGCTGAGTCTTTGCATCTGATTGGCTAACAGTGACAAATGAAACAGCAGAAACAAGAGTCACCAGAAAGCTAGTTTTAATACAGTTACGTGTGATAATCTAATATTGTCATTGCAAGTATTTTTTTCAGTATTCAAAATAAAGGATGCTTTGTCTCTTTTCACAGTAATCACAGTTAATATTCAACACCGTGACACCGGTAGTTCAGTTGTAAGTTTATCAAAGCGCAGTCCAAGTCGTAACACAAGACAGAGCTTTACTCTCTCTGTTTATCTACCAGTCTGTCCTTACCTAAACACTGCTGTCCGGAGTTTGACAGCCATTTTAAAGTTGGGCTTAAATAGTGCACAGCTGGGAAGAAGTCCAGCTGTTTGACACTAAGCTCAAGAATATACTTCCTCCTCAGTATGTACTCGAACGTAGTATATGCAATCAAACTATTTGTACTGTAAGTGAGGTACAGAAAATGCAAGGTTCATCAGGGTAGACAGTTTAGACCAAAGTGTAGTGAAAGGTACATTGTGTAACTTTTCTGATGGAGGGTCCATCAAATGCTTTTCTTCATGGAGATGTTATTGCTTTGTCTGGAATATTTCACATTATGGCTTTCTATCTTTATGGAGACCAATTCAGATCTGTTTAATGTCATATTATGGAACATTCTAAGCAAAGTACGGCTGCAACGATTAGTCGACAACGTCGACGACGTCGACAATAAAATTTTGTCGACATGAAATTTCATTGTCCACTAGTCATATTATTTAAGCATCATTTTAATTTGGAACTTAATACTCGTCTGTGTCAAGAATCCGCAGGGCCGACAGCGAACAGTTCAATGTCTTTGTTACACATCTGCTCCTTCACTGTACAGTGTCCAGGTTTACACCATTTCTCGTTCAGAAACAGCACTAGTCCTCCTCCCTTCTTCTTCCCGCTCTCCGTGATTTGCGGTGTTAGCCATGTCTCCGTAAAAACAATGACGCTAGCGTCCCTGTACTCCCTCTGAAATCTAACGAGCGCCGCGAGCTCGTCCGTCTTGTTGGCGAGGGCGCGCACATTCCCCGTTACGACGGAGGGGAGGACCGGCCTGCAGCGTCTCTTCTTTTCCCGGAGTTTACGTCCCCCGCGGCGTCCACGGCGTGTCGTCCACAGGATCTTGTCAGGGATAACATGCCTGTCTCGGGGGAACACAACAGCGCAGCGCAGCGCCATCAGCTGATCCTTTGTGTAGACGAGCGGAGGACGGGGTCCCTTACACATCTTAAGCCGAGACAGGTAAATAAACCACCAAAAGTGCGGAAAAAATGCAGCGTTGAGTGCAGCCCAAGCTTAACGAACAGTGTTGACAAAAATATTTACAAAAGTGGGTGGTTTAAAGGCAAAAAGTTAGGAAAGTTACGGAAAAGTGCGGGAGTGTTGTGACGAGCAGCTAGCTCGCACCAGTCACTGTATCTGCATGTGAGGAATATTCCAATATTAGCACTAGTGCTAAACGGAATGGTGGCCATACGCAATTTGCTCACGAGTCATGGACAATCTTTTTCATTCTGAATGTAGTCTAGTCGTGTTTTGGCAGTATTCCCTTAACAGAACGCTGTTTCACAGAATACTTCAACTTTTTAAAAACTGGATACTGACAATATTCCGCTTTGAAACGGAATGCTTAAAGCACACACGCGTAACTGCGCTCACTAAATACCAACGTTAGTGTCATGTCCATTATCCTAGTAATATTTTTTTTCGTGACTAATCGTGACTAATCGTCACTGGATCTATAGATTAATCGACTACTAAAATAGTCGTTAGTTGCAGCCCTAAAGCAAAGCAATAACATATCCATAGAAAAAAGGTGACGGACCTCCAACCTGAAAAGATACACAGCACACCTTTAAGTTGACAGTGTGATGTGAAGAATCCTTCAGTCGTCCAGGTAGAATCCATGGCACAAGGAGAAATTCAATTTGTCAACTGGGCAAAGTTTCTTTGGTTGAATACGAAGAACTGAAGAACTTTGATAAAAGGAGAAATTCAATTCAATAGCTTGGATGAGCTGCGAAACGTATTCGACCAAAGAAACTTTGCCCAGTTGACAAATTGAATTTCTCCTTTTAACAGTGCCATTAACAGTGCGATGTTTGCTAAATTTGATATTGTTGTGTTCTTTCTGGTCTCTTGTTCCTGTTAATTAAAACCTATTATGAAAAACTTACTTTTAATTGACCAAGCTTTTAACCATATTATAGCTGTTTCTTTCTCATTTACCCTCTCAAAGTTGTATGTGAAGTGATTTGTACATGTTTGAGCAGTTTTTAATCGCTTACTTTCAAGATGCCATCACCCCCTGTTTTCACCACCACCGGCATATTCCCACTGATCTGTACTTATTTTGTTTATTTTCTTAAGCTGTGATACACATAGGATTTGGCTGCTCACTCGTGTGACATGCAGCTACCCACTGGAGGTGCTGACAACTTCATGCCTCTCTATTGTGATGACATTCATGGCGTCATCAGCTCTCATTGGGCCAACAAAATTGTTTCTATTATTAAGTTGTTTTAAATCAATACAGCGATTTTAAATGTCAAAATTATAACAATGATCCACAGGTGTCATAGATTATAATATGTATAGCAGACACAAGCACAATATGTCTTCTTTAATATGAAGTAAGATAAATATTTAGACAACAGAGATGTGGCTGATTGCTATAGGCGGTCCAATCAGTAAAAATCCAGGCACTCCAGAAAAGTAAAAATTACACATGGAAAAGTATAGTGTCAAATGGCCAAAGTCAGCATGTTTCTACCATACACAGTCTTCATCAGGAATTGATTTTAGCTAAGCCTATGGTCAAAACCTGTTGACTTTGGCCATTTAAATAAAGACATTTTAATTATAACTATAAAATTGGACTACACAATATATCACACTTAATGTATGTGTAATCACAGCATTACTTTGTAGACGTATACAAAAACGTCTGATTCTTGTATTAGTATGAAATTCATATTTCTTCTTTCTTCTGTTGAAAAATCAATATTAGATTCACTTCCATAATCTTGCAGCCCTAGCCAAGATATCAAATCAAACCACATTATTAAGTATTATCCAGGCATACTAACTCAAATAGTCAATATTTTGACCTTGTACAATTTCTGTTTTCATTGGTTATGCAGTATACAGAAGAACAGTGTGGGCTCTGCGTTGGTGTATTCTGTTTTACAGTATGTAAAGAAGGGAGTGGTATGGTGTGATCCATATTAAGAGCTGTGCCTTGGATACAAATGACATAAAATGTGGGTCACTAGAACAGTTTGCTCCAGATTTATGCTGGTGCTTTCAAATCCAAAAGTGGGTCATTTAAGGTTCAAATGGATGAAGATGGGGAGTTTAGGAGGGATCATCCTATGTGCCGTAGTTTTGAATTCTGATATGATAATATTATAAATGCGTTAATGCAGTAATGTTTCCTTAGATTTGTAATACAGTTAAGCGCAAAAGTGCTTAGGTTTAGTTACGTAGATACTTAACGGTTTTGAAAGACTTTGCCCCTACCCCTTCTATTCACCTAAATCAATCAGCAAAACATGCCTTTAGTCGATCAAGAATTACAGCCCTAATAATAATTTAAAATACCATCCATCTATTTTCTTCTGCTTATCCGGGGCCAGTTTGCAGGGGGAGCAGCGAGCGACATAGTCCCTCCAGCATGTCTTGGGTCTTCCATGGGGCCTCCTTTCGGTGGGCCATGCTGGAGTCCCTCCCCAGAGAGGCATGGCCCCTATTTGAACCGCCACCTTAATGTGGTGGAAGGGTCTGAACACCAGAATGATCCTAATGAGCTATTATTTTGGGGGCTTCATGCCCCTGTAGGGTCTCCCATGGCAAACATGTTCTGGGTGACCAATCATACTAAGAGCCCTTTTAAACCCTTTATGATAAGTTGAACAGCATTTCCCTACTGGACCCCGGCCAGGCACAGGCCAAAGTAGAGCTGTCCTCCCGTGGACCCTCCACCTGCAGAAGGATCCATGATGCCAGTGCAGGTCAGGGCAGCAGGTCAGGGCAGCAGTCGAAGTCAGCGGCCTCGATCACCATATCTCTGGACATGGAAGCTAGCTCTGGGAACATGGAAAGTCTTTAAAATGTTTATAGTATTTATATTTTCACAGCCAAAGTCACCATTCTGTTTGTGTTCCACCCTCGTCTTCTCTGAGGATACAAGGCGCAGATGTGTATCTTCCGGAAAAATGCAGGCGTAAACAAACATGGCGGCTGCTCAGATGTGTCAGATATGAATGCCATTATGGTGTCAACAAGCAGCCAAACACAGTTCCTGGGATCTCATCAAAGTAACCACCCACTAGGTTTGCTTGGGAAAAGAAAAAGCTATTAATCTTTGTTTCACCTGTCAGCTTCACTGTGCACAACAAAAGCACAAAGGAAATGCATGCACACTTATACTCATCTGTGGTGCTTTTTGGAGAAAGTTTTACTTTATTCTACTTTTTGTTTAGACATAGATCTTGTTAAGTCCTGTCAGACCTGCTTTTGTCCTTGAAAACCTCTAGGAAGACCATGTTTGGCTCTAGTCCAGCCCTGATACCTGGTTTCAGCCATATTAGTAAATCTAATTAAGTTCTTTTCTGGTTTAGAAATAGAAATAGAAAGCCTTTATTGTCATTATACACAGTACAAAGCGATTTAAAGCTTCCCTTCAAGGTGCACACAGCACAAGTATAAAGTATAAATAATGTACTAATAAAAACTACAAAACGACTATGCTATAACAAAACACATATACACATATATACACATATACAGCATGCTGGTTGATAGGGGTAGTACAAAAGTCAGTGCAAATGGCAGTTCTTAGTGCAAGTTGGAGTTCAGTATGGTGACAGCTTTGGGAAAGAAGCTGCCACTGAGTCTATTTGTTCTGGCCGGTATGGACCTGTAGCGCCTGCCAGAGGGCATGGAGATGGAAGCCAGGACAATACCCATGTATTGTCCTTCAGAATGTTTCTGGCTCTGCTGAGACAGTGGGAGTTATAGATGGAGGTTATGGAGGGCAGAGGGCAGCCGATGATTTTTTGTGCTGTGCTGGTCACCCACTGCAGTCTCTTCCTGTCAGCCCCCATGCAGCTGGAGTGGCACACTGACACATCGTAGGTCAGCAGGCTCTCAATAGTGGAACGGTAGAAGGTCACCAGCAGGCTTGTGTTGCTCCTTCCTGAGCACCCTCAGAAAGTGTAGCTGCTGCTGGGCCTTGTTTTCTGGGTGGGTGGGGCCCAGAAAACATCACTTTTCACACTGTTTTAGCACTGTTTAGCACTGATATCAACCTTGATTAGCCCTGCTTTAAAGATGCAACATGCAACTTCTTTACAGCTTTTCCTGGAATTTTCCATAATATGGCATCAAACCTATCAATGTACAAGCCAACAAGCAGGCCAATTTGACTGCATTATTGGAAATAAAAACACCAGTAATTGAAAAAAAATATATATACTTTTGAAGCCATAATTCAAAATATTCCAGGCAAAGCAATTACATCTCCATGGAAACAAGTAGGGCAGAGCCCATAGACTCTATATATAAATGGACATGCTAACCTGCTAGCCAAAGAGGAAGTGAGCATGGGTGCACTTCTGGCTCCAGTTCAGCTTGTATTGAAAAAACATCACTCCTCCTCTCTCCATAACTACTACGGTCAGGCTCCTCATTTTGGTCTTAATATATTTGTATTAACCCGCTCTAGTGTTGTTCGAGAGTTTTTATTTCAA
Source organism: Paratrypauchen microcephalus (assembly GCA_036785185.1). Taxonomy (NCBI): domain Eukaryota; kingdom Metazoa; phylum Chordata; class Actinopteri; order Gobiiformes; family Gobiidae; genus Paratrypauchen; species Paratrypauchen microcephalus. Next base: position 3,678,305 of record JAVJIX010000080.1, on the reverse strand, counting down.
TATTTTGTCCGTAAAGCAATTCTTAATATGGAACTCAGCTCTAAATTCACCTGTTTAACTGCAAGCCTCGGTGAGCTTCATTTGACTGGAGCTGAACACTATAGGTGACGTCACACTTAGTCCACTTCTTAATATACTCTTTGATCACACGTCAGATCTACGAAGAGGCAACAATACTCACAATCTGAATGCGCTCTTGGCAATAAAAACACCTGTAACTTAATAAATGCAATATACTATACACTAATACAGTGGTACCTCACCTTACGAAATTAATTCGTTCCAGAAGTGGTTTCGTAGCGTGAATTTTTCGTAAGTTGAGTAGCTATTTCAATGGAAAAAGCCTGATTAGGCCCGATCCAAGTTTTTTTTTTATAGTGTAACTTTTTTTATAGTGTAACATTGTGTTCTGCGTAGAGACTGTAGACCCAGGACTAAACGTGGACTATACCAGGTCTAGACCAAGGTCTAAACCTGGACTAAACCTGGACTAAACCAGGACTAGACCAGATGGATTAAAGCGCCCCGTGCGGGTCTATTTCCTGGTTTCGTAACGAGTCACGGCTGAGGCGAGCAGCGAGGGGGACCGCACGCAGTCTGAGCGCATGACCGAGACCCGTGCTCAAACTGTGCCTCCTCTAGACCTCCTCTAGACCAGGTCTAGACCACCGCGGCTCTTGCATGTGTTTGTTCATGCGCTCAGACTGCGTGCGGTCCCCCTCGCTGCTCGCCTCAGCCGTGACTCGAAACGAAACCAGGAAATAGACCCGCACGCGGCGCTTTAATCCACCTGGTTTAGTCCAGGTTTAGTCCTGGTTTAGTCCAGGTTTAGTCCTGGTCCAGTCCTGGTTTAGTCCAGGTCTAGACCTGCTGGCAGCCCCGCGCCGGGTCATGTGCGCTATCACACGTGTCCGCGCGCAGTTTTCTCCCCCCTCCCCCTTCCCCTCACACGCTTCACTATTAATCATTTTGTTGAAAATCTATGAAAGTTTGAGTGTTTAAACGAGAGACAAATGTGAGAAAAGTTTAAATCCAGTCTGAGAAAAGCGTATAATGTGTGTGGCTGAGCGCGCATTATTTGAATTTTTGAGATTTCGTATTTCGTAACTTGTATTTTCTTTTGTATCTAGAGACCAAACTTTACCGTGAAGGCGTTTCATAACTTCAAATTTTCGTTTGTTGGGTCTTTCGTAAGGTGAGGTACCACTGTATACTATTTTGAAGCCTTTGCTTTGCAAAGCAATAATATCTTCATGGAGACAAGTAAGGTAGAGCCCCACACCAGAAAAGTTGCATAGTCGACCTTTAACTTGCTTTTTCAGAATCCAAAAATCATTCTTAATCCACATTTAATCCTGTTTGCTGCTCTACCTCACTGTATGCAGGGTGCTCAAGTGATCATTTCATTAGCTTCATTTGCACTACCCAGTGTGTGCCCATCATAATTACGAGAACTTCTATCCCTCAATTTTATGTTTCATGGGAATTGTCGCGTATCTCCTCAATTACGCACTGCAATCATGGAACACTTCAGAAAACATTTGAAACTAGAGTGATTTTGAAGTGTTGGCAGATAAACACAAGCAAAAAAATATATATAGCAGAAAAGGTAGCCCAAATGTCCATCAAAAGTTTTTCAAGTTATTCCTCAATTTCCAGGAAAACATGTTGCTGTTGCTTTCCATTTCCCCTCTCTCCTTTCAATCCTTATCAAACTGAACACACATAAAGTCAGCCTTCAAATGTACACAGCATTTCTCTTTGATTTATTAGTTGAAAACCAGTCGGGATTGTTCCAAAGTGGGCTAATCTAATCAGAGCAGCGAATGCTTGAGAGTTTTCAAAGACCTTCTCCAGCTGTGGTTGTCAAAATGCTGTGAGCTACAAGGCAATGGAAACTCAGGATTGAGAGATATTTAGACTTATTTGGGTCAGTCTTCAAGTAGGATCATTTTAGACCTTTTTTTATTATTATTATTTGTTTATTTATTTTTTCTTAATTCTCAGAGTTGTGGGTTTTACCTGGTTTAGTTGTGTTTTTGGTTATTTAGACAAATGGTTGTGCTTTGATAAGTAGAAATGTGGTGACTTTGACCGGAATATCTGATAATAGTCAAACAATTTTATGTAAAGCTAACAGTATGTGCTGAAACAGGTCTTTAAATGTACTGGTTGACATAAACTAAAATGACATAAATATCTCTTTATGTATATACTAACTACATATTTGGACATTTACATTTAAATTTCCATTTTAATCAGTTGTTTATTCAATATCAAAGTTCAAAAGTTCAAAAAGATCAAAGTCAACTTTATTTTCAATTCTGCCATATGTGTTCAACATCTAGAGAATCGAAATAAATTTCTCTCTGTCCAAGCAGTGCAAAAAGACAGTTTATAAATTACAATATAAAGACAATACAAAAACTTCTAGGACAAACTCTTAAGTCTAAAATCTAAAAGTAGTGCAAAAGAATAAATAAATAAATAAATAAACACCTATTTACAGATGTCCAAAAATGTGCAGTGTGCATCAAAATGTGCAATGGAAGATGCAGCAGTGAAATGGTCATGTGCAATAGAATGTGCATTGAAAGTAAAGATAAAAATAAATGTGCAGTAGTAATTTCAGTAGTAAATGTGCAACAGTGCAACAATAGTCCTTAGCAGCAGTTTTTAAAGTTTAAGTTTTTTTTTTAATGTTTAATGGTTTTTTAATGTTTTTTTTTTTTTAAAGGGACAGTGTGTAAGATTTTTACCCGTTAATTACTGAAATTGAAGATACCCATTCAAAAATACATTGTTTTCCAAGCCTTTTCACTTCCATCATGAAATCAAAGTATTCTTTTGGACTTAGATATAGTCACATAAAAGGGGGATCTTCCCCATGCAGAGGCAGCCATTTTGAATACGAGAGCCGCAGAAGGACATTTGGGCTCCGCCTTCGCCTTCGGCAAGGCTCGTGGTTTGGGGTAAACAACACAAGCATGCTGCCGGATCAGACGTCGTAATGGATCTAACACGTGTTTTGGACTAAATTGTTTTACTGGATTTTATTCGCTGGATCCTTACGGACAAATTGAGAGCAAGTTTATGGTGAAATACAGAGTTTGACCTGTGCAAAGCATTCTAAGGTAAGCTAACCTCGTTTTGTGCTTTTCCGTATAAAAGCCCCATGTGCTCGAGGAGTGTTTGTTTTGCAGGGAAATGAATTGCATAGTCTAAAAGAGGAGACTGTAAGGTTTCATTTGATGTGTAGAGTGTCATGGTACATGATCGGGAATGTGTGTTTTCATGAGAAAAGAAAAGAAAAAAAAAACGGGACCGCGCGGCTCGTGCGCGCGCCCGGGTGACCCTCGAGGTCTGCCATAGCTAAAACAGAAAGTGCAATAACACCATCCACCTATGCGCCACGAATCCTACACACTGGGGCTTTAAGTTTTAAATATTGACTATACTTAATATTTAAAGGTCCTACATTTGGTCTAAAATGGACCCACTCTTGTGAGTTAAAGCCAAGTTAGAATGTTGATATCTTGTGTGTTTTGTTTCATTCACACACGTTTGAGTAACTATTTATCATTAGTCTGACATCGCAAAAGCTCAAAATGCTCTTTTCCACCTTGTGATGCCCCGAAGCAATAGTTTTCAAATTAACAGCCATGTATTACCTTTGGTACAGTAGAGATTGGCAATTCCAGGGCTGAAATCATCCACTCTGACTCTAGTGAAGGTGTATGGAGTTTAAAAACACAATGGAGCACTTTATGTAATATGATGAATATCACAAGGTAGAAAAGAGAGTTTTCAGTTTAAGAGAAGAACTAAATATGCAGGGTCTGTGTGTTAAACATGTGTGAATTAAACAAAACATAAGTCCAGATATATTTGTGAGGAGGAAACAACATTATAAGATCAAGAAATAGTATAAACTTATATCTGCATATCTTCAAAGTAACATACATGATATAAATGATATTTCTTGAACGTAATATTTCAATCTAGCTTAGTAGAGTCATTTCTGTTTTACCTTTATACTTTTCAAATCATAGAAGCTCGATGTCTTTAGTCTACAATTTCGTTTGGTCAAAAGTGGCCTGTAATCCGAGATTTAGCCATAGTTTCGAGTAGATGAGGAGGCCAGTGTGCATGCGCGGAGTGTGCTCTCAGCTCCCGAGACCCAAACATGGAACACATAGCTGTAAACTATGGCTAAATCTCGGATTACAGGCCACTTTTGATTCAAACGAAATCGTAGACTAAAGACATCGAGCTTCTATGATTTGAAAAGTGCTAAAGTTTGTGTTATTTGGAGCCCGCATGGGGCATATTACATGCTCCGGGAATGCCCCGAGCTATGGCTATAAGTCGCGCTAGGCTAACGGCGTTAGCCTAACGCTAATCTAAAACATCTCCAGAAATGCTCCATATGACACCAAAGTGATATGGGTGAGTAAAACAACTTGTTTTATTACCGAAATAAGGCTCAGATTGTAAAAAACGTTACTTTTCCTTTAAAGGTGCATTGCGTAACATTTTTGGTGGAAGGTCTGTCAAATGCTTTGAGATTTTATTACTTTGTCTGGAATGATTCACAGTATATTAAACCTTTCTATCATCATTGCGACTTAACCAGACCACATAACAGGTCTAGATCTGTGGAGAGGCAGCCCCACTCACACACAGAGTGTTTTTCCAAGGTATTTTTGAGCTATAAAGCCAAACATAATTGAATAAATGTAATGTAGAGCTGTTTAATGTCATACTGTGGAACAATCCAGACAGAGCAAAGACATAGAAATAAGCAGGTGTCAGATGCCCAAATAAAAAGTTACATAGTGCACCTTTATCCTTGATTAGCCCCATGTTATTCTGGATTCAAACTAAATAATTTCTAAGTGCTTGGCCCAGAAATGTCAAGAAGATTAAAACACTGTGCATTACTTTTGTGAAATGCGTCAAATATCCCAATCTCACACTCTGTTTCATCTCCACTAGTTGTTCACTCCATCCTTCCATCTGCTAATCTTTTTGTTTTCCCCCTTAAAAAGCTGCATATTTTCTCCTTTTAAGGAATTTGCCAGGGCCCCGAACTGGACTGTAGGAAATATATCATCCTCATCAAGTGGCTGGTGTTTTTGCAAGCCCGTGGCCAGACGGATTTTGAGCAACACAGAGTCAGTTCTCCTGGGTGCAACTGTGATGGAATAGTGGATTAGCAGATAAGGTCAGATGGATAAAGGGGTTTCATGGACAGAGGTGCTCTTAAAAGTTTACCAGGCTCAGTAAAAGTAGCATTAAAAACACCAGCGGGAGTCTTCAGTTCAAATTAAACTTAATTAAAAAGAGAATTGCATAGTGCTTGGGTTAAAGTAGTGTGTTGACATGGTACACTACGAAAGTGAAATTAAACCCTTGCCAAGTTATAATGGCTTGAATTAAGAACATTATTAAGTAAGTAAAATGATCTACCAATGGAACAAGCCTTTTTATTAGGGGTGTGAATCTTTCGCTCACAAAACGGTTCGATTCGAATCGATTCAGGGACGATTCATAAAATTAGTAAACGATCCGGTCCGGTTAATTTCGATTCAATACAAATTGACAACTTTACTCCCAAGTGCTTTAAAGTTATTGAGAAGAAAAAGAGAGAAACATAAATTAAATTTCAAAATAGTATCCTTTTGTTTATTTAGTGTCCAACAGACAATACACCAGGCCTACTGAAAAACTGGCAATCCGGTTTGCAAAACTCTGCTCATACTTAAAATACAACACATTCCTTCCCTCAAGCAACACAAAACAATAAGGTTAGATATCAAAAATAAAAAAGACCTTATAAAACAAGCAAGTTGCCTATTAAAGTAAAAAATCAGAATGAATCAGAATGAGTTAGTAATTAGTGCTTCAGTCACTCATGAGTTTCAGTAAGTGTAAAAGTGAAACATATCACTGACAAGAAGATAGATATTACTAGGCAGTTATAGAAAACACTAGCATGTTAAATCCACTGAATAACTAATACTTTCTCTCCATCTCATAACATTACCTCAGTCTCCTTTGAGACAAAAATCATCTGTGTGTGAAGTACATTTCTATACACACAAATCATAAGTATCTAAATACAGAAATGCACCAATTCTGATTATACATTGTATTTTCCACACAAAAGTAAATTAGCCAAGTCAATTTTAGCCCAAATCAAATATACATTGCCAATACATGAATGTTGTCTAAATAAATCACCCAATCCACTAACCGTGACAGTAAAAACGCTAGTATCATACAATAGTTATGGTCTATAGCTGCCATGGAGACTACTGAGCTCAGTGAAACATCAGACCGATATCACCGCGACACAACACTGGCACAAAAGTTAACCACGCATACGAACCATGTCCATAAATAGCGGTAGGGCACCAAATTAATTTAACCATAGCTCAATAAAAGGAAACTTAGCTTAGCTTACCGATAGAGTAGATCTCCTGACGAGACGAGGCGGCGGGAAACCCGCCCTCCGCACAATGCGAATTGGGACACGGCTATACAGTGCAAACATTTTGTGCTCGCTTCCGCATACAGCCCGCGCCGCTCGCATCATTGGCAGTTAACCAGCCAATAAGCTTCAACCCCAGGTAAGTGAACCACCCACCGTTCGCGAAAGAACGCAAACACACACAGGCGGCTTCTGCGCCATGAGAGAGACCGCTCAGGAGCCGAGAACCGATTCTTGGCTGTAAATCCGGACCATCGGACCTTTTGTAGTGAATTTGGACCGATCCGGGCTCCGCTGATCGGTACACTCAGATCGCAGAGGTCACAGACCGATAACCGATCCAAATCGGTTAATCTTTACACCCCTACTTTTTATACTTAAAATATGAAAATACATCTTGGTACACAGATTAGAAAAAAATACTTTTTGGACTTAAAATAAGAAATTAAATCATAAGTTGTTTGAATTAAAAAAAAAAAAAGAAAAATTCCAGTGGTAGATGATTTTACTTGTCAAGTGAAATCTACTCAAATGAATTGAAATCTTCTTAAATTGAGTTAAAGGGACAGTGTGTAAGATTTTTACCCGTAATTACCGAAATTGAAGATGCCCATTCAAAAATACAGTGTATACTTAAAAAATTGCTCCTAAGAACAACTGTTGCACATTTACTACTGAAATTACTACTGCACATTTATTTTTATCTTTACTTTCAATGCACATTCTATTGCACATGACCATTTCACTGCTGCATCTTCCATTGCACATTTTGATGCACACTGCACATTTTTGGACATCTGTAAATAGGTATTTATTTATTTATTTATTTATTCTTTTGCACTACTTTTAGATTTTAGACTTAAAGGGACAGTGTGTAAGATTTTTTACTCGTTAATTACCGAAATTGAAGATACCCATTCAAAAATACAGTGTTTTCCAAGCCTTTTCACTTCCATCATGAAATCAAATATTCTGTTGGACTTAGATGTACCTGCATAAAAGGGGGATCTTCCCCATGCAGAGGCAGCCATTTTGATTACTAGAGCCGCAGAAGGACATACTGTATTTTGAGCTCCGCCGTTTTTTTTATAGCTGTCAGCACTGGCTCGTGTTTTTCACACGAGATAGTACGCGTTTGGATAAACAACGACAAGCATGTTGCCGGATCACACTTACTCCGCACATACATCGCAGGAGCAAGCACCTTCATCCAGACATGGGACCAAGTCACACATGTGCAAGTCTCAAGTAAGTCTCAAGTCTTCACCTTCAAGTCACAAGTAAGTCTCAAGTATTTTTTTCTTGGGCAAGTCAAGTCAAGTCAAGTCACAGGCTATGTCAAGTCAAGTCAAGTCCTGTAATAGGTCAAGTCAAGTCCAAGTCAAGTCACAATTGGCGTATTGTTGTAATTTTAGCTGCAGAATCTGATCTTAATAAAGTGAAAGGCAATATATAAGAAAGTGTAAGTAATCATCACTGACTAATGTGCCCAACCTGTTATCAAATATGTGTATTGTAAATACTCATGTTCAGTAAAATACACCGTAGACTCAAACAAAACAGTGATAATGTAATTATTGGTTATTTATTGGCAAAAGTGATCTGTACATCGAAAACCAAACTGTTTCACATGTTTTCAACATTGTTTCAGCATTGAGCTGAAACCAGTAACAGCTAAAACAAACTTGTATTAAACTTTGTTACACTCCCTAACTCACTCTGTCACACACACACACACACACACACACACACACACACACACACACACACACACACACACACACACACACACACACACACACACACACACACACAGAATATCCACAAGTAGCTATCCTTTTACAAAGTAACAATAACAGCTAAAACAAATACTAACTTACAGTAAATTAAACTGTCACATTTCTTTGCTCTTTTCTTTGCACATTTCTCTCTCACACTTTCTGTCACTCACACTCACACAGTATATACATAAGTCATTCCCCTTTTGTGAGGAAACAAATAATAGCTAAAACAAATAGCTTATTAATATTAAACGTTGTTACATTTCTCCTCTCACACACACACACACACACACCACACCTCGCGTGCGTAATGGGTCAGGCGCGCTCCTCGAGAGCTCGTGTATTTAGACTACACCTTTGTAAGACACTGACTAAGAGTAAAAAGTGATGAGAGTTTTGTTTATTATTATTATTTGAACGTAGACCCTCGGTCAAGTGATCTCCTGCATACCACAAAACCAAACCAACAACTGATCTGAGCAACGCCAAGAGACATTAACGCCACAGCCCTCCACCACAAGCGCAAACACAGCGCAATTGGGCAATGCGCAACACAGCGCAACTCTCACATCTGAGGGGACGAAACCAGGACTGGACCAGGTCTAGACCTGGACTAAACCGGGATTAAACCACCACGGGCCACTCTTTGCTGATTTCGTGCAGCTGGTTTGTGGCTGGGGGTGAGAGTACGCGGTCCGGGCGCCGCGGATCGTTTTCGTGCTCGCAGCCCCGGTGTACGCGCGGCCTCGTGCCGGTGGTGGTGCACGTGGTGCACGCGTTGCGTCCCAGGACATGGCAGTGCCGTTGAATGAGCACGAAAACATTATGTGACCACGCAAGTCATTCAAGTCATCGTGTCTCAAGTCAAGTCAAGTCCCGAGTCCTAGACTTCCAAGTCCGAGTCAAGTCTCAAGTATTTCATTTTTTGTCGAGTCAAGTCACAAGTCATAAAAACAGCGACTCGAGTCGACTCGAGTCCAAGTCACTAAGTCTCAAGTCCCCATGTCTGCCTTCATCTAAGAGGAAAAGAAGAAGGACATAGTACCTACAGCGGCTGGGGCTTTGTTGCAGCGCGGGCCCGCACCCCGGGTTCAGACCGACCTCTGCCCTCCGCGGTACGCCGAGCTGTCCGCTTTACTTGGTGACCCTCCAGGTCTGCCGTAGCTAGAACCGTAATTGCAATACCCACCATCCACCAATGCGCCACCATCCTACACAGTGTACCTTTAATTTTAAGTTACTTTGATATTACTTTTTGCAATGTAGGTAGGAGTGTCACTATAACAAAATCTGAAGTGCAATATATTGCTGAAGAAAATATAGACGATAAATGATAATGCTGAAACTATTTTATGCCACTGACAGAATAACATTTAAATAGGATTATCTATTTTATTTATTCATTATAAAATAGATAATCCTTTTTATTCTTATTGATTTGCAGTTTCACCTAACCACATGCTCCACAAGCAGAAGTTTGACTGTGGACCTCGTCTAGCATATCATCGTTGATTAGAATTTACTGAATCGATCATGGTTAACATTTTTAACTGCTCAGTCCTGGAACTAGTGTGGTATTTCTCCAATGATTGGATTAAGATTGAGAGACTTGTGATTCATTTTAATAACAAAGCACTATGTTAATTTGGTTTGATGACGTATAACTTAAAGGACTTGGACCTGATTTTTCTCAAGTATTTAAGCAAAATTTGTCAATTTGACTGGCGTGCGCTTAAGTTTCCTTTTTGTTTTCTCTGTAGATGCAAAGGCATTGCCGCAGAGCATATGCTCTTGTTTTGATAAATAACTTTGCTCAATTACTATTTGGTTACCTGAATGGAGGTGGAGGCTTATGGACGTGGTGTGTTTGGCTCATGTTATGAGTTTGGCTTCAACTTTATGTGGACACATCAGAGTGTGACTGACGTGGATTTATTATTGCGTGCATCACTTTGGCTTTGATACACTGTAAACACTGCGCACTGGAGACTGCGTGTGTTTTCGGGTGGATATAATTTCACATTGCACTTCTTTAACTCTTCTGTTTTACCGGAAAGTGAGCATCTCCGCTGTTGTTAAATAACAGTTACAGGTTTGCACTATTTAGCTTAACCCTAAAAAGGAGGCAGTACAGATCACTTTATGCAGTGGAAAAAAATCAGGGTCCGCGCTGTTTCGTCCTGTACCGACCCTATGTAAACAAGGTGTTCAGAAGTAACTGAATATATGTACCAAGCATACATATTAAATCTGAATAATTTTGAATAACTGCATTAAGGTACAGTTACTTTATATTTGGTGATATTCAGAATACTTTTCTAAAATCAAAGGATTATTATTATTAGCCTGTTCACTTGTAAACATCCCCACTTACAAGTGAACAGGCTAATAATAATAATAGGCGCGCAGTGATAGGATTCGAGAGAAAATAGCACCAAGCGAATTAGTTCGTTTTCACACCTGCCTTGTTTGGTTCGTTTAAAACGAGCCAGAGTTCGTTTGCTCCTTTGATTCGGACCTTTTGGGCTGGTGTGAATAAAAAACAAAAATCTCGATCTGGAGCAAACAAGCGAACTGAGACCACCTAAAAAGCTCGGGCTCGGCACGGTTCCATTCGAATCCTGGATGCAGACCGGACTCGAGCTGATGCAAGTTGGCTTTTTGTACTTAATGAGCTCCCGTTGTATGTCGAGCATTATGGGAAACTGAGGCTTACGAAATGAAACTAAACTAAACTAAACTTATGAGGCTTACTTACGTTTTGCGTGAAGAGCAAGAGTAAGAACTTGATGTACGCACATGAGCGCTGTCCTCCGTAGCCGTCTTGTCCTGTGTCTTCTTCGTTTGAAAATTGATTGTAAAATAGTGTAAACCTCATGATGCTGCTCAAACATTTGTGCGAACTGTAAAAACAGCAAACCATATCGCTATGACTACATTGAAAACAGCATTATTACTATTATTCTCTTCCTTCCGTGTTTGGACACGGCGTTTTGACACGGCTCATTTCTGTCCAATGTCAGAGGACACTGTCAGCGATAAGTCAGTGTTAATGCACGACACTGCTGAAGGGGATGCCATACAGATTCACATCAAAAAACCCAAACTATCCCTTTAAATGCGACTTGCGTATTCAAATTAAAGTACTCTTTAACTTTAATTCAGGTATTCAATATTCTGTAACTAAACACATTTTCAAACTATTCCTTCCATCTCAATATCAATAAAAATCCAGAAGCTGTTCTAGAGTCAGTTATAGTCACATGTTACAAAATTAGGACACATTTAAGACAATGCACAGAAATAGCTGTTACAATTAATTTAGCTTTCCCAGTAATAGTAAACAACGTGACAGCCAGCATAATGGAGCAATTGGCAAACTTGCAAGCACCATTACCTTGAGTATAGCTATTTCAAACAAGATTGCTATTTTTACCCAGAAAACATATCAAATTAATTTCCTTTCTTTCTCCTTTCCAAATCAGTTTTCTGACATTCTATTCGGGTCGGAGCTTGAAGTGAATCACTGCGTAGATGTTTTTTAAAAGATGCTCTTTGTAACTTTGTACCTTTTTGGTTGGGGTCTGTCACCTGCTTTTTCTATGACATATTATGTCATTGATCTGCCTGGAATGCTTCACAGTATGACATTAAAAGATCTACCTTATATTTATTCAATTACAGGTGGTTTTATTGCTCAGAAATAGCTGGAAAAACAGGATTCTGATTGTGAGTGGGGTTGCCTCTCCCCAGATCTAATCTGTAATTTGGTCTGGTTTGATCTTCACGAAGATAGAAATATTTAATGCCATACTGTGAAGCATTCCAGACAAAGTAAAAACAGCTTCATGGAGAAAAGCATTTGACAGAATCTACACCACAAAAGTAGCATTTAGAAAGTATGTAACAGAAATGGGAATGTTTTCTGCATATTGGATTTTAAGAGGGGATGTGATGCAAAATAGATTTTTGGAGCTTTCTACAATGTTATAACATTGTTCCCACATCACAAACATGCCTGAAGAGGTTTTATATGTCATCCATGTTTGAGTAATCTAAACATCTCTCCCGGGCCCTGTTCGAACCCTCCTAGCTGTAAGATTCTGTCCAATGCTCAGCCCACAAGCCAACGTCACCCATACTCTCACACAAATACGCTACAACTTCACAAACCTCTTCCGATGTGCAGTATTTCATGGATCGCATGCCTTTGTGTTGTGATAGTGCTCTGAAGGGGGAGTGATTTAGCACAGTGCAGCAAACAAGGGGGACTCAGAAATGTCAAAACCTAAACTGAAACTTGACAAAAAGGACATCCCAGTTTCGTTTTTCCCTTGTGATCTAGAGTATATCATCCCATTAAGGTGATTTATAACAACAGAAATTACACGGTCTTATATATAGAAAAAAGGAAATACCAAGTCCACTGTTTTAAGTCAGTTGAGATGCTAGGTGAATAAATTGAGCAAACTGATTCCTTTGACTCAGACCTACTGATGACATCCTCCTTGGACTGGCCCAGTTTTGGAATGAGCGAATTGATTTATGGTCCTGTGCTTTCACCTGCAACATCTGAATATTAATACAGCATCTTGCCATCTACACGTGATTACACAGAGATGGTATGTCATGGTATGTTACAGTTCTTTAAAGGCCCTATATTACACAAATTTGACTCTTGTGAGCTTTAAAGCCCCAGTGTGTAGGATTCGTGGCGCATAGGTGGATGGTGCTATTGCACTTTCTGTTTTAGCTACGGCAGACCTCGAGGGTCACCCGGGCGCGCGCACGAGCCGCATGCTGCTACTGTATAAATAAAACGCGGCCCCGTTTTTTTGTGTTTTTTTTTTTTCTCATGAAAACACACATTCCCGATCATGTACCATGACACTCTACACATCAAATGAAACCTTACAGTCTCCTCTTTTTGACTATGCAATTCATTTCCCTGCACAACAATCACTCCCCGAGCACATGGGGATTTTATACGGAAAAGCACAAAATGAGGTTAGCTTACCTTAGAATGCTTTGCACAGGTCAAACTCTGTATTTCACCATAAACTTGCTCTCAATCTGTCCGTAAGGATCCAGCGAATAAAATCCAGTAAAACAATTTAGTCCAAAACACGTGTTAGATCCATTACGACGTCTGATCCGGCAGCATGCTTGTGTTGTTTACCCAAAACCATGAGCCTTGCCGAAGGCGAAGGCGGAGCCCAAATGTCCTCTTGTATTCAAAATGGCTGCCTCTGCATGGGGAAGATCCCCCTTTTATGTGACTATATCTAAGTCCAAAAGAATACTTTGATTTCATGATGGAAGTGAAAAGGCTTGGAAAACAATGTATTTTTGAATGGGTATCTTCAATTTCAGTAATTAACGGGTAAAAATCTTACAGACTGTCCCTTTAAGCCATGTTATAATGTGAGTTGTGTTTTGTTTCATTTACACGTTTGAGTAATCCCTTATTATTAGTCTGTCTACATCTCCTAATTCACTGGAGACTGGCAATTCCAGAACTGAAATCATCCAAATAATTGGTTTAAGGAGTTTAAAAACATAGTGGAGCACTTGTATTACCACATGACATACCAAGCTGGGACCGAGTGTTTTCAGTTTCAGAGAAGAAAGAAAACACAACTCCAGGTATGTTTGTAATGAGGAAACAACATTATGGGCCCTATATTGCCCCCGATCTTTACAACAGATCCATCGTTAACAAGGGGGCATGTCCAGGTCAGGCTGTACTTCGCTGCTGGAGGCTGGGGTGGGACAGCACAAGTATGGTGATGACATCTCAACCAATCTGTGACCGCTGTGGCATTTAAAAGCACTGCCAGTGTTGGTAATGTCTGCAATCTTTGCCTCATTACCAGGCAGCAAAGCGAGTGTGGGGAAAAATTATATATGAGTACAACAAAACAGCTCCGGAGCTCCACGATGCAAGTACCAGTAGAGACGCCAGGGATATAGAATTTTGGATGGGACGTGACAGAACTGGCTGCGTTTGTGTCCCTATCACACACACGCACCCCTGTGTGCCCGTGCACTCACATTAATCTTTTTAGTTTTCTCTGCGTTCCTTCGTTCGTTTGCCTTCCATCCCACAGCAGACCCGCTGACCACTGCTCTCACCCTGGTAGCACCTGCTCCTGCCTGTCCCAGCAATCCACTACCGTGTCTCTCACCTGAGGTACAAGTTTCCACTGCTGCTACAGTTGACAGCTCACATTCTCGTCTCACAGGTGTCCACTGCATTTGTTCCCACACAGGTGAATGTCTTGCGGATTTTGGAATACGTTTATTGTCATGTAAATGTTCCTGATTTTACTGCTTTGCGCACAGACGTGGATTAAATCATTAACACACGAGGAGGGTGACTGCATGACCTGCCTTTGTCCTGCACAGGTGACTGATATGCACCATGAGCGCACAGAGCAGGACGTGCAGGTGTCTTGAGCCACTGTTCAAACCTCCACTTATCGCTGCTGCCAAGAGAGCAGCACATATGAGATGTGCGTCTGCTCTGCTGTCACAGCCCTGAGATGTCAGTGAATGCACACGCTGATCTCTATCAGAGTCCGGCCGCTCCACGGCTCCATGCAGTTATCTACGGTTGTGATGGTCGCCTGTCTACTGGCAACTACCTTTATAAACTAACCAAAGAGGCACAATGGAAATAATTTGGTCACAAAATTAAACGGAGTTGATGGCAGAAAGGGCACAAGGACGCAGCATTAGGACCGCAGACAGGGTAGGAAAACACAGTTTAGGAAAGTGCTGTAAATGGCCTCATGCCGATTGAGCAGCTTTTGTACAGATCCAGCTCAAACCATATTATAGAACAGTGCTAAGCCGATCCAGGAAGGGGCTGTGCTCGGCTGCAGGCGGGCATCTGGACGGCACACGAACATCCCGCACAGCACACAAACATGTTATGAATATTGCAGTAGCGCTAAGATCAGGGGCAAGATAGGGCCTTATAACATAAATGGCTATGTGACATTTTTGAACCATACGTGAATGGACTTGGATTTTTTTTTTTAATAATGGCAAATGTACAGATAGAAGGAAGGAGTTTTTCTGAGCCTCAAATGCTGAATACTGGAACTAAAACATGCATGAATCAATTAAAATATAACTTTGATAAGGGAACACTGTTAAAAAGGTTAAAAGTAAAACAAACAAAAAAGTCAATTTTACAAAGAAATTCTTCATCTTCTTCATCTTCTTCTTCTATAACATAAAAACCACAGCTGATGTGAGTGGCCCTGGATGTGTTGCCATAGCACCCATGAGTGCTGTGCCTAACACTATAGAAGTGGCTTCTATAGGGAGTAAAGACCATTTGAGCATTGGCTAAGTCGACTATTGTGAGCAGACTTTATTGGTCCTATATTGTGCAAAATTGTGTCTTGTGAGCATAAAACCACGTTAGAATGCTGTTACCTCCTCAAAAACATACCTGGAGTTGTGTTTTGTTTCATTCACACATGTTTCAGTAGTTCTGGTTTATTCTGTCTACTTCTGCAAAGCTCAAAATGCTCTGCTCCACCTTGTGATGTCATGTAGTGGTAGTTTGTAAGTTAAGAGCTACCTTTTACCTTTTGATCACTAGAAATTGGCAAAAAGAAGGGCTAAACTCATCCAAACGATTCAGTGAAGGTATATGTAGTTTAAAAATAGAGTGGAGCACTTCCTGTATTACCACATGACATCACTAGGTGGAACAGAGTGTTTTCCAAGAAGAAGAACTCAGCCTAAATATACAGGATTTGTGTGTGAATGAAAACAAACATAACTCCAGTTATAGTCATTTTGATGAAAAAAAAAATAAAAATAAAAAACATAACAGAGATCAGAGAAGGGTGGAAAATTTCCGGAAAGTTTCCGGAAAATTTTCATGGAAACTTTGGTGTGGGAATTTTGGGAATTTTCAAATTGGTAACTTGCACAGATGTTTTGGGAATTTATGGGAATTATTGTGAGTCATATACCAACATAAATATAAACATTTTATTTTGTCATCAGCAGCATTATTGTAAAAGGAAACAATTAAAACACATGACTCACATGATTTATTTGTAAGAAGAACTTTATCAATGCGTATCTCCTTCACTCAAAACATGAACATTGGCTAAAATGTGTCTTATAATTCAAAATTTAAAATGAAAGGAACTCTCCTCCTGTCCAAAAACTTGAATTCAAAATGTTAAATGAAAGCAGCTCTCCCCTCTGAAAAGTCTTTCTTGAATGTCAAATAAAGTCAAAATACACTCAACAAAAATATAAACACAACACTTTTGTTTTTGCTCCCATTTTTCCTGAGATGGACCCAAAGATCCAAAATTCACTCCAGATACACAACACTACCATTTCTCTCAAACATTGTTCACAAATCTGTCCAAATGTGTGACAGCGAGCACCTCTGCCCCGCCGAGACAATCCACCCCACCTCACAGGTGCGCCACATCAAGATGCCGATCCGACATCATGACCAGTGCACAGGTGCGCCCCAGACTGCCCACAATAAAAGGCCACCCCGAAATATGCATTTTTTTTGCTTTATTGGGCGTCTGGGGACTCAGAACCAGTCAGTATCTGGTGTGACCACCATTTGCCTCATGCAGTGCAACACATCTTCTTCGCATAGAGTTTATCAGATTGTCAGTTGTGGCCTGTGGAATGTTGGTCCACTCCTCTTCAAAGGCTGTTATGGACGAAGAACACAGGTGCATTTTATTGATGGCATTTTGAATGCACAGAGATACCGTGATGAGATCCTGAGGCCCATTGTTGTGCCATACATCCATGAACATCACCTCATGTTTCAGCAAGATAATGCACGGCCCCATGTTGCAAGGATCTGTACACAATTCTTGGAAGCTGAAAATGTCCCAGTTCTTGCATGGCCAGCATACTCACCGGACATGTCACCCATTGAGCATGTTTGGGATGTGCTTGACCGGCGTATACGACAGCGTGTACCAGCTCCCACTAATATCCAGCAACTTCACACAGCCATTGAAGAGGAGTGGACCAACATTCCACAGGCCACAATTTACAATCTGATAAACTCTATGTGAAGAAGATGTGTTGCACTGCATGAGGCAAATGGTGGTCACACCAGATACTGACTGGTTCTGAGTCCCCAGACCCCCAATAAAGCAAAAAAAAAAGCACATTTCGGGGTGGCCTTTTATTGTGGGCAGTCTGGGGCGCACCTGTGCACTGGTCATGATGTCGGATCGGCATCTTGATGTGGCGCACCTGTGAGGTGGAGTGGATTGTCTCGGCGGGGCAGAGGTGCTCGCTGTCACACATTTGGACAGATTTGTGAACAATGTTTGAGAGAAATGGTAGTGTTGTGTATCTGGAGTGAATTTTGGATCTTTGGGTCCATCTCAGGAAAAATGGGAGCAAAAACAAAAGTTTATTTTTTTGTAAGCTTCTCAAGCCTGGTTTTTGCATGTTCTCTATTTTACCAAATACTTTCAAGCTTCTTCCTCAATGTCCACAGTGTTCACTTCCTCAACATCAGACTCCTCATCTTCTTCAGTGTCTGTGTCCGTGTCTGTGTCCAGTCTTCTGGAGGATGGTTCTGTGTCAGGCTCAAACAGCCTGAGGTTTGCACGTATGGCCACTAATTTCTCCACTCGCTCATTCATGAGCCTGTTCCCAACTTTTGAGCGTGTGTTCCCATTGTGTGTGTGTGTGTTCTGTATTTGCTGTGAGCTCAGAAAAGTCGCTTTAGCTCTTCAGAATTCTTGTTATTGTGCATGTGATAAAGGAATGCCAAATGCATGTTGAGGATGTGGCTCGATGGCTCTGCACAAAATACTGTCCTACTATTCACAGAAATTTGATTATTTTAGCCAAGATTATGCTACAGTATTTTTTCTACCAACTAGGCCTATATTGATGCCCCTAACCTTCAACTTTGATAATTCCCAGTTTATTCCCATTAATTACCGCAAATTCCCGCAAATTCCTGTTAATTCCCAGAATTTTGCAACCCTAATTATCACCAGATGACATCACAAGGTGGGGGAAGCATTTTGAGCTTTCGAGTAGGGAACAGGCTAAATATGAATAATAAGCAATCAAGTATGAATGAAACAAAACAACTCCAGGGGTGTTTTTTTTTGCATCATAGGCGATATAAGGAGCTTGAAAACTGCTGGATAAACTCACCATTTTCAAGGTGATAGTTATAAAAAGAAATGCGTATTCACCACTATTTATGTTTGCTATATTTCCCTGCAGGTACTGTATTTTTTTTCTTCTGAGAGAGAGAATCTTGTGGCACTTTTGTAGCCTTTTTGTCCTTTTAGCTGCATACCCCTCTGGTGATGAGTACCTACAGCCATTCTCTCTCTCCCTCTCTTGTTTTCTTTCTCTTGATTATCTCTCCTTCTCCCCCTCTCTTTCCATCCCTCTCTCTAAAAGGCCAGCGCACACAATAGAAACTGCTTCAGCTCTGCCTGTCAGACGTAGCAGGAGGTGCGATAAGAAGTGTTTCTCTTTTATGAATTAGAAGATTCTGTAAAATGCCTCACCGCGGGAGGAGAGCCATGTCAGATTAACCCTGATACATAATATTAACCTAATTCAGCACTAAACCAAGCTAAAACCACTTCTCGGTCTATTTTCTGGTTTAAAAATGTAAATGGAAGGAAGGGTCTGAGCTTGAAGGGTCTGGGCAGGTCTGTTTTTGTGTTTTGGTGATGCGTGACGACTGGTCTCAGCTGGTTTTGGCAAAGGTTCTGCTGCAGTGGACAGATGGACAGCTCGTCACAAATCCACTTTTAACCTCCACTTGGAAAATATCAATGTCATTTAAAGTCATGTCTCTTTGAAACATGCTGTTGAAATAGAGCTGGTATCTGTACATCTTTTGATATTCATGTTAATTGACAGACAATACAAAGTTTAACTCAATGCCATTTCAAAAAAATAAAATAAAATAAAAAATGCTATGCTACTGTAGGCTAATATCGACTTCCAAGATATCTGCCAATATCCAATTTTGGTCCATAAATTGGTGTAATAAGACTATTTACTAGCCAATGTTGGCCCAAAACATCATAATATTAAAAATATATGTATTTTAACAAAAATGTGTCAATAAGAAAATATTGCTGCTGCTACTACAAAATAGTTATTGTACACTAATGTCTAAACTGAATCTCCCTTGACCAAAGCAACAGCAAATGCTCATCAGGTATCCACTTAAAAAAAAAAAAAAAAAGTCAAAACAAAAGTCAATTAATTAACTTTATTATTAAAGATCCCATGACATGGTACTTCTTGATGCGTTTATATGGCTCCTTAATGGTTCCCTAATACTGTAAATGAATCCTTCTTCAAAATCAACACTCAGAGAAACAGAGATAAGATGAGAAAGAGTAATTTTTCTCTCTCTGAACAGTACATAATGGGTGTTGTTGCTTGAATGCAAATGAGGAGAAAAGAGATGGCCTATAGTAGAGGGTGGGGGCGTGGCCAAACTCTCCGCTCTCCGCTCTCAGCTCTCAGCGGTCCGCTCTGATCCATTTCCGCGTTTTTGCGGGGAGAAGAGATTTGAAGTGTTCCATTGAAAAATAAACACATTTCCACAGAAAATAAAATTAAACCACTGCTGTTCAAAGGTCCAGAGGCTCAGATAAAGGACTTCCGAGCCTAGAAACACTCGGACGTGCCTCCAGGCAAATAAAAAAACGCATTTCGCATTGCCTAGCGCATTCGCAGTCCAAACTCTCTGGGCGTGATTTACAGAGACGCTGAGTACAGACAGACGGGGGTGGAACTGCATTTGCATTTCTTTTTTCGATCTGACGTCAATAAGGTGCCTTGTTCAAAATCGCCCGTTTGAGCTCCGATTTTTTGTAACGCAGAAAAGGATCGCAAATGCGCAGTTTAGACATTTCGCAACTTTTAACTATGGGGGGGCCTAAACAGGGTAGGGGAGCTCACATTAACGTTCAAAAACATCAGAAAGTGAAAATTTCATGCCATGGGACCTTTAAGGCACTTTTCATACAAAGGCTGTAATACAAAGTGCTTTACACACACCCAACCAACTAGGGATGGGCGATACCAGTTATTTTTGTTTCGATACGATACCAAGTAATACCAGGGTTAGAATCCCGATATCGATACCGATACTTTCATAAATTTTTTAATACTGCAGAAAAACACTAACCTGGCTCTAACTAGATACTGTACATTGGCTTCGCAAAGCTCCACCAGGGGCTTAGCTCCACACATTCTAACACCAGATATCTGAAAAAAATTATTTGATGAAAATGGCAATGCAGACATCAAAACTATTGTAAATTGGGCACTTGCAGCCTATGGAAAAAGACAACAAATGAAATATCAGAATGTTTATTTTCACATAACAATGGCACATTATAACATGACTTAAAGGTCCCATGACATGAAATTTTCACTTTCTGAGGTTTTTGAACATTAATGTGAGCTCCCCTACCCTGTTTAGCCCCCCCCCCCCATGGTTAAAAGTTGTGAAATGTCTAAACTGAGCATTTGCGATCCTTTTCTGCGTTACAAAAAATCGGAGCTCAAACGGGCGATTTTGAACAAGGAAACTTATTGACGTCAGATGGAAAAAAGAAATGCAAATGCAGTTCCACCCCCGTCTGTCTGTACTCAGCGTCTCTGTAAATCACGCCCCCGTGCAAAAACAAGTAAATGATACAGCTGTGGGCTCTGAGCTCTGAGCGGGTACTTTGGCCACACCCCCACCCTCTACTACTGGCCATCTTTTTTCTCCTCATTTGCATTCAAGCAACAACGCCCAGAATAAAAAGTTTGAGAGAGATATTTATGACTCTTTCTCATCTTATCTCTGTTTCTCATGCACTGAGTGTTGATTTTGAAGAAGGATTCATTTACAGTATTAGGGAACCATTAAGGAGCCATATAAAAGCATCAACAAGTACCATGTCATGGGATCTTTAATATTTCTGACTTGGCTGATGAGCTCTCCCATTTTTAACCATATACTAATGGAAACTTAAGGCGTACGGATCCACAAACAACACAATTACAAAAAAAGTGCCTCTTACTCTTTTACACAGACAAAACAATTATGAACGTGCAGAACGTAATAAAACTTGTGGTCTCCCATGGCTCCCACAGCCCCGCGCCGCTTTGACTGAAATCTCACAGCAGTGAGTCTATGGCGGGATGACGTACTACCCCACGTTTGGTGAGAACGCGGAAGGAAAGTAGTGCCTGACAACTGGCAATGGTTGAATAATGAACAAAACACATATGAATTTGAACTAAATAAACTGAAAGTTAAGTCAGTAAGAAAACATGACTTGGTATCGATAATTTAATACCAGGATCGATCCATATTAAATACCCCATCAGGATTGAAATATCGATACTTTGGTATCGATCCGCCCATCCCTACAACCAATCAACAAGCCAACCAAATCATATACATTTGAGAGCCACCACTTTATGTGACTTTTGCTAGGTGAGCCCTGCCAATAATTACTACTATTACTACAGCTAGTACAACCACAACTGTAGCTATCCTTCTCCTAGGATCTTTTACTATAACCATGTGCTACTGCTATTCCAAATTTGCTACCACTTCAGTACCAGTGAAACTCCTGCTACTAATAATAGCTTTATCTACAGTCTTTGGGGACGGTTTGTAAATGCTCTGTGCATAATAGCCTATTTCCTGACGTTAGCCAGCCCCTGCATTGTCCCTGCTTTGCATATTTGGTGCTTACATTTAGCCAAATGGGACTTGTATCTGTGTTCATCCTCTCAATTAACTTGTAGCGGAAACATTGATTTCCCCAAAGGTCAAATTATTCCTCTGACATAGCGCCCCCTTTCATAGGTTGCCTCTTGTTTCACTTTCCTTAGTCTACTTATTAAGCGTACTTTTATTGGACTAATAGGTCTGCAATTCCAAGGCAGCTTCTGATGTGCAGCCTTTTGAGTCCATGAGCTCTGGCTTCAGTGGTTTTGTGACTTGTTCAACAGCTTAGAGATCATAAAAATGTCTCCCTTATTATCCAGGGAATAAGGACATAATGGTGTAGCAGTGATCGTTTTCAGTTTGAAGGTTTATTTAATTTTGTTTATAAAATGAATAAACCTACCTTCTCACTGCACAACAAAGTCCAGCCAAGTTAAGATTACTTGAATTAAAATTTGGCTTTTTATACTTAAAATATGATATGACATCTTGCTACACTTAAGATAAGAAAAACAACAACTATGTGCACTTGAAATAAGAAACAAAATGAATGAAGAATTATTCGTATTGGCATTGGTACTGGCATTTTACTTTTCAAGTTGAATCTTTTCAAATAAAGTGTTGTTAATTTAAGTCATTTGAACTTACCTAGATATTGCTTTTTACAGTTTCCTGGTCACAGAATACAGAATGCACAAGAAGGATCTGAAAGTTTGTGGTTGGATCCTGGTCCATCAAAATTTCATTATGCTTGCATAATGACAATAAAGAATCTTAAATCATCTTGAGTCTTGTTGCTTGTAAACTTGTACAAAATAATTAATGTGATCTTGTGTCCCTTGAGGAAGAGTTGCCCTGCGTAATAAGAGCCATTCTTCAATGTCACTGTATGTACCTGACTCAGGGAACCACAGAGACCTTTTCAGGATTTTGGGAGAGAATTTTTAAATCAGTGGTTCTTAATTTGCTTCTTTGAGGTTGGTGAGGTTGGCCTTGACCCTCTCTCTCCACATTGCCAGCTCCAACTGACTTTTGCAATGAAGCCTTTCTAGTTTGCAACCACAAATCACCCAGAAAAAGTCAGATGGGACAAGAACTTGTAAAGTTCACACAAAAAGTTACCAGGCTTTGTTCTAAAACAGCCTTGCCAGGGCTATATGGCTCACTTCTTTTGTAGAATAAATTGTCTAAATAAACAAAACATCCAGGCAGATACAGCAAGGCCTCTATACCAGTGTTGTCATAATATGAATTCTATTTTGATACTAAGGAATAGACTCAATACCGATTCTGATACTGATAGTAAAACACTCTTGGTTTTATACTTGTTCTGGTACAGCTCAAGGTCATTCTAAAGCTATTCAGAAAAGGTTCATTTCTGTCCTGTGAATGTGACTTTTTTAGTATTGATACCTGCTCAAATGAACAAATGAAAATCTAGTTTCAATACTAATTTTAGTCGAATCAATTATCTGATTTTCATATATTTTTAAGATAATGACCCAAAGCACTCGTCCAAACTGTGTAAGGGTCATTTGGAGACGTGTGAACAGCGTCATCAACTGCAGGTTATGACATGGCCGCCCCAGTCTCCAGACCTGTCACCCATAGAAAAAGTGTGGGATTATTTGGATATTAAAGTGCGCTCCAGGAATCCGACTAACGTTAAACACCTGTGGAAATGTCTTCAGGATGAGTGGAAAACTATAGAGGATGGATATCTTGAAAAATTGTTGGACAGAATGCCTCGAATTTGTAAAGCTGTGAATAAGGCCAAAGATGGTTATTTTGATGAAAAAGCTATTTAACTTGATATTATTACATTTTTTGCAATAATATGCCTTTACACATGATGGAATTTGCTTTAATATATCAATAAATTGATTTGTTGTCATTACCAATACGTCTTGTTATCATTATGAAAGTTCAGAAATACACAGTCGTCCTAATACAGGACGAGGTCAGGCAGTGTATATATATATATAAAATGGTATGGTTAATATTGTCAACTGAACCGCAAAATGGATTTACTATAAATTATGTTGAAATCTTGTCTTGTCTCATCTCGGGAGAATTGTGTAAAAGAAAATGTACCCATTCACCCTGGCTTACAATGATGTAACTATACAACCTAGACAAGCTCTATAGTTTGAACAGAGTATATATAGTATATAGAGTATATATAGTTTGTTACAGTAAGATTCAACTTATTTATAACGTTTCCCTACTTTGAACTCTTCATAGGTCCAAGGAGTTGATCAAGGAAGCCATCAAGGACAATGACTTCATGAGCAATCTGGAGGCGTCTCAGATCCAGGAGATCGTGGACTGCATGTATCCGGTGGAGTACGCCAAGCACAGCCTCATCATCAAGGAGGGAGACGTGGGCTCTCTGGTCTACGTCCTGGCAGGTAAGACAACACCAAACACATGAGAAATGTTTGTGAATCCTATTTTCTTTGCACACACCTCCATAGATCTAACTGCAAAAAGAAAGGGTATTTTTGATGAGATGATTGGACAGGTGAGAAAATGGTTCACAACGCTGCATTTAATGACATTTTGTTGATTGCAGTTGACGACAAAGTAAGCCCACAGAGAATTTGAGACGTGACTGAATTTTTTTCTACTTCAAGGTGCTGCACTGTATACATTTCGGGTGGAGGGTCTGCCAAATGCTTTTCTCCATGGAGATGTTATTGCTTTGTCTGGAATGTTTCACAGTATGATATTAAACCTTTCTGTCTTCATGGAGGTTACAGGTCAGATCTGTGGAGAGGCAACCCTGCTGACAGTGAGAATGTCTGTTTTCCTAGGTATTTTGAGCTATAAAACCAACTGTAACTTAATAAAAATAAGGTATAGCTATTTAATATCATACTGTGGAACATTCCAGGCAGAGCAATGACATAGCATAGAAACAAGCAACCCCAACAAAAAGTTAGATAGTCCCCCCCTTTCAGCTTTTACTTACTGTGGATTTACTTGATGTGAAAATATTGACAGCATAAGCACAGAAAAATAAGTCAAAATTGGCTGATCAAAGTAAATACATTTGACCGTGGTGACTCAGAGTTTCAAGTAATGCCTGTTAAATAACCTCAGTGTAACAATATATAATATACTGCAGTCGAAGTTCAAACTATGTGCTTTGATTGAGGTCACATACAAGTGCAAACCCAGAGGTATTATTATGTCGAATATGAAGGCGGTAGACGGCCCACTAGCGCAGAAGCCAGTTTGGTGTTTGCAATCTGAAGAAAACAGTTTAATCACAGTCTGTAATGGGAGTTGGAGAGGCGGGTTGTTAGATCTGAAGAAATTAGCAGACTCATCTACACTCAACAAAAATATAAACGCAACACTTTTGTTTTTGCTCCTATTTTTCCTGAGATGGACCCAAAGATCCAAAATTCACTCCAGATACACAGCACTACCATTTCTCTCAAACATTGTTCACAAATCTGTCCAAATGTGTGACAGCGAGCACCTCTGCCCCGCCGAGACAGTCCACCCCACCTCACAGGTGCGCCACATCAAGATGCCGATCCGACATCATGACCAGTGCACAGGTGCACCCCAGACTGCCCACAATAAAAGGACACCCCGAAATGTGCATTTTTTTTGTGCTTTATTGGGGGTCTGGGGACTCAGAACCAGTCAGTATCTGGTGTGACCACCATTTGCCTCATGCAGTGCAACACATCTTCTTCACATAGAGTTTATCAGATGATCAATTGTGGCCTGTGGAATGTTGGTCCACTCCTCTTCAAAGGCTGTTATGGACGAAGAACACAGGTGCATTTTATTGATGGCATTTTGAATGCACAGAGATACCGTGATGAGATCCTGAGGCCCATTGTTGTGCCATACATCCATGAACATCACCTCATGTTTCATCAAGATAATGCACGGCCCCATGTTGCAAGGATCTGTACACAATTCTTGGAAGCTGAAAATGTCCCAGTTCTTGCATGGCCAGCATACTCACCGGACATGTCACCCATTGAGCATGTTTGGGATGTGCTTGACCGGCGTATACGACAGCGTGTACCAGCTCCCACTAATATCCAGCAACTTCGCACAGCCATTGAAGAGGAGTGGACCAACATTCCACAGGCCACAACTGACAATCTGATAAACTCTATGTGAAGAAGATGTGTTGCACTGCATGAGGCAAATGGTGGTCACACCAGATACTGACTGGTTCTGAGTCCCCAGACCCCCAATAAAGCACAAAAAAAAATAAAAAAATGCACATTTCGGGGTGTCCTTTTATTGTGGGCAGTCTGGGGCGCACCTGTGCACTGGTCATGATGTCGGATCGGCATCTTGATGTGGCGCACCTGTGAGGTGGGGTGGATTGTCTCGGCGGGGCAGAGGTGCTCGCTGTCACACATTTGGACAGATTTGTGAACAATGTTTGAGAGAAATGGTAGTGTTGTGTATCTGGAGTGAATTTTGGATCTTTGGGTCCATCTCAGGAAAAATGGGAGCAAAAACAAAAGTGTTGTGTTTATATTTTTGTTGAGTATATTTTAGTGTCAGTATATTGTTGCCCATTGTTCTTTCAGCATTGCATATTTTAATGGTTTTGATGGTTTTGAATCTCCCTCTCGTGAAAGAAAAAGGTCGAAAAAAATTGGTGCTCAAAATCAAGTGATTTAATTACTTACATAACTGATAATGAATTAAAAAGTCATCTCTTAAAGAGGCCATATCATGCTATTTTCTAATCTAAGTTATAATTTTGTTTCCTCATCAAATCATGCTTGGAGTTGTGTTTTGTTTCATTCACATGTTTAACACACAAACCCTGGATATTTAGGCTGAGTTTTTATCTGAAACAGAAAACAGTCCGTTCCACCCTGTGAGCAATTTACAAAACAAAACTCACCATTACATTTGATATATGTAATAGCCAAATTAATATAACTCATCTAACTTTTTGTAAAATAAACTTGAACACAGTTGACAATGTAGAAGTCGTTTGTGCAGTGCCTCCATCCAGGCCTAAGCTCAGAGCTGTTGTGATGTAGCGATCAGTCAGCCACAGAGTCCACATAAATCAGACTTCAGCGGGCACCTCATACTCCAGAGTCAAAGGTTGAACAATAAAAGGTGGCATTTAAAGGTTAATATTTTACAAGGAGCTGCTATTGATTGAGAGATTTGTCTCTAGTGGGCCACCGTTTTAGATTATGGACTCTGCGTGGCATTTCTGTTTTTACTGTGCTATTGCAACGTAGCTGGAAATTAAAATTGCATTGTGTAACTTTTGTGATGAAGGTTCTGTCAAATGGTTTTCTCCATGGAGATGTTATTCCTGAGTATCTTAAGTCTCTGGATGTTGTAGGGCGGTCTTGGCTGACACGTCTGCAACATCGCGTGGCGGTCGTGGACAGTACCTCTGGACTGGCAGACCGGGGTGGTGGTCCCTCTGTTTAAGAAGGGGGACTGGAGGGTGTATTCCAACCAGTGGTGAAAGTAAAGCGGTGCGCACCGGAACGCAGCACCGGTATAAAATTCACGGCCGGTACGCAGCACCGCTAAGAGAATATGGTTAATGGTGGCCAAAACCCACATTTGAAAAAAAAAGTAAGGTGCGCTATTTAAGTAGAAAACACAAACAACCACACTATGCCATTCGAGAATAACTGAAAGCTACCTGAAACTCTTGTGCAGAGATATCTGCAGTCTGTTAAGCAAGGATTGTCAAAACTTATCTGACTGTAGTCGTGAAAGTCGCCTAAGCCATTGCGAGGCGGTGCTGCGCACTGGTAGAAGGTTTAAGGCCGGCGCGCTGCCTGCACCTGTAAGAGGGTTTATGCTGACTAAAAAATATGAAATAATTAAGTCTATTAAAAAAGTTATGTATTTATGAAAAAGGTGTAAAACGTAAAAAACAACAACAAAAAAACGGGTAAAATGAGTGTTTTTTTCTTTTAAAAAAAACGATAAAGTGATGCACTGGACATTATAGCACCTGTAAGAAATGAAAACTACTTTCACCACTGGTTCCAACTATCGGGGAATCACACTCCTCAGCCTTCCCGGTAAGGTCTATTCCAGGGTGCTGGAGAGAAGAATTCGACTGATAGTCGAACCTTGGATTCAGGAGGAGCAGTGTGGTTTTCGTCCTGGCCGGGAAACACTAGACCAGCTCTATGCTCTCCATCGGGTGCTCGGAGTTTGCCCAACCAGTCCACATGTACTTGTGGATCTGGAGAAGGCATTCGACCGTGTCCCTCGTGGGGTCCTGTGGAGAGTGCTCTGGGAGTACGGGGTTCGGGGCCCTTTGCTAAGGGCTGTTCGGTCCCTGTATGACCGGAGCAGGAGCTGTGTTCACATTGCCGGCAGTAAGTCGCACCTGTTTCTGGTGCATGTTGGACTCTACCAGGGCTGCCCTTTGTCACTGGTTCTGTTTGTTATATTTATGCACAGAATTTCTAGGCGCAGTCAGGGGCCGGAGGGGATCCGGTTTGGGAACCACAGGATCTCATCTCTGCTGTTTGCAGATGATGTTGTCCTGATGGCTTCATCGAACCGGGACCCCCAGTGTGCACTGGGGCGGTTTGCAGCTGCGTGTGAAGCGGCTGGGATGAGGATCAGCTCTTCCAAATCCGAGGCCATGGTTCTCGACCGGAAAAAGGTGGCTTGCCCTCTCCGGGTGGGGAGTCCTTGCCTCAAGTGGAGGAGTTCAAGTATCTCGGGGTCTTGTTCACAAGTGAGTGGAGGATGGAGCGTGAGATTGACAGGCGGATCGGTGCAGCGTCGGCAGTGATACGGTCGCTGTACCGGACCGTTGTGGTGAAGAGGGCTATCTATTTATCTAAAAGGCTATCTATTCTTGCCTGCATGCACTTTTCTTTCTTGTTTCAAACTGTCCCTACCTGGAGCTACTGTGGCAAGTAAATTTCTCCTGCGTGAGATCAATAAAGTCTTATCTTATCTTATCTTATCTTAAATCCACTGAATTGCCCTAAGGTGTGAACGACCACCCAAGTCACATTTTCCATCATCGTTCATGCCCCTAATGAGTCATCTGCTCCTATGATTCCTCAGTGGCATTACAAAACAACTCAAACGCAATCCATCAAAACAAAACTGCTACTTAAAATTATTTTTAATTTCCATTATTACAAAACCAAATTGAGCTGCAAAGTGTGACTAAACAACCAGGCAACTTTCAGTACTTGAGCGACCCTGACTTGTCTTTCTCTGTAAAAAGTGTGATGCAGTTTGGCTCATGTGGTTGGCGTGATGGGCCCAACTATTCTCTGGAGAATATTCCCTCTGTCTGAATGCCAACACAAATGTTATAGCTGCATTCTGTCTTCATTTAGTGACTCACAGGCTTTAACTCCCTGCTCCCACTGCCCTGGATAAGAACTATGACTTAGAAGGTAATTATATTTAGGAGATGACTCAGTCAGCTCGATCAATGTGTACCCGCCTGCATCTCTACTCCAGCTTTCTCCTGGGAATTGGCGCATGTTTTTATACAGAAGTCATGGATCACTGAAGCCACATGGAGAGATACGTCCTACCACTTAAATGTCAATATACGCTATAGGATATCGCCATGTAGAATAATCAATTTAGGTTTTGTTTATGAAGTACTTAGAGCTATTTTTTTGTCTCTAGAAATGCAGTGTATACTACTTTGGCATTTTCTGATCATGTAGTCCAAGCTTGTAATCAGTAAAAGAAGTAGGCAGGATTAGATCATTAACCTTTTGGGATATTTTTTAAAGACAATACAGTAAAGTGTATTTACCTTGTTGACATGTTTCGGCTGCTAGCTGCAAGCATCTTCAGAAGTGTCACCGATGTTGTTGGTGACGTGTCGTATATTAGCTGTTGTTACTTCCGGTAGGTGTGGTCAGCCTGGTGGTGGAGGCCTAGTTTGTTTTAATGCTAGTAGAAGACTTTAATTCTGGAAAATGTCTATGTGTAAAGAAGGCACCTGATTTGTCTGCTATTAATGTTCATATCTTGATTTACAGACAAAATACTGAAATAAAAACCCCAGGATTATGTAGAGTGGGTTAATACAAACATTTTAAGACCAAAATGACGAGGCTCACAACAACAGCTGCAGAGAGAGGGACAACCGTTTTTCAATGAAAAGTGAATTGGAGGCAGAGACGATGGAGCCCGAAGTGCATCCATGCTCACTTCACAGGAATGTGGTGGCTATCGGGGCCTGTTTACACGAGAACGCTTACAGGTAAAAACGACAAAATATTTTATCGGAAGTGCCTTATGTTTAGACGGTGACGGCGTTTTGAGGGCTTAAAAACGCAAAAAACTGAAACCGCCCTCCAAAGTGTTAAACTTGAATACGCTCCGCCGTAGCATTTTCCTCTACACTGCCCAAGACGCAAAACTCTGGTCAAATCTGCTGACGTCGCGTACGTGTTTACGTCACATACGTGTTTACGTCACATACGTGTTTACGTCACATACGTGTTTACGTCACATACCTTGTTTATGTCCACACCTTGTTGCGCCTTCGTAGCTTTGTGGATCTAACGTGGTCTGAAGCAACAGTTGAACTGACCACATGTAATTTTCTTTTGCTACCGGTAGCCATGTTTTGTTTTCCTTTTCCCGCCCCCCCCCCCCCCCCCCCCTTCCGCTCCTCAGGAAAAAATTGTCACTCACACCTCCCCGCATCGCCCCCCCCACGCAGATTTCCTCCTGAAAACGCTTGTCTAAATGCTCGTCTAAAAAGTGAAGACGCAGCACCACTTTTGCGTTTTCTGTTCAGACCGTCATCATATAAACGTAGCCTCAGGGGAGCTATGTCCATTTTATATATACAGTCTATGGTCTGGAACAACTTTACATCATCTATATCAAACAACTTGGCATAAGAATAGTATTTAATTCCAGTGATGAAGTGGCTAATGATGAGTGAAAAGTTTAATTGCAAAAACAGATGCCTCCATTCAGAAAATTTGTCAAAACATATTTCTTCTTCGCACGGAGGGAATAATGTATTGATTTCAGTAAAATCTATTTGGCTTTTGTAAACATTACCAAACAAGAGTAAACTGCAAGCCTCTGGTGACTTTTTAGAATGGATTTTTTCTGTATGTGCAAATGCCATCTTGGATTTTAAAGGGCTCATATTACTCTTCACCTTTACCTTCTGATCTATATTATAATGTTGTTTCCTCATCAAAACCATACCTTGAGTTGTGTTTTGTTTCATTCACACACAAACCCAAAGGGAATTTTTCTCTCAAAACACTTTGTCCCACCTTGTGATGTCATGTGGTATTACAGGAAGTGATCCACTGTGTTTTTAAACTCCACATACTTTCACTAAAATCATTTGGATAATTTCAGCCCTGGAAATTTCAGCCAATCTCTACTAAATTAAAGGTTAAAACTTGAAAACTCGCTTCATGACATCACAATGTGGAATAGAGCATTTTGAGCTTTGGAGATGTATTATAAAGAGTTATTCAAACTTGTGTGAACGAATAAAACACATCTCGAAGTAAGTTTTTGAGGAGGGAACAGCATTATAACATGGCTACAATCTCACAAGAGTCAATTTTGTGTAATGTAGGACCTTTAAAGTTCTGAAATTCAAAACACACCAGATTTACCAACAAAACAAAGCATAACGTACAAAACTGCTCACTCATTACTATTCCACTGGCCCCTCCAAATGTATTGATCAGTCTACTCAGTATGGATCGGCTTGACAAGGAAAACAATGAACTTACAATGTTTTACCAGCGCATTTCTGCAAAATGAATAATGCATTTTTTAGCTCAGACAATAAGAAGAGCGCTCTTGACAGGCCTGCACATGTTAGGCCTGAAAGAGCAGATATGCAAACCGAGGCCTATCTAACTGGCAAATGCAAATCAAATGCAAAACAGTAGAGCAAACTGGCTTGAACATTGTACCAAAATGAAAAAAGTTATGTTTTGTTTCATTCACATATGTTTGAGTAATCCTTTATTATTAATCTGTGTACATCTCCAAAGCTCAAAATGCTCTCTTCCACCTTGTGATGTCATGAAGCAGTCGCTTTTTAGACAGACTAATTATAAAAGATTACTCAAACATGTGTGAATAAAACATAACATAACTCCAGGTGTGTTTTTGAGGAGGTAACAGCATTATAACATGGCTTAAAGAGTCAATTTTGTGTAATACAGGACAGCTACCTTTTACTTTTTGTTCTGCAGAGTTTGGCCATTCCAGATCTGAATTCATCCAAAAGATTCTAGTGAATGTATAGAGAGTTTAAAAACACAGTAGCGCACCTGTAATACCACTTGATGACATCACAAGGTGGAGTGTTTTCAGTCTGCGAAAACTCAACCCCTAATGCAGGAGTTTTGTGTTAAACATGTGTGATTTGAACCAAAAGGAAAAACTATCTGGAAATATATAATAAATGTACTAACATGATAAATTAGATGATAAAACATTGTCATTTTTCATTACCAGCCTGACAAAATATGACTGAATACTGAAATAAATACGGCCATGTGCAGATGCTAGCTTGGGGGATTGTGAGCTTAGGAGATGAGAAAAGATTTTAATCACTATCTGAAATGGGAGTTGGAGAGGATGGTTGTTAGTGCTGGTGAGCTGTCATGCTAGGTCACAAATGGGGAATTGTCTTGATGAAATGAATACAAACAGAAGATAGAACAGAAAGATGGAAATGATTGTCAAAGACTTTTGACATTTCTCAGATAGCAGAATGGGTTCTTGAAGAGATTTTGTGTAATATTAATGGTGGCAAAAGGAGAAATTCAATTTGTCAACTGGACAAAAGTTTATTTGGTTGAATACGCTTCGCAGTAGGGATGGGCGGATCGATACCAAAATATCGATATTTCGATCCTGATGGGGTATTTAATATGGATCGATCCTGGTATTAAATTATCGATACCAAGTCATGTTTTCTTACTGACTTAACTTTCAGTTTATTTAGTTCAAATTCATATGTGTTTTGTTCATTATTCAACCATTGCCAATTGTTGGGCACTACTTTTCCTTCCGCGTTCTCACCAAACGTGGGGTAGTACGTTATCCCGTGATAGACTCACTGCTGTGAGATTTCAGTCAAAGCGGCGCGGGGCTGCGGGAGCCATGGGAGAGATATCTGGTGTTAGAATGTGTGGAGCTAAGCCCCCTGGTGGAGCTTTGCGAAGCCAAGGTATCTAGTTAGAGCCAGGTTAGTGTTTTTCTGTAGTATTAAAAAATGTATGAAAGTATCGGTATCGATATCGGGATTCTAACCCTGGTATTACTTGGTATCGTATCGAAACAAAAATAACTGGTATCTCCCATCCCTACTTCGCAGCTCATCCAAGCTGCTTCTTCAGTTCTGGTCAGACACTGGTGGACACTGCCTTATATCTGTCTGCAGGGAGGAGCTAACGACAATGAAATTACTCTGAAACTACCACACCTACTTGTTTACAGTTTCTGTTAGTGAGATAAGCCTATTCAATATGCAGCGGGAGTGGAGTGTGGCTATGTGTTAGCATAGCCATTCATGGGTGCTTTCACACTTCTGGACATAACCTGGCTAACCTTATTGTTTTCTTTGTTTTCATTTAGTTTAGTCTTTTTTTTCTCGATAGCGTTATAAATGGGAGACAAATGATGTCTGAGACCTCCATTTCTGTTCAAGGAAGGATTCTCTTTCTTGACAAAATTGCCTCTTTAACTCCCCTTAAACCAGTTTTTTTCTCTGGCCAAGATCTGTACCTCACTGTCCTCAAAGGAGTGGCCTGTGGCTTCTAGGTGAAGATGTACGGCAGACTGAGGTCCACTCTGGCACGCCCGTCTGTGTTGGTACATCCTCTTGTGAAGTGGCTGTTTTGTTTCTCCAGTGTAGCGCTCACTGCAGTCTTCACTACACTGAATGGAGTAGACCACATTGCTTTGTTTGTGGCTCAGTGTTTTGTCCTTTGGGTGGACCAATTTTTGTGTTTGTGGGTTTGAAATAGACTGGGATTTCATATTGTCTGAAAATCCTCTGTAGTTTTTCAGAAAATATTAATGGTGCAATGTCAGTATAATTTGGGTGTAATGTTAAAATGTGATGATCTCCAATGGTTGACTGTGGTTTACAAAGCTTTATGTACTGAGCAGACTTCATTTAATGGTCCTATATTATGCAAAACAGATTCTTATGAACTTAAAGCCATGTTATAATGTTGTTACCTCCTCAAAAACATACCTGGAGTTGTGTTTTGTTTCATTCACGCATGTTTGAGTAATCCTGCATTATTAGTCTGTTTACATCTCCAAAGCTCCAAATGCTCTGTTCCACCTTGTGATGTCATAAAGTGGTAGTTTTCAAGTTAAACAGCACATCACAAGGTGGAACGGTGTTTTCTGTTTGAGAAAAAAACACAGCCCAAACGTGCAGGATTTGTGTGTTAAAATGTGTGAATGAAACAAAACACAACTACAGGTATGTTTCTGATGAAAAAACACGATTTTAACAGATATGAAAATATTGTAATATGGTCTTTTAAAAATATTTAAATGTATTGATGTATTGTTTTGTATTTACTGTATGTATATTTATATTTTTAGCTTCCTGTTACTACAAAGAGTATTTTAATGTTAAAGAATAGCACAGTATACTGCAGTGCATACAAACCAAGAACGCAGTGGTGAGAGTAGGTGCAATTATCATAACACAAAGACTGCAGTTATTAGGACTATAGAACGTACTTTGCAAAGACCTCTGACCTCTTCAAACATTTCATGAAATTCACTGTATTCTTGTATTAGTATATCAGTTAATATTTCAGGCTTCTCTCAAATGTGAATGCTACTAAAGTTGTTTACAATGTGCACTCTGAACAGAATCCTACTTTTTAAACCAACATTGCAAAGTTTTCAGAAAAACAATTAGATTTTGTTTTTCCAAAATTGTGCAGCAGAAAGATATAAGATTTTGAAAATTTGAATACAAACATATTAAAGCCATAGTTCGTTTTTTTTTAAATGTGAACCTGTATGGCATCCCCTTCAGCAGTGTCGTGCATTAACACTGACTTACCCCTGACAGTGTCCTATGAGCCGAGTTTCTGCCCGGTTCGGGTGCTGACGAAGTTAGCGGGGACAGTTAATAAAGTTTGTTTTTCTTCTCAAAACAATATTTGTCCAAAAAGTGATATATTTGCGTCACAAAACAGTTGTCCATGAAAAAGTCAGAAGTCATAATCGCTTGGTGCTGTTTTCTCTCGAGTCGTATCACTGCGGGCTGCCCCCAGCTGGACAGCCACGCGCAAACATGCACGAAACATGTAATCATGTAGTAGCTAACAATAGTAGCTGACAATAATAATAATACAGTAGCAGCCAACATCATAACGTTATGTTTTGTAGAAGATTTCACTGGTAATATGGCATTGATTTG
Organism: Paratrypauchen microcephalus; assembly: GCA_036785185.1. Lineage (NCBI taxonomy): Eukaryota > Metazoa > Chordata > Actinopteri > Gobiiformes > Gobiidae > Paratrypauchen > Paratrypauchen microcephalus. Next base: position 3,642,852 of record JAVJIX010000080.1, on the reverse strand, counting down.
CTGCACACAAGATTACTAGCAGCAAGCCGATTATTAGCCTGTTTACTTGTAAACATCGCCACTTGTTACACTTACCTGAGGTGCAGGGACAGCAGTGCTCTTCAAAAGCTCCCTCCTCCGTGCTGGGCATACGTAATCCTCTTCACTGAAATGTGCATTGTACACACGAAGCTTTTTTACAGCGCTCTCAAGTCTCACGCTTTGAGAGTGTGACACACGCAATTCAACGAGTTCACACGCTCACACACCACACCTGGTATTTCTCACGCTGTTAAGCAATTCAAAAATTCTAGCTACTGGTCACAGCGTTAGTTATGCAGGCACCGCGCCCTTTTCAGTGAAAAAAAACTCACTCTCCCTCCGGAAAAAAAAAAATCACTCGCAACCCCTCAACATAAATCTCACGCCGACCAAACTTCAAAACTTGAGAGCCCTGTTTTTTATTTTAGCTAATTTGGTGTCCACATTGAACCCTATGGCAAGAAGCCAAAGTTGCCTCAGACTAATTTGTGACAGGAAAACGGTTCATCTTTGTGGTAACCTGGGTAATCACAGGTCCGCACCATTTTATATCTATTGTTTTCTTCTTCTTCTATCGATAGCTATATTTTTATTCTGACGTTTCTAAATTGGCTCGCTGCGGTCTGAGGACGTAAACAACGCCAAACAACTGAAAGAGTGTTGGGTTCACGCACGGCTGTCCAGCTGGGGGCAGCGCACAGTGATAGGAATCGAGAGAAAATACCACCAAGCGATTATGACTTCTGACTTTTTCGTGGACAACTGTTTTATGATGCAAATATATCACTTTTTGGACAAATATTGTTTTGAGAAGGAAAAACAAACTTTATTAACTGTCCTGGATAACTTGCCGGACTTACTTTCGTCAGCACCAGAACCGGGGCAGAACTCGGCTCAGAGGACACTGTCAGGGGTAAGTCAGTGTTAAAGGTCCCATGACATGGTACTTCTTGATGCTTTTATATGGCTCCTTAATGGTTCCCTAATACTGTAAATGAATCCTTCTTCAAAATCAACACTCAGTGCATGAGAAACAGAGATAAGATGAGAAAGAGTATTTTTTCTCTTTCTGAACAGGCTATTATGGGCCTTGTTGCTTGAATGCAAATGAGGAGAAAAGAGCTGGCCTATAGTAGAGGGTGGGGGCGTGGCCAAACTCTCCGCTCTCCGCTCTGAGCTGTCAGCTGATCCATTTCCGTGTTTTTGCACGGGGGGAGAGATGGGAAGCGTTCCATTGAAAAATAAACACATTTCCACAGAAAATAAAATTAAACCACTGCTGTTCAAAGGTCCAGAGGCTCAGATAAAGGACTTCCGAGCCTAGAAACACTCGGACGTGCCTCCAGGCAAATAAAAAAACGCATTTCGCATTGCCTAGCGCATTCGCAGTCCAAACTCTCTGGGCGTGATTTACAGAGACGCTGAGTACAGACAGACGGGGGTGGAACTGCATTTGCATTTCTTTTTTCGATCTGACGTCAATAAGGTGCCTTGTTCAAAATCGCCCGTTTGAGCTCCAATTTTTTCTAACGCAGAAAAGGATGCTCAGTTTAGACATTTCACAACGTTTAACCATGGGGGGGGCTAAACAGGGTAGGGGAGCTCACATTAACGTTCAAAAACCTCAGAAAGTGAAAATTTCATGCCATGGGACCTTTAATACATGACACTGCTGAAGGGGATGCCATACAGATTCACATCAAAAAACCCAAACTATCCCTTTAAGTTAACATTTATGGAAACTGAAGTCTGTATAACCCCATATCTAATTTTTTTTTTATGTAATAAAAATAAATAAAATAATAATAATAATAATTAGGGATGCACGATATATTGGCATTAACATCGGTATCAGCCTATTTTGCCAAATTTTCAGCATCAGCATCGGCCCGATGTGTAAAACTGGGCCGATATTAACGACCAATGCTATAGTACGGTAGTCCACTTGTTCTTTGTGTAGCGTCGGTAGAGGGGGAGGGGAAAGGTGATTTGACCGTGCTGTATTTGTTTGAGCATGTGAGCGTGTCAGCGAGGCAAAGCATAGATGAACGCAGATATCGATGCTGCCAATTTTAAACTTAAGTGTTAGCGCATTACAGTAAAAATGCAGCTGGATTTGGAGTTTCTGAAGCCCATGGTTATTGTTTATTATGAGTCCGTTGTTCGTGGTGGGTTGTCATTACACCACTGGACTCGCTGGAGCGGAGGCAGTGCAGAAGAGTTGTCATTGAGAAAAGTCCAGAGCGAGCGCGTTTAAAGGCGCAGAGACGCACAAATACGAGGTCCATTCACTGATCTCGCACAAGCTTCACCTATGGCCGGACACCATTCAATGAATAGGCTACATTTAAAGATGTACACCGACTTTTAAGAATGAAAAAAAGAATGATAATTATAAATATTAAGAATGGAGTATAATCCAACCACGATGCTTGGACTGTGCACAATAGTGTAACAATATGTTTATAAATGCAGAAAAGAAATTTGGTATTGGAATTTCCAATTTTGGCTCAGTACTGTTGTCAATACTATAAATACGTTGCTTTGAAAAACAAATAAAAGTTCTATCACACTTTAGGCAGAGCACTGGGAGCTGTCCTTAATAAGGTCGAGCTGTACAGGGATCTTGGTTATAAAACGTTGTGTTTATCTTGTATCTGTCCATGTTTAAGTTTATTGTAATTTGACAAAATGTGTTGCAGTTCCTTTTCTTGGCAATACACAAAATGCCCCCCAAACCTGAAGTATATGTGGTGATATGGGAGCCATGTGAAATGCAGATTAAAGGCAAATTAACGTTTTTTTACATTCTGAGCCTTCTTTCGGCAATAAAACAAGTAGTTTTACTCACCCACAGCATTTTTCTGTCAATTGGAGCAGTATCGCAGAACTTATGTTGAGCCGTTCTGTTCTAGTAATGATCCCGTATCCGTTAACATGGTGCTGTATCATTTGCTCGGGGCATTACTTTGCGGTGTCCAAATAACACAAACTTTAGCACTTTTCAAATCATAGAAGCCCGATGTCTTAATGTAAGATTTCGTTTGAAGCAAAAGTGGCCTGTAATCCGAGATTTAGCCATAGTTTCGAGTAGATGAGGACGCCAGTGCGCATGTGCGGACTGTGCTCTCAGCTCCCGGGACCCAAACATGAAACGCAAAGCTGAAAACTATGGATAAATCTCGGATTACAGGCCACTTTTGCTTCAAACGAAATCTTACATTAAGACATCGGGCTTAAAAAGTGCTAAAGTTTGTGTTATTTGGAGACCGCAAAGTAATGCCCCGAATACTCATGCTAACGGATACGCTACAACATAACTTTCTTCAAACAGCTCCAAATGACACGAACGTGATATGGGTGAGTCAAACGACTTGTTTTATTACATCCTTGTGTTTTTTTGTGTTTTTTTAATCTAATCTTTCTCACAGGGGTTTTGTGAATAAAAAAAGTTAAGCTTTATGGAGTCAAAACACATTTTGAAAATAAAAGAAGACATTCAAAAATTCATTTTGCATGATTTTCAGTCTATAAAACATTAGCTCAGAATAAAAAAAAGAAAAATCGACATCGACATAAATATCGGATATCGGCATCAGCTAAAATTTTCACATCGTTGCATCCCTAATAATAATAAATAAATAAACCAAACTTAAGCTATTACTACTTGTTTTGTATTCTTAAAGGGATATGCCACCCCCAGGTCAAATTTGGGCATCTCCCCACAGTTCAGAGACTAAAATAAGTGGTGGAAAGCGTTTTCCTGCTCACCCAGCCATTGTCCGAGTCTGTCGCCACTGACCGCCGCGGTATCTGGTGCTCCTCCGCGTTAGACTGGAGTCTAACGTCGCCAGAGAAAGATTTCGGCCAAAAGGAATTAATTTGCTCGATGCTTTTCCCAATTACTTTATGTGTAGTGCGCATTCATATCGAGTGCAAATAAATGTGCAAATCAACACGGAGAGCTTGCCTCGAATCACGCACCACACTGTGCAACAGGGGAACTCCCTTCCCGGTGCGTAACTGGGATTCCCCTGGCAGCGTGCTGCGTGATTCGACTGTATTCTTCCGCACTGGAAAATAGTTCCCACCCAAAATGACCAAGTCAAGCTCTCCGTGTTGATTTGCACATTTATTTGCACTCGATATGAATGCGCACTACACATAAAGTAATTGGGAAACGCATCGAGCAAATTAATTCCTTTTGGCCGAAATCTTTCTCTGGCGACGTTAGATTCCAGTCTAAGGCGGAGGAGCAGCAGATACCGCGGCGGTCAGTGGCGACAGACTCGGACAATGGCTGGGTGAGCAGGAAAACGCTTTCCACCACTTATTTTAGTCTCTGGACTGTGGGGAGATGCCCAAATTTGACCTGGGGGTGGCATATCCCTTTAAAGGTGCACTGTGTAACAACCTGCTTGTCTCCATGGAAATGTTATTGCTTTGTCTTGAATGTTCCACAGTACACATTAAACCTGGCTATCATTGCAGGGACAAGCATGTTACAGCACTATGCTACACTACAGTTCACATTTGTGAAGAGTCACCCCTATTCACAAAAGGAATTATTGTATTCTTTATCAGTATAAACACCTTTAATGAATAAATGCTAGATGCATATGTTTAAAGTCATGCCATGGAACATTCCAGGCCAAGCAATAACATCTCCATTGACACAAGTAGGTAGCGACCCTCTATCAGAAAAGTTGCGCAGTGCACCTTTAAGGCACACATCTTCTACTTATCTTCAATTAGCATTTATGACAGCTGACTATCTCATATGGCTTGAACTTGTTTTGCATAGAAAACAAACACCACCAGCAAGGTCTGAGGGTTGAGGCCCTGTTGCCAAAGTGTGTGTGCGTCTGTGGGAGCTCCTAATGTGGAGTGGCCTGTTCCATGCATGTCACACCCACAGCTGCACACGCGCTGTTCTACATGATTTTCCTACCAAATGAATTGTTCACTGCACACTGCTGCTTCTTAGTGGAGCTTGGCAGGGTAATATGGCAGTGAGGTTTACAGTAATGGTTTTCAGGTGCAAAAAGGTTGTGGAGTGAAATGATCTATGTAGTCTTAGCTGAGTGACAGGTGTAGTTTGGATGTCTATTGCTTCATTTTCAACAGTCTTCCATAACCTTCAGATCAGACCACATTATGTGGCTAGTTTAATACACTTTTATAGTGATTTACATATCCAAACTAGCTGTTGTTTTGATACCCATTTGATCTCTAAGGTTGATCTCTAAGGTTGATCTCTAAGGTTGTTTTCACATTGCCCCTGTTTGGTGCTCTTGGGCACCACTCTCAACAGTCATATTCAGGACCACAGTGAACTGCAACTCCTAGTGTGCGTCAAACAGGAGATCTCAGAGCGGCTCCACTCAGACAGTCTGGAGTGGGGCAAGTGTAATGTGAACATGGCAAACCTGGGGCCGAAATACATAGGTCAGAGTAACAGCAACAGTGCTGGAATTGGTCAAAACATTGCTCAGATCAGATTTAGTTGTATGAGTGTGCACTGCAGAGCTGCAGTTTGTCACGTTCTTGGGATGAGGAAATTTGGATTAGCTTAGTATTAGCGTCTCCTTGTGCCTCTGTGCAGATAAGCCTGGATCCTCCAGTGTGTTGTTCCAAAAGTTGCTTCTTCTCCACCACCAGCACATACAGCACTCACAACGTATGTAGCCACAGGTGAAAGAAAAGTCCACTGGGATAGTGGATAGTGAAGTGTGTTGTCATGGCAATAAGTTTTGCGATCAGCGAATAGATTTTCGTGTGGCTCATGGTGTGTATTTGGGCTGAATGATGCCCAGTGTGTGTGAACAAGACCGACCCAAAAGTAAACAGAACTAAATCTAGTGGCACTGGGGCCAGTCCAGAGAGCACAACAACATGTGACAACGACAGAAACCTTTTCAAGGAGCTTATATCTGTACAGTGACTTTTATCTAGTATGGCTTACATTATTGGAGGATGATGGGAAACAAATGGAAAAAATAGGTGATTTCTTTTTATATCAAAATAAAAAAATAAAATAAAAAGAATGCCATACAAACCCCATCTCACCTTTCTGCATGTTGCCTTAAACTCCTCTTCATCTAATTGCTCTAAACTAATCTCTGTTTAATCAATAGCCTTCCACGCTTTTATCCTTCATGCAAAGCTAACATATTGCCAGGGCATTCTGGTTAAACACCCCACAGTAGTTAGCTTTTGTTACAGATATCTCAGGTAATTGAGATTACCTGATTAGACACAACAGTAGCCACTTGAATGGAAAAAGATGTTGGCACCAATACTGCGCTGTGATGAGGCTGGCCCACCATAGATATTTTAATGATATTTTTGTTTACCTCCATCCAGTGGGGCTCTTGTTTTTAAAAACACAAAGCTGATTGCGATAGACTAGACAAAAGGTGAAGTTTCCATGGCGATGTGATGAGAGTTTTGATTGGCCCTGGCACTGGTGTAGAGGCACGCAGGTGGTGCATAATGATCATAACCATTGTAATCATGTTTCAATGAAGTGTTTCACCACAAAAAGAAGAACGTAGCAACAATATCCCACTCTGGTTAGTGTGCATAATGAAGCGAAGAGGATTTAAAAGTGAATGAAGGCAGCACTATGGCTCATGGACGTTAGTCAAAGTTTAATTAATTAATTCATTACTCTGAAAGACAAATCTTTTCTCTGCTGGAACTTGGTTTGAAAAGTTTGAGGGCCACTGATCAAATTTTTCTTCTTAATCTTCCTTTATGAGCTTTTGGCCATGTTATAGCGAGTTCCTCATCAAAAACATAGCTTTAGTAGTTTCTTGTTTCATCCCTGTACGTTTGAGTATATAGCATATATCAACAGTCTCCAATACCAGAGCTTAGACTGAGTTCAGCAGCGACGAGACACACTATAGGAGCGAGGTGAGCCGCCTGGTCAAGTGGTGCAGTAACAACAACCTCTCCCTGAATGTGGAGAAGATAAAGGAGATTGTCATAGACTTCAGGAGAGCACACACAGAGCACGCCATCAACGGGGCTGCTGTGGTGAGAGTGAGCAGTACCAAGTTCCTGGGTGTGCATATCTCTGAGGACCTCTCCTGGTCAAAGAACCCTGCATCACTGGCCAGTAAAGACCAACAGCGACTCTACTTCCTCCACAAGCTGAAGAGAGCCAGAGCCCCAGCTCCCATCATGCGCACCTTCTACAGAGGCACCATAGAGAGCATCCTCAAGCTACATCGAGTCGTGAGAGCAGCAGAGAGAATCGTGGGTGTGTCTCTCCCCTCCCTGCAGGACATCTACCCCACCCGCCTCACCCATCCAACTGCCTCTTCAGTCTGCTGCCATCAGGAAGGAGACTGAGGAGCCTTAGGGCAAAGACTGAAAGACAGCTTCATCCACCAAGCTGTCAGGATGCTGAACTCTCTCCCTGCCCTCCCTCCCCCAATGACACTGCTGCTTAAATGACACAATTTGAGCTTTATTACACCACACATTCTGTGTTCTACCTATTTGTATTATATACAAGTTTACTGTACTTTTGCTATGGGTATATGTGATGTTTTAGTCATGCTGTTTATTGTCTTGTTTATCAGATGTTTTACGTTCACTGTGGGCCTAGGGGGCGCTGCAATTTCAAATCCTGTGTGTGCAACCTGTACATATGGTTTTTGACAATAAAGCTGACTTTGAACTTTGAACTGGGTAATCAAGGGTGCTCTGTATTTTTAAAACCTATTTACCTCATTCTGAGGTTTGTTACATTCATTTTATCTATAGCTTGCATTTATTCAATTACAGGTAATTTTATTGCTCACAATAAAAACAGGGCTCTCAATTTTTGAGCGGGGTCGTGCGTTTCCGAGGGGGGGTGCGGGGGTGCGGGAGTGAACAATTTTTCCCGAGGAGCGAGGGGGGGGGGGCTTCAATTGCGTGCGAAATGCCGTGTCAATGCGTGAGACTTGAGAGCCCTTTGTAAATGTTTGTCTAAAGAGCAAACTTAAACTACAAAGCAACTGATGAGAGTTATATAAATGAAGTTATTACCTGATGGTTCTCAGTTTGTTTTATCATCACCGTGTCACGAGGAAACAGGAGGGATGACCCAAAATGCAGGACTACTGTTTAAGTACTTTAATAATAAACAAAGAACTGACCAAAATCCAAAAATCCAAAGATGCAAGACATGACTACTAATGACAAACCATGACAAGACATTGACAATGGACCAACAAAGGGCAGAGGAGAACATGGGGTATAAATGCAGACAGACACAGGTGTAGCACATCAGGGCGGGGAAAACAATCAACAGACAGGAAGTAAAACTAAAAACAAGCTGACCAGAAATGTCAAAATAAAACACTGAGGACACACCAAAGGAATAAAATACACAAAATATGAAATAACAGCCAAAGAAAACATGAACCATGACAGTACCCCCCCCTCTCAAGGGACGGCTCCCAGACGTCCCCAAGAGCCACAATGAACTCGGGAGGGCGGAGGGGGTCTGGAGGAGGGACAAGAGATCTGAAAACAGTCAGAATGGTCTGGGGTCATGAAGGCAAGGGCAGTTCACAATGGAGATGGCAGTGAAGTTAGGTGGGATGTCTGGAGCTCAACTTGGATGAGGGGCAGGGCTGAGATCTGGCAGCAAGCTCCCTGGACGGAGAGCGATGTCCAGCGAAGCTACTGCAGGGGCTCGGGAGAACGACCACCCCGGACGGAGAGATGTGTCCAGCGGTGGCTCAGGAACAGAAGCAGGTAAGCTCCCTGGACGGAGAACTTTGTCCAGCGAAGCTGCTGCAGGGGCTCGGGAGAACGACCACCCCAGACGGAGAGATGTGTCCAGCGGTGGCTCAGGAACAGAAGCAGGTAAGCTCCCAGGACGGAGAACTTTGTCCAGCGAAGCTACTGCAGGGGCTCGGGAGAACAACCACCCCAGACGGAGAGATGTGTCCAGCGGTGGCTCAGGAACAGAAGCAGGTAAGCTCCCAGGACGGAGAACTTTGTCCAGCGAAGCTACTGCAGGGGCTCGGGAGAACAACCACCCCAGACGGAGAGATGTGTCCAGCGGTGGCTCAGGAACAGAAGCAGGTAAGCTCCCTGGACGGAGAACTTTGTCCAGCGAAGCTGCTGCAGGGGCTCAGGAGAACGACCACCCCGGACGGAGAGATGTGTCTAGCGGTGGCTCAGGAACAGAAGCAGGCAAGTCGAGGTCAGGGATCTCCAAAAAAAAGCTCCAGCAAAATAGAATTCAGGGATGGTGGGCAGTCTGTAATGGCATTGGGCACCAGTGACCCTTGAGAAGGAGGTGGGAGCTGAAGTGGAGGAAGGAGGGCTTAACAAGCAGGGCTGGGCTACCATCTGCAAGCCCCATGTCTCCTCCTTGTGACTCTTCTGGAGGTAGCAGACTCATTGCAGGCATAGTCCCGGGCCTGCTGCAGAGCAGCTGCAGGAGACAATCCACTTCCCACACATTAACAAAAAAAGAGAGTAGTCTGCTTGGGTCTGATTTGGTTGGTCCATTCTGTCACGAGGAAACAGGAGGGATGACCCAAAATGCAGGACTACTGTTTAAGTACTTTAATAATAAACAAAGAACTGACCAAAATCCAAAAATCCAAAGATGCAAGACATGACTACTAATGACAAACCGTGACAAGACATTGACAATGGACCAACAAAGGGCAGAGGAGAACATGGGGTATAAATGCAGACAGACACAGGTGTAGCACATCAGGGCGGGGAAAACAATCAACAGACAGGAAGTAAAACTAAAAACAAGCTGACCCGAAATGTCAAAATAAAACACTGAGGACACACCAAAGGAATAAAATACACAAAATATGAAATAACAGCCAAAGAAAACATGAACCATGACACACCGCAGCTGAAACTACACTCTACAGTCTGCCCAACAACAGAACAATCTATTTTCTGATTGGCTGAAAAGGGCGCGGCGCCTGATATCTGAGATTTTTTTCCTGGGAGCGAGGCGGGGGGGGGGGGGTTTCGCTGAAAACGCGCAGTGCCTGCATAAACTGAGCCACACAGACCGATTTTCTGGGCACAAAAAAAATTCAGCGTGAGAAATGCCATGTGTGGCGTGTGAGCGTGTGAACACGTCGAATTGCATGAGACTTGAGAGCCCTGATAAAAACAAGACAGGGTCCCCTCTTCACAGACCTTAAGAGTAACTTCACCTGGCGGCATCATCTGTTGTCTCCATGGATATACTACAGTACAGTTGTATAGTGCATTTTTAATCATATGCCCACTAACCAACATTGCTGACTCTTTTATTTTATTTCAAAGATGCTCTGACACAATTGTCCAGTTGTCGTGTACACACACCAACTTCTTTGTGTATTTTCAGTTGAGATTTTGTGCACATCCTCATCCAGTTTCTTGTATATCCGTCAGTATTTTTCTTCCGTGGATCATAGCATTGTTCATATTGAATCGTCCAAAGTACCTGATGCAACCCTTCCCTATAGAGTGACTCATGACTTCCACAAAGAGCTGTTCTTTTATTGTGCGTATCGTGGTATACTGTATATAGGACCACAGGGCAGTTTTCCACTTATGGCATGTGTAGTGATGTGCAAAATGAAATGACAAAAACCTGGTGGCCGATCTTTTCATTGTTGTTGAGCAAAAGCAGCAAAGCAGATTTTGGCATTTAATTCTAAGGCATTTTATTGTCCAAGAATCAGGAAGTGTGCGTTTAGCTTTCAAACTGTTGACAGCATTACCACGATGGCTCTGATATCTGAAAGTTAAGACTAGCACTGCTAAAGTCATCAGTGAATCATTAGGAAGCTGGAATGCTCTGAGGAATAACGTTTTTTGAGACGGTAAAAATCAGGTACAGCGAATGATAGTGACATTTTGAGCTGGCAGTGTGGGGTTGGCACAGCACACTTCTTTTCCAGGCTACTTCAATATATTTTTCAGCAGTACCTTTAAAGCATACACAAAACATTAACAGATTTTTACTGTCCTAAAAACTAGTCCATTTTAAATGCTTTGCAATGGTCCAAAGTTATTCCTCACTTAAAGGAAAAGTAACGTTTTTTTACAATCTGAGCCTTCTTTCGGAAATAAAACAAGTAGTTTTACTCACCCATAGCAGTTTGGTGTCAATTGGAGCAGTTTTGTTATGTTATGTTGTTATAAGTTATGTTGTAGCCGTTCTGTTCTACTAATGATCCCGTATCCATTAGCGTGAGTGCTCGGGGCAATGATTTGCGGTGTCCAAATAACATAAATTTTAGCACTTTTCAAACCACAGAAGATCGCTGTGTCAGGGTAGACTTTTAGTAGATTCCAAAACGGCCTGAAACCCGATATCGCAACAGAAAAGTAAAGTTCAGAGCGGTGTTAGCTTCTTTCGGACTAGCGGTGTTTACAAAACAGCTGAGTTCACGCATGCGCACTGTCCTCTCTGATGACGTCATCAAATGAAACTATAGCTGGATATCGGGTTTCAGGCCGTTTTGGAATCCACTAAAAGTCTACCCTGACACAGCGATCTTCTGTGATTTGAAAAGTGCTAAAGTTTGTGTTATTTGGAGAGCGCAAAGTAATGACCCGAGCATATGATACGAGCACTCACGCTAACGGATACGGGATCATTAGTAGAACAGAACGGCTCAACATAAGTTCTGCGATACTGCTCCAATTGACACCAAACTGCTATGGGTGAGTAAAACTACTTGTTTTATTGCCGAAAGAAGGCTCAGATTGTAAAAAAAAACGTTACTTTTCTTTTAACTTATCCATTCAGAGCATCCTATTTATTCACCATGACAAGTTTATAAGTGCTTTTAGACTTAGACAAACTTTATTGATCCACAAGTGAAATTATTTGGGTGCAGTAGCTCACACATCACAATATATAACAGAGAGTAACAAGAGTAGATGGTATAGCAAAAAAGACATAATAATACATAATCATATAAATAAATGTACAAGTCAAAATAAAATAGAAAAATAAGTAGTAAAATATAAAATCACAGCTATATACAGGAGATAAGAACGTCAGTGCAATAATATAGGCCTACTGATTGACAGAGCATAAGGTTATCCATTACTTAAGATTAAGTTGTTGTACAGTTGATAAAAGGAGAAGTTCAATTTGTCAACTGGACAAAGTTTGTTTGGTTGAAACGTTTCGCCGCTCATCCGAGAGGCTTCGTCAGCTCTGGCCCTCATGCTGGTTAGACCCTGTTTATATCTAGCTGCAGGGAGGAGCTAACTACCCTGAACAAAGCTCTGAACCTATCCCCGCTACTCTCTTTTGTTTTACGAATTCCTCTGGCGTCTTGTATTAGCATATCTATAAGCCCTAGGTGCTTGTTGTACAGTTGTATGGAGTATGGTATGAATGTAGTCCTGTATCTCTCACTGTCTGAGCGGAGCTGTAGGAGCCTGTTTGAGAATGAGCTCCTCTGTCCCTCTATAGTCTGGTGCAGTGGGTGAACTGTTGTACAGTTGTAGGGAGTATTATCTCCTTTGTCCCTCAAAAGTCTCGTGCAGTGGGTGAGCAGGAGTGTTCATGATGGACTCCAGTGTCCTCCTGCCCCTCACTGTGACAAATGTCTCGATCACGTAACCAGCTTTATGGACCAGTAAGCTTTTCACAACTCTCAGAGACCAGAGCAGAGTTTTACTGTGACGGTAAAGCAACAACTAACATGCTAACACACACTTCATCATTATTGGACAAATAAAATGCAGGGCGTCCATAAAGTCTCTATACAGTTTAAACAATTTATTACAAAGGCAGTTGTTGAGATATATTAACTAGATTTATTTTATTTGAATGAGTGTTTGTTAAAGTTGTTTTCACTTCATTTAATAGACCTCTATATGGGCACCATTAGTTGCACGAAGCACATCAAGACTCAATTTCTTGCCATGTTCGCTGTAGGATAGTCTCATTAACGGTGGCAATGGCTTCACAAATCCTTTGCTTCAAGTCAGCAATGTCCCGTACCTTTGTTTGATACACGATATCCTTTACATAACCCCATAAAAAGAAGTCCAAAGGAGTGATATCAGGTGAACGCGGTGGCCATGGAATTGGCCCATCCCTACCAATCCATCGGTCTGGAAATGTTTGATTGAGGAAGTGACGAGCATGCAGTTCCCAATGTGGTGGTTTAAAAAAAAAAAAAATGTGAATAAAAACTTTAATAAACACTGATTAAAATAAAACAAATCTGGTTAAGATATCTCATCAACTGCCTTTTCAATATATTTTTTTTTTATTGCAAAGGGACTTTATGGACACCCTGTACTTTAAAGGTCCCATGACATGGTACTTCTTGATGCTTTTATATGGCTCCTTAATGGTTCCCTAATACTGTAAATGAATCCTTCTTCAAAATCAACACTCAGTGCATGAGAAACAGAGATAAGATGAGAAAGAGTAATTTTTCTCTCTCTGAACACTCCATAATGGGCGTTGTTGCTTGAATGCAAATGAGGAGAAAAGAGATGGCCTATAGTAGAGGGTGGGGGCGTGGCCAAACTCTCCGCTGTCGGCTCTGAGCTCTCAGCTGATCCATTTCCGTGTTTTTGCACGGGGGGAGACATTTGAAGCGTTCCATTGAAAAATAAACACATTTCCACAGAAAATAAAATTAAACCACTGCTGTTCAAAGGTCCAGAGGCTCAGATAAAGGACTTCCGAGCCTAGAAACACTCGGACGTGCCTCCAGGCAAATAAAAAAACGCATTTCGCATTGCCTAGCGCATTCGCAGTCCAAACTCTCTGGGCGTGATTTACAGAGACGCTGAGTACAGACAGACGGGGGTGGAACTGCATTTGCATTTCTTTTTTTGATCTGACGTCAATAAGGTGCCTTGTTCAAAATCGCCCGTTTGAGCTCCGATTTTTTGTAACGCAGAAAAGGATCGCAAATGCTCAGTTTAGACATTTCGCAACTTTTAACCGTGGGGGGGCTAAACAGGGTAGGGGAGCTCACATTAATGTTCAAAAACCTCAGAAAGTGAAAATTTCATGCCATGGAACCTTTAATAAATGCATGAAAACTGCATACAATGGACATATTTTGATCTCAATAACTGCTTATACAATATATATTTACTGGGGTAAGACATATTTTGCTCAAATACATGGGAAAAAAAATCAGGTACACAACTTAAATATTAAAACCACACACACATACTGAACATAATGAATCTGTTCCTCTTGTGATTTGAGTTGTGAGCTGGCAGCCCCGTTTTCTGTTTGAACCAATACTGGCATTTAACTCTGGCAAAAAAAAATAAAAATAAAAATCAAACAGATTGGTGTTTGTACTGGGTTCTGGTGTAGTAGTATTTTAAGCTAAAATAAATAATAAATGTTGAAATCAAACCGTTACGGACGACAGCTCTGCCAGTATGAACAGTGCAATGCAGCCATCTTGAAAAGAGAGTCAATACTTTCATGCTAGTGACATTCGGGGCCTGTTTGCTGTGTTTGAAAGCCCCGTGAGTGCTCTGGTGGTCTTCTGGTAAATATCTGCCTTGTGAATGTGATTTTAAAGGCAGTAGATGAATCATGACAGCTTGATGGCATTCTGGGTGGGAATTAAACACCAGCTGCCTTATGAATTAAACATTTGATATCATGGAAATATTCTAATGCTCTGGACGTTATATAGGCCTATTATAAGATCACGCCACATTTTTTTTTTCAATTCTGTTTCTGTTACTGTAGGGATGAGATAATAAGTCGATTTCATTATGTACATTGTGAATTAAAGTGATTTTTGTGTGTGTGTGTGTGTGTGATTGTGAAAACTGCTAAATCAATGCTAAATGATATCCTATGGTGGGTGAAGCAGTCTTCATCTGGGTATGTCCTCCATGTGAATAATGCCAGTATGAAACATTTTTATTGGATAATGAATTTTGAAAAGTTTCATTTTCATTATTATATAAGCATACCAAACTATATCAGCTTGTCAAAACCTAATCCCGTCTGATCTCAGAAGCTCAGCAATGCTGGGCCTGGCCTGGATGGGAGAACGCTGGGGAAATCAGGTGCCACAGTGGGGAGCCAGTCGCATTTTGTCCTTAGGCAAGGCACTTCACCCACATTGCCCAGTATGAAAGTGGTGTGTGGATGATTGATGGTGCTGGTCGAAGGGGCCAATAGTGCAGATTGCCAGCCACACTTCCATCAGTCTGCCCCAGGGGAACTGTGGCTACAATAGTAGTTTACCACCACCGGGTGTGAAGTGAATGAATAATGATCTATAAAGCACCTTTAAAGGAAAATTAACGTTTTTTTTTACAATCTGAGCCTTCTTTCGGCAATAAAACAAGTAGTTTTACTCACCCATAGCAGTTTGGTGTCAATTGGAGCAGTATCGCAGAAGTTATGTTGAGCCGTTCTGTTCTGCTAATGATCCCGTATCCGTTAGCGTGAGTGCTCGGGGCACTGATTTGCGGTGTCCAAATAACACAAACTTTAGCACTTTTCAAATCACAGAAGATCGCTGTGTCAGGGTAGACTTTTAGTAGATTCCAAAACGGCCTGAAACCCGATATCGCAACAGAAAAGTAAAGTTCAGAGCGGTGTTAGCTTCTTTCGGACTAGCGGTGTTTACAAAACAGCTGAGTTCACGCATGCGCACTGTCCTCTCTGATGACGTCATCAAATGAAACTATAGCTGGATATCAGGTTTCAGGCCGTTTTGGAATCCACTAAAAGTCTACGCTGACACAGCGATCTTCTGTGATTTGAAAAGTGCTAAAGTTTGTGTTATTTGGAGAGCGCAAAGTAATGCCCCGAGCACCATGTTAACGGATACGGGATCAGTAGTAGAACAGAACGGCTCAACATAAGTTCTGCGATACTGCTCCAATTGACACCAAACTGCTATGGGTGAGTAAAACTACTTGTTTTATTGCCGAAAGAAGGCTCAGATTGTTAAAAAAAAAAAAAAAACGTTACTTTTCCTTTAAGTGTCCAGAAATGCGCAATACAAAACTGATGCATTATTATTATTTTATTATTATTTTATTATTATTATTAATTATTATTATTCTATTTTGCAATGCACATGTGAAAAGTGCTTAAACTGCTCTGCAAAACAGCTCTCAAGATACGCCACCCGTTTAGCTCTTGGGGATTGTTATTGCTTAGCCTGGAATGTTTCACAGTATGGCATTTAACAAATCTATCATCATGGAGACAAGTTACAGGTCAGATCCTGTAACTTGCTCACAGTAAGAATGGATGTTTTTCAAGTGACGAAAACATATGTAAAGGTCCTATTTTACACAAAATTGACTCCTGTAACTTTTAAGCCATGAATGCCTTCTCAAAAACATACCTGGAATTGTGTTTTGTTTCATTCACACGTTTGAGAAATTAGTCTGTCTGTATCTCCAAAGCTCAAAATGCTCTGTTTTACCTCATGATGTCATGATGTTTTACATGTTAACATTTATTTTTAGTTCAGTAGAGATTGGCAGTTCCAGAGCTGAACTCATCCAAAGGAGTCTAGTGAGTTTAAAAACACAGCGGAGAGTGTTTTCTGTTTGAAAGAAGAAATATGCAGGGTTTGTGTCCACTCGTATGTTTTTGATGAGAAAACAACATTATAACATTAAAGGTCCCATGGCATGAAATGTTCACTTTCTGAGGTTTTTGAACGTTAATGTGAGCTCCCCTACCCTGTTTAGCCCCCCTCCATGGTTAAAAGTTGTGAAATGTCTAAACTGAGCATTTGCGATCCTTTTCTGCGTTAGAAAAAATCGGAGCTCAAACGGGCGATTTTGAACAAGGCACCTTATTGACGTCAGATCAAAAAAAGAAATGCAAATGCAGTTCCACCCCCGTCTGTCTGTACTCAGCGTCTCTGTAAATCACGCCCAGAGAGTTTGGACCGCGAATGCGCTAGGCAATGCGAAATGCGTCTTTTTATTTGCCTGGAGGCACGTCCGAGTGTTTCTAGGCTCGGAAGTCCTTTATCTGAGCCTCTGGACCTTTGAACAGCAGTGGTTTAATTTTATTTTATGTGGAAATGTGTTTATTTTTCAATGGAACGCTTCAAATCTCTCCCCCCGTGCAAAAACACGTAAATGGATCAGCTGAGAGCTAGAGCGGAGAGCGGAGAGTTTGGCCACGCCCCCACCCTCTTATATTGGCCATCTCTTTTCTCCTCATGTGCATTCAAGCAACAACGCCCATTATGGCTGATCAGAGAGAAAAATAATACTCTTTCTCATCTTATCTCTGTTTCTCATGCACTGAGTGTTGATTTTGAAGAAGGATTCATTTACAGTATTAGGGAACCATTAAGGAGCCATATAAAAGCATCAAGAAGTACCATGTCATGGGACCTTTAAATAGCGCATACTGTTTATGGGCCCTATAAAAACAGATATGCTTGGTGAATATGTTTAATGCAAGTACATCTCTATTGAAAAACAGGTGAAAAGTTGCTCTTTTAAGACCCCCACCCCCCACCCGTCTCCAAACGTAGGCCGTTTCCCAATTCAGTGACGGCACGCTTGTGAGTGTGCACTCGGTCTGTCGTCGAGACGGTGCATACTCGCTCTGTCCTTAGTGCACTACGTTTCTCACATGGCCGCCTGCGAAATTGAACAGGTCCCGCCTCAGCTCAATGAGCCGGGTGGTCTGCTCCTTGTTCCCTAAAGACAAAAATATTATACTATTGCGACTAGTAATACTTGGAATTGGGACATGGCCAATGTTCCCCCTAATTTTGAATGTGTCTGAGCAAACACACTAACTCCACATCCGAAATGAACCCCCCCCGCGCGGCTCGCACTTTGCAGGTATAAAAAAAATGCCCCCGCGGCTGAATAAAAAGCTCTTTCATCCCTGATTTACGGTGCGCTGCATAAGTTTTCTTGTGCGCTGAGAATGTGCGAACAGTGCGCAGCTTAGAGTAAACGCTGGACATGGCGATACTGTAGAATATCCAGCATTACAACAGCAAAGGAAATATAGAAGTGTAAGGGGAAAGGCATGTGAACAGTAATACAGGTGCCGTGATCTATGCCGTTACGGCTCCCGTCACACATGTTTAGTGTAGTTTATGAAGAGTTTCATGTAGCATAGCTGTAGGTGAGGTGAACCAGTACGTATATTTTATAGTGACGTCGCAACTCTCACTTGTGGCTGTCGCTGGCGAGTCGGTCTTTGTAGTCATATATCCTCCCGCGCTGTGCATGCTGGGGCTTTTAAGTGTGCGGAGCGTGCATGTTTGCACACTTGGTCCACGCCCCGATTTCCATGGAAACGACGGCGCCGTTCAGAGCTCGTCTTGACGGTGCAGGGGGAAAAAAACCAATGGAACGGCGCTTGTCGCGCCGGATATGACGCATATCCCGTTCCAAGGACGCTCACAAGCGTGCCGTCGGGGAATTGGGAAACGGCCATAGTGTGCACAGGGGAAAGCCATGGCACTAGGCTGCATAAATCTGTCATATTGTGCTTGAATAATGCATTTTTCTGTATTTGTTACCTTTTAGTCACTTCGAGGCGCCCTGTATTTTTTATTAGTTTGTCTAAGATCAGCGGGGGAAGAGGTAAGACTGACATGAGATGGCTCATGGTACAATAAGACCAGTGTGTCAGATACTACTGCTCGGAGACAGTCACAGCCCTTCACATTTTAGTTGTAAATGCGTTTATTCAATAGTGCTGTTAGGAGATTTACCGTGCTACTATGAATCACTGTTTTCTCCATGTGTAATTGGTAAACGTGCCACTTTTTCTGTTATTTCTTGTCAGGTAAATCTGGTAAAAGAAAACAGCTTATGACAATTCCAGTGTTAAATTGAAGGAATGAAAAAAAAAAACTAAACAAGAAACAACAGGGAAATATTCAATACCTTTCTAGCAATGTTTTTTTTTTTTTTTTTACTCCAACTAGTGTTTTTTCTTGCAATACATCATAATCTGAACTTTGAACAGATGCAATAAACAAACTGCTTTCTTATTCTCCAGTTAAAGGAGGCCATATTGTAACAGCTCAGATATTTGAAAGAAATCAATCAGTGATCAATGTAAACAGTAGTCGAGTTGTAAAATGAAACCAGGGGGGATGGTGAAATTTTTCACAAAAAGTCCATATAATCAGTCAATAATTCAATAATACACAGGATATATGTTATCACACACGTACACACACACACACACACACACACACGTACACACACACACACACGTACACACACACACACACACACGTACACACACACACACACACACACACACACACACACACCTTAGTCCTGGTTTAGTCTTGGTTTAGTCCTGGTTTAGTCCCGGTTTAGTCCTGGCTTAGTCCTGGTTTAGACCTGGTTTAGACCTGGTTTAGACCTGGCTTAGTCCTGGTTTAGACCTGGTTTAGACCTGGTTTAGACCTGGTTTAGACCTGGTTTAGACCTGGCTTAGTCTTGGTTTGGACCTGGTTTAGTCCTGGTTTGGACCTGGTTTAGACCTGGTTTAGTCTTGGTTTAGTCCTGGTTTAGTCCTGGTTTAGATCTGGTTTAGTCTTGGCTTAGTCCTGGTTTGGACCTGGTTTAGTCCTGGTTTAGACCTGGTTTAGTCTTGGTTTAGTCCTGGTTTAGACCTGGTTTAGTCTTGGTTTAGTCCTGGTTTAGTGCCGAAATAGATGCAGAAATAATCTGATAATATGACTCACCCATAAGAATGTGGTCAGATCCATTCTAACAGTTTGCCGTGTTGTCTTTAATAATCCGGAGCTCCAGAGAAAAGGACATAATCCCGAACGTATCCCGTGTCCCGAGGCGAGAGTTCCTTCTTACGTAGCATTAACGTAGCAAGTTAAGGATTCTTCTTCTCTTAGAAATCCCGCGTAAATATCACGCGGCTTGCTCACAGCTGATGGGCGAACAGGCGCAAACACAACAGCGGCAATCGTCATGATTGGCGGGAGCGCGTATCGGTGCGTAATTATGCTGCAACATGATTGGAAGCTGGAGCGCAGTTCGGCCTATGATTGGCTCTTGGCACTGGCTATTTTGACTTAAAAACGGCAAAATTCGCCAAAAGTTTAGGGATTTTCATGCCTGATTGATAAAATGCCATAAGGGATGGAAGAAGGGATGCCCGTTTTAGGAGAGGGATGATTTTGACTATTTTTTCCCACAGGGGGGGATGCCACCCCCCCACCCTCCCCATCCCCCCTCAACTCAAGTACTGGATGTAAAGCCTTAAAATGTGTTGCAACATTCAAAACTTACTACATATAAGTTTGCTTTCAGAAACAAGAATTTAAACACACATCCTACTTTATTTTAGTTTGAAGATGGACTGGCAAAAGAAGAAATTAAATTAGTCAACTGGACAAGTTTAGATCAGAACTGAAGAAGCTTGGATGAGCTGCGGAACGTATTCGACCAAATAAACTTTGTCCAGTTGACAAATTGAATTCTTCCTTTTGCCATGGATTCTACCTGGACGACTGAGGAATTCTACAACTTTTTTGGTAGTCAGTCTGTCAGTTGGTCGTCAGTATAGTTAGTCTCTATGTATGACATAACCCGTATCTTGTATTTATTCAACTGGTGTTTTTTATTTTATTGCTTCTGATCTGATTGTTGTAGGGTTGTCAAAAGCATCTAAAATAATAAATACTACTACTAGTCTATACCAAAACTGAAATGAACCTTTCCTGAATAGGTTTAGCATTATCTTGAGCCGTATCAGAACAAGTATGTAAGTAAGTATGTAGAAAGAGCGCATAGACTAGTATACCCCATGGACCACTCTATAAAATAAGATAAGAAAGCACTATTATTTAATGTGGAAAATGACATTCTATTGTCTGAATAAATTATATATCATTATGTATTATCATTATGGTATCAGATTCTGTATTGAACATCGAGTGTATTCCTTAGTATCGAAAATGAGTTTGGAATTTTAGCACTGTGACAACACTAGTGGCATAACCTGTTTGTCTCTAGAGATAGATTAGTTTAATGCTACATACAGTGGTCGCTCGCTCTATCGCGGTTCACTGTTCGCGGCCTCGCTGTTTCGCTGATTTTTTTTTTATTATAGTGTAACATTGTGTTCTGCGTCCTGATTGGCTAAGAGACTGTAGACCTTTGCCGATTGATAGATGTGGGATGCAGGGGGGACCAGGACTAGACCAGGACAAAACGTGGACTAAACCAGGTCTAGACCAGAACTAAACCAGGACTAGACCAGGTCTAAACCAGGTCTAAACTTGGACTGGTCCTGGACTAAACCAGGACTGGACCAGGTCTAGATCTGGACTAAACCGGGATTAGACCAGGTCTAAACCAGGGTTAAATCACCCCGTGCGGCTCTTTGCTGGTTTCGTGCGTCTCTTGCGTTCGTTTGTGCGTGTTCGGTTTGTGGCTCAGGCTGCGAGGACGCGGTCCTGAGGGGGAGGCATGATCCGGGCGCCGCGGTTCGATCTCGTGCTCGCAGTCCCGGCCTTGTGCCGGTCGTGCTGCTGTGTCACGGATTTGACCACACGCACTTCTCCAAGGGGTTGGTGCGCGTTGCGTCCCGGGACATGGCAGTGCCGTTGGATGAGCCGCTCCCCTCGCGCGTCCGGTGGAGCTCCCACGCTTCACTATTAATACATTTTGTTGAAAATCTACGAAAGTTTGAGTGTTTAAACGAGAGAGAAATGTGACAAAACGTTAATTCCAGTGTTTTAAGGCGTTTACAGCCTTAAAACATGTATAATAATTGTAAAATATAAAGTTGTCTACTTTGCAGATTTCACTCATTACGGGTTATTTCTGGAACCTAACCCCCGCGATAAACAAGGGATTACTGTACTGCGAAACATTATTTGCAAATTGATAAAATCTACATAGTTCACCTTTAAGACTGTAAATAAGAAACAATACTTTAAACCATCCTTGAGTGATGTCATACTATAACATACAATATATTACACAACAGTTAATTAAACGTTATCACCATGACAACCAAAAATCTGTTATTTGCAGAATAGAGCTACTTTCATTATTTTCATTATTCATTATTCTTTTCATTATGGGGATGGTCCCCGGGTCAAATATAGAAACAATTTCTCCTGTGTGAGATCAATAAAAGTCAATCTTCTAATCCTTAATCACTGTAAGGCGCTTTGTGTTACATTTTGTATGAAAAGCGATTTAGAAATATTTTTTGATTGATTGATTGACTTTCCCTTCTCTTAATATCAAGCTGCTAGTGTTTTTAATCATTCATTATAAAACACGTAAGAACAATGATAGATGCCAGTTAGAGCTTAAAACAACAAGACTTTTCCATTTTCTAATCAGAAGCCACAGGGAACATGCAGGTAGCTAAATATGTTTTTTTCCTATGATAATCCCCTGTAGATTATCACCTCCGTCACCTGTGGCTCCCAGGCTGATTTTAGTACAACAGGAAACTCCTTTCATTAAATTTTGTTCAAGTCAAACTGTATCAAAAGCTCTGCATACACTACTAAAGCATGTCATTAAAGGTGCACTGCGTAACTTTTCTTTTTTTTTTTAATTAAATTTGCCTAAAATGTTACACAGTATAGCATTAAACATCTATTAAGCATATATTTCATTACATTATTTCATTATTTCATTCATCTTTTAAAGGAGAATTAACGTTTTTACAATCTGAGCCTTATTTCGGTAATAAAACAAGATGTTTTACTCACCCATAGCACTTTGGTGTCATATGGAGCACTTCCAGAGATGTTTTAGATTTGCGATATCCGTAATGTGAGTTCTCGGGGCACATGTTTGCGGTGTCCAAATAACACAAACTTTAGCACTTTTCAAATCATAGAAGCTCAATGTCTTAGTCTACGCTTTCATTTGAGTAATCTGAGATTTATCCATAGTTTCGAGTAGATGAGGAGGCCAGTGCGCATGTGCGGAGTCACAGCTTATTTCACTCTCAGCTCCCGGGGCCCAAACATGAAACGCAAAGCTGTAAATTATGGATAAATCTCGGATTACAGGCCACTTTTGACTCAAACAAAAGTGTAGACTAAGACATTGAGCTTCTATGATTTGAAAAGTGCTAAAGTTTGTGTTATTTGGAGACCGCAAGCATGTGGCCCGAGAACTCACATTACGGATATCGCAAATCTAAAACATCTCCGGAAATGCTCCATATGACACCAAAGTGCTATGGGTGAGTAAAACAACTTGTTTTATTACCGAAATAAGGCTCAGATTGTAAAAAAACGTTAATTCTCCTTTAATTAAACATTTGACATTACCTTGAAAACATGCATTCTTTGTCTTACTGGGGTTGCCTCTATTCAGATCTGTAACTTGGCCTGGTGATGTATCCATGGAGATATGGCAAGTTATTCCCATACAATAGCATCTCCATAGATACAAACATGTGCTGGACCCTCTACCAGCCATTGCACAGTGCAACTTTAATTATCTTGTCCGTAATTAAACGTTGCATATTATACGCTAGTTTGGTGCCAAAAAAAGATAATTGGAACAGATATGCGGGAGTATTTTTAGCAGCGTATTCATCCAAATTGTGCATTCTGTGAGGCTGGGAGGCAAAATCAACACTATACTTTGATCCAGACACTACGTCAGGAATGAGTTATGACACCAATGTTTTTAAATAGCAACTTAAAAGTGCACTATGTAACTTTTTGGTTGGGGGTCTGTCACCTTCTTGTCACTATAGATATGCCACTACTCTGCTTGGAATGTTCCACAGTAGAGATTTGCCATGAATACTGTTGAGGTTTCTTAGCTCTGACAGTGGAAAACAGTCTTTACAATCTTGTCTTATTTTGTGGTTAATTCAGGGATATACAAACTGGGATATACATACATCATATACATCTGTTTGTCCTACTCAAGGTCAGTTCCAGCAGCCATAGAAATGATCCAGATTCACAGATAGACAAGATTGCTTTTCCATGCAGTTTAATATATCCAGCTATAGTTTCATTTGATGACGCCATCATAGAGGACAGTCGCATGTGCGCAGTCACAGCTGTTTTGCAGATAAGAAGACGCAACTTTTCTATTGCGAGCGACACATGGCAGAAGATTCGGACTTTGAGGCTGAAGAGGACTTATGGAGGACTGAGGACTGAAGAGGAGTATACGGATGAGGAGACAGAATGGATACGGAAAGAATGAAGCAGAGACAGTTTGAGGAGCAGCAGAGAACAGCCATCGGTTTCACATTACTTCTCAGAATCGTGCGGTGAATCCGCTGGCCTTCTTTCTTTTCCTTTGCTGGTAAAAAATCGTCCTGACTGAAGTGGGTACTGCAAACACGATGGTCCAAACGTCTTACAGCTTTGCCTTTCATGTTTGGGTCCCGAGAGCTGAGAGCGAAATCAGCTGTGACTGCACACATGCGCACTGGCCTCATCTACTTGAAATTATGGCTAAATCTCGGATTACAGGACACGTTTGATTCAAACGAAAGTGTAGACTAAGACATTGAGCTTCTATGATTTGAAAAGTGCTAAAGTTTGTGTTATTTGGAGAGCGCAAACATGTGCCCCGAGAACTCACATTACGAATATCGCAAATCTAAAACATCTCCATAAGTGCTCCATATGATACCAAAGTGCTATAGGTGAGTAAAATAACTTGTTTATTACCGAAATAAGGCTCAGATTGTAAAAAAAAACGTTAATTCTCCTTTAAGTACAGATGCCTAAAAATTGTACTTAAGTATTGTGCTTTTACTTTTGTACTTCATTACCTTCCACCACTGATCTTAGCCTCTCTCAAAAGTGATGGGTCTTAAAAGAAAATTAACGGGTTTTTTTTACACTCTGAGCCTTCTTTCGGCAATAAAACAAGTAGTTTTACTCACCCATAGCAGTTTGGTGTCAATTGGAGCAGTATCACAGAACTTATGTTGAGCCGTTCTGTTCTACTAATGATCCCGTATCCGTTAGCGTGAGTGCTCGGGGCACTGATTTGTGGTGTCCAAATAACACAAACTTTAGCACTTTTCAAATCACAGAAGATCGCTGTGTCAGGGTAGACTTTTATAAACTAGCTTCAGCTATAATCTGGTGTAAAGCATCTTTAATGTTTTTGCACATTGTCCCTGTCAAATAAACTAATAAAGAAAGAAAGATTCCAAAACGGCCTGAAACCCGATATCGCAACAGAAAAGTAAAGTTCAGAGCGGTGTTAGCTTCTTTCGGACTAGCGGTGTTTACAAAACAGCTGAGTTCACGCATGCGCACTGTCCTCTCTGATGACGTCATCAAATGAAACTATAGCTGGATATCGGGTTTCAGGCCGTTTTGGAATCCACTAAAAGTCTACCCTGACACAGCGATCTTCTGTAATTTGAAAAGTGCTAAAGTTTGTGTTATTTGGACAGCGCAAAGTAATGCCCCGAGCACTCACGCTAACGGATACGGGATCATTAGTAGAACAGAACGGCTCAACATAAGTTCTGCGATACTGCTCCAATTGACACCAAACTGCTATGGGTGAGTAAAACTACTTGTTTTATTGTCGAAAGAAGGCTCAGATTGTAAAAAAAACATTACTTTTCCTTTAATAACATATTATCGACCAACATCACACTGACATCACATCATTTCTATTCAGAGTATTCTACTTAGACATTTAGACAAACTTTATTGATCCACAAGGGAAATTGTTTTTACTTATTTTTATTTTGGTGGATGAAACACAGCATTACTTCTATTATACTTGTTACCACTGGGAGGATAAAGGGGCTCCACAGAGAGAGATCGCCGTAGGCCAACCTCTGGGATCAAACCCTCAACCTGCTGAGAGGCAGCACTAACCATGAGGGGGTCGCCCCAGTGGATACTGTGTTTTTATGGAAGAGTGTGCCAGTCTCCCTCTATTTTAAAGTAAGGAGACCTGCTGAGTTTGCCTGAGGACGAGGAAGGATTTTGAAGACTTTTTTTTTTTTTTTTAACACACCTCCTCGTCTGGAACCCTTTTTTTTCTCTAAAGCTCTACTGTGCAAATATTAAAATAAAACATTTTGTGCAGGCTAAAAGTTTCAGTTATGTTTTAAAAGAGGAATGGTAATGCAATGCTGTAGAAATGATATCAATCAAGAAGTTTAAGTATGGTCGTAGTAGTAGTAGTAGTAGTAGTAGTAGTAGTAGTAGTAGTAGTAGTAGAAGTATTTTTAGTAGTAGAAGAAGTATTAGTAGTGGTGGTAATAGTAATGGTAGAGAAGTAGTGGCAGTTGCTTGTACCATTTCATTTTGTTGGCATCAGCTTTAAAAGAAAAAACAAAAAATCTGACAATTAACATAAATACATGTTCCAACCAATACATCTGCCTTGTCATTACTGTCATGAACAGAAGGAACAGGAAGAAGATATATCTTATAAACCCTGCTCCTTTCACAGATCATTAAAACATTTCTTTAATAATCATTCTCCACCCCAACCAAGTCACCAGTGAGCCTCGTGTATGTTTACAGTATCTTGTGGTTTCATTAAAGATCCCATGACATGGTACTTCTTGATGCTTTTATATGGCTCCTTAATGGTTCCCTAATACTGTAAATGAATCCTTCTTCAAAATCAACACTCAGTGCATGAGAAACAGAGATAAGATGAGAAAGAGTTTTTTTTTTTTCTCTCTGAACAGGCTATTCTGGGCGTTGTTGCTTGAATGCAAATGAGGAGAAAAGAGCTGGCCTATAGAAGAGGGTAGGGGCGTGGCCAAACTCTCCGCTCTAGCTCTCAGCTGATCCATTTCCGTGTTTTTGCACGGGGGGAGAGATGGGAAGCGTTCCATTGAAAAATAAACACATTTCCACAGAAAATAAAATTAAACCACTGCTGTTCAAAGGTCCAGAGGCTCAGATAAAGGACTTCCGAGCCTAGAAACACTCGGACGTGCCTCCAGGCAAATAAAAAAACGCATTTCGCATTGCCTAGTGCATTCGCAGTCCAAACTCTCTGGGCGTGATTTACACAGACGCTGAGTACAGACAGACGGGGGTGGAACTGCATTTGCATTTCTTTTTTCGATCTGACTTCAATAAGGTGCCTTGTTCAAAATCGCCCGTTTGAGCTCCGATTTTTTGTAACGCAGAAAAGGATCGCAAATGCTCAGTTTACACAACTCACAACTGCTCACAACTTTTAACCATGGGGGGGGGGCCTAAACAGGGTAGGGGAGCTCACATTAACGTTCAAAAACCTCAGAAAGTGAACATTTCATGTCATGGGACCTTTAACATTTCATTAACTTAAATATTTTCTTAGTCACAGAGTCCATTGTTATTTTATCCTTGTACATTTTTATTATTTTGAAACACTAGTGCAACTTTGATTTAACAAGTTTCACAGAGCTTGACTCCATATACAGAGGCGCATTTCCGTTTTAATGCTGTACTTGAGGATAGTTTGAAAAAATACGGTCTGCCATTTTCACAGTTCTCCAAGACAGATGTAAAAAGCTTTGTACAGCTTCTGGTAACTGTCTTTGTTTGGCTCTCCATGTCACTAATAAAATCTTTAAGATCAACTAGAGGCCGCCACACAGTACAGAAGACTTTGCCTGGTTTTGGCTGTGATTCGCTTCTCCCCAAGTTCAGGGAAACGTGACCCGACTTTATGTCTTTGTGTGTGATTTTTAAGCTACTGCGCTCGTCATGTGTGGTGTTAGTGTGACTCTGAGCTGCTCTGTCAGATCATAACCACCAAACATCAGCAACACTACGGCAACAGCCAGTAAAACAGAGCGTCAGGATAGCGAAAATAATGAGAAGACTTTATTACTCACCTCTCGTAAAGCGGTAAATTTAAAGTGCATTATCCATAGAAATGGTCCTCTCCAAACAATGACATCCAGTCGACAGTCTGCGCTATTAATCCAGTTTGAGAGTTTGAAAGTAAAAAGGCACACGGATCGAGGTGAAGCTACAGATTAGCGAGAGTGACTACTTCCTGTGTACTTTATCGCCAATCATTTATGCTTTAAAAATCATTTATCTTCATTTTCTTTCTTTATTTCACAAATAATAATACAGTTTTGACTGATTTTCCAAATATCAGCATCATCAGGATGAAAAACTTAAATGAAGACAAAAAGCTGAGTAAAACACATGAAAAAATGGATCCCACATTTTCTTGAAAGATCTTGATCTTGATCTGTTACAGTTTTGATCAATATCAGCATAAAACTTTGCTAACATAACCTTAGTAAAATGATAACGATGAAGTATTTTACACTGTATTAGCGCGTGTCTCGCTGAAACAGAAGAAGTGTGGACACTTTTTAAACATTGCTCCCAGATATTATCAGAAATATCTATGGCCAGATCTCTCTCCTAGGATTTTTTTTTAAATATATATTTTGAAGTGAGTCTGATCTCAATTAGTGAATGCAGCATTGCAATCATACAGCCAAAAACATATCCAAGCTGGTTGCCAAAGGTTGATGAGGGAACTTAGGAAAAGTATTCTTAACAAAGTTCGTGACCTGTAAATATCTGAAGAAGTTGTGATTATGAAGTCCAAACTTTTCTACCATTTGTTTGAATGAGCAGAATATATTGTCAATATATAAGTCATTAATATCTATAATACCACTCCTGTACCAGCATGTAAATACTGCAACAATTAATGAGGGATGAAACAATGGATTTGCGTCAAGCTGGGCCAAAGTAGAGGCACCTTGAAGGCCAAAATTTTGTCTAAATTGTTTTCAAAATTTCAGGGTTGATTTCCCTATGACATTCTTGCAATATGAAGTTAATGGAAAATTCAGGGGAGAATGAACAAGAGGCCGGTGCAGATGAAAAAGACTCATTGCATCCAATAAGGATGGGCAGCTGTATGCTCAAGCTGTGCCCAAAACTGCACTATCTCCAAGTTAGCTGCCCAGAAGTAAATCAAAATCAAAATTTGGTGAAGCAAGTCCTCCAGATGATTTAGGCCAGGAGTGTCAAACATGCGGCCCGGGGGCCAGATCCGGCCCTCCAAGACCTTTAATCTGGCCCCCGGCTGATTTTCTATTAAAATATCTTAATTATATTTTAATTTTCTATTAAAATATTGGTAATTTTCTGCACCACTTTTCTGCACAGCTCAGCATATCAGCACAAATGATCTTTTTCTTAAAGGACCATCATTTCATTTTGACTGTTGACCGTGACACCCTCATCAGCAAAATGTCAAAAATGAGAAAAGTGGACGTCGAGTGCAGGATTTTCCAAGAAAAATTGACTAATTCCTATTTGTTCATGAAGGTGAATGTGAAACCTGTATTACTGTGTTGAAATTAAAATTTTCTTAAAGTTTCAGGTTGTTCATAATATTTTGAAAAAGAAAGGGTTGATCAAATAAAAAATAATTTTTAGACTTAGACTTAGACTTAGACAAACTTTATTGATCCACAAGGGAAATTGTTTTGGGTACAGTAGCTCACTCATCAAATATAATATACAATATAAAAATAGAGGGTGAAAGAACAAGAAGAAAAATAGATGGAAAAGCAACCAAAGAGCAATAGACCTGTGTCAGATGAGACACAATTATATACATAAGAGAATGGTAATAAATATATATGTACAATCAGATTTAAATAGAAAAGTAGTAGTCAAAACTACTACTACTACTACTTTTGTAATAGATTTGAGTTTCTCTGGACAAATATTTGGACTTATTGCAATTTTTGGGGTATATTTGCCATGAGTTTTCTGATCCGGCCCCTTTGGGATCAAAGTAGGTTGGATACGGCCCCCGGACCAAAATGAGTTTGACACCCCTGATTTAGGCATTTGAAGCAAAGACCTTGCAATTCTTGGAGTTTTCTTATTCCAGATAAAATTGGATATCAATGAATGTAACATAGAGAAAGAAAGAAAGAGGGAGGAAGAAATATAGGTAAGCACTGAAATAAGTAAAGGAATTTGGGGAGTATATTTATTTTCACTGAATTGATCCTAACTGCAAGAAAGAAATGTAGAAATGTAGAAATGAAAAGAAAATGAAAGAAATTTGTACAAGTGAGTCATTGTACATATCAATAAGAATAGGTGCAAGTCTGTCTCTCTTCAAGAAAACACTGAAAACTTTGGACGAAAAGCCTTTACAGTATCATTATTGTAACATCTTATGTAAGTGTAACATTTTGGATTTTGATAGTTATCAGATATTTATGGATGCTTGCCTCATTTTTAAAGTTTTGAATGGGCTTGCTCCTCTTCTCTTACTGGATTTTATAGGTAAAAAACCTAGCAACCGAGTGAATACCAGGGCATGGACCAGAGGAGGCTTTAACATAAAAAGGCGTAGGACTAAATTTGGCCAAATGGTGGTGTCTATCAGAGGCTCACAGACATGGAACACACTGCCAGCCCACGTCAGGAACTGTGGCACCGATTCAGCCTTTAAAACAGCTCTGAAACATTGGTTGAAAACTAACCAGACGTGCTCACACATGTAGATTATTCTGACTTTTGGGGGCGCGTAAACTCTGAGATGGGTCTATTGCAACTATATCCTCTTGGTGAAATGTCTATTGTGTATTCTGGTTTCTCTGTTTGTGTGAATGTGTTTTGTTCTTACCTGCCTTTAGGACTACGGTTGTAAATTAGCTATTGTGCTAACTCTGGCATATTTACATTGAAGCTCTCTGCTGACATGTTGATTAATATGCATTGTCCTAATTTAAATAAATAAATAAACATGTGAGATAAAATTATATGAGAAAACCATCTGGACCAGGGCATTTCCCCGTCTCCTCCGCCTTGACCTGACTCGCATTTGGAATGTTAAAGATCCCATGACATGATACTTCTTGATGCTTTTATATGGCTCCTTAGTGGTTCCCTAATACTGTAAATGAATCCTTCTTCAAAATCAAGCCTCAGTGCATGAGAGAGCCTCTTGAAGGCAACCCTATTCAGAAATGTGATTCTGAAACACTTTATTCTGGGCGTTGTTGCTTGAATGCAAATGAGGAGGACAGAGACAGGCCAGTTTTTCCTGGTTTAGCGGTGCGATGTGCGCTGTCCCTACATCTGTGTTTTATGCACGAAGGAAGATAGGACAAGCATCCCATGAAAATAAAACCTTAGACAAATTTCCACAGAAAATAAAATTAAACCACTGCTGTTTCGGAGGCTGGGATAAAGGACATCCGAGCCTGGAGAGACTCTCACACCTCCACTGGACTCTAGAGCAGTGGAGACGCTTCACTGGATTGATGAAGTGCGCTTCTCCATCTGGCAATCTGATGGATGAGTCTGGGTTTGGCATTTGCCAGGAGAACAGTACTTGTCCAACTGTAAAGTTTGGTGGAGGGGGGATTATGGTGTCGGGTTGTTTTTCAGGAGCTGAGCTTGGCCCCTTTGTTCCAGTGAAAGGAACTCTGAATGCTTCAGCATACCAAGAGATTTTGGACAGTTCCATGGGGGGACTTTGTGGGAACAGTTTGGAGATGGTCCCTTCCTCTTCAACATGACTGTGCACAAAGCAAGTTCCATAAAGAAATGGATGAGACAGTTTGGTGTGGATGAACTTGACTGGCCTGCACAGAGCCCTGACTTCAACCTGCGGCCGAGGCTTTGGTGTGGCCTCCTCAAGTGGCTTCACTTCTTGCTCGTGTAGTTGGTATTGTTTGCGCAAAAAAGTAAAAGAATGCAGATTGGTCAAATTAAAGTGACTATGTAGATGATGCCAGGTATATTTGATGGATAATTTAAGTTCCTCATATTAAATTTAACAATCCCAACGAGCGATCCAAAAATACGTCCTACATGGCAGTCACCTGGAAGTCCAATCAAACACTTAAGAATCTCAAAGTGTAGACAGGAGACAGCTGACATGATCGCGCTCACACCTTTGCAGCCGGAGGTACACATCAGTCTTTACAATCAGAGCTTTTAAGTCTCATAAGATTCTCCTTGTGTCTGTGGTGTGCGCTTTTTGTCTCACGTTTAAAAATCGTTTAAGACCAAAAATCCTGTAGTGTGTGGTGGCCTTAAGCCTTTTAACTTTATTTGAGTAGACTTAACATAATTATTAGTGTGCTCTCTGAAAGTTTTTGTTGATAATTTGTTTGTAATTTTAGTGCACAGACTCCAGCCCCTGTAGCAGCCCACTTACTTTGTCTACTTGCTTCATATCTGGTCCCATATTAGTTCCAGTCTGTGTTTAGCTTTCAGATAGCAGTAGTTGTATGTTTTTCTCATGTAAATTGCAGTACACAGGTCAGATGCAGTAAACACGAGAATAGACTTTTCTTTCCCATAGATCTGAATCTTGTCCTTGAACAGTTTGTATTGATAAAAGCACTAAAACCTAAACAAAGGCTACAAGTATCCATGTTATCGATTCCACTGGGGGCCTGATTCAGACCAAGTGTCTCTGTAGTAATAATAAATGTCTCTCTTCCCCCACCCTTGAGTGCTCACTGTCCAATGAACCAAGAGAGCTGCACTTTTCTCATCTACAACACAGTCAGGAGATGGAATCAATCGACCCACCTCAGTGAAGAACATGATACAGAAAGAAAATTAAGGCACTATCGCTTCACCACCACCGCAGACAAGCTCCTTTGACCCACTCATGATGACTATCACAGACAAAAGATATTCTTATGGTATTACGTTGTCTGAACAGGTAAAAATGTACATACAGTGATGCAGCTTAACTTAGAATACATTAGTCTCAATCATATAATTCACGACTTAAAGCTGCTCTATGTAACTTTTCCGCCACCTCCTTGTATTCATGGAGAGGTGTTATTACTTTACCAAGATGTCCCACAGTATTGCATTAGACTCATTTAGCCTTCAAAGCATTCATTTTCTTCTGCTTTATCCACATAACTTTGACAAAACTTTACAACGGCGAGTGGATCTGGAGCTGTCTCCCTGATTTCAGAGGGTGTGATTGACAGGCAGATTAACCAATCAGAGAGACGTAGGCTCCATTCAAGTCTAAAACAAACAATGCTGCTTACAAAATGAGAAAAATCTACATAGAGGACTAAGAAACAGTGTGGATTTTTACAGAATCAACAGTTGAAGCACCAAACTATTCCAGTGGTACCTCACCTTACGAATGACCCAACAAACGAAAATTTCAAGTTACGAAACGCCTTCACGGTAAATTTTGGTCTCTAGATATGAAAGAAAATTCAAGTTACGAAACGCGAAATCTCAAAAATTCAAATAATGCGCGCTCAGCCACACACATTATACGCATTTCTCAGACTGAATGTAAACTTTTCTCACATTTGTCTCTCGTTTAAACACTCAAACTTTCATAGATTTTCAACAAAATTATTAATAGTGAAGTGTGGGGGGAAGGGGGAGGGGGGAGAAGACTGCGCTCTGACACGTGTGTGATAGCGCACATGACCCGGCGCGGAGCTGACAGCAGGTCTAGACCAAGGTCTAAACCTGGACTGGACCAGGACTAAACCAGGACTAAACCAGGACTAAACCAGGACTAGACCAGATGCATTAAAGCAGCGAGGAGGGGACTGCACGCAGTCTGAGCGCATGAACGCATGAACGAGACCCATGAACGAGACCCATGCAAGAGCCGCGGTGGTCTGGACTAAAACAGGACTAAACCTGGACTAAACCAGGAGGAGCCCACGGCTCTTGCATGGGTCTCGTTCATGCGTTCATGCGCTCAGACTGCGTGCAGTCCCCTCCTCGCTGCTTTAATCCACCTGGTCTAGTCCTGGTTTAGTCCAGGTTTAGTCCTGGTTTAGTCCAGGTTTAGTCCTGGTCCAGTCCTGGTTTAGTCCAGGTTTAGTCCTGCTTTAGTCCAGGTTTAGTCCTGGTCCAGTCCAGGTTTAGACCTTGGTCTAGACCTGCTATCAGCTCCGCGCCGGGTCATGCTGCGCTATCACACGTGTCAGAGCGCAGTTTTCTCCCCCCTCCCGCTTCCCCCCACACTTCACTGTTAATACATTTTGTTGAAAATCTATGAAAGTTTGAGTGTTTAAATGAGAGACAAATGTGAGAAACTCACAGAACACAATGTTACACTATAAAAAAAGTTACACTATAAAAAAAAAACTTGGATCGGGGCCTTGGAACGAATCAGGCTTTTTCCATTGAAATAGCTACTCAACTTACGAATTTTTCACGTTACGAAACCACTTCTGGAACGAATTAATTTCGTAAGGTGAGGGACCACTGTATTTATTTCAGGTAAAAAAAAAAGTTATATATTTTGACTGAATGATTTGATTTTTGAGAGGAGATGTCTTCTGCATTTGAGAGACACG
This sequence comes from Paratrypauchen microcephalus, assembly GCA_036785185.1. NCBI lineage: Eukaryota > Metazoa > Chordata > Actinopteri > Gobiiformes > Gobiidae > Paratrypauchen > Paratrypauchen microcephalus. The sequence continues at coordinate 3,608,555 of JAVJIX010000080.1, read as the reverse complement.
TGATACAAATTAGCAGCTGTGGTTGTATGGGCCTCGGTCACAGAGACATCCAGACACGCAGATCACTACTTTCAGGTCACATTTTTGGCTGAAAAAAGTAAACTCAAATAAAAATCGATTTCTGTTGTAAGTAATGATCAAACGATGTGATGTGCACTAGTTTCATTAGTGGGATGCACGCTGATTGTGTTGTGATAGTGCTCTGAAGCCTTGTATTTACCTGTACTCTTGTATTTTGTTGTATTTTATTACATATTTTTTTATTATATCGTTTACTTTTTTCCCTTGTATTTTATTGCATGCTATTAGTACTTCTTGACTACCTTAGCGAGTCAACGGGTTCTTGTGATCCAAAGCATTTCATTGCATTGTTGACCCTGTGTTGATCCTGCATATGACAAATAAATCTTGAATCTTGAGTGACAATGCAGGCAGCAAAAGGAGGAGAGACTCAGAGCCTCAAAAACGAAAGTGAAACCTTTAAAACATCTTAAAGGGATATCAATCGTCTTCAATCGACCAGCAGGCTAACATAACGACAGGAGCAAGCTTGGGTAAAAAAGGTATAAACCTGTTCTTCATCACGGGATCTTGCGCTTGGAAAGACAGATGGTACTGCAGTGGTTGTCAGACTAGGCTTTCCAAGGGATTTGGTGTAGTCGTCTGGTCCGAAATGATCACTGCAAATCTTCTGTTTATGTAGCGTCTCCAGCGGTGTGTTGATGTCTAAGCCAGCAGCTACAAGCCACAGTCGCGTCCTTTCTCGATCGTGCACCGGAAAGCTGGGAAAACTTTGTGGTGCCCACCTGCGGGCTTTATTTGTATATTTTCGAAATGCACACTGAAACACCATTTTGCCCAGTAGTTCTTTTAAAATTCACCTCTTCACTCTGTGGTCTTCCCTACTACGACTTTTCTCGCTTCTCTGTTTACGTGATTGGTCACTTCACAACCAACTAGAGTAAAGTAAAATTCCGCTGCTGCTGCGAAGCTAGTCCCTCAGATATGGAATGATTCATGCTATTCGCACTCAGTTTGATTTAAAAAATTACTCAATCAACATATATTTACATCGACAGTCTGCCGTTATAACTGACTTGTTTTGGGTGCACTATGGAGTGGGTAACCCTGATTTAAATCCGGCTACCATATACCGTTGACTTGCGCTAGCCTAGCATCTGAAAACTCTGCAGCTGGAAGGACTGCATGAAATTCGCTAAAAAGTGTCTCCACATCTCTGCAACACTCTGGCTAACTCGGAAATGAGCCCCCATGTCAAAAATTCTGGAATATCCCTTTAATATATTTTTCTGCCAATATAGCATTTTCAAAACAATAGAAGATAACATGGTGATCTAAATATGGTTTGGTTGAGTAATGATGTTTCAAAGCTCGTTCAACCAGCTTCTTCAGTTGTGGTCAGATTGTTGCTGGACACTGCCAAATGAGTCAAGAATTTTGGACTTCTATACGGTTGTATATTGAAATACAAAATCTTTGCTCCACAATACTCAGTTTGATGTAACTGTATACATATTATTCGTTTCCTGTTTGATAATGATAATAATTTTAATCTTTCATCAAAAACAAAACACTACATTCAGTTTTTGTTATGCTCATGTTTTACAGTGCATCCGGAAAGTATTTACAGCGCTTCATTTTTTCCACATTTTGTCATGTTACAGCCTCATTCCAAATTGTATTAGATTAATCTCTTACCTCAAACTTCTACACACAACACCTCATTATGACAATGTGAAAAAAGTTTTTTTGGACATTTTTTAAAATTAATTAAAAATAGAAAACTAGGAAATCACATTTATATAAGTATTCACAGCCTTTGCCATGAAGCTCAAAATTGAGCTCTGGTGCATCCTTTTTCCACTTATCATCCTTGAGATGTTTCTACAGCTTAATTGGAGTCCACCTGCGGTAAATTCAGTTGATTGGACATGATTTGGAAAGGCACACACCTGTGTATATAAGGTCCCACAGTTGACCGTGCACATCAGAGCACAAACGCCAAGCATGAAGTTAAAGGAACTGTCTGTAGACCTGCGGGAGGATTGTCTTGAGGCACAAACCTGGAGAAGGATACAGAAAGGTTTCTGCTGCTTTGAAGGTCACAATAAGCACAGTGGCCTCCATTATTCGTAAAAGGAAGATGTTTGGAGCCACCAGGACTCATCCTAGAGCTGGCCGTCTAAACTGAGCGATCGGGGGAGAAGGGCCTTAGTCAAGGAGGCGACCAAGAACCCGATGGTCACTCTGTCAGAGCTCCAGCGTTCCTCTGTGGAGAGAGGAGAGCCTTCTAGAAGGACAACCATCTCTACAGCAATCCACCAATCAGACCTGTATGGTAGAGTGGCCAGACGAAAGCCACTCCTTGGTAAAGGGACCATGGCAGCCCATCTGGAATTTGCCAAAAGGCACCTGAATGACTCTCAGACCATAAGAAACAAAATTCTCTGGTCTGATGAGACAAAGATTGAACTCTTTGGTGTGAATGCCCGGCGTCATGTTTGGAGGAAACCAGGCACCGCTCATCACCAGGCCAATACCATCCCTACAGTGAAGCATGGTGGTGGCTGCATCATGCTATGGGGATGTTTTTCAGCAGCAGGAACTGGCCATTCTGGATGCAAACAGAATATAGAAGACACTGGCCTGTCAGGCAACAGAGCCAGCAGTTTGAGCAGAGAGGGTCAGAGTTCCCTTTCCGCACACCAGCTCTTCCAGTGGGACCCCAAGGTGTTCCCAGACCAGCCGAGAGACAAAGTCCCTCCAGTGTTTCCTGGGTCTTCCCCCAGACCCCTCCTGGTGGATGTGCTTGAACCCCTGTCTCACCCCATCTCTAAGGGAGCGCCCAGCCACTCTGCAGAGGAAACACATTTGGAGCACTTGTGTCTGTGGTCTTGTCCTTACGGTCATTACTCAAAGATCATGACCAAAGGTGAGGGCAGGAACGTAGTGAACCATGAAGTTGAATGATGAAGGAGAACCATCAACTTCTTGTTTCAATGGAGATAGATGAGTCTAGTCTAGGAAGCAGAGACTGGACTCATCTCCCTCCATGGAAACAACACATTGATGGCACCAGACTAAGTAGGTCAGATCTGTGGAGAGGTGACCCAGCACACGGTATGAATGCTTTTCATGGTATTTGTAAGCAATAAAAATCTGAATAATTAAATAAATGCTAGATACACGTTTTCCTGGCAAAGTTATAAGTTATCAGTGGAGACAAGCAGGTGACATACATGACATACATCCCCAAACCAGAAAAGTTGTGCAGTACATCTTTAATTAAAATATAAGAATTTCAGTTTGAGGTTCACTGTTGCCTTTTTGCAGGTGACCGGTGAGTTTCTGGTACCATATCTTGTGCTGAACTAATTTCTCTAAATTTCATAACATTCTTCACTTGCTGCTCATATGATTTTTCAGTTGTTATCACAGACTGTGCAAAGAAGTGGACTAAGGGAGTGTGACGTCACCCATAGAGTTCGGTGCCAGTCAAATGAAGCTCATGATGCTAGTAATTATAGGAGCAAATTTACAGTATTAATGGACAAAATGGTGAAATAAAAACACCAGGATCATATAGAGCGGGTTAATACAAACATTTTGATTTTGATCAAGATTTGAAATGACCTTTCACTCCATATGCTATCTCTGTTGACACTCCACATTCAACTTCTCTTATCTCAGATAATCTCTTTAAATTACTACATATTTATTTACCCGTTAAAATGTCCTAAATGCTTGTAATTTCCCACTCTGCATTATTTTTCCATTTTCTTCATCCATTTTTAATTCACCCCTTAAAGTATATTTCCACAGTGTTTTTCAGACCCTGCTGCTGGCTCTGTACTACCATTAAGTACTTTAGAGAAAAAGCATTAAAAGCATTGGTTATTTTTTGAACATTACTAAAACCTCATGTACTAATATGAGGTTTTATCAGTGAAAGAAGGACTATGTATCTCAGCTTTTACTTGGCTTCTCTGTCGATTCAATATTGACAAATGAAGCAGGCTTTCTGTTCGTTTTATTTGACGTCAGGGCAACGTATTTCCTGAAATAGCAAATATTGGCAGAAAATTAAAGATAAAAACAAGCCTGCACAATGTGCTCAAGGATACTGGATCATGTATTTGGAATGCTAAGATTCTTCCTGATGTGATCTGATCCAACTAGCTCTGAAGTCAAATAATCAACTTTTTGATATTTGGATGCCATCTTTTCTGTATACTGGCATGAGAGAAAAAAGTTGTTTCTACTTTCTACCATAGACTGGGTAAAGAAGTGGATTAAGGGAGTTCAGCGTTTAGCTCCAGTCAAATGAAGCTCATGATGCTAGAGCGAATTTGGAGCCAGGTCCATATAAGGAATAGAAATTTATTTATGGACAAAATAGCAAAATAAAAACACCAGGATCATGTAGAGCGGGTTAATATGAGCATTTTAACACCAAAATGATGAGGCTCACTGCAGAAGTTACAGAGAGAGGGGCCACAATTTTTCAATGTAAAGTCAAGTGTAAATGAAGTTGATGGAGCCAAAAGCGCTCCCGTGAACACTTCCTGTTTGGAATGCGGAAGTTGGCAGTGTAGCTATGCCCATTTATATATACAGTTTCTATCAGGGTTGTCTAAAGATTCAAAATCAAATCACAAAACTAATATTGAAACTCAATAGTCATTTGAGCAATTATCAATACTGCAAAAAAAAACAACAACAACAACAACAAAAACACAGCTTTATCATAACAAATATAAGACCGCATGCTAAAATAAAGAATGTACTATTTCTATATATGGAAATCACATTCTGTTACTAAAAAAGATGCATTTCTTCATTGTGGTATCGTAATATTGAGTATAGAGTGAATGCTTACTTTCAAAATCGAGTTTGAAATTTTAGTATTGTTAGTATCCATCTTATTCCCGCTCATTTACTTCTAAGTGCTACTAACCTGCTCTTCAGTTGTAATTGGCATTTCAAGCTAAACAGGAATCTCATGCATTTAAATGGTGGAGAAGAAGTCCTGCAGCTAAAATAATAAAAAGTGGATTTGTGTAAAATGTGAAATGTTAAAGTGCACCAACAAGTCAACAATGTATTTTTTCTCTGGGTAACTTGATAATAAAAGCAAAAGCCCTATGCAAAAACCATGCAACCTGAATGATAATGAAGGAACACACGGCCACTTTCAGAAAAATATTTTCCAGTTAATATTTCACTCTTTTCTTTAAAGCCCCAGTGTGTAGGATTCGTGGCGCATAGGTGGATAGTCGCTATTGCACTTCCTGTTTTAGCTACGGCAGACCTCGAGGGTCACCCGGGCGCGTCGTAGCGCGGACAGCTCGCGTACCGGCGCAAGAACCGCGCGCCACTACTGTATACATAAAACGCGGCCCCGTTCACTTTTTTTTTTTTTGCATGAAAACACACATTCCCGATCATGTACCATGACACTCTACACATCAAATGAAACCTTACAGTCTCCTCTTTTTGACTATGCAATTCAGTTCCCTACACAACAATCACTCCCCGAGCACATGGGGCTTTTATACGGAAAAGCACAAAACGGAAAAGCACAAAGCTTACCTTTGAAGGCTCTGGACAGGTCAAACTCAGCATTTCACCATAAGCTTGGTATCAATTTGTCCGTAAGGATCCAGCGAATAAAATCCAGTAAAACAATTTAGTCCAAAACACGTGTTAGATCCATTACGACGTCTGATCCGGCAGCATGCTTGTCGTTGTTTACCCAAAACCACGAGCCTTGCTGAAGGCGAAGGCGGAGCCCAAATGTCCTTCTGCGGCTCTCGTAATCAAAATGGCTGCCTCTGCATGGGGAAGATCCCCCTTTTATGTGACTATATCTAAGTCCAACAGAATACTTTGATTTCATGATGGAAGTGAAAAGGCTTGGAAAACAATGTATTTTTGAATGGGTATCTTCAATTTCGGTAATTAACGGGTAAAAATCTTACACACTGTCCGTTTAAGGTTCACTGAGAAAGTTTTCGGATGGAGAGTATATCCATTCATCGCCAGCTGTCTTCATGAATGTTATTTCTTTGCTTGGAATGTTCCACAATATGGCATTAAACATATCTATCTCCTGTGTGTCAAGCGGGTAACCAATCCAAGTTGCAAATCAGATCTGTGGAGAGGCTGACCTGCTCACAGCAAAAATGCATGGGCAATAAAAGCACAATGTAAAACAAGTAAATGCTAGATAGATCGGTTTAACCCTACAGCAAAGCAATGACAGCTTCCCTCAGAAATGTTACTGCACTTCTATGTATGAATTGGAAACCTAATCCCACCTGTCTGAAAAAATTGCAATTCATTATATTGCTCTACCATCTCCAGTATCCAGAGTCATTATATGTTCTGTTTTTGACTGATAATGATGATGTCAGACGTTGAAAATGGCTGCAGTAGAAGTACCTCTTATGTTGGACCATTATAGGGGGTATTCATGCTTCATCTCCTCCCAAAAAAGAGAAGTTTGAAGTGGTCCTATTTGTACTCCCTGGGTTTTTATTTCCAGACAGAGCAGAATTCTGGTCACATTTATTTTCTTTTCCATTTTCTGACTGATAATACCAGTCACTATTTACTACTAGTACTAGCAGTGGCAGTACTGGTAGTAGTAGCAATGTATTTACAGCAGCAAAAGAGGTTGTAGCAATAGAAGTAGTAGTGTTGTTGGTCGTAAGAGCATTGTTGTGCTAGTTTTGTACAAAACTTCAAAGTATATGTGGCACTATTTCTTGTAAGATTTAAAGGTTCTATATCCTCCTGAGACCCGGCCCATTCATTTGTGTCCTTTATAGTGGACATAGAGTTAACTAGTCTTTACAATCTTTTAATTGTTTTGAGACTCTAGTTTGTGGCTGCACTATGATTTAAAAGAAGAAAAAAATAAAAAAAATAAATAAATAAATAAATTATACATAAAAATAAATTAATATGTAAATAGATTCTCAAATAAAAAAAATAATACATAATATATATATAGATATTTAAAAAAAATAAATTAAAAGGGAGGCGACTGTAGAAGCTTGTCAGAGATGTTGGCCATCAAAAAAAAAAAAAAAAGTTTTTGTTAGGTTGTTAACGTCACGTGGATTAAAACACCAAAATGTCCCCAACGTCCATTACAGAGGACATGTTACAAAATTATGAATAAAAATAAAATGAACAAAATGGAAATGCTAAGGTGTTCATTTACCTCCAAATAGAAAATTAAAATATTAATAATAATAATAATTTAGGTATGATAAAAGGAGAAATTCAATTTGTCAACTGGAAAAGTTTATTTGGTCGAAAACGTTTCGCAGCTCATCCGAGAGGCTTCGTCAGTTCTGGTTAGAGTGCTGGTTAGACACTGCTTATATCTAGCTGCAGGGAGGAGCTAACTATACTGACATTATTCTGAAACTATCTCAACTATTTGTTTTTAAGTTTCTGTTTTTTGTTTTTCCAATTTCTCTGGCGTCTAGTTTAGCATACCCATTAAACCCCTAACGACCGTCCCCACACCTCTGGCCCTGACCTGTCTGCCCTATTGTTTCTTTTGTCTGTTTTGACTTTGGTTTGAGAATGGAATTATAAATGGGAGACAAGTTATGTCTGACTCCCCCATTTCTGTTTAAAGAAGGATTCTCTTTTTTGACAAAAATAGCCTCTTTAACTCCCCTCTCAAACCAATTCTTTTCCCTGGCTAAGATCTGAACCTCACTGTCCTCAAAAGAATGGCCCGTGGCTTCTAGGTGGAGGTGTACGGCAGACTGAGGTCCACTCTGGCACGCCCGCCTGTGTTGGTACATCCTCTTGTGAAGTGGATGTTTTGTTTCCCCAATGTAGCGCTCACTGCAGTCTTCACTACACTGAATGGAGTAGACCACATTGCTTTGTTTGTGGCTCGGTGTTTTGTCCTTTGGGTCCTTTGAGGACAGTGAGGTTCAGATCTTAGCTCATCTTAGGATGAGTTGCGAAACGTTTTCGACCAAACAAACTTTGTCCAGTTGACAAATTGAATTTCTCCTTTTATCATGGATTCTACCTGGACGACTGATGGATTCTTTACGCAATCATTTAGGTACACTTTTTTTCTTCAGGTCCCACGAGGAAATTACACAAAAACTTGTGAGCTTTAGGTCATATTATAATACTGCTACCTCATCAAAAACATACCTGGAGTAGTGTTTTTTTTTTATTCACACATGTTTAAGTAACCCTTTAATGCAGAGGTCTTCAACGTTTTTCAGGCCAGGGACCCCCAAACAGATGGTGAACTGGGCCAGGGACCCCCTACTATATATACGGCATAGAATTGTGTTTTATATTAAATTGAGCTTAGTGTCATGTATAAACATTGCTACTCTGTTATGGTGCATCCAATACAAGGAAATAATACACAGGTTAATATTGTATTTTACACTATAAAATATAAAATTATATATATATTTTAAAGTGAAATCAAAAGATTTCGCGACCCCCCTGCAGTACCTCCGCGACCCCCCTAAGGGTCGCGACCCCCCTGCTGAAGACCTCTGCTTTAATGTTTGTCTACATCTCCAAAGCTCAAAATGCTCTGTTCCACCTTGTGAAATGATCTGAAATTATCCAAATTATTTTAGTTAAGGTGTATGGAGTTTAAAAACACAGTAGAGCACTTCCTGTATTACTACATGACATCAAAAAGAGTTTTCCATTTGAGAGAAGAACAGCCTAAATATGCAGGATTTGTGTGTTTAACGTGTGTGAATGAAACAAAACAAAACTCCAGGTATGTTTTGATGAGGAAACATTATAACATAGATCAGAAAATAGTCACTAATGATATGGCCCCTTTAAATAGATGTCTGTATTTGTCATGGAGATGGTAACACTAATGACAGCTCAGTGATAATGGCATATCAGCACCAACAAGTGTAGTCGCACCTTTTGTGTTACTTTCTTCTAATTAAGTCTGGGCTGGATAAGATTTCATACTTTGCTTTATTGTATAATGTATTGCCCTGGTGTACAGACTTTGTGGATACCAACCATCCCAGGTAATATGTTAAAGGTCGTTACATTAGAGGTAAGATCGGGCCTAAAAAATTCAGCCCGACCCGACTCGGCCCGCGGGTATTAAAGCCCGACCCGGCCCGAGCCCGACCAATTAACTTGATTTGCATGCCCGAGCCCGAAGCCAACCCGAAATTTCATATTTTATTTGTGAGGGGCGTTTTTTGAAACAAATGATAATATAGATGTTTGACGATCATCAATTTTGCTAGTACAGCTGTTTAAATGCCTGCTCAGCGTCGAATGTTCCCCCTAATGTTTTATGTGTCTGAGCAAACACACTAACTCCCTGAGCGCTCCTTGGACCCCTGTGCGCGACATCCGACATGCACCCCCCCCCCCCCCCCCCGCTACACGCAGAAAGAGCTGCGCGTGCTCGCGGCTTGCGCGTGCTCGTGGCTTACACCGGTAGAAGTTTAATACGAGACACATACTTTTGTTTCTGAATACTGGACGATTCCCCCGTATTCAGATGACCCCGCGGCTGAAAAAAAAGCGGAACTCTTTCATCCCTGCGCTGCATAGGTTTTCTTGTGCGCTGAGAATGTGTGAGCAGTGCGCAACTGCGCAGGCGCGCAGCTTAGAGGGAACGTCGAGGTGCCAGTCTTTTTGCTCTCGTATGAAAGCAAAGCGCCACATTGACTACATTCAGCGAAGCCAACGCAAGTGTCTGTAGCATTTTCAACAATCAATTTGAAGCTTTTCCACACCTCACTCTTACCGGTGCGTGTTTGTCTTTTCAGTTCTCCTGTCTTTAGTTATCCTTAACTTCTTGCTCCTCCATATTGGGGATACCAGGTCAAAATAGATGCGGACTTGCGGAGGGGAAGATTATTAAGAGCGGCTCCTGTTTAATAGTTAAATAGCAATTACCTTACAGCGCCTTCTCTGTTTTATCCAAATTATTTATTTTAAAACAAGTATTCCTTAGTTTAGTATCCACACATCGTTTTATTATACATTTTTATAAACATATATTTATTATTTTTTTAAGTCAGCGAGAGAGAAACCCGGCCCGAGCCCGACCCGAAGCAATGATTGACATTTTAGGCCCGAGCCCGACCCGAATTTCGGGTCGGGTCAGTTCGGGCTCGGGCTCGGGCTTAAGATCTTACCTCTACTTTACATTACACAAAATTGACTCTTGTGAATGTTTAGGCCATGTTATAATGTTGCTACCTCCTTAAAGATCCCATGACATGGTACTTCTTGATGCTTTTATATGGCTCCTTAATGGTTCCCTAATACTGTAAATGAATCCTTCTTCAAAATCAACACTCAGTGCATGAGAAACAGAGATAAGATGAGAAAGAGTAATTTTTCTCTCTCTGAACAGGCCATAATGGGCGTTGTTGCTTGAATGCAAATGAGGAGAAAAGAGATGGCCTATAGTAGAGGGTGGGGGCGTGGCCAAACTCTCCGCTCTCAGCTCTCAGCTGTGCGCTCTCTGATCCATTTCTGCGTTTTTGCAGGGAGAAGAGATCAGAAGCGTTCCATTGAAAAATAAACACATTTCCACATAAAATAAAATTAAACCACTGCTGTTCAAAGGTCCAGAGGCTCAGATAAAGGACTTCCGAGCCTAGAAACACTCGGACGTGCCTCCAGGCAAATTAAAAAACGCATTTCGCATTGCCTAGCACATTCGCGGTCCAAACTCTCTGGGCGTGATTTACAGAGACATTCAAAAACCTCAGAAAGTGAAAATTTCATGCCATGGGACCTTTAAAAACATACCTGGAGTTGTGTTTTATTTCATTCACACATGTTTGAGTGATCCTTTTTTCTTATCTGTCTACATTTTCAAAGTTCAAAATGCTCTGTTCCACCTTGTGATCAAGGTTTTAATAGTTTTAGTTTGTTTTCGTTTTTTTCTAACTGCTCAGTTTTAGTTAAGTTTTTATTAGTTTTAGTTTTTGGGTGATACTTTGGGTTATTTGACTGTAAACAGTAAGTGGCGAACAGGAAGTGCCATAAGGTGCCACCAGCTCACGTAAAACTGCTAGAGCAACGGGTTGATTTATTTTATAGCAATCCAAGGCTTAAAGGGATATGCCACCCCCAGGTCAAATTTGGGCATCTCCCCACAGTCCAGAGACTAAAATAAGTGGTGGAAAGCGTTTTCCTGCTCACCCAGCCATTGTCCGAGTCTGTCGCCACTGACCGCCGCGGTATCTGGTGCTCCTCCGCCTTAGACTGGAGTCTAACGTCGCCAGAGAAAGATTTCGGCCAAAAGGAATTAATTTGCTCGATGCGTTTCCCAATTACTTTGTGTGTAGTGCGCATTCATATCGAGTGCAAATAAATGTGCAAATCAACACGGAGAGCTTGCCTTGGTCATTTTGGGTGGGAACTATTTTCCAGTGCGTAAGAATACAGCCGTATCACGCAGTACGCTACCAGGGGAATCCCAGTTACGCACCGGGAAGGGAGTTCCCCTGTTGCACAACGTGGTGCGTGATACGGCTGTATTCTTACGCACTGGAAAATAGTTCTTTAAGTTGTAAATACATTGACAAAGATGAAAACGAAGAGCAATTTATCTATAATTTCAGTTAGTTTTAGTTAGTTTTGTAATTGCACAATACAGTTTCATTTAGTTATCTTTTTTTTCTTTTAATTGTCGTTTTTTTATTTATTTCAGTTAACGAAAATAGATTTTCAGATAAATTAGTTTTCGTTTTTTCATGAATAATCTTGCTTGTGATGTCATGAGGCAGTAGTTTTCAAGTTAACAACTACCTTTTTTACGTAATGATTGGCAATTCAAGGGCTGAAATTATCTTATTGATTCTAGTGAAGGAGTATGGAGTTTAAAAACATAATGAAGCACTTCCTGTATTACCACGTGACATCAAAAAGTGAAACAGCCTAAATATCCAGGGTTTGTGTGTTAAACATGTGTGAATGAAACAAAACAACTCCAGGTGTTTGTGTTGAGGAAACATTGGAACATAGATCAGAAAATAACGCAATATGGTCCCATTAAAATTCAAATAAAATGAAAAATATTTGTGCTGTTTTTGTCACCAATGGAGCATGATAGGCTTTGATCACCAGATCAAGATGGGGTAAAAACTTGAGAAACCGAGAAAAAATAAGAATAAAATTTAAAGGTGAGTTATGTAACTTTTCTGATGGACAGTCTTAATTGTTAGTGCTTTGCCTGGAATGTTTCACAGCACCAGTATCACAGTGGCATTAAAGGGATAGTGTTGTTGTTTTTTATGTTAATCTGTATGTGTTTCCTTCTAAAAGTTACGTGTGTTGACACCGGTTTACCTCTGACAGTCTCAGCTGATCCCGGTTCGGCTCGCTTTCTGGAGCCCACGTAGGTAGGTCCGGTAACTTCCCTGGAACATGAAATAAAGATTGTTTTTCTTCTCAAAACAAAACATTTGTCCGAAAGGTGATATATTTGCGTCCGAAACAGTTGTCAACGAAACATCCAGCAGCGAACTTAGCTGCGCTCACGTTAGCTGTATTAGCCTGTTAACCTTTAGCAGAAGTGCACGGCAGATGCAGTCCGCCGCAAGGGGAAGTTTACAACTGAACAGGCTAATAGAGCTAACGTGAGCGCAGTGATACAAGTCGGTAGACACAATACGCAACCGCTAAGTTCGCTGCTGGATGTTTTGTTGACAACTGTTTGGGACGCAAATATATCACCTTTCGGACTAATGTTTTGTTTTGAGAAGAAAAACAAGCTTTATTTCATGTTCCAGAGAAGTTACCAGACCTACCTACGTGAGCTCCAGAAAGCGAGCCGAACCGGGATCAGCTGAGAGTGTCAGAGGTAAACCGGTGTCAACACACGTAACTTTAAGAAGGAAACCCATACAGATTAACATTAAAAAAAACCCCACACTATCCCTTTAAACGTATCTGTCTCTGTGGACACAAGCAGGTGACGCTGAGGCACAAGGCAAAATTAGACATTTAGATCTGTGGACAGGTGACCCCATTTACAGTGACAAGGCAAGTTATTTAAAGTAACATTCCAGGAAAAGTAATAGCATCAATATACAGACTAGCAGGTGACAGATCCTACACCTGAAAAATTACATAGTGCCTCTTTAAATAAATAATAAAGATTTGTAAATTGCTCAAAAGGAAAAGAAGGCATAGCCCCACTGTTTAAATGGTCAGTGGTCCTTGTGTCTTTGTAAGAAGAACATTATTAGACTCTTGATTGGTTGTAGATTATAGAGCTGTACAAAATGACATATTTGTATTCATTCAGTAATTGAAGCTGTTATATTATCATTATTATCACAATTACATAATCCAAATAATCAGTGTTCACTTGGACAAAGACAGCAAGGGAATGCAGTCGTCTCTAGAATTGAAAGCAACCCAATCTGCAGTTACTCCATTGTTGCCTGGCAACTTAACTACATGCAGGGCACAGATTGTTGCTGCTGTTGCTGTCACAGTAGCATCCTGGGAAACTGCACAGTAAAACGTTGAGCCTCTTTGAATTTGAGTGTGAGAAGCCCAGGGGATTCCACTGTAGCCTAAAAGATACAGGAGCTAAGAACTCTTCTCTGCCTAATGGGGTTTTTATCAACAGGCTAAAGTACAGGCATAATAAACTTTTACTGAGAATAGATGTACTTAGAAAAATCATGTCCAAGTGCTTAGAAATTACACCTTTATATCAGCAGATATAATGATGATTAATCAGAAACTTTGTTAGCAAGAAAAGTTGAAATGTTGAATTTTGTCATTTTGAATTTTTTAATTTTTAAGTTGCTTAAATGGTGCACTAAGTAGCATTTCTAGTGGAGTGTTCACTACCTGCTCGCCTCCAGGCAAAGGTACTGGTTAGATCTATGGAGTGAACAAATCTGATCTTAAGTTTTCTGAAGGTAATTTTGAGCATTGACACCTGTAATTGAATAAATGCAAGATACATTCAATACCATCATGTGGAATATTCCAGGCAAATAGATGAAATCTCATCTATCATTTATATCTTATCTAATTTAAAGGGACAGTGTGTAAGATTTTTACCTGTTAATTACTGAAATTGAAGATACCCATTCAAAAATACATTGTTTTCCAAGCCTTTTCACTTCCATCATGAAATCAAAGTATTCTTTTGGACTTAGATATAGTCACATAAAAGGGGGATCTTCCCCATATAGAGGCAGCCATTTTGAATACGAGAGCCGCAGAAGGACATTTGGGCTCATCCTTTGCCTCGGCTCCGGCTAACAGCTGCTTAGCCGCGCTGCAGATGGCCCCCCCCTTCCCCCCTCCCCTTCCCCTTCTCTCCTTCGGTCCTCTGCTCCCATATGCAGCCAGGAGCGAAGGAGAGAAGGGGAAGGGGAGGGGGGGAGGGGGGAGCATGCTGCCGGATCACACATCGTAATGGATATAACACGTATTTTGGACTAAATTGTTTTACTGGATTTTATTCGCTGGATCCTTATGGACAGATTGAGACCAAGTTTATGATGAAATACAGAGTTTGACCTGTGCAAAGCCTTCAAAGGTAAGCTAAGTAAGCTAAGTTTTGTGCTTTTCTGTATAAAAGCCCCATGTGCTCGGGGAGTGATTGTTTTGCAGGGAAATGAATTGCATAGTCAAAAAGAGGAGACTGTAAGGTTTCATTTGATGTGTAGATTGTCATGAATCATGATCGGGATTGTGTGTTTTCATGCGAAAAGAAAAAAAAAAAGTGAACGGGGGACCGTTTTATGTATACAGCGGTGCGCGGTTCGTGCGCGGGCACGCGAGATGACGGCGCTAAGTCGCGCCCGGGTGACCCTCGAGGTCTGCCGTAGCCAAAAGAGGAAGTGGAATAGCTAGTAACCACCTATGCGCCACGAATCCTACACACTGTCCCTTTAAAGGTGCACTGTGTAACTTGTTTCTACGAATACGTCATTGCACTGCCTGAAATGTTCCACAGTATGACCTTAAACTCCTCTACCTTACATTTATTCAATTAGAGGTGGTTTTATAGCTAGAGAAACAGGCATTATGACTGAGCGAGATCGCCTCTCCACAGATCCAACCTGTAACTTGGTCTAGTTTGGGCTCCATAAAGATAGAAAGGTTTAATGCCATACTGTGAAACATTCAAGACAAAGCAATCTCCATGGAGAAAAGCATGTTGTGGATCCTCCACCAGAAAAAAATACACAATGCACCTTTATGATGAGCTACAGTTACAGAATCATAGTGATTTTATATATGCGCGTATTTATGTTTTTATATACTTTTTGGGTGGCTTGACAAAAATGGCCTCTTGCAAGTATTCCATGAAATCTCAAGTCTTTTAAAGATGCACAAAAATCAAAAGCTAACAACAAGCTAGCAATATCTTCACTTTGGCTTCACACGCAAAATAATGAAGATAGCCACCTGCATACCTAAACCGTCAACACAGTTATTCCACACACTCGTCATCAAGTCATTTATGTGCAAATATGTTCCCTACACAATTAATAAACTCCCCTGAAGGACACCGCCTTTTCTTTTTCGCTCTCTCTCCATCTCCCTCTCATTTCTCTACAACATCTCACATTTGCGCACACAAATTTCACTGCCAGTACCCCAACACCTAACCTCTGACCGCAATCTGTCTCTTGTCACTCGTCTCCCGATTGCCCATCGCTTGTAAGTTACCTATTGTATTCCAGCTGCATTGTCTGCCCCCATATATCACCACGTCCATCTCCGCAGCTTTTGTCCAGAGCTCTAAGTGTTACTGATTAGCAAAGGCGCTCTGCTTTGTCTTTTGGCCCGTGACTTCGGAATAAGAATTGATCCCATATATTCACTCCACCATGACGGAATTAATGAAACGTACACCGGTGATCCTTGCTGCTTTGAACTCCTTTGTGGCCTACCTGCTTTGGAGAGTACCTGAGCTGGAACCGAGTGAAAGAGAGGAGGAAGAAATATGCAAATTTTCTTCCAGTTCAATTCTGTCTCTACCGCACTGAATCTTCGTCGAGTTTGTTTGCGCGTTATGAAGTAAAGTATGTGAGCCATATGCAAACTGGAGGCAGAAGGATGGTAGCAGTGGATAAGCTGTCTTTGCAGAGCTTAGAGGCAGAGATGAATGAAAGGGAAGTAACTCTGCTTCTGGATGTATGGAAAAAACAAGTTCTTGGCTTGACTATTGAGAGCCGAAAGTGACTTGAAGGTACATGTTGATTTAGTAGTCTTTTTTGGGTTTTAGAAGTGCATTGGGTTTTTTTTTTCTGGTGGAAGGTGGTTCAAATGTCCATGGAGATGTTATTGCCTGGATTTGTCTGGGATGTTTCACAGTATGGTATTAAAGGAGAATTTTACAATCTGAGCCTTATTTCGGTAATAAAACAAGTTGTTTTACTCACCCGTAGCACTTTGGTGTCATATGGAGCACTTCCGGAGATGTTTTAGATTTGCGATAGCCGTAGCGCGAGTTACGTTATATTATATGCCCCGAGCATGTAATATATGCCCCGTGCGGTCTCCAAATAACACAAACTTTAGCACTTTTCAAATCATAGAAGCTCAATGTCTTAGTCTACGCTTTCATTTGAGTCAAAAGTGGCCTTTAATCCGAGATTTATCCATAGTTTCGAGTAGATGAGGAGGACAGTGCGCATGTGCGGAGTCACAGTTTATTTCACTCTCAGCTCCCTGCACCCAAACATGAAACGCAAAGCTGTAAATAATGGATAAATCTCGGATTACAGGCCACTTTTGACTCAAACGAAAGTGTAGACTAAGACTGCTTCTATGATTTGAAAAGTGCTAAAGTTTGTGTTATTTGGAGACCGCTCGGGGCATAGATTACATGCTCGGGCATATAATATAACGTAACTCGCGCTATGGCTATCGCAAATCTAAAACATCTCCGGAAGTGCTCCATATGACACCAAAGTGCTATGGGTGAGTAAAACAACTTGTTTTATTACTGAAATAAGGCTCAGATTGTACAAAACGTTAATTCTCCTTTAAACCGTTCTATCATCATGTAGACCAAATCAGATCATGCCTACAGTCAGAACACCTGTTTTTTTCATTTATTTGTTTTATTTTATTTTTTAGGTATTTTTGAGCTCTACAACCACCTGCAATTGACTAAATGTAAAGTAGAGCTGTTACATGTCATAGTGTGGAACATTCCGGCCAGAGCAATGCTTTCGTAAAAATGCTTTCACTCAGAGAGATCCCTCAGAGAGATCACTTTCAATTTGTCTGAGAATCAATTTCACAATATTTTGCCGGAGAATGGGCATCCATCATTTGGCGCAAAGGCAGTTTTATCTCTTTAATCCAAAAATCACTTTAATGTTTGTACATTTTTCCTGCTTCTAATCCCAAAAAATCTCCCCACTAGCGGAGCCAATACCCAGAGAAAGATTTCCATGATAACAGTAATCACATCTCACATCAGGGTAGAAGCTTTTACAAGACGAGTGCCATATGAAATGGTGATGGTCCTTAAAGGTGCACTGTGTAACTTTTGTGGCAGACGCACGTCTCTGTGGAGATGATATTTCTTTGCCTTGAATGTTCTATACTTTGACATTCAATACAATCACAGGTGTTTTTATTACTCACAAGTTCAATAAAACTTGGACTGAGATTGTTTTCTGCACTAATAATAATAATAATAATAATAATAATAATAATAATAATAATAATAATAATAATAATAACATGCATTCATTTTTATGCATTTTTACACTGATTAAAGCTGAACCAAGACAAGAATCAGCACAGATGCAGAACAGGCAACATGAGTCAATCAATCAATCAATCAATCAATCAGACATTATTTATAAAGCACTTTTCATACAAAAAAATTTAACACAAAGCGCCTTACAGTGATTAAGGATTAGACATGAGTAAGAGCTTTATACACAAAAAACATATATGACATCATAATAACTCTTGTTGTGTTATTATTGTTCTGTGTAACATTCTATTTATTCATTTTGAACCTTTTTAAACAAATCTGAGCCTTGGACATTTCTCTCTGTGATTAGGTTATAGATACAATGCGTTCTCACATTGGTTTCTGCCATATAAATAAGGCTTTTGTTCGGCTCTTTGAAATTAACAAATGAAAAAGATTCGTATCTCACAAAAGCGCTGAAAGTCCCATCACTAATATGATCTCTCTGCGAGGGGTCTGATGATTTTCTGATGATTTTGACAACATGTGCGATTGGGAAAGGAGCAGAATTAACACCACTTTGTAGAGTAAAAAAGGCAGTGCTTTCCTCCTCAGATCTCTTTAAACAGAGGAAGACAAAGTGCTTTCATTAACCCTTCACTGGGGAGTCCTTATATTGATTTGTCCAAAATTAAATGTTAAATATATGATAAGTAAATTAAAACGTCCAAACATTTACTTTTGAATTCATGCAGTGAAACTGATCTTTGGTTATTTTGTGTAAGAAATATGGTTAAATGCATATATATGACTTTCAGGCCTCATGTCGGCATTAGAAATTCTGAGAAAATGAGATTTTTGTATTTGTGTTGGTCGGTCACAATGTGTCCGACCACGCTAAAACCGGCCGCATGTCGGCATTCATGAAACAGAGATATTTGCATTAGAATTTTTTTTTTTTTTTTTAATTTGTGATTTTTGTTTTTTTTTGCAGAATGTGCTAGTTGAGATAATGAAGAGGCCACTCCATGTTTCAGATAACAGCATTAGTGACATTAAAAACATAAATTTTAAATTTCAAATTGGCTTGTTTTTCGGAAAGAAACGGGGCATGTATACATATTTTCCCACGCCAATCCGAGAGAAGCGCCTATCAGCTGTGAGGAGCTCGCAAATATGTATGCGAGACTACAAGACAATAAGGATATGAAAATGAACTTTTAACTTCTACTTGGACACATGACACGTTTGGGAGACCTTCGGCAACACGGGGTGAGTCATATAATTATCATATTATTTCTGCATCAAATGGAGATATTAGGTGAAAGCAGCAGCCTTGTGTCAACATTAGCATGTGTGTACAGGACTAAACCGGGACTAAAGCAGGACTAAAACCAGGGTTAAACCAGGACTAAAACAGGATTAAAACAGGACTAAACCTGCCCTGAAACTCCACACCACAGTCATGTCAGTGATGGGGGAGGGCTTAGCTTAATGTCATGCAAATGAGGCAAGAACGCCTAGAGTGAGGAAACTGAAAATGAGCTGTTTTCTCCGCTCAGCAAAAATCAATGTGCTGCTTTCAAATGGCCACAACTTCTTCAAATGTTGTCAGATTTCCATGTGTAAGGCATCATTGGAAAGCTTACACTCTACACGTTCAGAATCTGAATAACTCAAAATGCCCCCAGGATTACTTGAGTCCTGTTTTGTCGGTCACATATATCAAAGTTCAAGTTCAAAGTCAGCTTTATTGTCAAAAAACATATGTACAGGTTGCACACACAGGATTTGAAATTGCAGCGCTCCCTAGGCCCACAGTGAACATAAAACATCTGATAAACAAGACAAGAAACACCATGACTAAAACATCACATATATGACCAGCCCTGGCAAAATCAGACACATATCTTCCCGGAGGTGTTTTGAGTTATTCACAGATTCTGAAAGTGCAGATTCTAAGCTTTTCAACGATGCCTTACACATGGAAATCTGAGAATATTTGAAGAATTTGTGGCCATTTGAAAGCAGCACATTGTGAAGACAACAATCTGAGAAATTTCATGCTGAAGATCTGCTTGTGGAACAGAAAGGAGCTCATTTGCATGACATTAAGCTAAGCCCTCCCCCATCTCTGTGGTGTGGTGTTCCAGGGTAGATTAGAATTACTTTTGGTACTTTGTTAAAATGGAAATGCTTTTATAAAAAAAGGTCCATATACTCATCCAGTAATTCAATAATACACAGGATAATATGTTATCACATACGTACACACACACGCGCACACACACACACACACTCTGGACACACACACACCTTAGTCCTGGTTCAGACATGGTTTAGACCTGGTTTAGACCTGATTTAGTCCTGGTTTAGTCCTGGTTTAGACCTGGTTTAGACCTGGTTTAGTCCTGGTTTAGTTCTGGTTTAGTCCTAGTTTAGACTTGGTTTAGTCCTGGTTTAGACCCGGTTTAGTCCTGGTTTAGTCCCGGTTTAGTCCCGGTTTAGTCCTGTACACACACTCACACAAGGCCCCTGCTGTCACCTAATATGTCCCTTTGAGGCAGAAATAATAATATATGATATGACTCACCCCATAAGAACGCGGCAGCTACATTGTAACATTTTGCTGTGTTGTCTGATAATTCGTGTACCCACGTGTGTGTGCGTAATCGCGTATATCCACGGACTTTCGGAGCTAAATTATCTGGAGCTCCAGAGAAACGGACGTATCCCGAACGTGTCCCGTGTCCTGAGGCGAGAGTTCCTTCTTACATAGCATTTACGTAGCAAGTTAAGGATTTTCTCCAGGTTCACTGTCCTTATTCTCTTGAAATGAAGCGTACATATTCACGAGGCTCGCTCACAGCTGACAAACTCAACAGTGCTAATCTTCATGACTGGCAGATTGCGATTGGTGGGTAATTATGGTGATTTATACACGCCCCCTTTTCTTTCTGAAAAACAAGCCAATTTAAAATACAAAATGTATGCTTTAATGCAACAAATGATGTTATCCAAAACATGGAGTGGCTTCTTCATGAACTCAACTAGCACATTCTACAAAAAAAAAGAAATCACAAATTTAAAAATAAATAAATAAAATAAAAACCTAATTTTCTCACTTTCACAAATGCCGAGTTGAAGTGTTTTTTTCACGCGTTCGAACACATATACCCATAGCAAAAAGTATAGTAAACTTGTATATAATCCAAATAGGTAAAACACACACAAATGTGTAGCGTAATAAAGCTCTAATGGAGCAGTGTCATTGGGCATTGGGGGAGGGCAGGGAGAGAGTTGAGCATCCTGACAGCTTGGTGGATGAAACTGTCTTTCAGTCTGCTGGTCTTTGCCCTGAGGCTCCTCAGTCTCTTTCCTGATGGAGACAGCAGACTGAAGAGGCAGTTGGATGGGTGGGTGGGAGCACCCGCAATGCAGAGGGCTTTGCGGGTGAGGCGGGTGTGGTAGATGTCCTGCAGGAAGGGGAGAGAGACACCCACAAATCTCTCAGCTGCTCTCACTACTTGATGTAGCTTTTTTCGGCAGGACACGATGCAGGGGCCATACCACACAGTGATGCAGCTGGTGAGGATGTGCTCTATGGTGCCTTTGTATATCACTGAGTTAGAAGTCATCATATGTTTTCACTTAGACATAGACCATTAGTTGTAATAGCAAAAACCATCAGACATCCTGGAACACTATGGCCTATGATATCAAGTATTTCCTTTCATATTTCAAAGTACGACATTAAAGGGCCCATATTACACTATTTTCTGTTCTATGTTACAGTGGTCCCTTGCTGTATCGCAGTTCACTGTTCATGGCCTCGCTGTTTCGTGGATTTTTTTTTTTTAGTGTAACATTGTGTTCTGCGTCCTGATTGGCTAAGAGACTGTAGACCTTTGCCGATTGATAGATGGGGGACGCGGGGGGACCGGGACTAGACCAGGACTAGACCAGCACTAGACCAGGACTAAACGTGGACTAAACTAGGTCTAGGCCAGAACTAAACCAGGTCTAGACCAGAACTAAACCAGGTCTAGACCAGGTCTAAACCAGGTCTAAACCTGGACTGGTCCTGGACTAAACCAGGACTGGACCAGGTCTAAACCAGGATTAAACCACCACGTGTGGCTCTTTGCTGGTTTCGTGCGGCTCTTGCGTTTGTTTGTGGCTCGGGCTGCGAGGACGCGGTCCTGAGGGGGAGACATGGTCCGGGCGCCGCAGTTCGATCTCGTGCTCGCAGCCCCGGCCTTGTGCCGGTCGTGCTGCTCTGTCACGGATTTGACCACACGCACTTCTCCAAGGGGTTGGTGCGCGTCGAGTCCCGGGATGTGGCAGTGCCGTTGGATGAGACTCATGTCTCCGCTCCCCTCACGCTTCCACGCTTCACTATTAATACATTTTGTTGAAAATCTACGAAAGTTTGAGTGTTTAAACGAGAGAGAAATGTGAGAAAACGTTGATTCCAGTGTTTTAAGGCGTTTACAGCCTTAAAACATGTATAATAATTGTAAAATATAAAGTTGTTCTACTTCGCGGATTTCACTCATTACGGGTTATTTCTGGAACATAACCCCCGCGATAAACAAGGGACCACTGTATAATATTGTGGCGGCACGGTAGCTGAGTGGCTAGCGCTCTTGCTTCACAGCAAGAAGGTTCCGGGTTCGATCCCTGGGTCGCCCAGGTTTTTCTGTGTGTGTTCTGTGTGGAGTTTGCATGCATGGTCAGGGTTCGATCCCCGGGTCGCCCGAGCCTTTCTGTGTGGAGTTTGCATGTTTCTCCCCGTGTCTGGGTGGGTTTCCTCCGGGCACTCTGGTTTCCCCCACCAACCCAAAACATGCACCATAGGTACCTCCAGCTTAGGTCCTGACCAAACCGAAGCAAGAAGATCATGGAGATGGTCCCCGGGCGCCCTAATGTGTGCTGCCCACTGCTCCTAATATATGTATATATATATATATAGGATGGGTTAAAATGCAGAGAAGAATTTCTCCAGTGTGAGATCAATAAAGTCACTTCTTCTTCTTCTTCTTCTATTATTGTTACCCCATTTCACACATATCTGGAGTTCTGTTTTGTTTTGTTTTGTTTCATTCACATATTTAACACACAAACTCTACATATTTAAGATCAGTTCTTCGTAGCCTGTTCCACCTTGTGATGTTATTTGGTAATACAGGAAGTGCTCCACTCTGTTTTTAAATTCCATACACCTTCACTAGAATCATTTGAATAATTTCATCTTAACTGAACAAAGGGCGAAATGTAGCTGCTTTAAAACTATAGCTTCATGACATCACAAGGTGGAACAGAGCATTTTGAGCTTTGGAGATGTAGACAAACATGTATGAATGAAACAAAACTCATCTCCAGGCATGTTTTTGAGAAGGTAATAATAGAACATCCATTTTGTGTAATATACTGTAGGACCTTTAAACTTATAAAGTTATCTATGACCTGGAAATAAGCAGGTGATGCCACAAAGCCACGGTACAAGCCTGCTGTTTCAAAATGCATTGATTTCTTTCAAGTTACATATTATCCCCCAAGCTCTATTTTAAATTTAATCCAAACATGAAATTATGAAAATGTATTTACATTACTCAGGAAGTAAGACTGTCCAATACTATAACATACATACGTAGCCTACAGTCTATTATTTACACCCAAGCTTGCAAGTGAACTAAAATTCAATAATCAAGCAAAAAAATTGTCCTGTCAATACATTCGAACACAAGAGAAAGCACTTCAAAATCACAGTTTTTACATCAGTCTCCAACAACTACAGATTTTTTCCACATGTGAAAATTACACAAAGAAACTCTCCTGACTGTACTCTCAACTGCAGTGCTATATTTGAATCATTGAATGCAATGCCTGAATGCAGTGAATGTCTAAATCAAAACAGTAGGGCTAGCGAGGTCAGGTCCAGAGGTGTGAAAACACCCATTATGGCCCTGAATGCTAACAAGACCGCACACTCCACTCCCACCAGTGACGTGCGGTGAGGTTGACAGCTGGTGAGGCAAAGTGCAGTAGGCTCAGTATTGACGGGCACTAAACAGCTTATAATTTCTTTGCAAACACATAAGAATCACCTTTACTAATAAAAACATTTGGTTTATAAATGAAAGGGGGGAAAAAGAAACTCTTAACGCAAGTCTTGAATTGTCTCCAATTGTCTACACTAAAAAGAAGCAGATTAACGAACTGAGCTATTATAGCGTGGGTAAATAGGTTGTTCACATAACCTTACTGCAAATAATCTGTGGACAGAATTGGCACAGTAGGACTATAGAGAATGTGTTTACTAATCATTTCTTTAGTTGTAAAAAGGCTCAGTTAAAGGAAAAGTAACGTTTTTTTGTTTTTTTTTACAATTTGAGCCTTATTTCGGTAATAAAACAAGTTGTTTTACTCACCCATAGCACTTTGGTGTCATATGGAGCACTTCCAGAGATGTTTTAGATTTGCGGTTAGCCTAGCGCAACTTCTAGCCATAGCTCAGGGCATATAATATATTCCCCGAGCATGTAATATGCCCCGTGCGGACTCCAAATAGCACAAACTTTAGCACTTTTCAAATCATAGAAGCCCGATATCTTAGTCTACGATTTCGTTTGAAGCAAAAGTGGCCTGTAATCCGAGATTTATCCATAGTTTACAGCTTTGCGTTTCATGTTTGGGTCCCGGGAGCTGAGAGCGAAATAAACTGTGACTCCGCACATGCGCACTGGCCTCCTCATCTACTCGAAACTATGGCTAAATCTCGGATTACAGGCCACTTTTGCTTCAAACGAAATCGTAGACTAAGATATCGGGCTTCTATGATTTGAAAAGTGCTAAAGTTTGTGTTATTTGGAGACCGCAAACATGTGCCCCGAGCACTCAAGTTAACGGATACGCTACAACATAACTTCTACGAAACTGCTCAAAATGACACCAAACTGCTATGGGTGAGTAAAACTACTTGTTTTATTGCCGAAAGAAGGCTCAGATTGTAAAAAAATGTAACTTTTCCTTTAAACAGTGAAATGTGACACCATCTAGTTTAAAGTTTATTAAAAAAAAAGTGACTGTTGCAATGTAACGTGAGTGTTGCAGTAAAGTGCACTTAGTGCCAGTCAGTTAAGTCACTAGTGTCCATCTGAGAGTCTTAGCTTATGCGCTGTGTCTGTGAGATGATGGGGGGGATGGGATGCAGTGGGGTGATGGCCTTCACAGCTCTGGGGAAAAAACTGTCTCTGAGCCGTGAAGTGGTTGTTTTAATAGTCCTGTACCGCTTCCCTGATGGGAGAGGAACAAACAGTCCATTGCGTCTGGCCTTCTGTTGAACCCAGGAGCTGTAGACCGAGTCCACGTCTGGTAGACGACAGCCCACGATCCCCTGTGCAGTCCTCACCACCCGGGCTAAGTTCTTTTTGTTTTGTGCGGTGCAGCTGCCATACCACACCGTCATACTGAGAGACAGGATGCTCTCAATAGTGGCTCTGTAAAAGTTCAGCAGAAGTTGGGAGGAGAGTCCAGAGCACTTCAGCTTCCTGAGGAAGAAGAGATGCTGTTGGGCCTTCTTCACCAGGTGTGAAGTGTTAACAGTCCACGAGAGGTCAGAGGAGATGTGGATGCCCAGGAACTTTATGCTGTCGACACGTGGAGCGTGTCGACAGCATAAAGTTCCTCCCCCTGCCTCCCCCTGTATGCAGAGAGGAGGGTGTTCAGTCCTCCTGGACCTCCTGTAGTCCACTATCACCTCCTTTGTCTTGCTGGTGTTCAAGATCAGGTTGTTCCTTGAACACCGCTGTGTGAGACTCTGGACTTCCTCTCTGTAGTGGGTCTCACTGTCGCTGGATATGAGACCTACCACGGTGGTGTTGTCCGCGAACTTCACAACCATGTTTGTGGAGTGGATGGCAGTGGATGGTTGCATTATATCGGCAAGTACAGGGACATTTGGTTTTTTTAAACTACAGAACTCACCACAAATCACAAGAAATCACCTATAATATAGTAAATCATAAGGTATATATAATATATAAAGTAAGTATTTCTTATTGACACAGCAGATTTTTTATCCCCAAAATGACTGTGATGCACTGTCTCACCTGACCGCATGTCACCGACTCCCACTGCATATCTAATAGGCCTACCTAACTAACAGAAACTGTAAACAAAGGTGTGGTAGTTTCGGAATAATTTCATTGTAGTTAGCTCCTTCTTTCAGGCAGATATAAGGCAGTGTCCACCAGCGTCTGACCAGAACTGAAGAAGCAGCTTGGATGAGCTGCGAAACGTACACTCAAAAAGATAATTGACCCTAAAACATGAACTTTATGTAATTTAATCACTTGACACTTTTGCATGTGATTTTACTGCATAAACTTCAAGTAAATGCCATCCTTTGGTTCAAGGAGTTCAAGGAGTGTTTATGTGATTTAATTTACTACATCTTCAATTTAATAAATTTTACATTTTATATAAAACTTAGGGTGACCACCCGTCCCGCGTAGTGCATGATTGTACAGCGTTTGAAGCCCAATTTATGCGTTCCACAAATTGAGACCATGTCCCGCATAATCAATGCTTCTCAAAAAAAAAAAAAAAAAAAAAAGTGGTCGGTCTATCTCCCCGAGCATCACAGGCAGCCAAACGAACATTACTTGATAGTTCATCACGCCACAATAAACTTTTACGGTTGTGCGGACTCGTCTGGAGCTGCAGACACTGCGGCGTCACCAGCGCACGCAGCTTGTCTGTAACAGCACGTACCCTGACGTCCCAGCGTGTATCACAGAGCAGGTTAAACTTTATAAAACATCCTACCTGTCCGTCTGCCTCACGTCAGCGCGCCGCTCCTTTTCACGCTCTCGCTCCTCCTGCTCACAATCACACAGGCTCCTCCTCAATGCCTCTGATTAGAAGTGCAAGGACGAAACGCGAAGCAAAAACTAATCTAAATTTATGTTACAGTGTCTGCACAGAGCAGGCCTATTGCGACATGTGGAATTTTACCTAATAAAAGTGCACAAATGCATCTGTTTGTCAAGACATGCGTTTGGTAAATGTGCAAGAGTAAGAGTAAGGTAATGACAAAATGTACATGAAGTTGTGCAAGGTACATCAACAGGCATTGTACATGTAAAAATTGTCAATATATTTATAAATAAATAAATGATTTGCATGTCACCACTAGTACCTGTGAATAAAATGTGGTTTGTGCTTTGATTTACATTTTTATTTTATTGCAAACATATATATTTGTAAAATTCTGTGAGAAGGTATTGCAAAGTGAGAAAGGGAATTTTCCCCCCAAAATGGGTGGTTGACATCTTAGTTTTTATTGGCTGGAATGACCCCAGAGCACCTCAGAGCATCTAGAGTTCAAAAGTTTTACGGGGGTGCATGCTCCCGGACCCCTCTAGCTTTTCGGTGACTTTCAGCTTTTTTCATTACTGGTCACTTTCATCCCTGTGACTAGCAAAGATTCTAGAGGGCTACGCTTTGATAGGTTATCAACTTTTTGCTGTTGTCATGACGTGTGGTGTCATTCTGTGAGCCTGAAAATAGATCAAATTAAATAGCTGAACTAAATCGTAAGTGGATGTGCTTCTGTCAATTCATTGAATGTTCAAAATATCATGAATCTTTATTTACAAAAATAAATAAATACATTTTAAAAAATACACATTGGGTGGCTATTCTTGTGCATATATTAACAATTACACATGTTTATAGCAATAGGGCATTATTACTATACCATGTATGTGCTAGAAATGGGTGAACCACACCGGGTGTCCCACATTGTCCCTCAGAAACGTACCCCTTGTCCCCCCTTGAGCTTATTAACAGGTGGTCACCCTAGTAAAACTATTTCTTTATATTTACTAGGACCAAGAATCATTTTTTTGAGTGTATTCTACCTGGATGAATGAGGGATACACACACCCTCCACCAGAAAAGTTAGACTTATACTTAGACAAACTTTATTTATCCACAAGGGAAATTCTTTTTATTTGGGTAAAAGCTGTGCAGTGCACCTTTAAGTGAAACATTTTTTTTCATATTTCAATTACAAAAAGTCTGGTCTTGGTAGATAATTTTACTTTACTCAAATCATGATGAAACTTTCTTAATTCAAGTAATCTTAACTTGTCTGGATTTTAGATTTTGCCGTAGGCTATAAACCATGTTATCTCGATGACATTTGAGGTGACAGAAATGCACTGAGAAATTGTGTATCCTCTTCA
Organism: Paratrypauchen microcephalus; assembly: GCA_036785185.1. Taxonomy (NCBI): domain Eukaryota; kingdom Metazoa; phylum Chordata; class Actinopteri; order Gobiiformes; family Gobiidae; genus Paratrypauchen; species Paratrypauchen microcephalus. Next base: position 3,580,574 of record JAVJIX010000080.1, on the reverse strand, counting down.
ATCACTCAATCAATCAATCAAACAATATTTATAAAGTGCTTTTTATACAAAATGTAACACAAAACGCCTTACAGTGATTAAGGATCTTTTTATTCATCTCACACAGGAGAAATTGTTTCTACATTTGACCCGGGGACCATCCCCATGATTTTGTTGTTTAGGCTTGGTCAGGACCCAAGCTGGAGGATTTTACCTATGGCGCATGTTTTGTGCTTGACATTTTTTTTGGGGGGGGGGATTCCAACATGGCTGACACTTCCTCCTCTTACTATGTGTGTATTTAAATGTCATTCCAATTACAGGGCTTCACACTTCCCCCAAAATGGCACCTTAATAAAGCTAAACTGAGAAGCCCATTAATGTTATCATGGACGACGAATAGCTGGACCTGGGGACTGACTGATTCATTGTAATAAATAGAGTGCGCACAGAGGCTATTTTCTAAGGATAGAGATACCAGTTAAAAGTGTTTTGGCTATTATTCTTTTGCTGCTTGATAAAATTCCCATTAGCTATGCCCAGTCTAGGCCAGTCTAGTTTTAGCGTAAGTGCCTATTTTAAAAAATACAGTAGACAACATGGGTTTGCTAAGGAAATTTGAGATTCGCTTTTAGTAGTGTTTTGGATTATCTATATAAATCTATAGACAAACACACAAACACTAGAAGAAGAAGTGACTTTACTGATCTCACACAGGAGAAATTCTTCTCTGCATTTAACCCATCCTGTTATTAGGAGCAGTGGGCAGCACATTCCTGCGCCCGGGGACCATCTCCATGTTCTTCTTGCTTCAGTTTGGTCAGGACCTAAGCTGGAGGATTTTTACCTATGGTGCATGTTTTGGGTTGATGGGGGAAACCGGAGTGCCCGGAGGAAACCCACCCAGACACGGGGAGAACATGCAAACTCCACACAGAAAGGCCCAGGCGACCCGGGGATCGAACCCAGACCATGCATGCAAACTCCACACAGAACACACACAGAAAGGCCTGGGCGACCCGGGGATCGGCATGAGCTTCATCATGCTCAATATGGTTTACTACTACTACCACTACTACAAAAAAAAAAACTAGACAGATAATATTGGGCTAATAATGAACAGAACTAAAAGAAAATAACTAAATCCATATGCTCTGGTCATGCTCAAGCTTAGAAGGATACTGGAAAAGTTATTTGAGGCATTATCCACAGTGTTAGGAGTTAGGATATCACCAAGTCCCCTTATTGCACTTGTTAGCACTCTACTGACCTGCCGCCTTATTCTTTTACACTGGAAAAACCCTGTGCCACCCTCTGTAGCACACTGGATTGGGAATGCTTTTTTGAATCTCAGACTTGAAAAAAATCAGATACACACTGCGTGGTTCTAATAATAATAATAATAATAATAATAATAAGTTGTGGAAATCTTTTTTTTATCATCTTAGATAAATCATTAACATCTGCTAGCTCTTGGTGGCTTTAATTATTTTCTTTTCTGTGTATATTTCAATCTTTGTATGTGTGTCGATCTGATCTGTTTTGTTTTGGGCTTTGTGTACAGTGGTGACAGGGTGGGTAGAAGGATTGGGATTTGCTTTTCTTTTTTGTCTTTTTTTCTGTGTGTGGCATTTTATTGTGAAATCAATAAATATATTTAAAGGTCCCATGACATGGTACTTCTTGATGCTTTTATATGGCTCCTTAATGGTTCCCTAATACTGTAAATGAATCCTTCTTCAAAATCAACACTCAGTGCATGAGAAACAGAGATAAGATGAGAAAGAGTCATTTTTCTCTCTCTGAACAGGCCATTATGGGCGTTGTTGCTTGAATGCAAATGAGGAGAAAAGAGATGGCCTATAGTAGAGGGTGGGGGCGTGGCCAAACTCTCCGCTCTCCGCTCTCAGCTGTGCGCTCTCTGATCCATTTCCGCGTTTTGGCGTGGAGAAGAGATTTGAAGCGTTCCATTGAAAAATAAACACATTTCCACAGAAAATAAAACCACTGCTGTTCAAAGGTCCAGAGGCTCAGATAAAGGACTTCCGAGCCTAGAAACACTCGGACGTGCCTCCAGGCAAATAAAAAAACGTATTTCGCATTGCCTAGCGCATTCTCAGTCCAAACTCTCTGGGCGTGATTTACAGAGACGCTGAGCACAGACAGACGGGGGTGGAACTGCATTTGCATTTCTTTTTTCGATCTGACGTCAATAAGGTGCCTTGCTCAAAATCGCCCGTTTGAGCTCCGATTTTTTGTAACGCAGAAAAGGATCGCAAATGCTCAGTTTAGACATTTCGCAACTTTTAACCATGGGGGGGGGGGGCTAAACAGGGTAGGGGAGCTCACATTAACGTTCAAAAACCTCAGAAAGTGAAAATTTCATGCCATGGGACCTTTAAGGACTTTAAAACTCACACGGAAGTCTTTAAATGTGGTGTTCTTCAGGACCTGTGTCGGTGGTTGGGTTCTGAGATAGCCTTTTTCAATTAGACTGCAATTATAGACTTGGCTGCTTGGACTGAATACATCTCTTCCCAAAATACAGATCTTTTCATGTTAATTTGGCAGATGTTTTGTGCAGGATGCCCTTCCTGTCACAATCATCCACATAACTATGACTGGAGTTATGGGAATTAAATGAGAATGAGATTTAGGATTAAGGATTTCAACCAGCAACCCTCTGGTTTGTAGGTGAATGCTTAACCCAGTACGTCATTTAGTGAAATCTAAATAAAAAATGTGCTTTGAGGTATTCAGTAACACTAAGAAGACAGAACAAATGTTTATTAATAGAACTACAATTTGTTCAAATATAGTTAAAAATGTAAAAGAGGATTAGACTACTACTACTACTACTACTACTACTACTACTACTACTACTACTACTATTTAGACTGGTACACACACATGCTCTAGAGTACTTGAGGTACCAGCTTATTCAACAGTCTGAATTTCCATTTCAGTACAAGGACAGGACTTCTTCAAGGTTTTCTTTTTTTCATACTCACATTTCCTTTTCTTTGCTTTAGGCTTTTGAGCTTTTAGAACCAAATATGGATTTGGCACTTCAAGGAAACTTTAAGTAAAAGAGTCAAAGAACTCAAGAAAAATCAAATAACGCAAAATATATTAGCACTGTCATTGATAAGTAACTGGCATCATTTGCGATCCATTTTAAACACCTGAGTGCCCAAAAGCTCTTATACATTTTCTGTACAAACTTTCTGTCAGAACTGCTTTCTGAAACATACTTGAAGCAATTTACAAAATGGTGTTTTGATTTATTGGACAGTTAAAATGGCTTCTAAATATGAAACAAAAGTCCCACAGCCAAAACAAACAATTTTACAATAGATTGCGTTGTCAAGATAATCTGCATATGCTGTGGCGCAGTTGAAAACCATGAGGAGAATTGAGCAGGTCTCACAAAAACAGGTCTTTCATATGTATAGCAACAAACAGAAGATGAGCTTGAAAGCATGCATGAATAGGCAAAAAGGCACGCTGGCATGGGGAGACATTCGGAGGTGGTCAGACTGGAGTGTGTGAGATCTCTGTGGAGGTGTAAATGGGAATGCTTCCTGGCTGCTATTGCAAAACCTCCCACATGGATGACAGAGTTTTGGAGTATTTTTCCAAAGAACTAGACAGTGCTGCTTAGACGCAAAAGAATTCAGATGATTTTATTTTTATTTTTATAGTCATTAGTGACATATGGGACCTCACAGCAAGCAGGTCCTGAGTTTGACGAACAGACCGGGCCTCAGTTATCAATCCATGAGCCAAACTCTGAGCAGAAACCGAAATAGCTTGATCAATTTGAGGGTCTGTTGCATGTGGTTTATCATTGGGAAGTACCACAAAACTGATGATGTAAATGAGAGCATTCAGCAAATGTAGGGCTGGGCAACAAATCAATTTAATTTGATTCATTCAGTTCTTAATAGGGATGCAAATTATCGATTAATTCATTTATCTATAGTTGATCGACATACGATTAACTGATAAGCGGCGTTTTTCACCTGAATTTTAGTGTTTCAATAGGGTCTTTAAAGGTCCCATGGCATGAAATTTTCACTTTCTGAGGTTTTTGAACGTTAATGTGAGCTCCCCTACCCTGTTTAGCCCCCCCCCCCATGGCAAACGTTGCGAAATGTCTAAACTGAGCATTTGCGGTCCTTTTCTGCGTTACACAAAACCAGTGTTCAAACGGGCGAGTTCGGACAAGGCACCTTATTGACGTCAGATCGGCAAATGCAGCTCCAGCCCCTCCGTCTGTCTCCGCTCAGCGTCCCTGTATATCCCGCCCAGAGAGTTTGGACTGCGACTTGGACTTGCGCTAGGCAATGCGAAATGCGTTTTTTTATTTGCCTGGAGGCACGTCCGAGTGTTTCTAGGCTCGGAAGTCCTTTATCTGAGCCTCTGGACCTTTGAACAGCAGTGGTTTAATTTTATTTTATGTGGAAATGTGTTTATTTTTCAATGGAACGCTTCTAATCTCTCCCCCCGTGCAAAACAAGGAAATGGATCAGAGAGCGCTCAGAGCAGACAGCGGAGCATTTAGCCACGCCCCCCACCTTCTACTATTGGCCAGCTTTTTTCTCCTCATTTGCATTCAAGCAACAACGCCCATTATAGAGTGTTCTGAGTGAGAAAAATTACTCTTTCTCAGCTTATCTCTGTTTCTCATGCACTGAGTGTTGATTTTGAAGAAGGATTCATTTACAGTATTAGGGAACCATTAAGGAGCCATATAAAAGCATCAAGAAGTACCATGTCATGGGATCTTTAAGAATATGAGCTATAGTAACATAACACGGAGTCAAAAATATATCATAGTATTATTATATTGTATATTCCTCAATTAATTATTCCTTAGTAAAAAGCAGACAAATGTATTGATGCTGAATAACAAAATGCATTCTTTATTGAAAATAAATTGAGGACTGGCTCAGTTGTTGCACTTGCAGCATGGAACTCTTGAAATTAAAAGGAACAGACGAAATTAAATAACAGAATGTTATTTAGTCTACATATTATGATGAAACCAGTGAATCCAGGCTATTTTTAGGACATTCTCAACATTTATTTTGAACTAAGGCATCAACAATATTTCTCTCCCTTAATCTGTGAAGAGTTACAGTACAAAATATACATTTCACAGGGCCCCGGGACACAGCATAAAACATTACAGGGCCTCAAACCAGAACAATCAAGAAATTATAAAAGCATGTAAGTTATATGCTTTTATAATTTAAAAAATATATGGTTCTCAGTCCAGCTCTACTGTGAGTTGTACGGAAACATCCAGAGAGGAAAGGGTTACATGATGTAACGCTATGGTCTTTCTCGCGAGTGGGTTCACATCTCGTGTTCACATTCCAGAGTAGCGCCCTCTAGCGATTAGATACAATTAATGCATTTTGTTCGGCCAACGTCTTGATCGACAATTAATTGTAAGACGATTAATTGTTGACATCTCTAGTTCTTAATAATCGAGATTTAGCAAGGTTATGAAATTGAGGATTATTATGAAACAAATTTACTCCTGACTTTCTTATTTGTAAAGCAGGGTTATTGTCCAGTTACAATTAGATATCTATACAAATGTAACTGAAGGCAATTTCTTAAATAATAGCATATGATAAGAATGAAAATGCTTCTGCCGTTTGAAAGATAAGCAGAATATTTATTCAAAACTGTTTTAAATATTAATTTGCAGAGTAAAATTGCACCGTGTCTCAGGTTTTTGCTTCATTTTTGTGTTTTAGCTGTTCAACAAACGAGCAAACGCTTCATAAATGAGGCCCTATATGTATCCTTTGTACAGTATGCACGTTCTCCCTGTGTCTGGATGGGTTTTCTCTGCATGGTCTTGTTTACTCTCCTAAACATGAACAATAATGCACTGGGAACTGGAAACTTTGTATGCGTAATTATTTTTGCATTTTATATTTTATACATCATTAGCAAACTTGATTCCCTTGCTTTAGTTGCCTCCATTTATCAGATAACAAGTTTATCAAAGGCAGTTGCAAAAGTGGTGCCATTTTCTGAAGAATTTCACATTAAAACTAAGGGTAGAGGTCGATACGCATAATAAAGTTATATTTCAGGAAATTACTAAAACCATGCCACCCAAAGCAGTTTGAAAACCATCCAAAACACACAATAAAAGACCTTTAACCAACAGTACAATAACATCCATTCATCACTGTCACAACGTTCATCTATTTCACTGGATCTCACTTCCCCATAACAACCTTTGCCTTTTGCATAACCTGTCTTTCACATACACATACCCCATAATGATGAACCAGCCCTTAATAACTGTACATCTCTCTTGAAGTTTGCTTTGCGTCTGTAAAGGCCAGCGTCATCCATCACCTCTAGTGCTCTCTATGTTGTCAGGACTCTCAGATAAGGCCCCATCGGCTCTTTTCAAGTACTTTCCATAAGAACAGACTTGGTTGATGTCTCCCCTTTGATCTCGCTCCATTCTCCTGTGCTCAGATTGGAGCTGGGGGTTTCTGCGCTGCTATCCGTATGTCACTGCCATGGGGCGGCACACTTATCGCTGTATATTTAGCACCCGGTAATTCTATAATTTATGCAATGAGGTGGTGTTTGGTTGGATTAAATATGACTACAGAGATTTTCAAGTGGGTCAGGAGATGTAATGCCTGTTGGAGTTCCATGTCTTTCTGAAATTTAACATTGCAGCGTGTAACTTTTCTGGAGGGTCCGTTACCTCCTCGTCCCCATGGAGATGTTGATGATTTGTCCACGTGCTCCACAAAACTGCATTAAACATATCTGTCTCAATGGAGGCAAAAAAGTGACATCACCAAACAAAGTTACATGTCAAATCTTAAAGATCCCATGACATGGTACTTCTTGATGCTTTTATATGGCTCCTTAATGGTTCCCTAATACTGTAAATGAATCCTTCTTCAAAATCAAGCCTCAATGCATGAGATATGACTTCATGACGCTAAATATGTCTCTGAAACACTTTATTTTGGGCGTTGTTGCTTGGATGCAAACGAGGAGGACAGAGACAGGCCAGTGCAGGTGGGTGGGTGGGCCCTAAACAGGGTAGGGGAGCTCACATTAATGTTCAAAATCAGGAATCAGAATCAGAATCAGAAAGATTTCAGAGTTCACAAAACTAGGAACTTGTCTTGGTGATAAGGTGCAAACATAAAACACTAAATAATAATAGTAATAACTAGAGTATAGACACTAAATAATAATAATAACTAAAATATAGCTATAATATAGTAAAAAATAATAAGCAATCCAAATAACAAAAAGGTCCAGATGAGCAGCATCAGAACAGTAGTGCAAACATGACGTAATTAAAGTGAACAATTCTCCAAACTGGTAATAATCTAGGTTTACATTTATATTTATTTATATTTTATTACCAAATATCACAAAACTAAACCTTTTCTATTGATACTTTGCAGTGACATCATGCTGGGGGGGGTTCTATATGTAAGTACATGGTGGAATGTTCATCAGTTACCATGGCGATGCAATGCTCACATTAGCAAATGCTGCCAAAAAGTACTTATTAAACAGCACAAATCAGCTCACCTGTTGTACTTCCTAAACAGGTTCTATTACAACAAAGGTCAGATTAAAGCCTTCTGACAGCGAGGTGCCTACAGTTAGCATCACACCCCAGGGAATGTTGATGATATCAGCTGCAAAGTATCAATACCTTAACCACGAGATAAAGTAAACCTTTTATTCTTTATGTTTTCTAAATTCACTCAAATCATACTCCAGTATTAGCATTCCCCACACATTTGTAGCGCTGATCTTGCATGGTTCATAGTGTCACTTCCTCTCGACTGAAGCCTCGCCAACTGCTTGTGAGAAAAAACAAAAAAAAACAAAACGGAAATGAGAGTGTGATTGGCGACCATCTACTGCTACATTAATTTGTATTCTGATGTGGAAGCTAGCTAATTAGCCTGGGCTGTATAAAAAAAAACAACTTCTCAGGGATGCTAACCGCTAATTACGACTCTACGATCGGTTTGACAAATACACATTCTTTTCAGCGGCGTTACTTTGCTTCGACAATCAGTCAATTGGTCCACTTTTGGCAGTAATAAGTAGAGCAGGGTGATTACAAGGAAAGCCACAAAGAATTTTAATGTTTTGGTAGGCCTGTCAAGATAACAAATTTTGAGATGTACTGCAATGAATACTGAAACTACTTCAGAGCAGAATAATCACAGTAAACCAGTTTTTAAATGGACAAATGAGCTGTAACAAATAAGTGGCAGAATGGACCAAAATTAGCCATAGCAGTTCTTTTTTCTACTCTCTACACTGTAAAATCTAACACTAGGGTTAACTTGTGTTCAGCTAGTTTACGTTACTCACAGCTGGATCTGAAATCCACTTTCAGGGCGAAAAAAGCACATTACTTTTTAATTAGACTAAGGGCAACTTGAATTAGACAAGTTACTTTAACAGTGATGTATTATTGCCAAGTGTCCAGCTTCATTTCCCAGTCTGTTCCGGTCCCTCCCTGTTTTTCCTACAGCTATAGCCACTCATTCCCTAATCATCCCAGGGCATCTCTATGCACTCCCTCTGTTCATTCAGTCTTTGCCAGATTACACCTGTACACTTGTTTTGTTTCTTCCACCATTTTTTGAGACGTAAGTGCGGGGGCCTTGGTTGAGTTGACATGGAATGACCAAGCGATATTATTTTATTGTTACACATGTGTTTTGAACTTAAACTGAACAAAAGTTTTGCTAGGTTTTTTTCCAGACACTAATAAATATTCAAATCCTTGTGTACCTGATGCAGATCTAAATGAACTTTTTACTCTATTTCGATTTTTACTAGGGGTGGGACTTTAAAGGGATATGCCACCCCCAGGTCAAACTTGGGCATCTCCCCACAGTCCAGAGACTAAAATAAGTGGTGGAAAGCGTTTTCCTGCTCACCCAGCCATTGTCCGAGTCTGTCAGCACTGACCGCCGCGGTATCTGCAGCTCCTCCGCGTTAGACTGGAGTCTAACGTCGTCAGAGAAAGATTTCGGCCAAAAGGAATTAATTTGCTCGATGCGTTTCCCAATTACTTTCTGTGTAGTGCGCATTCATATCGAGTGCAAATAAATGAGCAAATCAACACGGAGAGCTTGACTTGGTCATTTTGGGTGGGAACTATTTTCCAGTGCGGAAAAAGACAGCCGAAGCACACACCACGCTGCGTAACAGGGGAACTGCCTTCCTGGTGCGTAACAGGGATTCCCCTGTCAGCGTGGTGTGTGCTTCGGCTTTCTTTCTATGTATTTTTTCAAGACATTTTGTTCCAGCCATTAAATGAGCTTTAGTTTAAGTCATGTCTGTGTGTATTATTTGATTAAGTCATCCAATACAATTTATTTGCATAAAATGTTGCTTAGGGGGAAATGTGGTCATGTGATTAATTTAGATTAATTAATTACAAAGCCTGTGATTAATTAGTAAATTAAAAAAAAAAATTTTTACTCTAAACATTTACTTACTTGATTCAAGGCAATTGGTTTCCATAGGTTTAACCAGGTAAAATTAACTTACTCTTAAAGTAAAGATTATTACATGTTTCAGATTTGAGCAACTGAATGATTAGTTGGCACATCATGAGTATATCACATCATATCACAACATGAGTTCTATGAGTGAAAACTAAAGTACACTTAACTTTGATAAAAGGAGAAATTCATTTTGTCAACTGGACAAAGTTTGTTTAGTCGAAAACGTTTCGCCGCTCATCCGAGAGGCTTCGTCAGTTCTGGTCAGAGTGCTGGTTAGACACTGCTTATATCTAGCTGCAGGGAGGAGCTCACTACACTGAAATTATTCTGAAACTATCTCAACTAATTTGTTTTTGAGATTCTCTCTTTTGTTTTTCGAATTTCTCTGGCGTCTAGTTTAGCATACCTATTCAACCCTAACGACCGTCCCCACACCTCTGGCCCTGACCTGTCTGCCCTATTATTTCTTTTGTCTGTTTTGACTTCGGTTTGAGAATGGAATTATAAATGGGAGACAAGTTATGTCTGACTCCCCCATTTCTGTTTAAAGAAGGATTCTCTTTTTTGACAAAAATTGCCTCTTTAACTCCCCTCTCAAACCAGTTCTTTTCCCACTTAACTTGCTATGCCTAGTTAGATGAAAGAGGAATTTACTGTACACTACTTTGAGGAATTACTTATAAACTCAGCTTTAGATTCACAGTCCACTTTAGTCAGGTTTTTCAAGGCAGTTTCCTAGATTTTAGATTACAGTGTAAGTCTTAAAGGCACACTGCGCAACTTTTCTAGTTGAGGTTACACTACTGCATGTTATTACTGTGCCTGGGTTAGAATTGAACTTATCTATCAAACGTTTTTTCACTTACATGTGTTTTTATTGCTCAAAAATACACTGAAAAGAGGAGGGAGCCGACCATCCACCAGAAAAGTTACAAGATACACCTTTAAATCTCATGTCACATAAAAAATGGCAAAAATCTACCCATTATTACAAAAAAAAAAAAAACCCTGATAAATATTGAGCCCCAAAATATATTGTTCCAGCATCCATATATTGAAGTGGATATTGTAATTATAGTGACAGGGAGACTTGGTGCGCATGGAGATTGTACGCTCACCTCATGTGCACTCTTTCTCTTCGGAGACGTGGGTTCATTTCAGGTCAGCTCACAGAAGAGCGACAAAGGTGGACAGGCAGTATTACACTGGTGCTTTTGGCTAATTTTTCCCATCTCGGTGCCTGGCTGATGTAAAAAGGTTGAAACCAGCTGCGCCACGTCCTATAGAGGTGCCAGATAATTTGTTTTGTGTCGTTACCAAACCAAACCAGAGAGGAAAAAAGTGATGAAATTCTCAGAGAGGCAGGGGATTCCCTAAAGGAACAGGGAGATGGGGTGCTACACTTTGAAACTATTATGTGTGACCTAGGAAGACTTTTTCGGAGTACATTTCTTCTTTTTTGATTTTAAGACATGCTGACAGCTTTAAACGAGCCTTTCCTCAGATAAACAGGGCTGTCAATCACGCACAGAAAAATCTTCGAGCTCTTTTGGATCGCAATTTCCTGTCACTTGAGTTGTACTTTCTTATATTTTTTGTTTGAGTGAGGTGCAATGAATTAATAATTGTCATCAACATTCTCTGGGGGTGTAACTGTAAGCACTGCTCTATCTGAGGTTTGTTAGACGTTAATCTAATCTTTAATCACCTTAAAGAACTGACACAGCGAGAATGATAACAGGTCAGCTGATTTGTGCTGCTAAACAAGTCACTCACAAATAAAAACGGTATTTCAGTCGCCTTTTGGTTGAAAATCCCCCAAAATTTGATGATTTGATGATTTCAGATTATCTTAAAACTTTTTTTGGACAGCATTTGCGTCACCATGGTAACTGCTGAACATTCTGAACATTCAATCGGATACAGACCCGTGTAGAACACCTCCAGCGTGATGTCACTTCAAAGTATCAATAGCTAAATGGATAGATGGTAGGGGTGGCACGGTTCACAAAATTCACGGTTCGGTTCGTATCACGGTTTAAGGGTCACGGTTTTCGGTTCTGTACGGTTCTTATTGGTTTCTTTCAAAATACACCTTATATCCATTTATCTTAATAATCCACAATAACAGGATAAAACAAAAAGGTTATAAGATTATATAATAATCTAATGTAATATAAAATCTTAATACAATGTAATAATCACACATGACTTTAAGCCCATTATTGGAACCATCTCTCCGATCTGGTGGCAGCAACTATATCACCTGCTGTTAAAAAACCCTTTCACTAGATATTGAAGAAACAGAAACAAAAGTACGTGTCTCGTATTAAACTTCTACCGGTGTGCGGGCCGCGCTCCCTCTGGAGCTGCGGACACCGCCCGTCAGCGAGTGAGCGTGCGAGCGCAGCTCTTTCACACGTGTAACGTGTATCACAGGGCAGGTTAAACTTTATAAAACACCCTATCTGTCCGTGCCTCACTTACCGACTTTTCACGCGCTCTCTCCTCCTGTTAGCTTAGCGCATAAGCTCCCTCCTCCATGCATCTGATTAGAGCGCATTTCGGCGGCGGCGTGGGAGGGGGGAGTCCGTGACTTTCCGCTTTTCCCCAGACACCGGACTTAAATGACACTGGTGCATCCTCTATGTCCTTGCTGCTATCTCCACTCTCACTTGCCATTTCTACCTAACTTTATTTACCGCACTCTTTCATCTTTCTTGCGAGCCGAGGTTACATACAGGCATGCCAGAGGCAAGTATACATTGCGCATGCCCGGAACCGTCAGGTGCGCACCGAATGGTTCCCCGGTTTTTCATGAACCGTGCCACCCCTAATAGATGGATTAGAGGAGATGGAGGGAAGCATAAATCTATACTGGTGGCACTTACGAGGAGAATGTGGAGTGAATAGGGAGTGGGTGAGGAGGCCGATGATTCTACTGCTGCGATGTGTATGGGGTTTTTGACAGAAACTATCCTTTATGTATTGAGAGGTGATTGGTTGATAATTTAGAAGCTATTGATGTATAATGGCAGATAAAATTGAGAAAATACATTTGTGGTTTTATGATTTTATTTAAATTATTTACCAATTAACTAAATATGTTCCATTACCTTACGACTGACAGAATGAAAAATATAATGATCTCTCAAAAACAAGTTCAACGTAATGCTAATTCCTGTGTTATTCAATTCAGAGCATGTACCTCGTCTCCATGGGTCTCATCTCCACATTTCCTGAGCGTAACAGTTTTGGATTTAACTGCCCCTGATGCAAGTATCGGACATATTTCTGATATTGATTGGTATGGTGGGGGGGAAAACACTCACTCAAAAGAAGAAATTTTCTCATTAATTTAATCGTGTGGTTCTTCGGTATTTCTCAAGGTTGTTTTAAGTGGAAGATATTGCCTATTACACAAGGTCAATCATCTTCATTATCATTTCATATTTTATTCTCGGTCTTAAAATATTGACTTAATTCTTAGAGACATGAGGTCATCTCCAAAATCCAAATGAAAGAACAAATAAAGCTGAATTATTTTAAATAACACTTCTGCTCACTTTTTTAGGCCCATAAACACGCACTGGACTTGTTCTGTGCTCACAACGAATGGATGGCTCTATTAGGGAAAGCTTTCATGGTGGATTTGTTTACTTTCCCATTTTTACTTTCCCATAAATACCTAATTGGAAATGGAGTTGAAGTTCATGTAGCATATTATCCAAATGTAGTTACTATGTTAAGTTAAATTCATCTCAAGGTGACCAATATTACACAAAAATGTACTCTTTTGAGGTTTAAACCATGTTATAATGCTGCTACCTCCTCAAAAACATACCCTGAGTTGCATTTTGTTTCATTCGCACATATTTGTGTAATGGTGTATTATTTGGTTAGATCTCCAAAACTCAAAATTCTTTGTTCAACCTTGTGATGTCATGAAGCTATAATTTTCAAGTTAACATCTCCCATTTACCTTTAGTTTAGAAGAGATTGGCAATTCCGGGGTGTATGGAGTTTAAAAACAACAGTGGAACTTATGGAGTTTAAAAACACAGTGGAACATTTCCTGTATTTTGTTTGAGAGAAGAACTCAGCCTAAATATGCAGGATTTGGTAAGCATGTGTGAATTAAACGAGACCCAACTCCAGGTATGTTTTTGTTGAGGAAATAATATTATAACAGATCAGAAAATAAGGCAATACGGGCCTTTTAAAGCTACAAGAATACATAAAAGGTGTTCTTTCAATTAGGAGCATTTGTATGAGAAAATAGAAGCTCTAGTCCTATCAGTGCAGGTCAAGGCATTGTTTTTAACGCCGTGAGATAGGACCTTCACCTTTACTCTTGTGTGCTATTTCAACAGGGATCACAATGTTCCTCGCAAAACATGAACAACTTGCCCTATCTAACACTAACTATTTTCCACCTTTTACATCCACACTTTTACCTCGGAAAGCATGTCAAAAAGCACACAAAATAGTCCAGATGGTGATTCATAGGTCCTTATATTTTCTAAGCCACACTGGCCTCCTTTGAACAAATCATTCTCTTCGCAATAGATGCATTTTCTTTGCTCCCATGGCTTCAATTCCCATAAAAGTGCTCTCAAAATGTCAACTGGCGTGCCACGCTATTTTTCGCCGTTACTGACCTAAAATAAATTGTGAACTTGAGTTTCTTGCCACTAAACCTTTTCCACTGGGAGCAAAGAGGAAATAGATTGTGAATTTGATCTAATATACCGTATTGTTATTTCCCTAATGGGCTCTCAAAAAGAGGGTTGGAAATGTGACCCTATAGAGTATAGACTATAAAAATTGTGAGGGTGCTTGTAAATGGGTTGCTCTGAGGCGCGCCAAATCCCTAGTTTCCTGTTTCTTCAAGTCCATTTTGCTGGACTTGAAAAACATAAAACAGCCCTTTGCTGATCTTTGGTGCGCTGGGTTATTTATGGACAAAGGCTAATGGTTTTGAAAAGGACACCAGAAAAGGCTGACGACTGTCCCCAAATTTATATCCAGACGGAGACCTCGGACCATGTCACATTCTAATTATAATAGAGGTTACTTAAGTTTTTACACAATAATAATAGGTAATGTCCTAGAAAAGACAATTGTGACCAAAGCCCCATTTTGATGAAAGCAGACAGAATCTATTAGTCCAGACGTGATGTTTCCTGTCATGATAAGACCTTGAAAAAAATAAAAATAAAAAAAGATGATCGCAAAAGCCCTCTTGCCACTTATAAAACACGGCTAGGAGTATGAATTCATTTTCATAATTGAATTTTGGTTTGTAATACAATGGGTTCTATATATGATTTATTAGTACTTTAATCAGGGGAAATTAGATCAGACAGATGTATTCTGCCTTCGGAAATATTTCCTAACGATAATGGATAGGGAAGAGTAAAACTGCTATAATTTATTCTCCCAAAGAGTGAAACATACAGTATTCACGCTAATTAAATGTTGGTAACACATTGTATTTTCAAGAGTTTTGTTTTGAGTTTTTTGTGACATCACAAAAAAGTAGTAATTCACATTGCAATAAATACACCTTAATTAGCCTTAAAACAGACCTCTTATGCTTTTAACCTTGTTATAGTGGTTTTCCCTCACTGTTTACTCACCCACATTTCTATTTGGAGTGATATGTATATATTTGAGTAATCTTTAATCACTTATTTTCAAGACGTCATATTGCCAATCAACCCCCTTTTCGCCACCACTGACATACACCCTTTGCTCTCAACTTATTTCATTCTTCAATTTTATTTTCTTTGTATTGTTGATACATGGAGGATTTGCCAGTGTTGCATAGTGATTTTGTACAAAAAATCTAAAATCTAAAAATCTACACCTTGTTGCAATGATGTTTAATGCAACATCTGCTCCCATGGGGCACCGCAGTTTTCTAACACAGAATTCAGCTTGTTTATTTTATAAAGTAGATTTAATATATTGTGATTAGGGATGCAAATTATCAATTAATTCATTAATCTATAGTTGATTGACCTTATCGATTGACTTACGATTAACTGATAAGCGGCGTTTTTCACCTGAATTTGAGTGTTTCAATAGGGTCTTTAAGAATATAAGCTATAGTAACATAACACTGAGTCATAAATATGTCATAGTATTATTATATTGTATATTCCTCAATTAATTATTCCTTAGTAAAAAGCAGACAAATGTATTGATGCTGAATAACAAAATACATTCTTTAGAAAATAAATTGAGGACTGGCTCAGTTGTTGCACTTGCAGCATGGGAATCTTGAAATTAAAAGGAACAGAAGAAATTAAATAACAGAATGTTATTTAGTCTACATATTATGATGAAACCAGTGAATCCAGGCTATTTTTAGGACATTCTCAACATTTATTTTGAACTAAGACATCAACAATATTTCTCTCCCTTAATCTGTGAAGGGTTACAGTACAAAATATACATTTCACAGGCCCCCTCAAACCAGAACATTCAAGAAATGATAAAAGCATGTAAGTTACATGCTTTTATAATTTCAAAAATATATGGTTCTAGGTCCAGCTCTACTGTGAGTTGTACGGCAACATCCAGAGAGGAAAGGGTTACATGATGTAACGCTATGGTCTTTCTCGCGAGTGGGTTCGCATCTCGTGTTCACATTCCAGAGTAGCGCCCTCTAGTGATTAGTTACAATTAATGCATTTTGTTCGGCCAACGTCTGGATTGACAATTAATTGTAAGACGATTAATTGTTGACATCCCTAATTGTGATATTGTGATCTCAAATGTGCAAATTCCAACATAATGATCCACGGGTGTCATAGATTATAAGTGTATATATATATATAAGGCTCAAACTATGTGTTCTTTAATTAATACGTTTTATAAGTGACTTCCTTGATACTTATTTAATACCCTAACCCTAGCTCCTTAAATTAAAAGCCTGAATTATTTTCAATAAATAATTTGTTCATTTGAATATGGATTATATCTTTCTTGATGATTTATTGAGAGTGTAAAAAATTGTAGCTATCAGTATTACTATCAGGAACTCTTTTTTTTTTTTTTTTTTTTTTTCATGATTTATAGCAATAAAAAATACACGCCACAAGCCACAAACATATAATAGAAAACATTCTACTCCATTCTCACACGTGCCTTACAGAAGCATCACCTTTTCAAACCTTGTGCAAACCTTGATATAAGTGCCCGGGGGAAGCCTGCTCTGTTGTCCCTGTAGCTCCTCTCGTCTTGTGCATTCAAATGATCTTCTATTAGCAAAGCTCCATCGCCTGGAGGACAGCGCGCGCACACACGCACGCACGCACGCACACACACACACACACACACACACACACACACACACACACACACACACATGCACACACACTGACAATACATGCACACATGGCACTTTAGATAAGAGACATCTCACCCCCCGCATCTTCCTTATTTGTAAGCTTTTTTTATGACTATAGCTCATGGCATCCGCTAACAATTTTGTCATAAACATTAGAAGACATTTCTAAAGTAAATGAGTACATACTGTATAAAATGGTACATGTTTGTAGTCATTCTCATTGTCCTTGGTTTTTCAGTGTATCTTACCCAAGGATAGACTGTACAGAGAAGTGTGACATCACCAATAGCGTTTGGCTCCAGTCAAATGAAGCTCACGATGCTAGCAGTTATAGACGTACATTTGGAGCCTGGTCCATATTAGGAATAGTAATTTACTTACGGACAAAATAGCAAAATAAAAACACCAGGATCATGTAGAGTGGTTTAGTACGAACATTTTAAGACCAAAATAACGAGCCTCACTGCAGCAGTCACAGAGAGAGAGGTGACAATTTTTCAATATAAAGTAAATTGGAGCCGGAGTCGATGGAGCCTGAAGTGCCCCCATGTTCACATCCTATTTGGAACGCGACAGCTAGCAGGATAGCTATGTGCGTTTATATATACAGTCAAGGATAGAACGATAGAAAATCATCAGCTTTCTGGTTTGCAAGCTCAAAGTAAATTTGTAGGTAATGCAATAAAACACTTTTTGGAACAGAAAATAAGCTACTAACATTTTTGTATGAAGAAATAAGATTCCAAAACAATGTCCTCGATTTGCTTCCTTCCGTACTTTATGAAAAAATATGTTGCCCTCATTAGAACTCAAGTAAGCATTATTAAATAAAGCTCCCCTGTTATTACTTCTAATGAAATTCCACGTCTTGTATGTTTTAAAATAGCATTCCAATTATGTGTATGGATCCAGTTGTGCATATGTGTAATGAGAACTGCACCACAGCCTTGTCTGTTTTGCTTTTCTTTACTCTCCCCAGTGGCTCATGTGGAGGGAGTTTTGACACAAATATTAGAAGAGATTTTTCAAGTAAATAAGTACATTAAGTATACAACGGGAAATGTTTGTTGTTCCTCTCTTTCTCCTGGGATTTTCAAAACATTTTTCAAATCCGTCATCCATTCACATCCTTAGCCAGTATTGTAACAAAAGGCAGGTAGGGAGAAGTGTCTTGCCCAAGGACACCGCAATAGCAAACCACCAACTTTCCGGTTTGCAAGCTCAAAGTGAATTTATAGGTAGTGCAATAAAGGCTTTTTGGAGCAGAAAATGAGCTACTAACATTTTTGTAAAAATAAATAAATAAAAAATAATCCTTCTATGAAAGAATATCACAAACTCAAGCGAGCGTTATTAAATAAAACTCCCCTGTTATTAATTCTAATGAAATTCCATGTCTTCTATGCTTTAAAACTGCATTTCAATTATGTGTATGGATCCAGGCATGCATTTGTATAATCAGAATGGCACTATAGCCTTGTCTGTTTTTCTTTTCTTAATTCTCCCCAGAGGCTCATGTGGAGTGGGTTCAATAGACAAAATTAAGATTTATTTGGAGTTTTGGGCAGTATAAAAAATCTGTATGCGAGTGGCTCCGGTCTCTACCTGCCTGCTCATAAAGCGGCAAATTAAAACAAAGTAGTGAATAAAAGAAAGCAGTCAGAATGGTAGTGAAGTCGAAGCAGGAGAAAAGGCCTTTAGCCTGAATTTCCTTTTGACCTTGGTGGATTATTACATTCAAAAGAAGGGCAATGGTATGAGGATGCCAGGTCTGAAAATCAAATATCAGCTTTTTTGTGACGGCTTAGGTTTTGTCATTCATAAAACCTGGCAGTGGCGGACGGTCAGGGAAATCAAGGCAAGCAGTGGTTGCCCAATAAAATCTAAAATCACTGCGTGTCAAAAGTATGATTAAATAGTTTTGAATTATATCCAAATAATCCTGTTTTCCCTTCACTTCTGTCTGTTTGAAACATCAACAACCGTGGTTCTGAATGTCCCCTTAACTTATGTTGTTTTGTCCTTCTACGGAGGCCTGGAGGCACATGTTGACAGGATGTTGTCAGTCTATGCTTTCTACATGCGCTTTTACAACAAGGATCTATGTTTTACAACCGGAGAGGCCAGCCGGTGGTTTTAGAGGTTTGCACATGTGTACTGACGACACAGAGAGCTCAAACAGCACTGAATAAACCCGCATCATCACCATGGGAACCTGATGGGAACCTGATGAGAACCTGATGGGAACCTGATGGGAACCTGATGGGAACCTGATGAGAACCTGATGGGAACCGGGGATGTGCAGCAATTCCCAGTGAGTGCACATGTGTGGCAGGAGACAACAACAGCAGAGCTGAGTTTCAACACAAGCGTCTAAAAATAACTTGCTTTTACCTACAAGTCATGGTTTGTAGCTTCACGATTGTAATGCTTAGGTGTTAGTTAGAAATACAGGCCATCATTTAATGAAACAGTGAGTTTCAGGGCTAGTTTGTGTGAAATGGAGGATCCAGACGGAGCAGTGGAGTGAGAGCGGCTGGGGCAATGAGGTGTCCGCCTCGTCTCTGTGTGTTTCCGTGGAATAACAGCACTATTACATACCTGTGTGTGTTAGTGTAGGACTATTACACACATGTGGAGGAACATGTGTCTGTTCTGGATCTACTCCGCTTCAGAAAAATACAGGACGTTTCTTCAGGGAAGATATGATTTTGCATCTCTGAGAGGTGAGTGTGAGCGCGCTGTTCTAACACAGGGCTGTGTCTAAGGGGACCTTTGTGACACATCAGGCTGTATTATAATAAGTGCACCTGGCTGATCAGTGTAGTAAATTTCTCCTATGTGAGATCAATAAAGTCTTATCTTATCTTGTCGTTAGTATCTCTTCATGATCTTCATGAATGTACCTGTTGTGTGGTGAGTGCATTACACATCTATACAACTGTCATATGTCATTCACATGGATTATAATAAATGCACAGATAACAACAATCCTGAAGCCCTGTTTGTACAAAGAGGGTGTCAAATACAGTCCAATATACAAATATTAACCTATATAGTCTAGGTCTCTCTAATATGACTCCAGAATGGCTCAGTATACATGCAGTTAATGTGAGTAAAAATAATTATACTCTTTTGCAATCTAGTTTGCATAAAAAGTGGTGTTATTTAAATTAAGTGTTATCAACTAAATGTTGATGTCCACCTCAAGTCTGCTTCCCTACCCATAAAAGTTACCACATGCTACTGATACATGGACTATTATTTGGAAATATTCATCCATCAAATTTACATATTCAACACGTAAACAATGAAAACTTTGCTTTCAGATCCTTTGTAGAAGCAGATGGCTGTCCACTGATCCACATAATACAGCAAAATCCTGTTGTCCAAGTATAAACCTCAAAATAGGCCGGCCAATTAACTCATGTTAAATGATTTTTCCCCCTTTTGTGCATCTCAAACATGTGGCCCATTATGTCTTGTTCCTATGTTCAGCTTTTGAAAACTAGAGAAAATATTCAATAAGGATTTCAATACCATTCATGAAATCCCTCTTTTCTCCTCTAATAGCATGTCAGTTTCAATTTAAAATAATATTTTTTTTGAATGTATTGATACTTTGCAGCTGATGTCATCAACATTCCCTGGGGGTGTAATGCTAACTATAGGCTCTGCTCTCTCTGAGGCTGTACTAGACTTTAATCTGTGCTTTATTTTAACACAATCTGACCATAAAGAGCTGACAGGTGAGATGACTTGCTAGCTAGCATTAGCCTACAGTTTTCAGTTAGTCACTCTCGCCTTTTTGTTGAAAATCAAACACCTAAACAGGACCATGAACGCTCGTATTGACCGTGAGCTCCTGAAGTCTTTCACAGCTAATGTGTGCATTGTGTCACCAAACTAACCTCTAAACATTCCACCATTAGAGATACATGTAGAACACACCCAGCATGATGTCACCGCAAAGTATCAATACTAGTTCTGATATCAAGACCATTCTAAAATTTCCAGTAGCTATAGTTAATATTGAGTAAAGCTTTTGTTTAACGTGGATTTGCATGTGGCGCTGCTGACAGGCCACAGAGACTACTGGCTCCAGGCTGCTACATTGAAATAAAGAAGTTCTGGAAGTAAAAAAAAACATGTCTCCAAATGCAAAGTTAAACAAAGCCAGGTGACTCACAGCGAGAGACGCGACAGGGAAAAGTATACCACCATCTTGTACGATCTCAAGTTTTTCTTCTTCTGCTGCTGATCAGTAATGGAACATGAGCAGAATAATGTGGCCCAGGGTCTTTCAAGTGTGTCGAGGCCAGGGGAGAAAACAGGCCGTGGAGTTTACAAAGCACATAGCAGTCCTTTGTAACCAGTGTCAAAATGTAGCCTTCAGGGAGGGCATGTCTGCTCTTATCAACGGAGTCCAATTCAAATGCTGGAGGCAGGTTTGCGCTACGTTTTCCATGTAAATAACAGAGTAACGGTGCTGTGTTTATATTACACTATTTTCTGATCTATGTTATAATTGTTTTGTTTTGTTTAACACACAAACTGCACATTTATGAGTACCTTTCGTTCCTCATACAGAAAGCACTGTTCAACCTGGTGATGTCAAGTGGCAGTACAGAACGTGCTCCACCGTGTTTTTAGACTTCCAATACCTTCACTAGAATAGACCTGAGAGTACCAATTCTTACCGAACATAAAGTAAAGGTATGAAAACTACCACTTCAAGATTCAAGATTGTTTATTTGTCATATGCAGAATCAACACAGGGTCAACAATGCAATGAAATGCTTAGGATCAGAAGAACCGTTGACTCGCTAAGATAGTCAAGAAGTACTAATAACATGCAATAATAGTACATGGTAAAAAAAGTGTTGCAAAGTGCAGGGGAAGAAGTAAACAATATAATAAACAATATAATAAACAATATAATAAAATATGTAATAAAATGTAATAAAATAAAAAAGCAAGGTACAATGTACAAGGTGCAGGTAGGATTAAATCAAGATCAAATAAGGTGTAAGTATTTCACAGATTGCACATAGTATGGTGTGGTGTAGGTGTTGCATGTGGATTTCGTATTGCACATAGTATGATATAAATATTGCACATAGGTTATTGCACTGATTATTGCACATGTAACAGTAATTTACAGTGAGGTAGTGACAGACATGATACATTCATATAGAGCAGCAGTAGTAAACATAATTATGCATAATGAAAGGTAGTTTAGTGCAGTATTATTGAGAGTTCAGTGTTATTTAGAGTATTACCCAGAGTTCAGTACATCACAAGGTGATTTTGAGCTTTGGAGATGTTGACAAACTATTAATAAAGGTTATTCAAACATGTGAATGAAACAAAACACAACTCCGGGAATGTTTTTGATGAGGTAACAACATTCTAACATGGCATAAAGCTCACAAGAATACATTTTGTCTTTTATAGGACCTTTAAAGGAAAAGTAATTTTTTTTACAATCTGAGCCTTATTTCGGTAATAAAACAAGTTGTTTTACTCACCCATAGCACTTTGGTGTCATATGGAGCATTTCCGGAGATGTTTTAGATTAGCGTTAGGCTAACGCCGTTAGGCTAACGCCGTTAGCCTAGCGCGACTTATAGCCATAGCTCGGGGCATTCCCCGAGCATGTAATATGCCCCGTGCGGGCTCCAAATAACTCAAATTTTAGCACTTTTCAAATCATAGAAGCTCGATGTCTTTAGTCTACGATTTCCTTTGGTCAAAAGTGGCCTGTAATCCGAGATTTAGCCATAGTTTCGAGTAGATGAGGACGCCGGTGTGCATGCGCGGAGTGTGCTCTCAGCTCCCGGGACCCAAACATGGAACGCAAAGCTGTAAACTATGGATAAATCTCGGATTAGAGGCCACTTTTGACTCAAACAAAATCATAGACTAAAGACATCGAGCTTCTATGATTTGAAAAGTGCTAAAGTTTGTGTTATTTGGAGCCCGCACGGGGCATATTACATGCTCGGGGAATGCCCCGAGCTATGGGTATAAGTCGCGCTAGGCTAACGGCGTTAGCCTAACGCTAATCTAAAACATCTCCGGAAATGCTCCATATGACACCAAAGCGCTATGGGTGAGTAAAACAACTTGTTTTATTACCGAAATAAGGCTCAAATTGTAAAAAAAAAATACTTTTCCTTTAACTCACTGTGCATATGATTTTGTAAACACTTTATTCAGCAAATGCAAAGTGTAGAATATTTATAGGAAACAGAGAGGCTGAGGTGGCTAGTGGTTCTGCTGCTGCGGTAGAGAAGAGACTGAGGAGAGACTTGGATGCTTTGAGATATGATTGGATCAGAGGTAAATTCCACACTGGTTTATGGCTGCTGGATTGACAATGACAATTTGGGTTTAATTGTGACTAATCAGCAATTAGCAGCAATAAATGTAATGTTGATTGTTATTTGGGCTATAAACAAACCAAACTGAGAAAAAGATGGTTTAGCATAAAAACAGTCACATTAAGTCTTTAGCTAGCACTGTTTAATTAATCTGCATACATAATAGGTGTTTTCAAGGTGTACCAAAAATAATAATGTGACATTTTGATATTTTGTTTTGACTGACCTGGTGCCTAAAAAGTACAGATTTATTTGAATACTTAAAATACTTACAAAACATGACTACTCAGCTCTCTTGTAGGTTTATGGTTTTAAAAAAAGGGCTGTGTGTTAGTAGCAAATTTAAAGGTGTAACTTTTTGGGTCAGCGTCCATCACCTGCTTCGTTCTGCTGTATGAATATGTCATTTCTCTGCCTGGAATGTTCCACAGGATGAATTTAAACAGCTCAAAAATACCTAGAAAAACAGGCATTCTGAGACGCGGTCTGGTTTCGTCTCTATAGGTTTAATACCATACTATGAAACATTCCAGATAATGCAATAACGTCTCCATAAATACCTCCCTCCACCAGAAAAGTTACACAATGCACCTTTAAATTACAAAATTTGGGGAAAATAATTAAAATCATTGGCCCAAAAATATCTGCAGAGCTTATCGGCCATTGGTTTCTCTAGGTTTTAAACAACCAGCATCAGCACAGTCCCTGATATTTCTATAATCAACAACAAAAAACATACATAAATATACAAATAACTTATTTTCATACTCTTTTATGTAAAAATGTTACCTTTAGGAATGGCTTGTCTCACCTAGAAGTCTGAGCTTATAGGGAAGTCTGACGCTTTTGAATAACCCAGCCTTTCAGTGGAGAGCCTCATGTATTTCCAGCTACACATATTGACCTTGATAGTGCCTATAAACAACAGCCTCTCCAGACAGAGCAACAAAGGCCTCTTAGCTTCCAAAGTACACTCCTCAGATTTACCTCAGGGAGTTTTAGTGCAGTAGCAGTTGGTAGTACATCAAACCCTTATCAACAACTATGGGGGAGATAGACACTTTTTACAGATTGCTGTTGCCTGGACAACCTGCTCCCCAAAGATCTGGAGCCGAGAAGTCTGGACAAGTAGGTGGCAGACATCGAGATCGATACTCAACAGAAAATAAAACTGTAATCCTCAGAGTGACATTGATAGTCTAGGTGCTGACATAATATGAAACAGACAGAACAATAAAGGTAGAGCTAAAAATAACACAAAGCCGTCAATAATAATGGGCCTTAGTAGTTGAACTGTCAAAGATAGAATTACACTATGCAACAATCAAACAGACTGGCTTACTGTTTGTTTTGTAACGCTGACAGTGTCCTCTGAGCCGAGTTCTGCCCCGGTTCTGGCGCTGACGAAAGTAGGTCCGGCAAGTTAGCCATGACACTGCTGAAGGGGGATGCCATACAGATTCACATCAGAAAACCCGAACTATCCATTTAAAGATGCACTGTGTAACCTTTTGGTTCGGGGTCTGTCACTTGCTTGTTTCTATGGATATCTCATTGTTTTGCCTGGAATATTCCACAGTATGACATTAAACGGGTCTACCTTACATTTTTAAATTACAAGGTAGTTTTACAGCTTGAAAAACAGGCATTCTGATTGTTAGTGGGGTTGCCTCTCCACAGATCTGACCTAATAAGTAGTCTGGTGTGGTCTTCGTGAAGAAAGAAGGTTTAATAGCATACTGTGAAACATTACAGACAAATCAATACCATTTCCATGGAGAGGGACTGACCCTCCAACAGAAAAGTTACACAATGCACCTTTAAAGCCCCAGTGTGTAGGATTCGTGGCGCATAGGTGGATGGTGCTATTGCACTTTCTGTTTTAGCAACAGCAGACCTCGAGGGTCACCCGGGCGCACCGTAACGCGGACAGCTCGAGTACCCGCGCACGAGCCACGCGCCTCTACTGTATAAATAAAACGCGGTCCCGTTTGTTTTTTTTTCTTTTCTCATGAAAACACACATTCCCGATCATGTACCATGACACTCTACACATCAAATGAAACCTTACAGTCTCCTCTTTTTGACTATGCAATTAATTTCCCTGCAAAACAATCACTCCCCGAGCACATGGGGCTTTTATACAGAAAAGCACAAAACGAGGTTAGCTTACCTTAGAATGCTTTGCACAGGTCAAACTCTGTATTTCACCATAAACTTGCTCTCAATTTGTCTGTAAGGATCCAGCGAATAAAATCCAGTAAAACAATTTAGTCCAAAACACGTGTTAGATCCATTACGACGTGTGATCCGGCAGCATGCTTGTGTTGTTTACCCAAAACCACGAGCCTTGCCGAAGGCGAAGGCGGAGCCCAAATGTCCTTCTGCGGCTCTCGTATTCAAAATGGCTGCCTCTGCATGGGGAAGATCCCCCTTTTATGTGACTATATCTAAGTCCAAAAGAATACTTTGATTTCATGATGGAAGTGAAAAGGCTTGGAAAACAATGTATTTTTGAATGGGAATCTTCAATTTCAGTAATTAATGGGTAAAAATCTTACACACCGTCCCTTAAAGCATTGGTTCAATTTATAATATCAGATTTTTTGCAGGTTTTAAAAGATGTCACTGAGAATACTTGTCTGGTGCCCTCTGCTGGAAACACTTGGGACTTACACACTGCCACTGTTGGTGCTAACAGATCGATAGATTGTGTTAAAGGTCCTGTATTATTATACATTATTATACAGTATTGAATCTTGTGAGGTTTTCACACATGCTTGAGTAATAATTTCTTATTAGTCAGTCTACTTCTTCAAAGCTCATAATACTATGTTTCACCTTGTGATGACATGTATCGGTAGTTTTCAAGTTAACAGCTACATTTGACCTTTTGTTCAGTTGGCCATTCTAGGGCTGAAATCATCCAAATGATCCTAGTGAAGGTGTATAGAGTTTTAAAACCACAGTGGAGCACTTCCTGTATTAACACATGCTTTAAACAACATTATAACATAGATCTGTAAATAGCGTAATATACAGTCGCCTCAAAAAGTATTGCATCAGCAAGGCAAATTTCTTTATTTTTGTTGTTCACTGAAGACATTTGGGCTGAAGATCAAAAGATGAGTAATGAGTATGAGACGAGTTCAGAATGTCTGCTTTAATTTCCTGGTATTTACATTTAGATGTGTTAAACAGCTTAGGATATATCACTGCTTGTATTACACCACAGCATTTTTAGGCGAGCAAAAGTAAAGGAAAAAAAAAAATCTAAAAAGTAATTATAATTTAATATTTGATGGCAAGACCTTTGCTTGCAGTAACTGTTGCAATCTTCATTTGTGATGCTATTCCAGGCTTTTACCACCGTTCTTGTTTGTTTCGGGGGGTTTCTCCCTTCAGTCCCCTCTTCAGAAGGTGAAATGCATGTTCTGTCGGGTTAAGGTCAGGTGACTGACTTGGCCAGTCTAAAATCTTCCACTTTTTTCCCCTGATGAAGTCCTTTGTTTTGGTGGCAGTGCACTTAGGGTCATTTTCTAAAATATTCCTCCCAGTTAGTCTAGATACATTTCTCCATACATTAGCAGACAAAATATTTCTATACACTTCTGAATTCATTCTGCTGCTGCCATCATCGATTACATCCATCAATAAGAATAAATGAGCCTGTTCCAGAAGCGGCCATGCACGCCCAACCCCATGACCTTACCTCCACCATGCTTCACAGAAGAGCTTGTATGCTTCAGATCATGATCACGAGCTTTATTCCTCCACACTTTGGCCTTTCCATCACTTTGTTAGAGATTAATCTTGATCATCAGTCCAAAGAATTGTGTTCCAGAACTTATGCGGCTCATCTCTGTACTTCTTTGCAAATTCCAATCTGGCCTTCTGATTCTTACTGCTGGTGAGTGGTTTGCATCATGTGGCATGGCCTCTATACTTCTGCTCTCGGAGTCTTCTTCCAACAGTGGATTGTGATACGTCCACCCCTGCACTGTGGAGGTCGCTGGTGATTTCACTTTTTGTTGTTTTGGGGTTTTTTTTCCACAACTTTTTTTTGTTATCAACTACTGTTGTTTTGACCTGTTTGACGTCTGTTGCTCAGAACACCAGTAGTTTCTGTCTTTTGCAGAACATTCCAAATTGTTGTGCTTGCTATGTCCAATGTTTGTACAATGGCTCTGATTGATTTGCCTTATTTTCTCAATTTCAAAATGGCATGCTTTTCTCCCACAGACAGCTTTCTGGTCTTCATTTTGGTTTAAGCTCTTTAACAAGAAATGCAGTCTTGCAGCCAAGAAGTAGACTAGTCATGCAGAGATATTTAATGCTCAACCTTAAAGGCAACACCTGGTCAAGGAGAAACAGTCGGTCAGACACATTTTCCAATAGTTTTGCTCACTTGAATAATGGGTGGGTTTGAACAAAGGTTGGTATGTCCTGAGTTGTTTAAGACATCTTGATGTAAATACCAGGGATTTAGGGCTGACATTCTGATCTTTTGTCTCATACTCATCTTTTGATCTTGAATCCAAATGTCTTCAATGATCAAAAAAAAAAAAAAGAGAGAATTTGCCTTCCTGTTCCAGTATTTTCGGAGGGGACTGTAGGCCCTTTGACAACATTATACGACGGATAAAATCTCTTTGAAGTCATGCAATATTTTCTTTTAACTTCCCGATAATACTCGCTAATTCTCAAGCTGGACTGGAAATGTCGTCACAAACGCAAAATAAATCATAACCTTCTTCGATTTTTGGCTCAACCACTACTTCCATTGTTTTTCTTAACGCCCTTTACACAGTGTAAGAAAACATCCAATAAAATAAATATCTGCCCATCTTGGCTCCCTCCATACTGTTATAAACTGTCTCCCCTATGGAGTCACTCTCTGGTCAAACGTCCAATTTGTCGTACACTTAACTTTATGACTGTTTTAAGTACTCTAGGCTGGCTGCTAATGGTATGTTTAGATTGTGTGGGGAGATGGGGAGAGTATTTAGTTTCAAAATAAAACAGTGTATAATATTTTCATGGCATAGTGGCAATAAAAGGTCTAATGTTTCCATGTGCTGGCTGCTTGTTATCTGTGAATTACTGTCTTAGCAAGAGTAGCCAAATGTTGTTATTAAAAGTTCATTGTGTAACTTTTCTAGTGGAGGGTCCCTCAAATGCTTTTCTCCATGGAGAATGTTTGTCCGGAATGTTTTACAGTATGGAGTATGGCATTAAGCCTTTCTTTCATCATGGAGATCCGGTAATTTGTAATTTTTCCTGTAATTTAATAAATATAAAGTAGAGCAATGTCATACTGTGGAACATTCCAGACAGAGCAATGAAATATTCATGGAAACAAGCAGAAATTTTCAAATGGTAAACAGGATATATATCTGTATTACTTGCTCCTATATCTCTCTCTCAATGCTTGGCTTGTATTCACTTGCACATTTTTGGGGCTTTATAGCAGCTTTTTCAGATGCAAAAATGAAGCAGGGTGTGTTGCCCTAGCATAGCCAGTTAGCTCTCACCCCAAAACGCCATATAGTGACTCACATGGCTCTTTCTAAGTTGGCATGGATCTATACTCAAAACTGGATAAGGCATTCCCCCTGTCCCGGCTTCAGACAGACTAGTGGCTGCTCCAGGTACTGCAGCTCCCGGGAGTTTGGGCCCGGAAACAATTCTCCCATAGAGCGCAATTTTTGGGGAATTCAAACTGCCTATGTTCGGCTAACAGGGCATCGACAACTTTCATAAAGATCTGATTTTGTAGGAATTTGTTTCTATTTTTACAACATAAACTTTAAAAAAAAATTTAAATCCTTAAAGTGCCAAAAAGGGATCTTGCTAAGACTTAGCCTAGTCCCACTCTGAACCCGCGCTAGCTCCTCTCCAAACGTTGCCTGGTTTACACCTGACCGTACCACAAGTGTTATATGGTGTGGGAGCCAACTTCGAAATATCTCGTAGCGGAGGTGTGGTTTACGATCGCCAACGGCCGTTTATTGGGCGTTACAAATGTCTATCATTTGGCGTATACGTAGCCCATAGAGAATCATGTCAGTTGTCAGTTCAAACTACAAGCTTCCGTTTGTCATGTAGTACGCGTCACCGTCTTGCCACCCCTCCCCGCTCTCTGATTGGCTCCCAGAATCGGGAGAGCTCGCTTGCCATAGTTGCCAGGCTGTCTTTCAGATCGGAACGAACGAGCCTGGGATTTCCCAGGTTACTCCAAACGCACTACGCCATGCACGTTACAGACGTTAGGCGGGGGGTCGCTAGTCCATATTGAGGAAGTAAATGCGGAAGTGAAATTTATTTTTGGGCCTCATGCGCCAATGAGCACAGGCCCCTGAAACCAATATGACGATCTTGGGTTCCAGATTTTATTATATTTCTATGGTTTCCAATAGATAAAATATTTCTTGATGCAAATGTGTAGTGGTTTAATTTTACTTCTACAGTTGAAGTAAAAAGTACTCATCAAAATTATGTGGAAAATATTACAAAAACAAAACTTTATAATAAAAGTTAAACAAAAAAAAGTTGCCAATAGCCATAAAGTATGGTAGTACTGTAGTACACATGTAAGTAGAGCTAAAACACTAAAGTAAGAATATTGTTACTATAATATTCTTACTCAAGGGAAGTTTAAAAGTGCACGTAAGTTTCTGGTGGAGGGTCAGCTGCTTGCTTTTTTCCACAGAGATGCCACAGTAAAATGCATGCTTCTTCAACCACCAGAGAAGTGCCTTTAAGAAGCATTAAATTGGCAGTGTGGAGTTTTCAAAGAGTAAATTTTTTTTTACTCTTTGAAAACTCCACACTGCCAAATAATCAGATTTCTTTTCCGGGTGAGAGAGCCACGAAAAAGTCATGAATTGGGGCCAATAATTTTAGAATCCGGACCCCACAGACAGACAGACCATAACCCTTTTATCTTCAAGGCTGAAAGTGGAGCCGAGAGGGTCCGGCACACCTGAGTAATCAAATGAAGGTGTCATTTGAATGGGACTATTCATAACAGCCTCTTTCTGTGTGTGTGTGTGTGTGTGTTACAGACGGCAGAGTGGAGGTGCTGAAGGAGAATGCCCTGCTCGGAGAGATGTCTGCGGGGAAGGTGTTTGGAGAACTGGCCATTCTGTATGACTGCACCAGGACGGCCACTGTCAAGGGTGAGTGTCCACGGGGAACTGGGTGAACTGGGTAGAATAATAAGACTCAGAATCAGAATTTCAGAACACTTTACTCCAGGATATCAACAGCATAAAAACAATAAATACATTTAAATATTGTATGTCAGTGTACTCTTTAAAACAACCCCCACCCGCCCTCATTAATAATATTATAATCATTTTTGGGGCTCAGTATTTATCACGTGTAGAATTTTTTTTGGAATAGTGGAGAGATTTGGACCATTTTAATGTAACAGATTTGAGCTCTAGATGATTGAATTAATTGAATAAACTGCAAAAAAATTACTTAGATTAAGAACATTTTACTGTATTTTAGTAGATTCAACTTGACAAGCACAATGATCTATCAATGGAATAAGTGTGTTTTTCTTATTTCAAGCAAAATTATATTTTGTTTTTTATTTTAAGTAGTTTTGAGTTGAGTTGTTGAGCTGTTGTTTTTCTTATCTTAAGATGTATTCTCATATTTTAAGTACAACAATTACAGAACAAGTACACTTGTTCCATTGGTAGATAATTTTACTTGTGAACTGTACTCAGATCATGATAAAACTTTCTTAATTTATGTAATCTTAACTAGATTTGATTTTTTGCAGTGTATGGCTAATTATTGCTTCATTTGTTTTTATGATACAGCCTATTTAAAATATGTTTACTAGAATTATCCTGCATTGTGATAGATCAGGGGTCGGCAACCTGCGGCTCCGGAGTTGCATGCGGCTCTTTGATCCCTCTAACACGGCTCAGTACAGTGGTCCCTCATTTATCGCGGTGGTTACGTTCTAAAAATAACACACATTCTACACTTTTCTCAGACTGGCATTAACATGTTCTTACATTTCTCTCTTGTTTAAACACTCAAACTTTCATAGATTTTCAACAAAAAAGGCACAGTATTATAGAATGAAACCAAAGATCAAATCCTGTTTTCAGGCCCTAAACATGCTGCATGTATTTCACAGTTCCTCTGCCGGAGCCTCTTCGTCCTGGCGCCGCTCCGTTGTTGCGGGTTTTGTCGGGGTGAAAACTTGCAAACATACAGCACTTCAGAGTCACACTGCGATCAAGCATATATAAATTTGGCAAATTGAGCTCATTCTGTACTGTACAGGAGACACGGCACGGAGGAGAATGACTGACAAAGACAAAGGTCTACAGTCCCTTAGCCAATCAGGACGCAGAACACAATGCGTGCTGATACACTATAAAAAATATAAAAAAGGTGAACCACGATATAGCGAGGGACCACTGTATTTAATTAAAATGTATTTTATTTTAGTTCATTCATCTTCAAAATGTAATTCTATGGCACAAAGATAGAAAAAAATGTTATATGCAGTGTTATTTCATTTTAAATTTCAAAAGTATTTTGTGGCTCCCAGTGTTTTCTTTACTGTGCGAAACAGGTCCAAATGGCTCTTTGAGTGGTAAAGGTTGCCGACCCCTGTGATAGAGGCATATAGTTTCAATATTATCGTTTATTGTGATATTTCTCTGTAGTGGTATATTGTGCTTCAAAAGTTGTTATAGTGACAGGCCTGGGTGACTCTTCAAGTGCATAGAAGCTGGGATTGAATGGTGTTTGGATTTTAACAACTGTTTTATAATTACTTTGACTTTGCGTCTTTGTGTTTTATTATATTGACGGGCCAAGGATTCTCAGACATAATGGCTGTTAGAAGTTGTACATCCCTTTGTAATAGGGTCTTTATTAGATGATAAAATAATATAAACTAGAGTAATACGTACACTACCAGTCAAAAGTTTGGACTCACCCTCTCTATATGTTGAGAAAGTAGTAAACATATAGCCTTAGACTTAGACAAACTTTACTGATCCACAAGGGAAATACTTGGATACAGTAGCTCACACATCACAATATTACAAGAGTAAAAAATATAAAAAGGGTAATAATAAATTCTAAATAATAAGCAAAATAATACCAAAAAAAAAAAAACATTGAATGAGAGGCTGAATCTTGACTGGTAATGTCAATTTTTTTGTAGAATTCATCTAGCGCTTTACAAATTTTACAAAATTCTCATGTGCTTTACATTTTTTTCCATTATTCATTCACATTCAGTAAAAGAGACGGGGCCACTGGCCACTTCAGCCTCAATCATACTTATGTGGACAGAGCCGAGAAGTAACTAAATACGTGTACCAAAAAAAAAAAATACATTGCAGTATTTGATCACACAATTTAGGCTTCAAATTGCACAGCGTCAGTAGAAAAATATAAAACACGGCTCTTGTGGTTTTAAGTGCTTGTTCGATTTTGTCTTCTCTAATCAGCAATAAAATATTCAAACGCTCCAACAAAGCATTTTGAAAATCCTACGCACATTTTTACACTGCAATATAATGAATTAAAGTATTGTAAGTATTCACACTATTGATACATTGCAGGTGATGTCGTCAACATTCCCTGGCAGTGTGATGCTAACTGGAGGCTCTAATCTGTCTGTGGCTTTGTTAGACTTAAATCTGAGTTTATTTTAACACAATTTGACAATAAAGAATTAATCTATCTATCTATCTATCTATCTAGCATTAGCCAACAGTTTCAGTTTTCATTCAGTCATTCTTCTATTTGTTGTTGAAAATCAAACTCCTTAACATACAGTAACCGTGCGCCCTCTTATTGGTCACAGGCTCCTGAAAATGTGCGGTTTTAAATCCTTTTTGTGTCTTATCTTGAGTTTTAAAAACCTTAAAAACCTTTTTGGCAACGTGTGCATTGTGTCTCCATGGTAATTAACGAACACCCTATCAGACACATGTAGAAGACCCCCAAATATCTATAAGATTAAGATTAAGTTTAGGCTTAAGCCTTTATTATTGGTCTCACACACAATGACACACGGGAGAAATTTGACTTCTGCATTTGACCCATCCTTTTCAGGAGCAGTGAGCAGCCATCTTTTTCGGCGCCCGGGGGGCAGTACCGTGAAGGGTCTTGCCCAAGGACCCACACTGGTTAGCTCATTGCCCGGGGGGGATTTGAACCCACAACCCCCAGGGGGAAAGTCCATGACTTACCAGTTGAGCTAACCAGCCGGTAGTAGGCTAGATTTAAAAAAACATTGTCAAAGTAAACTTCCCAACACTGCATATAGCATTTTGTGGCTGAAGTGTCTTTCTTGTACACAAGAGTATATGAGCTGTATAGAGTGGGATTGAAGCAGGTCAGAAGACTGCTAATAACGTCACACTCAGACCGGAGACTGTTCTGCCCCATTGTCCTGCAAGGGTGACACACAGTGAGAGCATTGTTCCTCTCCGCCCTTCAGCGAGCTCCACATTCCCAGGGTAGTGCCTCCTCAGACTCCCACAGAGCTAAATGCCAAAGAGTAGTGGCTGGGTTCTTTCATGTGTCAGCCCCTGCTATGAGCGATGAGCTGTGGGTGAAGGGGCTGTCCGTCAGGCTGACTGCGACAGCTCAGGTCCAGTGAAGGAGTGGACCAGCCGGGTGGGCACAGAGGACGCATGCTGGTAGTGCTAATGATGCGCATGATGGTGGTACAGGAGGCCTCTATAAATATAGTTCTAATTACATGATGTGGTCATTAGGGTCTGTGGGGAAAAAGTTAAGTGTATTGCCTGAAGACACAATGCAAATAATATGTGGTTTAGGCTTAGACAAACTTTATTGATCCACAAAGTAAATTTTTTGGACAGAGCAGCTCACACATCACAATATAATATGATCATTCATTCATCTTCTTCTTCCGCTTTTCCATTTTCTGGGTCGCGGGGGCAGCAGTCCAAGCAGATCTGCTGCCCAGAACACAATGCACCAGCCCCCATGAATCCTCCCACAGGTGGTGGGTCCACAGGAGGACGGTTCACATCACAACAGGCCTTGCTGCACTTCTGCCATGGGGGCTACCAGTGTCCACAGACACTGGGGCGAGGTGGGGTTAAGTGTCTTGCCCAAGGACACATCGGCAGCGCTCATCTGTGGGAGCTGGGATCACACATGACAAACGCTCTACCAGCTGAGCTACTGCTGCCCCTGATATGATAATATGATAAGATAAATAGCAAAAATATAAATGGTAATAATACATCTAAAATAAGTAGCAAAAATAGCTAATGTCAAATAAGGCATACTTATATGTTATTATTACAAGTAAAAATTTAAATATAGAAATATACAAAACACAAAATATATCTTGGCTAATGTAATAGTTTTGGTTGTTCTCCAGTGGGCCACTATTGTCTTATAAATATTTACTGTACACAATACAGTTTTGGAATTTGTCCTTTTAGATAAAAATAAGTTAAAGTCACCATACACTACAGGAGAATTTGCCCAATTTAGGCTGTGATTTGCTTCTCCCTGAGGCGTGATCTGACTTTTTGTCTTTGTGTGCGATTTTGAAGCCACTGCGCTCCTCGTGTGTGTGGTGTCAGTGTGACTCTGAGCTGCTCTGTCAGATCGGAACCACCAAACAACAACACTACAGTAACAGCCAATGAAACAGAGCATCAGGGGCAGAGGATACAAACTAATTATTACTCACCTCTCGTAAAGTTGTAAATTAAAACTGCAGCATCTTATGCACATTATCTGTAGCATTTGTCCTCCCCTAATAATGACACCCAGTCCACAAAACAGCACAGTTAATCCAGTTTGAAGTGTTCTGTAAAAGTAAAAAGGAGAGTAGTTCCGTGTCTGTTTACATCCACGCAGTGCGCGGGTTAGGGTGAAGCTGCAGATTACACTTCCTGTGTACTTTATCAACAACCTTGTGTGCATTAAACATCATGTATCTGACGTACTGCACCACATTTCACAAATAATAATAACACAGTTTTGACTAAACTAGAAGTGCACTGCTCAGATCTTTTGAACACTTAAGCGTCTCAATGCGAGTCATTTTACTGTTGACAGGAAACAGCAGACGCAAGGTATGCTCATAACTGTGTCGCGTGTAGCCTGTGTAGAGATACGCAGACATACAGTATCTCGCAGCAGTCTTTGTGATCAGAGATTAAGATTCTCTTTGTGTCTGTGTTGTGCGCTTTTTGTCGCCAGTTTAAAAAACGTTTAATCCTATAGTGTGCGGTCTTTCATTAAAAGCAGATTTGTGGACATATTCTTCGTTTCATGCCCTTTTTCAACAAAAAAAGCAAATGAGCTGTGACAGCTAAATATCCCTGTCTGCTTGAAGCTTGAAAAGATTCCAGCTATTGCATAATATTTTAACCAAAAATAGGTAGCCTAGATTACTGAAGAAACTCAAGAAAGAAAAAAAAAAGGTGGTAGTAGCTCAGTTGGTAGAGCGTTTGTCTACTGATCCAGGGGTTGGCGGTTTGTATCCCGCTCTTGATCGGCTGGCTGTGTGTGATCCTAGCTCCCATAGATGCGTGCTGCTGTTGTGTCCTTGGGCAAGACACTTAACCCCACCTCGCCCCCAGTGTCTGTGGACACTGGTAGCCCTCATGACAGAAGAAGGTTGTGATGTGGGCTGTCCTCCCGTGGACCCACCACCTGCGGGAGGATTCATGGGGGCTGGTGTGTTGTGTTCTGGGCGGCAGATCTGCCGCCGCGACTGCTGCCCCCGCGACCCAGAAATGTGGAAGAAAAAGTGGAAGAAGATGGATGGATGGATGGAGTTTTGCATGGCTGTAGCCTATTTGTGACTGAACATGCGGAAATAGGCTGCAACTCAGCATTAGTGAAACCCAGATATTGGGATCTTGCTAGTTGAGATCATGAAGAAGCCACTCCATGTTTCAGATAACAGCATTTTCTGCTTAAAAAGCATACATTTTATCTCTGAAATTGGCTTGTATTTTGGAAAGAATCGAGGCGTGTCTAAATTACCATCCTCTTTTGTTTTCTTTTTACGCCTATCAGCTGTGAGCAGCTCGTGAATATGTAGCTGCATTTCAACAGGATCCTTAACTTAAAAAATCCGCAACTTTGACTGTAAATGCTACATGCTTATGTACAGAATGCGATCGGATACTTTCCTGCCGAAAGACCGTGGATATGCAAATAATCGGACAACGAGGCAAAAGACGAGGCAAGTAAGTGTATCCGATGATGTTTGCAGGAACACATTTACTTTATAGCTTTAGGACATGTTTAAATACTAATTTAGCTTTCGTGTGGCGATCATATTTCATGACAGCCGCTGCCGTCGTGTGCATGACCGAGCGGGGCTTCTCAGTGCAGCCTAGCCTATTTCTGCTACACGTAGGACTAGACCGGGAGTAAAGCAGGACTAAAGCAAGACTAAACTGGGGGTCTAAAGCAGGGTCTCATACATTATAAGATGATTATACGAATTGCCTCCAATCCAAGGGGGAAAAACAAGCAGTTGATCTTTAAGTGGGAGTAAATGACTTTGAGGCTTTGGCATTTTGATTAGCCCTGGTCCCGGTGGTGCCATGCTAATGCGTTCAGCTGGGAGTGACCCCTGGCTGCCGATGCTTACACGTTTAATAAAACATGTATTGACCTGCCATATTCCCTGCACATTGGGCCGTCCCTTCTCTCCACTTGAGATGTAAATGTGTGTGTGACCCTGATATTTACGCGAGGTCCCTGAAGGCCTCACTAGCACACCAAATCAACAATGGTAATGATGACTGCACAGTGGATTAGTGGACATCCCTGACTGCCCCCTTCCTTGTGTGTCCGATCCTTTGGCAATGACCGCTCAACCTTATCAAACTTTTAGCTGTGGTTGCTATGGGAACAGCTGGCACCTATGGGATCAAATATTCCCATTTCAGGCTTGTCTCTTTCAGTTGGGATGTCTTGGTTTTTTAGCGAGAAGCCCGGGGAGGTTTTCCGTCTCCCCAGTTAGCCGAGGAATACATCAGTGTTTCAATAAAAAGGCACTGCATGGAACACATGAGGTAACTGCGGTCCATGGGCACCAGCTGTTTAAATACTCTGACAGGTTTACTGGCTGTCTCCACGTTTACCTTCTGTTTAAATTGGAGATCAGAGGAAAGGTATTTGGTGTGTATCCTTTTAGCACTCATGTCTACTTATGGTGCTGAAGTTAAATTCAACACAAGACTTTCTTATTTGGAAGGGTCTTTTTTAGGAATTTACGGACCCAGCTTTTTCAATTCCACTACCATTTCCGAAAGTATAGCTTTACGCATCTGGAGATATCAACCAATAATAATAATAATAATAATAATAATAATAATAATAATAATAATAATAATAATAATCATAATAATAATAATAATAATAATAATAATTCATTGCATTTATATAGCGCCTTTCATGACACCCAAAGCGCTTTACAGTTCATTGTTCATTCACTCCACACTTGGTGGTGGTAAGATACTTTCTGTAGCCACAGCTGCCCTGGGGCAGACTGACGGAAGCGAGGCTGCCAATCTGCGGCATCAGCCCCTCCGACCACCTCCAACACTCAGGCACACACACCACTTTCATACTAGGCAAACGTGGGTAAAGTGTCTTGCCTAAGGACACAGCGACAGTTTTTGCAACTGGCGCCCCCCTGTGGCACCTGGAATTCCCAGTGTCTCCCATCCAAGTACTAACCAGGCCCTGCCTTGCTGAGCTTCTGAGATCTGACGGGATCAGGCTTTGACAGGCAGGTATGGCCACCAATACCAGTGCAGAGACTGAAAACTGCATTTATTTCCTAATAAATAAAATAAGACAAATTTGATACAAATGTGTTATGTAGCTGTTATTTATTTGAGTAACGACAGAGCAACTTTGTGTAAATAAAAGTTCAAACATGACCAATCAGGACACTGGCTGAAGCAATTAGAAAATGATTTACGACCAAGCAAATCTTTCAGTATCTGCACCAATACCGATACCAGTATTGGATCGGTGCATTCCTAATCTTTGTGCAAGTAATCAGCGGTTGTTGAGAGCTACAATTCTCAAAAAAATGTCCACAGTCAAAACGAGCTGGACACTTTTTTTACACATCACATAAAAAGACATTGTATGCCAAATTTTCAAACTTGAAAAAAGAAAACAAACAAAACAAAAAAATGAATAATGTTTCCCATGATATTTTAAGCCATTATTTATTATCTTGTTTTATTGCATGCTACATTTTCCTGCTGTTCTTGCAACACTGGAATTCCCCACTGTGGGACTAATAAAGGCTTATCTTATCTTATCTTATCTTATCTTATCTTATCTTATGAATGCAAAAAAAGGTATACAAGATAGATGATTATTACTGAGCTCCAAAAATACTGCTACAACTTTCATTTATTGAGTGATAAATAGATATAGTAATTAGTAATTATCCTGAAAAGAGTACTTAATATAACAATGACATTATTTTATTTGATTTATTTAATCTTTATTTAAAGGAAAATTAACGTTTTTTTTTACAATCTGAGCCTTCTTTCGGCAATAAAACAAGTAGTTTTACTCACCTATAGCAGTTTGGTGTCAATTGGAGCAGTATCGCAGAACTTATGTTGTAGCCGTTCTGTTCTACTAATGATCCCGTATCCGTTAGCGTGAGTGCTCGGGGCACTGATTTGCGGTGTCCAAATAACACAAACTTTAGCACTTTTCAAATCACAGAAGATCGCTGTGTCAGCGTAGACTTTTAGTAGATTCCAAAACGGCCTGAAACCCGATATCGCAACAGAAAAGTAAAGTTCAGAGCGGTGTTAGCTTCTTTCGGACTAGCGGTGTTTACAAAACAGCTGAGTTCACGCATGCGCACTGTCCTCTCTGATGACGTCATCAAATGAAACTATAGCTGCATATCGGGTTTCAGGACGTTTTGGAATCTACTAAAAGTCTACCCTGACACAGCGATCTTCTGTGATTTGAAAAGTGCTAAAGTTTGTGTTATTTGGACACCGCAAAGTAATGCCCCGAGCACTCACGCTAACGGATACGGGATCATTGGTAGAACAGAACGGCACCAAACTGCTATGGGTGAGTAAAACTACTTGTTTTATTGCCGAAAGAAGGCTCAGATTGTAAAAAAAACACGTTAATTTTCCTTTAAAGGCAAAATTGATTTTTGTGAGCTTTAAATCATGGGAGAATGTTGTTACCTGCCTGGTTGTGTTTTGTTTCATTCACGCATGTTTGAGTAATCCTTTATTATTAGTCTGGCTACATTTCCAAAGCCCAAAATGGTATTTTTCACCTTGTGTTGTCATGTAGTGGTAGTTTTGAAGTTACCTTTTACCTTTAGTACATTAGAGATTGGTTATTCCAGGGTCTGAAATGATCCAAATGATTCTAGTGAAGGTGTGTGGAGAATAAAAACACAGTGGAGCACTTCCTGCATTACCACGTGACAAAACACAACTCTGGGTATGTTTGGTATGAGGAAACAACAATATAACATTATATACA
Organism: Paratrypauchen microcephalus; assembly: GCA_036785185.1. NCBI lineage: Eukaryota > Metazoa > Chordata > Actinopteri > Gobiiformes > Gobiidae > Paratrypauchen > Paratrypauchen microcephalus. Next base: position 3,540,738 of record JAVJIX010000080.1, on the reverse strand, counting down.
TCAGAAAACAGTATAATATGTATAATATGGGTCTGAGGGGCTGTCAGATTACATGGCATATACCAGTCATTATCTGAAGTACACACATTTCAAGTCTCAATTAACCAGATTCATTGAAGACATACAGTATATGTAAATTTGACTGCATGCAGTGTCCATAGTGGGCTCCCTAAAGACACACACAAGTAATTACATCTGAGTGAGACTGTCGCCTGCTAATGTTCATTTGAATGTGAAGCAGTTGATCCCTATGCAGTCCTCTGAGGTAACTGACACCATAATATTATTAATGCTAACTGGGATAATGAACACAGAGCTTGCACTGAGAAACCTCGGTCACCCTGCTGTCCAATCAGAATCCATCTCCATACAGGCTCATGTAATCAATGCACACAATGATAGGTTTAGTGCAAGGTCACATGTAATTACTATCTATATTGTAATCAAGAATCGAAGACAAACAGCCTGGTATAATGTTGGCAACGCATGCATGACAGCTAATAGATAAGTTAAAATGTGTTCTATGAAATGGAGCTTATTCACTAGCATAACTATTATTATAAAATAATAGAATTAGTTTACCTTGGGAAAATAATAAGTATGTTTATATTTCTATCTATATATCTATATCTATATCTCGTTTCAGATAAAATGTGTATATACTTTGCAGCTGATCAACATAATAATCAACATAATAATCAACATAGCAATCAACATTCCTTGGAGCGGATGTTAATTGTGGCTTTATTAGACTTTAGTATGTGCTTTATTTGAACACAATCTGAGTCTCTCACACATAACATGACCAGCATAAGCTAACTAGCATTAGCCATCAGTTTTTCGGTCCATGAACGCTTGTATTGATCACAGGCTCCTTAAAACTGTTTAAATAAATATTGTATATTTTTTTCTTGAGTTTTCAGGCAACTTTTTGACAGTGTTTGCTAATGCCTGCATTGTGTTACCATGGTAACTCCTAAATATTTCACCATTTGAGATACTTGCAAAAGACCCCCAGTCATCTTGTTTTCGTAACTTTTGAAATTGTTTTTCTTTATATGCCATTTCTTACTGTGCGAATTTATCTTATGTTCTTTGTATTATAGCATTCAGTGATGACAAATCAGTGGTTTGTTGATTAAAAAAAAAAAACTTTGAGGGTCCATCACCTGCTTGTTTCTGTAGATATGTCATTGCTCTGTCTGGAATGTTCCACAGTATGACTTTAAACAGCTCTACCTTACATTTATTCAATTACAGGTGGTTTTATAGCTTAAAAATACCTAGAAAGACAGGCGACTGTGAGCGTGGTTGCCTCTCCACAGATCTGACTTGTAACTTGGCCTGGATTGGTCTCCATAAAGATAAAAAGGTTTTGTCTGGAATGTGAAACATTCCAGGAATGTGTGAAACATTCCAGACAAAACAATAACATCTCCTTGGAGAAAAGCATTTGACGGACCCTCCACCAGAAAAGTTCACAATGCACCTTTAAGTATTTTTGCAATCCAATTTTCATGATCTTGGTACTTATTGTGTTATGTCCATGCCAGTGCCCACCTCAGCCTTACCCATATCCTGCTGTTTATAAAGTACAGGGTTGAGTTTGAATGAAAGCCCCTCTACAGATGAGGGAAGCCATTAAAAAATCATCAGCAGTTCTGCCGCCAGCTCCTATCAACAGAAATCATGATAAAACTTAGTCATACTGAAAAACAAGGCAAATCACCAATAAAAAGTAATTAAAACGTGTGGTTGAGTTGAAGGATTTGCATGATGGAAATTACTTGTATTTTGAACAGTTTACAGAGAAGTAGGTTACAACTAATTCAATAATTTAAAAAAATAAATAAATTGGGTGACACAGAGCAGTACACAGGCACCCATCTCCAGATCTTGAGTTAGGCATGGTCAGGACGACCTTAAAGGGCCCTGATGATGCTGTTTTCTGATCTACTGTATGTTACAATGTTGTTTAAACTCCATACACTTTCACTATAATCGCCATCTCTACTCATCAAAAGGTAAAAGGTAGTTGTTAACCTGAAAACTACCACTTCATGACATCACAAGGTGGAACAGAGTATTTTGAGCTTTGGAGATATACATAGCCTATAATAAAGGATTACGCAAACATGTGTAAATGAAACAAAACACACTCCAGGTATGTTTATGATAAGGTAACAACTAGTGCTGTCAGGCAATTAGAAAAAATAATCTAATTAATTACAGGATTTGTAATTAATTAATCTAATTAGTGGCATTTTTTATAGATAGATAGATAGATAGGCAACCAACTTTGCGATCGTTTTCCAAATTCTGCAAGCGTGGTTTAGCGATCACCGGTAAAAATATGGAACAGCGTCTGGTGATCTAAAAATATTTTTTTAGTCCAAGTTCCAAATCACGGCGTTCTTGTTGATAGTCCCGTCTTCGTTCTTTTTTAGGGCTGTCAGTTTAATTAGATTAATTAATTACACTGCTAATTAACGCGTTATAAAAATTAATGCAATTAATTATGAGCGCAATTCAGTGCATGCGCATTATAAATTTGGCATGCAGGGCCTTTGAACGGCAAGTATATTTATAAAAATGTGACGAAGCGTTGTCCCCGGGGAGAGCATGTGAAGACGCGCGTGCCCGTTTCTTTATCTGCTGCGCTCCGCACGCCGAACCCTTTTCATTATCAACCATAAACTAATTCCCCATAAGCTCTCCAGCGTGTTCTGCCGCGAATTAGGGTGCACACATAGAAGCACCAGTTTTGCCCATCCAAATCGCGCTAAACTTGATCATTTACTACTCCTCACGCTGCTGCCTTCTCCCTCCTCCCGTGGTGCGATCTACCCGGACACATCCGCACCGGTAGTTTAAATCCTCCAGTTTCACGTGTTCCGGGGGTCATGTGAGTCATGAGTAATTTGTACGGGCAATTATTTGTATTCTCTGTATATTTGAAGCTTTGTATATTGTTTATTGACATGCATGAAAGCTACTGCACGTGCTCACCTTTTGGCACCAGAAATATTCACCATTTAATAGTGGAATGGTGTAAATGAGGTTTTGAATGAATGTTATGTAATGTGGGAGGTGGAATGGGGGTATATAGGTGCACTCTGCAGGTCTGCCAGCAGTCTTGTCTTGGTTACAGTGGAGGTAACGTGCACAGAGAGAAAGAGAGCGAGCCAAAGACTGAAAGACTTAAAGACTTAAAGGGGAAGTCTGCAGTCTTTTCACTGTACCACTATAAATCGCACGTTTGACACCTTTTTTTGCACTGTGGGAGACCACAATAAACCACCTAAAAAATTTATTAAAATGTGATTAATTAGATTAATTCATTACAAATCATGTAATTAATTAGATACATTTTTTTAATCGCCTGACAGCACTATTCTTTTTATAAATAAACTTGCCATTCAAAGGCCCTGGCAGCGGTTTGCTCGCCTCGCCGCCTGAGTCGAGTCCATGTCAGTTTCCACCAGGCTTTATTTGTTTGATTAGCGACGCAGGTGGAAGTGACGTGCCACTGCCAAGTCGCCTACAGGTCCTTCAATGGGATAAAATGCGCACGCATTGAATTGCGCTCATAATTAATTGTGTAAATTGTTATACCGCGTTAATTTGCAGTGTAATTAATTAATCTAATTAACACCCTAGTAAAAACATTATCACATGGCGTAATATATATATATATATATATATATATATATATATATATATATATATATATATATATATATATATATATATATATATATATATATTAGTGCTGTCGGGCGATTAAAAAATGTATCTAATTAATTATTAATTTGTAATTAATAGGGATGTCAACAATTAATCGACTTACGATTAATTGTCGATCAAGACGTTGGTCGATCAAAATGCATTGATTGCAATTAATCGCTAATCGCGGACACGTGCACACGCGTGGTCACGAAGCAAGGCAACCGCGCTGCGTCAAGCTCGACTCACAGCCGGCCGCAGGAGCCAACGGCACTGCTCTGCAGCCCCCGGCCCGCGCGTTCACCGGGGCTCAGCAGCGGGCCTCGCGCGGGCCTCTCGCGTACACCGGGGCTGCTGAGCACGAGATCGAACCGCGGCGCCCGGAATGCGTAGTCTCAGCCCGAGCCACAAACCAGCCGCACGAAACCAGCAGCGGCACGTGGTGGTTTAATCCTGGATTAGTGCAGGTTTAGTCCAGGCCCAGTCCAAGTTTAGACCTGGTTTAGACCTGGTTTAGTTCTGGTCTAGACCTGGTTGAGTCCACGTTTAGTCCTGGTCTAGTCTCTTAGCCAATCAGGACGCAGAACACAATGTTACACTATAAAAAAAATGTTACACTATAAAAAAAAAATTGGAAAAAATAAATAAATCCGCGAACCGCGATAGAGTGAGGGATTACTGTATTTTGTTATTCAGCATCAATACATTTGTCTGCTTTTTACTAAGGAATAATTAATTGAGGAATATACAATATAATAATACTATGATATATTTATGACTCAGTGTTATGTTACTATAGCTTATATTCTTAAAGACCCTATTGAAACACTAAAATTCAGGTGAAAAACGCTGCTTATCAATTAATTGTAAGTCGATCGATAAGGTCAGTCGACTTTAGATTAATGAATTAATCGATAATTTGCATCCCTAGTAATTAATTAATCTAATTAATCACATTTAAATTATTTTTTTAAGTGGTTGATTGTGCTCTCCCACAGGGCAAAGAAGGTGTCAAACGTGTGATTTATAGTGGTACAGTGAAAAGACTGCAGACCTCCCCTTTAAGTCTTTAAGTCTTTCAGTCTTTGTCTCGCTCTCTTTCTCTCCGTGCACACAAGACAAGACTGCTGGCAGAGCCGCAGAGTTACCTATATACCCCCATTCCCCCTCCCACATTACATAACATTCATTCAAAAGCTCATTTACACCATTCCACTATTAAATGGTGAATATTTCTGGTGCCAAAATGTGAGCACGTACAGTAGCTTTCATGCATGTCAATAAATAATATACAAAGCTTCAAATATACAGAGAATACAAATAATTGCCCGTGCAAATTACTCATGACTCACATGACCCCTGGAACCCGCGGGTTTGCCAGATCGCACCAGATCGCACCAGATCGCACCACGGGAGGAGGGAGAAGGCGGCCGCGCGCGGGTGAGTGAACAATCATGTTTAGTGATTTGGATGGGCAAAACTGGCGCTTCTAAGTGTGCAGCTTTAGTCATGGCAGAACAGAGGGGTTATGGGGAATTGAAAAGGGTTCAGAGCGCAGCAGATAAGGAAACGGGCGCGCGCGTCTTCACGTACTTTTCTCGAGGACAACGGGCTTAGGAACGAATCTGCTCCGTCACATTTTTATAAATGAACTTGCCGTTCAAAGGCCCTGCACGCCAAATTTAAAATGCACACCTTGAATTGCCGCTCATAATTAATTGCGTTAATTTTTATAATGCGTTAATTAATCTATGATAACAGGAGAAGTTCAATTTGTCAACTGGACAAAGTTTGTTTGGTTGAAAACGTTTCGCCGCTCATCCGAGAGGCTTCGTCAGCTCTAATAAGAATACTGGTAAGACGCTTGCTTATATCTTGCTGTAGGGAGGAGCTACCTAGCTAACTACTTTCCGAAACTATCTCATTGGTTTCGGTCTTTTGTTTCTCTGGCGTCTAGCTGACAGTCCCTATTCATCCCTACACGCCTGTTTTTCACACCTCTGGCCCTGACCTGGCTAACCCTATTGTTTCCCTGTTTGTTTGATCTACGCTTAATAATGGAATTGTAGATGGGATGCAAATTATGTCTTACTCCACCATTTCTGTTCAGAGAAGGATTCTCTTTTTTGACAAAAATAGCCTCTTTAACTCCCCTCTCAAACCAATTCTTCTCCCTGGCTAAGATCTGAACCTCACTGTCCTCAAATGAATGACCCGTGGCTTCTAGGTGAAGATATACGGCAGAAGACGGTCCACTCTGGCACGCCCGTCTGTGTTGGTACATCCTCTTGTGAAGTGGCTGCTTGGTTTCTCCAATATAGCGCTCACTGCAGTCTTCACTACACTGAATGGAGTAGACCACATTGCTTTGTTTGTGGCTCGGTGTTTTGTCCTTTGGGTGGACGAGTTTTTGTCTTAAAGTGTTTGTGGGTTTGAAATAAACTGGGATTTCATATTGTCTGAAAATCCTCTGTAGTTTTTCCGACACGCCGGCCAGGTACGGAATCGCTACCCCTTTCCTCCTGGGTTCGGATTCTCTATTATCTTGTTTCTTGCCCTTGTCTCTCTTGGTTTTGTTAACAGCCCATTTGGGATAACCACAAACAGAGAGGGCTTCCTGCACATGTTGTTCTTCTTTTTCCTTACCCTCTGTGCTTGTGGGAACCACTTGGGCCCTGTGTTGTAATGTCCGAATAACACCCAGTTTGTGCTGCAGTGGGTGGTGTGAATCAAAAAGCAGGTATTGGTCTGTGTGTGTGGGCTTCCTGAAGACTTCTACTTGGAGTCCCCGTTAATCTAATTAACGCGTTAAACTGACAGCCCTAATATATATATATATATATATATATATATACTGTATATATATATAAAAGCCCGCCACACACAACAGAATAATTTTCCTCCCGAGTTTGTCTTCTCATGTGTGTTGTGATAGTGACTCTGAGATGCTCTGTCACATCATAACAAACTTAATGAGAAGACTTTATTACTCACCTCCTGTAAAGTTGTACATTTAAACTGCAACTTCACATCCATATTATCCATAGAATTTGTCCTACGCAAATAATGCCACCCTGTCTACAAAACAGCACTATTTATCCGCTTTCAGGCATTCTTTAAAAGTAAAAATGTGACTTCCTGTGTACTTTATCGCCAACCTTCTATGCTTTAAAACCATGTATCTGAAGTATTGCACCACATTTCACAAATAACAGCATGGTTTTGACTAGAAATGCATTGCTCTGAGCTTTTGAACACTTAAGAGTATCAAAGTGAGTCATTTTACTCTAGACAGGAAACAGGCTCACTGCTCTGCCTGGAATGTTCCACAGTATGACTTTAAACAGCTCTACTTTACATTTATTCACTCACAGGTGGTTTTATATCTTAAAAATACCTAGAAAAACAGACATTCTGACTGTGAGTGGTGTTGCTTCTCCACAGATCTGACCTATAACTCTGATTCTGATTTGATCTCCATGAAGATAGAAAGCTTTAATGCCATACTGTGACACATTCCAGACAAAACAATAACATCTCCATGGAGCGTTTAATGGACCCTCTCCCACATTTAAAAATCATTTAAAACTGAAAATCCTTTTGGCTTCATGTATTGTGCATGTTTTGGCTGAGGAGAAATGACTGCACTGTACCGTGGCCACCTATAAAAGCATTCTGAGGACAATGGACCCAACATTGACAATAACTAGGAGCCCATAATGGTTGCGGAGTCCCTGGGGAAAACATGTCACTTACAATGCCAGCTGTATGTGACAGGACGAAATCCAAACAACAAAATCAGTCGAGAACAATCGCCACCAAACCTCTCTGCTGAAGGCCAAGCGTCGCATTTAACATTTCTGTGTGAAAATGTGCCATGAGATTGTAATGACCCAGACCTCATACCCAACACGAATATTACTCTGATCTGCTGCTGTGCTGTCTTTTTTAATGTGTATCAATAAATATGATTTGACAATTTCTACCAAGAAATGGAAAATGCAAAAATGAAATTGGGCCTCTGGGCAACTGAAGAGATTTAGTCGTATTTTTTTATCAAGAACAGAGTGTGCAATATTGTTCTATTTCAATATTCAAAAAAATATATATATATATATTAAAATAAAACAAATAAATAAATAAAATAAACCGTTGTTGGATTGCCTCTCAAATAGAATTGTGAATGGAGTATTTGCACACTCCATTTTTGGTCACTTTCATCAGGGACTCGTGGGTGATTTAACAGTATTTAACAGTAAGAGTCATGCCTGCTGTTTCAGATCAGCCTGTGCGCTTTTCAGTTGCAACTAAGGGGCCGTTTAGACGAGGACGATTGTGACTGAAAACGACAAAATATTCTATCGGAAGTGTCTTTCGTTTACACGGCGGCGGCGCCGTCGGGCTCTGAAACCGCAAAAATCTGAAGACTCCTTCCAGAGTGTGGAGTTCTGAAGACGGCCCGGGTCGCGTCTCCGTCTAAACGGCAAGAAGCGCAAAACATGTTCACGTCGCATACAGCTGATGCGCCAAGCTGGTAAAAACAATAACAATACATCGCAGGCGACAAAGGCGAGTTTGGACAAGACCAGGCAGAACCAGTCAGCGGTGGGACAATTTTGAGAATTGATTAGTTGATGACAGTGCTTGGGTGGAAAACTTCAGAATGACTAAAGAAGCTCTTGTTGGCACTTCTGGGCAGTTCTGCGCACTTCTGTGCTGGCATATTGTGAACTAAAGTCATAACTGATGCTGGGTTAGCGTTGGCTCTTTGGGCATTATTCTGCGCAGTTATCTGGCATATTGTGGAAACACACACGCGCACGCAACACACACACACACACACACACACACACAGCTCTGATAAAACTGCAGGCATATTCCCATACTTTCCTCTGTCCGAGCACCACCAAGTGCACTTGTCTGTGTTCTGTGTTTCTCATAGTGCTTTAGCACTTTAGCAGTTTAAGTTATGTTACCACCGAGGTGCTCTTCTTGTGCATTTTATGCTGTGTGGCTCTGTGCTGGTTGACATGACTGAGATACGCATTACGTGCCTGTCCGTGTATAATGTAGCCTATAGGCTATGCATTATGTTCGACCAAACATTTCGGTGACACCCTCTTGCGATTGTGGCCCCCCCTAGTTCAAATGCGTTCCGCGGTCTATGCCTACGACCCTACATCGAGGGCGAAACAACCATGATGAGAGCCCCTGTGGTGTCCTGAAAAAGGGAGCTCTGACATTATATTAGCGGCCTGGCATGCATATTCAATCGAATTCGCCCACTTTTGCGTCTTTGTATAAACAAACATTTCCTGTTGAGAACGCTCGTCTAAACGATTGAAGACGAGGCGCCACTTTTGCGTCTTCTGTTTTGATCGTCGCCCGTATAAACGTAGCCTCAAACAATTCTTTCTGGACAATAAAAAGAGAATGCCTGATAGATTGTACACTTTTAGTTTACAATGCAGAATTATACTAAAGGTGCATTGTGTAACTTTTCTGGTGGAGGTTCCATCAAATGCTTTTCTCCATGGAGATGTTGTTCATTTGTCTGGACTGTTTCACAGTATGGTCTTAAACCTTTCTATCTTCATGGAGACCAAACCAGACCAAGTTACAAGTCATTTCTGTGGAGAGGCAGCTCCGCTCACAGTGAATGCCCGTTTTCCTAGGTATTTTTGAGCTCTAAAACTAGCTGTAATTGAGTACATGTAAGGTAGATCTGTTTCATGTCATACTGTGGAGCATTCCAGGCAGAGGAATGACTTATCCATGTAAAAGTTACACAGTGCACCTTTAAAGTCAGAATCATGTGGAAGACATCTTAAATAAGGTCTCAGCCCAGTCAAGAAAGTCCAAGAGAGTCCAAGTAATGCAGCCTATAAGTGATCATATTTTTGGAATAACTGGTCATTGCATCTCCTTATCTCTCTCGCACAGATCTCTGTAACTTAATCAGGTTTGATTTCTGTTTCAGAGACAATCTTCTGTGATGTTTTAGTCAGTTTAATCTCAAGGAAATCACTTTTTTGTGATGTTTTTCCAATCTGTCACCAACAAAAATGATCAATTACATTTTTAGACACAGGCCAGGGTGGATAATTACTTCTGTTTATATTTGTCCATCCACCACTGTAAGTTTGTTCAATTTGTCCTTATTTTATTCTGGTAGATACAGTAGTATCAAAAAATCACTGTCATTTTACACATTCTCCTTAACATCCTCTTCAACATGATGCAAAATATTGATTATTTGTCGTGAAGGCAATTTAAATCCTGGCATGTTCGGAATGAGTTTTGGTAATGATATGTGTCCCACCACGGAAGCTGAGGGCACATGTCGGCATTACAGATTCTCAGGAAATGCGTTTTTTGTGGTTTTTTTTTTCAAAATTTGTGATTTTTGTTTTTTTTTGCATAATGTGCTAGTTGAGATCATGATGAAGCCTCTACATGTTTCAGATAACAGCATTAGTGATGTTAAAAACATACATTTTTTATTTCAAAAATGCTTGTTAGGCAAGAAAGGCTGAAGAGACCAAACTTTGAGAGGCTGTTTCTGGAATTTCTGGGATCTGCTATGGCTGCTTTCAAATAGAGATAACTTTTTAAAATATTGTCAGATTTTCACATGTAAGACATCATTGGAAAGCTTACAACCTGTACTTTCAGAATCTGTGAATAACTCCGCAACGACATGGTATTGGTTTTCCTGCGGCTGGATACATATATTAATACCTCAAATAGTAAAATTGTATTTATTAAAATAAATAAAAAATAAAATAAAAGTAAAAACATATAAAGTCTATAAACCTGTATGATTTTCAACTGGTTTATCCCTTACAATATAGTTAAATCAAATTACAACCATAGACTGTATAAAGAAGTGAAATAAAGGAGTGTGACATCACCTATAACGTTCAGCTCCAGTCAACTGAAGCTCATCAGGGCTAGCAGGGAGTGAGGCCGTTGAAGGTAAGGGGGTGGCCACTTAGCAATGCTGTCAATCAAACATGTTTCAAACGCGAGCATTGGTGAATGAAGTTGCCTGATTTGTCTGTTATTAAAGTTCACATCACAAAATAAAAACACCAGAATCATGTAGAGCGGGTTAATACGAACATTTTAAAGCCCCAGTGTGTAGGATTCGTGGTGCATAGGTGGATGGTGCTATTGCACTTTCTGTTTTAGCTACAGCAGACCTTGTTTAGCCCCCCCCCCATGGTTAAAAGTATAAATAAAACACAGTCCCTTTGCGATCCTTTTCTGCATTACAAATGAAATCGGAGCTCAAACCCGATCATGTACCATGACACTCTACACATCAAATGAAACCTTACAGTTCCTCCCCCGTTTGACTATGCAATTCATTTCCCTGCACAATAATCACTCCCTGAGAGTTGGGGCTTTTATATGGAAAAGCACAAAATGCGTTTAGCTTACCTTAGAATGCTTTGCACAGGTCAAACTCTGTATTTCACCATAAACTTGCTCTCAATTTGTCCGTAAGGATCCAGCGAATAAAATCCAGTAAAACAATTTTATTTTCTGTCCAAAACACGTGTTAGATCCATTACGACGTCTGATCCGGCACCATGCATGCAAAACCAAGAAAATGGATCAGAGAGCGCTCAGAGCAGAGAGCGGAGCCCAAATGTCCTTCTGCGGCTCTTCTATTGGCCAAATGGCTGCCTCTGCATGGGGAAGATCCCCCTTTTATGTGACTATATCTAAGCCTAAAAGAATACTTTGATTTCATGATGGAAGTGAAAAGGCTTGGAAAACAATGTATTTTTGAATGGGTATCTTCAATTTCAGTAATTAACGGGTAAAAATCTTGTGTCCATTTTGGTCCCTTTAAGACCAAAATGATGCAGCAGTTAGAGGGATGAATTTGAGCTGGAAACTCAACCATGCTTGCTTCCTATTTGGAACATAGTGGGTAGCCAGTGAGCTATGTCCATTTCCTTTTGTTTTTTTTTTTCTTTTGTTTTTTTTTACATTTTTTGACCGTCTATGAGTACAATCCCCAAAAGTGACATCTTCTATCTTTCTATTTGTTATCCTCAGGCCCTAAATGAGACTTATTTTTGTATCTAAAAAGGGACAACCTCAACTGACTTCAACATAAAAAAGCATCTATAAACCATGTCTTAAAGGGATATGCCACCCCCAGGTCAAATTTGGGCATCTCCCCACAGTCCAGAGACTAAAACAAGTGATGAAAAGCGTTTTCCTGCTCACCCAGCCATTGTCCGAGTCTGTCAGCACTGACCGCCGCGCGAGCTGCTGCTCCTCCGCCTTAGACTGGAGGCTAACGTCGCCAGAGAAAGATTTCGGCCAAAAGGAATTAATTTGCTCGATGCTTTTCCCAATTACTTTGTGTGTAGTGCGCATTCATATCGAGTGCAAATAAATGTGCAAATCAACACGGAGAGCTTGACTTGGTCATTTTGGGTGGGAACTATTTTTCAGTGCGGAAGAACATGGCCGAATCACGCACCACGTTGTGCAACAGGGGAACTCCCTTCCCGGTGCGTAACTGGGATTCCTCTGGCAGCGTGCTGCGTGATTCGGCCATGTCCTTCCGCACTGAAAAATAGTTCCCACCCAAAATGACCAAGTCAAGCTCTCCGTGTTGATTTGCACATTTATTTGCACTCGATATGAATGCGCACTACACAGAAAGTAATTGGGAAACGCATCGAGCAAATTAATTCCTTTTGGCCGAAATCTTTCTCTGGCGACGTTAGACTCCAGTCTAAGGCGGAGTAGCTGCAGATACCGCGGCGGTCAGTGGCGACAGACTCGGACAATGGCTGGGTGAGCAGGAAAACGCTTTCCACCACTTATTTTAGTCTCTGGACTGTGGGGAGATGCCCAAATTTGACCTGGGGGTGGCATATCCCTTTAAAAGCTCTTGTATTCTTTAAAGCTCTTTGCTGCCACACATCCTTATCATAACTCCATAACAAAGAACAGAGAGCGGATGGTGAGAGGAGGAAATCATAAGGCCAGACATAGAAGTGATAAATGTAGAGCAGCGTTGACAGACGCCTCCAGGGAGAAGACAGAGATTTGAGTTGCGCTGATAGAAAGACACCAGCCTGCATCAAAATGTCAGCCCTTTGAGAGGACAGGGCAAGATGGCAACTTTTGATTCAATTAGGAGTCAAACACTGTATACTCAGATCAAGTGAGGAGAGTAGAGTAGAATAGTACAGCTGGGGGAACCCTGTATTGTTAACCTGATGTATACTGTAGTTTATTAGCTTGAAAAGTCCTATATCCTCCTGGGACCTGAGGAAAAAAAGTGTATCTGAATTATTATTATTATTATTTAAATTTTCTATTTGGAGGTAAATGAACACCTTAGCATTTACATTTTGTTAATTTTATTAACGTGTAATGGACGTCAGGGACATTTTGGTGTTAAATCCACGTGAAGTTAACAACCTCACAAAAACTATTTTCTTTTTGATGACAAGCTTCTACAGTCACGTCAAATAGTTTTTAGTCTCCCTTTTAATTTCTTATTTATGTATTTATTTATTTTAGTATTTTAGTATTTATTTTTATGTATTATTTATTTTGTATTCATTTATTTATTTATTTGTATTCATGCATTTATTTATTTTAGTATTTTTTATTTATTTTTATGTACTGTATTATTTATTTTCTATTTATTTATTTATTTTTATTTATTTTATTTTATTTATTTTTATTTTTATATATTATTTATTTTCTATTTATTTTTATTTATTTATTTGAGGTTTTTTTTATTTTTTATTTCATTGTTATTTTTATGTATTATTTATTTTGACAGACTGGTTAACTCAATGTCCACTATAAAGGACACAAATGAATGGGCGGGTCTCAGGAGGATATTGCACAGTTGATTCTTATGAGCTTTAAGCCATGTTATGATGTTGTTACCTCCTCAAAAACATACCCGGAGTTGTGTTTTGTTGTATTATTAATCTGTCTTCGTCTCCAGAGTTCAAAATGCTCTGTTCCACCTTGTGACGTCGTGGAGTAGTACATTTCAAGCAAACAGCTACTTAGTTTACTTACTTTAGTTCAGTAGAAATTGGCAATTCCAAGGCTGAAATTATCCAAATGATGCTAGTGAAGGGGTATGGAGTTTAAAAACACAGCGGAGCACTTTCAGTATTACCACATGGCATTGCAATGCATGAGAGAAGACCTCAGTCTAAATATGGGATATTGTGTGTTAAAATGTACAAAACATAACTCCAGATCTGTTTTTGATGAGGAAACAACATTATAACATACATTTAAAAGCATAATATGGGCCCTTTAGCAAAACAAAAATCATCAAATGTCTTCCTCTAAAGTCTTAATTCTGACTGTAGGTCTCTTAGTTAAAAAGACCCAAGCTGATTAGAAACAATTAGAAATGACCATTCAAATTCCATTAATTTCACAGCTCTTATATGGGGTCACTTGAACTCAGAGATAATAAAAAAAAATGTCACAGTAGGAGTTTAGGTAATAAGGTACACCTGTTCTGTCTGACACTGTTTTCCAGTCAGAACAGGTACACCTGTACTGACTGGAAAACAGTGTCAAGTTTCAATATTACAACAGTAGATGGTCAGGGCTAGAAATATATTTTTTTGATATGAAAACCTTCCAGCACAGAGTCTGTCATTGTGCAGCTCTCTAGTGTGCCACAGGTGTGAGATGCTATCAGCTGTCAGACTGAACCATAATATATGAAGAATGACAGTGAAGGAACATAAAAGTAAAGGGAAGTCCAAGCTGTTACTAGTGAGCATAGTGTAGCATTGTATGTGGTAAGAGTATTTGGAAACGCAAACATAAGTTAAAGCTGTAATAAACATGTCAAAACAGTCTTACTTCCTTCAGGAAAATGCTTTTAACTCCATACAGTATTTGATAAAAGCAGCTGAAAAGCAGTTGAAAAGCATTTTGTTAGATGAGAACCATGATGAAGCATGATCGTCCAGGGTGGACAATTTTCTCCAATCAGAGATATTGTTGAATGAGAACCACATGCAAACCACTTTGATGGACAGCTGCTGAAGAACACTGGTTCAGTGGAAGACTTGTGAAAGTCAGGGCAGTCAGATGGAAAAAATGAAGCAGCTATCCTGTGCAAAAGCCCCCCTTTTTCATATTCATTCTTTAATAGAAGCAAAACTGTGCTGTTTTTTTAAAATAATAATTCATAGCATTTATATAGCGCCTTTCATGACACCCAAAGTGCTTTACAGTTCATTTTTCATTCACTCCACACTTGGTGGTAAGCTACTCTCTGTAGCCACACCTGCCCTGGGGCAGACTGACAGAAGCAAGGCTGCCAATCTGCGCCATTGGCCCCTCCGACCACCTCCAACACTCACGCACACTCCACTTTCATACTAGGCAATGTGGGTGAAGCGTCTTGCCTAAGGACACAATGACAGTTTTTTTGCAACCTGGAATTCCCAGTGGTTTCCCATCCGAGTACTAACCAGGCCCTGCCTGGCTGAGCTTCTGAGATCTGACGGGATCAGGCTTTGATAAGCAGATATTTAGTGTCTCTGTGTGAAGGTGTGTTTGCTCCACTTTTAGTGTGATTATCGGTTTATCACATTAGCAAACACCTGATAAATGAATGGAATTTTTTAAATCACTGTAAAGCACGTTGTGTTACATTTTTTTGTATGAAAAGCGCTTTATAAATAAAGTTTGATTTATTGATTGATTGATTGAAGGTTAAAATTGTTCTTAGTGAATGATGATCTGATCTCTGTGACTTTTTTGTGGATGTTTTTAGGCTCTTTGAGTAATTAAAACATTTTTAAATGTTGTATGTTGTGTGAGAAGAATCTCTACACCATCTGAACTTTCTGAAAGCTGTCAATGCCCTGTCAGCCGAACACAGGCAGTCTGATTTGTGGTTCTGGGAGAATTCTTGGTGGGCCACAGTTCACAGTAGCTGTAATACCTTTGGAGAGCCCATTCATCAAGCTCACATCAGGACAAAGAGGGAAGGTCTAATCCACTTCTTATTATAGATCCCTGTTTTTATTACAGCATTGAATGAAAAACATGTTTGCTTGTTGATCTGCCAATAACCATGTTCAATATTTTGCACAGCTCTAGTGCCGAACAAATGACCAGCTATAAAAAAAGCAAACTGCTCCAAAAATGTCACAGCCAACTGTAGAAGTGCTGTGTGTTCCAAAAGTGTTTAGATGAAGTATGGCAAAGTCAATATTGGGCCGCTCTGAACACAGTGAGACCAGAGTGAAATCGATAAGGGGAGAGTGTGGGGCGTTTTAAAGAGGATTTGAATGTGGATTTGATAGTATTTTCTTTTTGACCTGCCCATTCATGACAGAGCCCTCACTTAAGGCACTTAGGAGCCCCATCAAACTGCTTTGAGTTTTAACATTGGGATAGTTAACACTTGCGTGAATGGCAACAGTGGTACTGTGGGGGACAGTACCTCTGGACTGGCAGACCAGGTTGGTGGTCCCTCTGTTTAAGAAGGGGTAGTGTGTTCCAACTACAGGGTGCTGGAGAGGAGAATCTGACCGATGGTCGAACCTCGGATTCAGGAGGAGCAGTGTGGTTTTCATCCTGGCCGCAGAACACTGGACCAGCTCTATACTCTCCATCGGGTACTCGAGGGTTCATGGGACTTTGCCCAACCAGTCCACATGTGCTTTGTGGATCTGGAGAAGGCATTCGACCGTGTCCCTCGTGGGGTCCTGTGGGGAGTGCTCTGGGAGTATGGGGTCCTGAGCTTTTTGCTAAGGGCTGTCCTGTCCCTGTACGACCGGAGCAGGAGCTGTGTTCACATTGCCGGCAGAAAGTCGGACCTGTTTCCGGTGCATGTTGGACTCCACCAGGGCTGCCCTTTGTCACTGGTTCTGCTCATTATATTTATGGACAGAATTTGTAGGTGCTGTCAGGGGCTGAAGGGGGTCCAGTTTGGGGACCACAGGATCTCATCTCTGCTGTTTGCAGATGATGTTGTCTTGATGGCTTCCCAGATGGAGGGACTATGTCTCTCGACTGGCCTGGGAACGCCTTGGCCCCCCGGAAGAGTGGGAGGAAGTGTCCGGGGGGAAGGAAGTTTGGGAGTCCCTGCTTAGACTGCTGCCCCTGCGACCCAGCCCTGGATGGATGAATGGATGAATGAATGGCAACAGCAGGCTCTTGTGTTCACACATGGCTGGCTCTAGCAACAAAAAGAAACAAAAGATGCCTGGGCTATGATAGTTTAATATACAAAGAAAGATTTTGATTAATACGGTAATTGCAAAACTTGGGAAACATTTTATTTTAGGGTAGACTTAATAATAACTTACTAACTGCTATTATGCATGCTACTGTGTTTATTCTGTCTATAATCTAAGACACCCGTGGATCATTATGCTGTAATTTGGATAGTTTAAGTTGCAATATACAAAATGATTTAGTATAAGAAACAAGTCCACTGTGGTGTCCAGTTGGAGCTGACGTCGCCATAAAAGTCATCGCAACAAAGAGTTGGCATCTCCTATGGATAGTTCCAGATCACACTAGCAAACCGCAATTTTTTTTCATTTTATTTGAATTTGTTTTAAAGGCATAGTTCTGTTTTTTTTATGTGAATCTGTATGGCATCCCCTTCGGCAGTGTCGTGCTGTTGTAAACGTCGCCACTTACAAGTGAACAGGCTAATAATAATAATAATAGGCGCGCAGTGATACGACTCGAGAGAAAATAGCACCAAGCGATTTATACTTCTTACTTTTTCGTGGGCAACTGTTTTGTGATGCAATTATATCACTTTTTGGACAAATATTGTTTTGAGAAGAAAAACAAGCTTTATTAACGGTTCCCGCTAACTTCCCGGAACTACTTTCGTAAGCTCCAGAACCGGGCAGAAACTCGGCTCACAGGACACTGTCAGCGATAAGTCAGTGTTAATGCACGACACTGCTGAAGGGGATGCCATACAGATTCACATCAAAAAACACGAACTACCCCTTTAAGAAAATACAATTGAAGATTGAAGTACAGAGCAGTGGGCATATACGAAAACAGAGATTGATTGTCAATATGGCATCTTGAAAATAAGCGATTAAAGATTACTAAAACTTAGATGAATCACTCCAAATACAACATCGGGTGGGTAAAAGGTGATGAGAAATAACTATAACATGGTTAAAAACTCTGAGAAGTCAGTTCTGCAGAATACGTCTGAACAATACCCCATTGTTTTATATGATTTAAATTAAACAAAAACAATACAATAACTGACCTATTGGTAAAAATGTATACAATGTCTCTACACTCTTTCTCCCCATTTCACACTTAAAGGGACAGTGTGTAAGATTTTTACCCGTTAATTACTGAAATTGAAGATATCCATTCAAAAATACATTGTTTTCCAAGCCTTTTCACTTCCATCATGAAATCAAAGTATTCTTTTGGACTTAGATATAGTCACATAAAAGGGGGATCTTCCCCATGCAGAGGCAGCCATTTTGAATACGAGAGCTGCAGAAGGACATTTGGGCTCCGCCTTCACCTTCGGCAAGGCTCGTGGTTTTGGGTAAACAACACAAGCATGCTGCCGGATCCGACGTCGTAATGGATCTAACACGTGTTTTGGACTAAATTGTTTTACTGGATTTTATTCGCTGGATCCTTACGGACAAATTGAGAGCAAGTTTATGGTGAAATACAGAGTTTGACCTGTGCAAAGCATTCTAAGGTAAGCTAACCTCGTTTTGTGCTTTTCCGTATAAAAGCCCCATGTGCTCGGGGAGTGATTGTTGTGCAGGGAAATGAATTGCATAGTCAAAAAGAGGAGACTGTAAGGTTTCATTTGATGTGTAGAGTGTCATGGTACATGATCGGGAATGTGTGTTTTCATGAGAAAAAAAAAAAAAAAATGGGATCGCGCCCGGGTGACCCTCGAGATCTGCCGTAGCTAAAACAGAAAGTGCAATAGCACCATCCACCTATGCGCCACGAATCCTACACACTGGGGCTTTAAACTGTCCCATTCTATAACTCTTAACAAAACCTAAAACTATAATATAAATCTGACAGATCTGTGCTTCAGAGAGTCGAGGTCCTAATTTATCGGGTGAGATTATGTGAGCCTTCATCTTAATGACAGGAACAGCGTGAGAGCAGTCTGTGGAGCCTGCACTGTGTTATAACTTGAGCATATGGGGACCTTGGCACGCATCCAAACAGACTGCTCAAAGACAATGTGGCAGCCCTGGAATCTGGGCTGTGTTCGGGTCTATTACTTCCTTTTGTACCACTTCTTCTTCTCACTTTTCTACTTCACAATAAAGCAATAATATACCCGGCCAGTCCTTCTCTGTGCATTAGAGGTGTAGAGAGGGTATAGATAAGTCTCATCTACATGGTGTTAAATTAGAGGGGTTGTCTCATTAGTGTGGTTCATTTCCTCCACTGCTTAGTTTGGTGAAATTGCAGTGGAGTATTTAGCTAGATAAATGTTTGTGTTAATTTAAAAAAGCATCAGTGTTGTACCTCCACCAGTGGTTAGTTTGCTCCCGGTTAAAGTATGACCATTTGGCAGTTAGCGTCAGCATTGCATTTGTGACCCACATTTGTTTGACCTTTCTGGGCTACTGTAGAAACCAAATACTGAAATCAGTTTTCTACCATGTTATAATTATATTCCCTCATCAGAAACCTGCCTGAAGAGGTTTTAGATATCGTCCATGCATGTTTGAGTAATTTAGTGATCTCTGTCGGGCCCTATTTAAATCCTCCTTATGTTTAGACAACTCTCCATAAATGTACAAAAGCATGATGTACAGCAACTTCTACACAAGATGGCGGCGCGTGAAGACGCAGCGGCCCCTCTTCCGGCCAGGGAGCATACAAGGCTTACCCCCTCCCCCACATAGGCCTTTCTGACCACATCTCTGTTGTGCTCAGACCGGCATACAGACCCCGTGTGAGGGTCTCCAGGCCGGCTCTGAAGCAGATCCAGGTGTGGCCAGAGGGGGCCTCGTCTGCACTACAGCACTGCCTCGGTACAACAGACTGGGCAGTGTTCAAACAGGCCGCCACATACAACAATCACACTGACATTGAGGAGTACGCAGACACTGTGACCTCCTACATCACCAAATGCATTGGTGATGTCACACACACAAAAACCATCACCACCAGGGCTAACCAGAAGCCATGGCTGACAGGGGAGGTTCACAGGCTGTTGAGAGCCAGGAACGCTGCCTTCAGAGCTGGGGATGTCCCCCATCTGAGGGCAGCAAGAGCCAACCTGTCCCGTGGCATCAGGAAAGCCAAACACAGATACACACAGAAAATAACCGGACACTTTAGAGACAGCAGGGACACGCGGAGTCTGTGGCAGGGCATCCAGAACATCACGGACTACAAACCCTTGCCACAGACCTGTGACAACAATATCACCCTGCTCAATGACCTCAACAGCTTCTTTGCACGGTTTGAGGCAGGAAATCACACCCGGCCCCAAAAAACTCCACCACCTCCCCACGACCAGCCCCTGTGTGTGTCTGCAGCCAGCGTGAAGAGGACACTCTCCAGGATCAACACCCGCAAGGCTGCAGGCCCGGACAACATTCCTGGTCGTGTGTTGAAAGACTGTGCAGAGGAGCTCAAGGATGTCTTCACAGACATCTTTAATGCTTCTCTGAGCCAGGCTGTCGTTCCCTCCTGCTTCAAAACCACTACCATCGTTCCCGTGCCAAAGAAGCCCACTCCGGCCACCTTTAATGACTATCGCCCTGTTGCACTGACCCCCATCATCATGAAGTGCTTTGAACGGCTAGTCATGGCACACATCAAATCCACCCCCCCCCACCCTAGACCCATACCAGTTTGCATACCGGGCCAACCGCTCTACCGAGGATGCAATCTGTTCTGCACTTCACCCGGCTCTCACCCACCTGGACAATAAAGACTCATATGTGAGAATGCTGTTCATAGATTTCAGTTCAGCATTCAACACTATAATCCCACAGCAGCTCATTATCAAACTGGACCACCTGGGGCTTCAGACCTCACTCTGTAATTGGCTGCTGGACTTCCTCAGTGAGAGGCCACAGGCAGTGCGGGTCGGCAGAAACACCTCAAGCTGCATTAGACTGAGCACAGGAGCCCCCCAGGGCTGTGTGCTCAGTCCGATGCTCTTCACTCTGCTGACCCACGACTGCTCACCAGCGTTCAGCACCAATCACATAGTGAAGTTTGCGGACGATACGACTGTGGTGGGTCTCATCTCTAATAACGATGAGACAAACTACAGGAGTGAGGTGAGCCTTCTGACCCAGTGGTGCAGCAATAACAATCTCCTTCTTAATGTTGAAAAGACCAAGGAGATTGTTATTGACTTCCGGAGAGGCCCCACCCAGCACCCCCCACTGTCCATCAATGGTGCTGCTGTAGAGAGGGTGAGCAGCACCAAATTCCTGGGGGTGCACATCAGTGAGGACCTCTCCTGGACAGTGAATACTGTATCACTGGCAAAGAGGGCTCAGAAGCGCCTCTATTTCCTCCGCAAACTGAGGAGAGCTGGAGCCCCTCCACCCATTATGACCACCTTCTACCGAGGCACCATTGAGAGCGTCCTGACCAGCTGCATCACTGTGTGGTACGGGAGCTGCACTGAACAGAACAGGAAAGCCCTGCAGCGCATAGTGAATGCAGCTGGGAGGATCGCTGGTGTCTCTCTCCCCTCCCTCCTAGACATTTTTAACACCCGGCTCACCCGCAGAGCGTCCAGCATTGTGGGTGACCCGAGCCACCCCGCACATAGCCTGTTCAGCCTCCTGCCCTCGGGGAGAAGGTACCGGAGTCTCCGGGCCCACTCCACCAGGCTTTCAAACAGCTTCATCCACCAGGCTGTCAGGAGGCTGAACTCACACCTGAACTCACACCTTACCCATCTCCCACCCCCCACCCCCCATATTGGCATAACCTGTATTCCATAAAAAGACATATCACTCTAGACACTTTAAAAAACTGCTGCTAAGGACGACTGTTGCACTGTTGCACATTTACATTTACTACTGGATTTTACTCCTGTTGCACTGTTGTTTACTACTGTTATTGCACATTTACTACTGGAATTTTTAGTACTGTTGTTTACTCCTGTTATTGAATTTTACTCCCGTTGCACTGTTGTTTACTACTGTTATTGCACATTTACTACTGGAATTTTTAGTACTGTTGTTTACTCCTGTTATTGAATTTTACTCCCGTTGCACTGTTGTTTACTACTGTTATTGCACATTTACTACTGGAATTTTTAGTACTGTTGTTTACTCCTGTTATTGAATTTTACTCCTGTTGCACTGTTGTTTACTACTGTTATTGCACATTTACTACTGGAATTTTTAGTACTGTTGTTTACTCCTGTTATTGAATTTTACTCCCGTTGCACTGTTGTTTACTACTGTTATTGCACATTTACTACTGGAATTTTTAGTACTGTTGTTTACTCCTGTTATTGAATTTTACTCCCGTTGCACTGTTGTTTACTACTGTTATTGCACATTTACTACTGGAATTTTTAGTACTGTTGTTTACTCCTGTTATTGAATTTTACTCCTGTTGCACTGTTGTTTACTACTGTTATTGCACATTTACTACTGGAATTTTTAGTACTGTTGTTTACTCCTGTTATTGCACTAGAATTACTACTGTTGCACATTTATTTTTATTTTATCTTAACTCCAATGCACATTCTACTGCACATGACCAATTCACTGCTGTATCTTCCACTGCACATTTTGATGCACACTGCACACTTTGGAAATCTGTATATAGTATAGGTTATTTATTATGTTGCACTGTTTTAAGATTTTAGATCTTAGACTTTAGTTTTAACTTTAGATCTCTGTCTTAGATAGTTTTTGTTGTGTTTTGTCTTCATATTGTATTTTGTCTTTTTGCACTACCTGGCCAGAGAGAAACGAAATTTCGATTCACTGTATGTTGAACACATATGGCAGAATTGACAATAAAGCTGACTTTGATCTTTGATCTTTGATGCAGTGTACAGTAGTTTCATTAGAGGGATGTACTATGTGTTGTGTTGTGTTGTGAGTAGGGCTGTCAGTTTAACGTGTTAATTAGATGAATTAATTACACTGCAAAATAACGCGTTATAAAAATTAATGCAATTAATTATGAGCGGCAATTCAGTGTGCGCATTTTAAATTTGGCATGTGGCGAGCAAATCGGCCTTTGAACGGCAAGTTTATTTATAAAAAGAACGAAGACGGGACTATCAACAAGAACGCCGTGATTTGTAGCTTTTGTCAAAAAGAATTTTCCGATCACCAAAGCTGCTCCAGCCTGACGGATCATTTGAACGATAAACACGTCCGGACAAGTTCCATTGTTACCGGTGATAGTGCGCACTTCACCAAACCACCAAACCACCAAACCAACAAACCACCAAACCACCAAACCACCAAACCACCAGACCACGCTTGCAGAATTTGGGAAATGTTTGAGCAAAGTGACTGCAGAAAAACTGACTCTCTCTCCCTCTCTCTCTCTCTCTCACTCTCTCTCACTCTCTCTCTCTCAGTCTCTCTCTCACTCTCTCTCTCTCAGTCTCTCTCTCTCTCACACACACACTCTTAAAATGCAATTAATTAGATTAATGAATTACAAATCCTGTAATTTATTAGATACATTTTTTAAATCGACAGCACTAGTTGTGACAGTGCTCTGAAGAGGGACTTAACGTGGAAAGCAAAAAGAGGGGAAACTCAGAGCATATAAAATGAAAGTGAAACTTAATAAAACATGTTAATATGTTGGCAAAAGGAGAAATTCAATTTGTCGACAAAGTTTATTTGGTCGAAGACATTTCGCAGCTCATCCAAGCTGCTTCGTCAGTTCTGGCTAGAGTGCTGGTGGACACTGCTTATATCTAGCTGCAGGGAGGAGCTAACTACAATGACATTACTATGAAACTATCCCACCTCTTTGTTTTCAATTTCTGTCTGGGATCGTGTTAGCATAGCCACTCAGGACCATAATGGGTGTTTTCACACCTCTGGACCTGACTTGCTGCCCTGTTGTTTTCTTTGTTTGTTTTGATTTAGATTTGAGGATAGAGTTATAGATGGGAGACAAATTATGTCTGAATCCTCCATTTCTGTTCAAGGAAGGATTCTCTTTCTTTACAAAAAATAGCCTCTTTAACTCCCGTCTCAAACCAGTTCTTTTCCCTGGCTAAGATCTGTACCTCACTGTCCTCAAAGGAGTGGCCCGTGGCTTCTAGATGGAGATGTACGGCAGATGAAGGTCCACTCTGGCACGCCCGTCGATGTTGGTACTGCTCACTGCAGTCTTCACTACACTGAATGGAGTAGACCACATTGCTTTGTTTGTGGCTCGGTGTTTTGTCCTTTGGGTGGACCAGTTTTTGTCTTAAAGTGTTTGTGGGTTTGAAATAGACTGGGATTTCATATAGTCTGAAAATCCTCTGTAGTTTTTCAGAAACGCCGCCCAGGTAAGGAATGGTTACACCCTTCCTCGAAACATATTCGACCAAATAAACTTTGTCCAGCTGACAAATTGAATTTCTCCTTTTGCCATGGATTCTACCTGGATGACTGAGGGATTCTACACACATGTTAGTATGTTGTTTTCAATGAAATAAATGCATAGTAAGTAATTCCGTATAGAAGTAAAATAAATGAGTTTTATACAATTTTTATTTTATACAAATGCAAAGACTAAGATATTAGAGTGATTTATACTACCGCTGTCAATTGATTAAAATATTTAATCGTGATTAATCTCATGTCATAGTTAACTCGCAGTTAATCGCATATTGATCACAATTTTTTGTTTCTTGAATCATCATTTTAATACTCATACAACATAGAAGAATGGATAGGTTTGCTTTGTGTACATTTTTTTTATTTTTTTTTTGCAAACCAACAATTGTCAGTGAGACAACTTTGTGTTCAATGTTCCACTCTCATGTTCCACTTTCATGAAGTGCTCTGCATCAGTGTGAGTGAAGTGCTTCTCTTCTGTCTTCATAACAGTCAAAGTGACTGAAGTTCTCACAGTAGGTAAATAATGTGCCATGACACCGAGGTATTTCTCATTACTGACAGACGTCCAGAAATCTCCCGTTCGTGCCACTGTGTTTGTCTGTCCCAACACCTGCTGTACTGGGACGTTGCTTGGGATTCTGTGACCTGCGAGTGTGGCCGGGCCAGGCCATGGATGATGGCGTCATCGCACAGCGTTGTTTGTTTGCATGTATAACAGCGGAGCTGGTGCTTATGGTGGAGAGGGTGGGTCCAGCGGCATGGCTATTGAGTAGTGGGACCGATGTGGGTCCTGCTGCACTGCACGCTCCTCCGTGGGTTTGTGGATGTGGTGGCGGCGCAGGGGAGTGGGGGCGGCTGGGAGGCTGCAGGACTTCTGTAGCTGTCCCTTGTCAGGGCTAGGCGCAGATTCGCTGTATGACTTTGTTTGATGTTTTCCCCGTGTAGGTGGCATCGGCTTGTGTGGTGAAGTCGTGCGTGTGCATGGGCAGCCATGCCGTGCTTTAGTCCACCTCCTCCAGCCAGGACTTCTCAGTTTCGTACAATTTTTTTTCTTTCCTGTTTACAGTCAGATCCTGTAGTTTTCCTAATGTTACAAGTAGTGGCCACAGCTTACGAAAAAAAACTAGTTCACTAGGTCACAAAGAGCGCTAATGTCACGATAAAAAATTTACGGTGTTAAAATAGTTTTGCCTTAGCAACATTTTTGACAGCATACATTTATACTAAAACACACTTAAAAATAAGATATCAGCTTCAACAATTTGATACTAATGATACAACAAAACGATTTATATGACAAACTGGGGCCATTCCTGAATAACTTTAGGAGGACCTTGAGTTGAAAATGACGTGCATGTGTTCATTATCATTGTGTTAGCAAAATTGGTATTGAGTATTGAGGCTTCTCCTTAGTATCAAAAATATATGAAATTTTAGTGTCATAACAACACTCACAATGGTCTAATGCAGTTCACAATCTATACACCACAATCCAATAAAATCTACACTGCAACCACTCTAATCTGCTTATCTCTATACATAGGTCCATTACACTTGTGCCATTTGTACTGGAATTTACTATAGGAGCAGAGCTGGTACAGTTATAAAGGGCTCAGATGAGAGGTTGGAGCAATCAGTCGGAAGTGGTGCTTTACTGTTGCCTCGGGACATTTTGTTACAAGCCATTCAACACAGGCTCTCCCTCTGCCTCTCGTATGTCTGCTGCACACACATAAAATAAAAAAGCTAATATAAAGCACAACACAACTTCTTACAATAGGTATAATAGTGGATAGTGGATAGAACTTTCAAGAGGCTCTCAAGTTCATGATTCCACAACACAGAACAACAAAGAACCATTTTTGCGCTACTGTAACTGGAGGACAGACTAGAAGTTGATCAAAAATTATGTCCAAACATTTGTAAATAAAAAAATTAAAAAATACAGTGGTACCTCACCTTACGAAATTAATTCGTTCCAGAAGTGGTTTCGTAACGTGAATTTTTCGTAAGTTGAGTAGCTATTTCAATGGAAAAAGCCTGATTCATTCCAAGGCCCCGTTCCAAGTTTTTTTTTTATAGTGTAACTTTTTTTTAATAGTGTAACACTGTGTCCTGCGTAGAGACTGTAGACCCAGGACTAAACCTGGACTAAACCAGGACTGGACCAGGTCTAGACCTGGACTGAACCAGGACTAGACCAGGTGGATTAAAGCGCCGTGTGCGGGTCTATTTCCTGGTTTCGTGCTAGCTCTGCTATTAGCAGCAGCACCGGTGTACTTCACAAGTCACGGCTGAGGCGAGCAGCGACTGCATGCGTGGGGGAAAGGGGGAGGGTGGAGAAGTGTGCGCGCGGACAGGTGTGATAGCGCAGCATGACCTGGCGCGGGGCTGCGAGCACGAGACCCGTGCTCAGACCGTGCCTCCTCTAAACCTGGTCTAGAGGAGGCAGGGTTTGAGCACACAAGACCGCACGCACACTTCTCCGCCCTCCCCCTTCCCCCCACGCTTCACTATTATTACATTTTGTTGAAAATTTATGAAAGTTTGAGTGTTTAAACAGAGACAAATGTGAGAAAAGTTTAAATCCAGCATATGTGTGTGGCTGAACGCGCATTATTTGAATTTTTGAGATTTCGCGTTTCGTAACTTGAATTTTCTTTCGTATCTAGAGACGTGAAGGCGTTTCGTAACTTGGAATTTCCGTTTGTTGGGTCTTTTGTAAGGTGAGGTACCACTGTAGAAGGAAAATACCTTCAGTAGATACGAGGGAGGAAGAAATCATTGGGTAGTAGGGGTGTGAATCTTTCACTCACAAAATGGTTCGATTCGTATCTCGATTCACAGGCTACGATTCGATTCAGGGACGATTCATAAAATTAGTAAACGATCCGGTCCGGTTAATTCGATTCAATACAAATTGACAACTTTACTCCCAAGTGCTTTAAAGTTATTGAGAAGAAAAAGAGAGAAACAGAAATTAAATTTCAAAATAGTATCCTTTTGTTTATTTAGTGTCCAACAGACAATACACCAGGCCCACTGAAAAACTGCTCATACTTCAAATACAACACATTTCTTCCCTCAAGCAACACAAAACAATAAGGTTAGATATCAAAAATAAAAAAAAGTTGTTATAAAACAAGCAAGTTGCCTATTAAAGGCAAAAATCTGACTGAATCAGAATGATCAGTGCTTCAGTCACTCATGAGTTTCAGTAACTGTAAAAGTGCAACATATGACTAAGAAGATAGATATTACTAGGCAGTTATAGAAAACACTAGCATGTTAAATCCAGCATGTCTTTTTATGCCTGTAATTAACTTTTCTTAACAAAAAAGAAAATCAGAGAAAGCTCTTAACACTGACTAACTAAGGGCCCGTTTACACGAGGACGCTTACGGGTAAAAACGACAAAATATTTTATCGGAAGTGCCTTTCGTTTAGACGGTGACGGCGTTTTTGGGGCCTAAAAACGCAAAAATCTGAAACCACCCTCCAGAGTGGAAAAGTTAAATACGCTCCACTGTAGCGTCTCCGTGTAAAGTGCCCAAGACGCAAAACTGGTCAGATCTGCTCACGTCAGTACACGTTTACGTCACATAGATGCGGCAATACAATGAGGAGGACCACCACCGGCCCCTTATCCCGGCTCCAGCGCACCGGTGGCTCCACCGGTCCTGAGCACCGGTGGAGCGGTCCTGAGCAACGGTGGAGCCGCTGGAGCCGGCCCCTTATCCCGGCTCCAGCGGCTCCACCGGTGCTCAGGACCCGCTGGAGCCGGGATAAGGGGCCGGCTCCAGCGGGTCCTGGAGCCGCTGGAGCCGGGATAAGGGGCAGGAGCCGGCCCCTTATCCCGGCTCCAGCGGGTCCTGAGCACCGGTGGTGGTATTAGCGGAGGAGGACCACCGGCCCCTTACCCGGCTCCAGCGGGTCCTGAGCACCGGTGGACCACCACTACCGGCTCCAGCGGGTCGTGAGCACCGGTAATTGCGTGCCGCCGCGCTCGCGCACGGACCGGACGGGGAAGTTGCCCCGGCTCCGGTATACTTGGTTCGAGACCCCGGGGCGGGGGAAGTCTCTTACGGGCAGCTTTGAGAAATAGTGTCTGACGATAGCCGGCCCCCGCTCGGTCCGTGGGATTAGGGGGTACGGTCGCCTGCCGTACCCCCGCGGAGGGGCTCCGTGATAAGGCCACTGGGGAGGATACGGTTCGTCTCGGTCTCACCTCCGAGGGGTCGAGCGCGAGCGGCCCGCGCCGCACCGAGCTACCAGCACTCGGACCCGCAGTGCCCAGGAGCCGTCTGACGTGGGTAGAACCAGACAGGGGCCCTGAGATGGCGGGTCACGTATGCCCATCGTTCGAGCTCTTTAAGCGGGCTACATAGTCCGCTAATGTCATGCGTTAGACTTCCACACTTGTGTAAGGGGAGACCCCACAGCCGGTACAGTCGTGGTTAGAAAGGTACCTTGACGCTGTTGTGTTGTTTTTTTTTTTTTTTTTTTTTTTTCAGTCCAGCGCCTCCCTTCGCTGGCTTTTGCGTCCACTTTTGCGTCTTCGTATAAACGCGGATAAAAAATTGAAGACGAGACGCCAGTTTTGCGTCTTCTGTTTTGATCGTCGCCGTATAAACGTAGCCTAATACTTTCTCTCCATCTCATAACATTTCCTTAGTCTCCTTTAAGACAAAAATCATGTGTGTGTGTGTGAAGTACATTTCTATACACACAAATCATAAGTATCTAAATACAGAAATGCACCAATTCTGATTATACATTGTATTTTCCACACAAAAGTAAATTAGCCAAGTCAATTTTAGCCCAAATCAAATATACATTGCCAATACATGAATGTTGTCTAAATAAATCACCCAATCCACTAACCGTGACAATAAAAATGCTAGTATCATACAATTGTTATGGTCTATAGCTGCCATGGAGACTACTGAGCCGATAGTGAAACATCAGACCGTCAGTGAAAGTTTTATCAACACGACACAACACTGGCACAAAAGTTAACCACGCATATGAACCATGTCCATAAGTAGCGGTAGCGCACCAAATCAATTTAAACAACAGCTCAATAAGCTTACCGGAAGCGTAGACCTCCTGTCCTGACGAGACGACACATACATGATAACAGGATGGGTTGAATGCAGAACTGGAATTTCCCCACTGTGGGACTAATAAAGGCATAAAGGCATAGCATACAAACATTGCTCTCTTCCGCATATAGCCCGCGCCGCTCGCATGATTGGCAGTTAAGTTTCAACCCCAGGTAAGTGAACCACCCACATACTAACCCGTGATTTAGCAAACGCAAACACACACAGGGCGGCTTCTGCGCATGTAGGGTTGCCAACTCCCTGAAAAAAAAAGGGACACCTCATCGGTAGGACCGGCCGGCCTGATTGCCTTCACCCTTTGTGGTGTAGTGAATCTTTTTAGCCATTTTTTGTATGTGTGAAGCGATTTTTTAACTATTTGACTCAAACCTGAATTTAATTAGATGCATATTTGAGTGATATGAACACAGGGAAAATAAATAATTATCAGCAATTTATTTTTAATACAAAATAACAAAATTAACAGAATAAAAGAAATATCTGTCCTGCTTAACTTAATACTGTATAAATTAATACAAACAGGGATGAAAGTGACCAGTAATGGAAAAAGCTGAAAGTCACTGAAAAGCTAGGGGGGGTCCGGGAGGGCAATTTTTGAACTCTAGATGCTCTGAGATGCAATCTGGGGTCATTCCAGCCAATAAAAACTAAGATGTCAACCACCCATTTTTGGGGGGAAAAATTCCCTTTCCCTCTTGATGATCCCACTTTGCACGACCTTCTCACAAAATGTGACTTGCACTGGATGGAATCAGCTCGGGATGTGTAGTCTGGACAGGAGCTGCTGACAGACTCAAGCACATTTCTAAATGATCATCAGTCATGGTGGAACAGGCTTAATGATCTTCATGTGGGAAAAGGCTGACTCACATAAATAAGTTTTCATAAATCTATCTCCATTTTATCTGATAAATGTAAATTTTAATCTTAAAATAAGCCAAGCAAACTGCACTGCACTTAAAACACTCTGTGCCCCGTTTTTGGACCCTCACCCACAGTTTGAGAACCCCTTTTTTTTTAACCTGTTTTTTCAACTTCCTACCTGGAGTCACATTCTCTTACTGGTTTTGCAGTGGTATTTACCAGCCTCTGCACATTTACCAAATGCATGTGACAAACAGATGCATTTATGCACTTTTATTAGGCAAAATTCAACCACATGTCACGGTAGTTCTGCTCTGTGCTGGGGACCTGCTCTCTGCGGACACTGTAACATAAATTTAGATTAGTTTTTGCTTTGCATTTTGTCTTCTAATCAAAGGCATTGAGGAGGAGCCTGTGTACGCTATGCGCGGGGAAGAGTGACAGTGTGAAAAGGAGGACGTGAGGCGAAGGTACACGCTGTAGCGAACACGCTGTAGCGAACACGCTGTAGCGAACATGCTGCGCGCGCTGGCGGCTCCAGTCGAGCGCTAATGGCAGCGGCTGTAATGAAATATGATTGCACTCATCTCGAGACCAAGACCGGTGTCATAGTATTCGACACCAGTCGACTGGTAGATCGATGTATTGGGCCCCTGTTTTAGACACTATTTTTGGTTCACACGGTAATACGGGACAAAGTGCGTCCCTTTTCAGCTCAATACGGGACGCGTAATTTTGTTTCTGAATACGGGACGATTCCGTTTTTCAAGGGACGGTTGGCAACCCTAGCGCCATGAGAGAGACCGCTCAGGAGCTAGCAAACCGATTCTTGGCCGTAAATCCGGTGCATCGGACCTTTCGCAGTGCATTTGGACCGATCCAGGCTCCGTTGATCGGTACACTCGGATCGCAGAGGTCACAGACCGATAACCGATCCAAATCGGCTAATCTTTACACCCCTATTGGGTAGTAGAGAACTTGTGTTTTGCTTCATTCACACATGTTTAACACAAATCCTGCATATTTAGGCTCTCAAACAGAGAACACCTGTCTCAAACACCTTATTCCCCTTTGTGATGTCATGTGGTAATACAGGAAGTGCTCCACTGTGTTTTTAAAGTCTATACTGGAGGATTCTCTAGTATTGCATTTAATTTATCCAGCTCCATGGAAACAAGCAGTCACATCACCAGGCCTAGTTACAGATCTGTAAAGAAATGGGCCTGCTCACAATAATAATGCATGTTTTTGTGGCAGTTTAAGAAGTAACAACTATAACTGAATAAATGCAAGATATGTTTGTTCATTCTTTTTCTGCATTATATTCCACTTTTTTAATATTGGCATTTCATCATCTGTCACTTTTGAAATATAATCTCTATAATATTCTGTGCAAACTGTAGAGGACAGATTTGTCATGCCCCAGATCTATTTTGGAACCACAAAAGTGCTTTCTGAACCTCAAAAAACAAAACGATTGACTGAAAAAAACAAGCTACGAATAACAATGGATTAAAGTTCCCAGTTTTTGCTGTGAATAAAGGGATGAATACAATTATGAAAGATAACCTAATTCAGTTTAATCCACTGAGCCATACATGCTGCAATTGTATATAAGAAATGCAATAAAATGTAGGTAAAATAATTGCATTTAGTAGAAAAATACATAAATAAATGACTGGAGGTATGAATTGAAATCTACCATATATTAAAGGTGCATTGTGTAACTTTTCTGGTTGACGGTCTGTCATCTGCTTGTTTCTATGCTTATGTCATTGCTCTGCCTGGAATGTTCCACAGTGTTACATTCAATAGCTCTACCTTACTGTGAAGGAGTAGCTCCGTCAAAGCTCACTTAAGTTTCCCTGAACAGGCCGTGCTTGTCACTTAACCGGTTTGATTCAGTTTGCTGTTTTCCGCTCCGTGTCCCTCTCCCCGGCTGTCCGCTCTGTTTGCTGCTATATATTTACCGTCCGTTCACCACCACAGTCGTCTTGGGTGCACACAAGTCTACTGTTAAATCGTCCACGTCCATAACTTTGTTTTCCAACAAACTCCAAACCAGTATTCTTGTGTTAATTGGCTTGGGGGAGGAGCCTTGGTGGATAAGAGGGCCACTCTCCCTCCCTCAGTCAGTCTGGACCTGGAGCTGTACATAGAAGGTAACAGCTGAGCTTATGACTTATGGAGCAGTTTTCTGCAGTTGTGTGTGCATATATTATAAATATCTTTTTTGTTTTGTAGCAGCTGCTTGTGAAGCGGCTGGGATGAGGATGAGCTCTTCCAAATCTGAGGCCATGGTTCTCGACCGGTAAAAGGTGGCTTGCCCTCTCTGGGTGGGTGGGGAGTCCTTGCCTGAGTTCAAGTATCTCGGGGTCTTGTTCACGAGTGAGGGGAGGATGGAGCACGAGATTGACAGGTGGATCGGTGCAGCGTCGGCAGGGATGCGGTCGCTGTGCCGGGCCATTGTGGTAAAGAGGGAGCTGAGCCAAAAGGCGACGCTCTCAATTTACCGGTCAATCTATGTTCCTACCCTCACCTATGGTCATGAGCTCTGGGTAATGACCGAAAGGACAAGATCGCGGATACAAGCGGCCAAAATGAGTTTCCTCCGCAGAGTGGCTGGGCGCACCCTTAGAGATAGGGTGAGGAGCTCAGTCACACAGGAGGAGCTCGGAGTAGAGCCGCTGCTTCTCCACGTTGAGAGGAGCCAGCTGAGGTGGCTCGGGCATCTGTTCCGGATGCCTCCTGGACGGGTATGTCCCACCGGAAGGAGGCCACGGGGAAGACCCAAGACACACTGGAGGGACTATGTCTCCCGGCTGGCCTGGGAACGCCTTGGGGTCCCCCCGGAGGAGCTGGAGGAAGTGTCTAGGGTGAAGGAGGTCTGGGCGTCCCTGCTTAGACTGTTGCTTAGATGGATGGATGTCTTGTAGCACTCTTCAAACTTTCTTTTTTTGGGAACTTCATTAATTAAATAATCAAAACATCCTTCTGACTACGCATTCGTAATTACACAGGAACAGACCCTGCCATCACACTTACATGTATTCAAGTACAGTTGGTTTTATTGCTCTTTATATTTCAAAAATACATAGAAGAACAGGCATTCTGATTGTGAGTGGGGTTGCTTCTCCACAGATCTGACCAGTAACTTAGTATGGTTTGGTCTCCATAAAGATAGAAAGGTTTAATACCCTACTGTGAAACATTCCAGACAAAACAATAACATTTACATGAAGAAAACCATGCTTCCACCAGAAAGGTTTTGACATTTTTAGTGCAAACTAGGCAAATTTGCTTTGTGGTCCAGTAATTTTAAGTACTATGTCACATCACGCAAGACTGTTCTAATTACAGCCGGGTGTTTCCAATTACAAACCACAGACTGTAATAAGAAGTGGACTAAGGGTGTGTGGGGTTTGGGGTTCGGCTCCAGTCAAATAAAGCTCACCGAGGTTAGCAGTTGTAGGAGCGAATTTGGAGCTCCATATTAGGAATAGGAATTTATTTATGGACAGAATAGTGAAGTGAAAACATCAGAATCATGTAGAATGGGTTAATATGAACATTTTGAGACTAAAATGACGAGGTTCACTGCAGCAGTCACAAAGAGAGGGGTGACAATTTTTTTTATGTAAAATCAATTGAAACCAGAGTCAGTGGAGCAGGAAGCGCTCCCATGAACACTTCCTATTTGGAACCCGGTAGCTAGCTGGTTAGCCATGTCCATTTCTGTATATAGTCTATGTCACAACACAGAGCTGGGAGGACTGAGTTTGATGTATGGATATCTGTTGGCAAGCAGCAGCTTTATTTGAAATATGGTGGTGGGTGAAATTTAGATGCCCCACTTCAACAGCATTGTATTGTATTTTCATGATCCAATAATAAAAATGCAAATTTAAATCTGAGACACCAATTACTGCAATCATTTATATTATGAATCCCTTCCATCTATATGCATATCATGTTTCAAAGTATGGGCAATTTACATAAGAGGCGTAACATCTTGGCAGTTTAGTCAATATACAGGCATCTGGAGGTACAATTTCTTCTCATTACTCCTATAATAAGTAATGTATATTCCTGGATTCTGCCTGCAAATAGTGACTAGCAAAAATAAATGAACTGTAATTAATTTCAAGGATGGCATTCATTTCCGTTGTGTGGCAGCTATCTACGAAAAGCATGAATCACTCCCTGAAGACGAGATTAAAAACTCAATTTGGAAAACTTAGATTGGGTGTGTTGTGGAAATTGCAAGAAAATTGTAGTCATATCATCTAAAATTGGCTTTGCGCTGTTAAGAGTAAACAGTCCAAGGACCCAGTCAACACAAAACCAGCTGTATTTGTACTGTATTGAATAATGTGTCACCATACAGCATGAACAAATACTCTCCATGTATGTTTGTCAATACCTTCATTGACCATATATTGTTAAAGGTACTGATACTTTGCAGCGACATCACGCTGGAGGTGTTCTGCCTGTATCTATGTGGTGGAGTGTTCATCAGTTGCCATGGTGACTGTTAGGGATTTTTCCTAATAAACATCAACAAAAGGGAACAAATGAGAAAACAGACACAGAAGTATTATACTCGTTAACGAGGGAGAATGAGGTGTAGCATTTGTTAAGCAGAGTTGTTAAGCGCCTCTGCCTCCTTCCAGGCCACACACTCAAATCTCAAAGAATACCTCCTCGTTGCTTCCTTTTATTTAGAATCACATAGTAACGGAAAATTCCCAGTTTCAAAGCACAAAGTCTTCAACAAGTTAATCTTTACCATACATACATCACTAATCAGCAGTTGCTTTGATTGTTTGTCTAAGCTAAGTTAATCAGTCTTTGTCCTTTGTCCCATCCTATGGTTTCACAATAGGAGATGAACCAACTCAAGAAGAATAAGAAGAATAACACTTTGATAATTCATTAAAGACACTATTATACAATTTTCTTTAACAGTGACACAATTCACACACTGCTGAAAACTGAAGAAAAATACAAAATAGATTAAGGAATCTTAACGTTTTTTACAATCTGAACCTTATTTCGGTAATAAAACAAGTTGATTTACTCACCCATAGCACTTTGGTGTCATTTGGAGCAGTTCCAAATGTTTGGGTCATGTTTGCGTCCATTCTCAAAGCAACTAGCCACAGCTTCAATAACTCAGGATTGTGATGAGGAAGCGTGTGAAAACTCAACTTCGTCCAAGCTGTCATTTTGTTTTCAGAACCGGGATAAATGCATGTTCGCACCATTTTGGGTTTTCTCAAGCGGAGATGTTTTCTTCTTCTTAAAGGTCCCATGGCATGAAATTTTCACTTTCTGAGGTTTTGAACGTTAATGTGAGCTCCCCTACCCTGTTTAGCCCCCCCCCCCCATGGCTAAAAGTTGCGAAATGTCTAAACTGAGCATTTGCGATCCTTTTCTGCGTTAGAAAAAAACACAGCTCAAACGGGTGATTCTCAACAAGGCACCTTATTGACGTCAGATCGAAAAATGCAGCTCCACCCCCCGTCTGTGTCTACTCAGTGTCTCTGTAAATCACGGTCCAGAGAGTTTGGACTGCGAATGCGCTAGGCAATGCGAAATGCGTTTTTTTTATTTGCCTGGAGGCACGTCCGAGTGTTTCTAGGCTCGGAAGTCCTTTATCTGAGCCTCTGGACCTTTGAACAGCAGTGGTTTAATTTTATTTTCTGTTGAAATGTGTTTATTTTTCAATGGAACGCTTCTCATCTCTTGTCAGCGCAAAAACGCGGAAATGGATCAGAGCGGACAGCTGAGAGCGGAGAGTTTGGCCACGCCCCCACCCTCTACTATAGGCCATCTCTGTCCTCCTCATTTGCATTCAAGCATAATGGACTATTCAGAGTGAAAAAAATTACTCTTTCTCATCTTATCTCTGTTTCTCATGCAGTGTTGATTTTGAAGAAGGATTCATTTACAGTATTAGGGAACCATTAAGGAGCCATATAAAAGCATCAAGAAGTACCATGTCATGGGACCTTTAAGAAAATAAAGTTGGATAATCAAGTAAGTACAGAGCAGTGAGGGTTTGCTGTGGCGGTGAAAACGTGTTGATTGGAGCAATGACGTCTTGAATGCTGGAGTATAATGATTACTCATACAGGCATGAAACACACAAAATACTGCTTTGAGAGAAACATATTTAGAGTGGAAGCTCAAAAAAGTCTAATTTGCATAATAGGTCCTTTTTTCAATCAGGAATTGTATTTTGAATTTTAAATCTATAGCTAGTTATTTTAAGTGCGTGTTATATGGAATAAGTAACTGTCAAAGTGGAAGAACTCATAGATTGTTTTCTAATCCTACAGTGTTGAAATAAACTAGGGAAAATGTGGTATAGACTCTCACCACAGAGATTATTGCATCCATGATTGCAACCATGCCAAATCCCTTTATTTCCTCTCCACACTTGTTTATCCATGACCTACAAGCTTTGCAGACTCAATATGATAACCTTTAAAAATACAAGCGCACAATCATAACACCATAATGGAGTAGTGAATATTTGCATAAACATGTTTCAGACGATTGAAATATGGCTTTGAATTTTCTGCAAACAAAACACGCAGAGATGTAATGTGGGGCATCATTAGTCGTGCAAACCGAAATAATGACATAGCAGTTCATGACTGGCGTTGGAAGGAAAAAGAGGGTTTTGATGAGAGTGTAAAATCTCCTCTTGTTGTGGAAATTGTGTTTGCTATTTTTGCTGGTTATTTTGCTACAATATTTTGGCTGAAATTGTATTATTACCACAAATTATTTCTCTTGTGGATTAACAAGTCTAAGGGCCCTATCTTGCCCCTGATCTTAGCGCTAGTGCAAGCGTGGCGCTCTAAACAAGAGGTGTGCCGTGCCTGAATATTGGGTAAAGTGGAGCAGACTGAGGGCGAGGCGTGTTCAGTGAATTGCCAGAATCATAAAAATAAATATTAATCTAGTCCACTGAAAAAGAACATGTAATATGCTCAAGTCTTCTTTTATTTGGAAGTATATTAGGATGATAAATGCTTAATATTCATAACATGTTCGTGTGCTGTGCAGGATGTTTGTGTGCACAGCCCCTTCCTGTATCGGCTTAGCGCTGCTCTATAGTTTGGTTTGAGCTGGATCTGTACAAAAGCTGCTCATTCACATAAGGCTGTCCTCAAAGTGTGTTTTCTTACCCTGTCTACGGTCCTAATGCCACAATGTCGGATTTCCTCACTGTGTTAGTTCGCTAACACATATACTAAAATTGGAACGATACAGAGAAGATTTCCATTTAATTTTGTGACCAGCCTTTTTTGGCTAGAGGGTTCAAATACTTATTTCATTCAATGAAATGCAAATCAGTTTAGATATTTTCTGGATTTTCTTTTGGATATTCTATTTCTCAATGTTAAAATAAACCTACCAGACTGTTCAATTCTTTGGTAGCGGGCAAACCTACAAAATCAGCAAAGGATCCTCCATTGTATATGACAATAAACATATTCCTCAGGTACCTCAGGTGAACAACGCGGTAGTGGACTGCCGGGACAGGCGGGAGCAGGTGCGACCAGGGGGAGAGCAGTGGTCAGCGCATGAGATAGACACCGGTCTGCTGCGTAATGAATGGAGGCACGCAGAGGAACTAAAAATGGTGATGTGTGTGCGTGCACGGGCATAAAGAGGTGCGTGTACGTAAGGGGTTCGGAACACAAACTCCAAAGCCTAAGCCAGTTCATTCACGTCCCATCCAAAATTCTATATCCCTGGCGTCTCTACTGGTACTTGCATCGTGGAGCTCCGGAGCTGTTTTGTTGTACTCATATATAATTTTTCCCCACACTCGCTTTGCTGCCTGGTAATGAGGCAAAGACTGCAGACATTACCCACACTGGCAGTGCTTTTAAATGCCACAGCGGTCACAGATTGGTTGAGATCACCATATATGTATTTGTACCGTCCCGCCCCAGCCTTCAGCAGTGAAG
Source organism: Paratrypauchen microcephalus (assembly GCA_036785185.1). Taxonomy (NCBI): domain Eukaryota; kingdom Metazoa; phylum Chordata; class Actinopteri; order Gobiiformes; family Gobiidae; genus Paratrypauchen; species Paratrypauchen microcephalus. The sequence goes on along the minus strand of JAVJIX010000080.1, from coordinate 3,502,440 downwards.
TACAGCCCGACCTGGACATGCCTCCTCATTAACACTGGCGCTTGTGCTAAAATTGAGGCCAAGATAGGGCCCTAAGTGTTAAAGTTATAGTCCACTAGTTGATTGTCTTCATGGAAATGTTATTGCTTTGTCTAGAATGTTCCACAGTAGATTAAAGCCATCTATTACGAAGGAGACGAGTAGGTTACAGCACTATGCTACATTACAGTTCAGATCTGTGGAGAGTCTCCCAGAAGGAATTATGGTCTTTATGAGCAATAGAAACACCAGTAATGAATAAATTCTAGATGGATACCCTCTAGCATTAACCTCTAACATTGGAGGGAAAGCAATATCATTTCCATGGAGACAAGCAGAGAGCAAACCCTCCATCAGAAAAGTTTAAACTGTTTAAACCCAACAAGATGAATTGTACGTTGTAATGTTACTTTCAAGAACTAAATGCAAAACTGAGTAAAAACAAACAGCAAGAGTGCAATATAGTTAGTTAACTGACCAGCCATTCCTTTCTACATTCTGTTCTATTCCAGAAGGGTCTGGAACATACCACAGAGTGCGAAAAACCTCCAGTCTTACTTTGGATGGTCTAAACACAGCCGCTAATTTGTACATCTCTCGAAAATTCTTGTGACATTCAGAACAAAATATATAACTTCATAATTTCATAATAAGCAAATGTGATTACAGCTAATATTAAGGTAACTAATACAGGGGGTCCTCGGGTTACGGCGGTCTCGGTTTACGACGTTTCGTGGTTACGAACGCGCCCCCATTAAAAAATATATATATATATTACGCGTCATTCCGTCTTACGCGGTTTAGCGTGGTAAGCGACGTAAACAAACGCGAACGGCGCACGGCGGAAGAATACGCTCTGTTGTGGTTGTAGGGAGAAGAAGACAGCCTCGTGTGCGTGCCCAATGTGGGCGGAAGTACCTGATGTGGGCTCTGATCTGCTCCTATGAAAGCGGCAGTGATAACCAAGCAGCGTAGTGGTCTAATTATTGAGATGGAAAGGTTATTGGTGCTTTGGTTGGAAGATCAAAGTCAAAATCCGACTTACGATGAAATACGGGTCTTAAGAACGGATCAACGTCGTAACCCGAGGACCCCCTGTATTTATTATTTTCAGTAACAACAACAAAACCCCATTAGCAGACCTATCCCAAAACCTTAAACTTACCTGTTCCTAAACCTAACCTGAAATCAACATTTGTGAGAATAACCACTACCACAAAGTGTCTGTTGTTTGGAATAACTGGGAAAAGTTGCCTCTGATGCATCAACAGAAAGTCACAGAAAAACTTTTGACAAGACAAAACTTGGTTTAGAGTGTTTTGTTTTTTTTTACTTTGCAGCTCAGGTGAATACTAAAACACTGTTTAAAAGTAGGTTGCCCTGGTTGCAATAGAAGGTTCCCTCCCCCGGACAAAATTTTTATGAGTCCCCCATGAACAGTGAGGTATGTCATTACACCTTTTATTTCATTTGTTGGAATATATATTGCTCCTGCAGCCAAAACAGAAATAATTTTATGACTTTTGTATTAACAATTGTAGTTAAAATATCATACCACGTTCACTTTCATTGGAAGACAGGAACAAAAGCCATAACTGCTCAACATTGGTGAAGATGCTGAAAATGTCGTGCATAAAAGTATAAAACTATTTGCTGTTTTTTTTGTCGTAAAACAGAGTACAAAATGTTATTCCATCATCCTCTCTGGAACAATTTTGTGAGTTGTGATTGACAGCATTGTCTTTATGATAGATGCAAAAAGTTTCATACATCCATTTGTATTGCCCAATGAAGTTGCTGCTTCTAACAATGACCCTTTTGGTAACAGAGGGCTGCACCAGATGGATAAACTGACCTGACGAGTGACACTGTTGTTAATTGGCACACCTTTGATTGGCGACATCAGGAAGAGCCACATTTGGGTTAACCTGCTAATGTGCTGTGAACAATTGCTGCAAAGGAGAGATCTGTCCTCTAATCCTCAAATAGGAAATATTATGCTAAAGTTATGTTAAATGTAGTTTTGTTCTTCATTCATGCACATTTATGGCTACGTTTACACATAGCCGGGTATGTTGAGAAACAAATATTTGTTTCCCTTTGTTTTCCAAAATGAGGCCCCGTTTACATGTACACTGGTATTTTTAAAAACTGAGACATTTCCCTTCGTTTGTACCCATGTTTTACACACAAACGGCAAATTCACCTCTGAAAACGAAGGAGAACGCTCTTCAAGCCAATCAGAATTGCACTTTTGGTGCGTCAGCTGCCTAAAACTCTCACTTTGTCTCACTTTACATGCAAACGCGAAACCAGAGTTTTCCAAAATCTCCACTTTTGCTAGAGTTTTTAGAAAGAATCGTTTTCAGAGGAAAAATCTCAATTTGTGTGTAAACAAACGGCACAAACAAAGGGAAAAGTCTCAGTTTTTACAGATACCCGGATATGTGTAAATGGGGTCTAAGTCTGTGTATTCTCATAGTTCTTGTGCCTTTAAGTAGACCTATTCTGTAAAATCGACTTTTGAAACTTTTAACCATTTTATACTTGTTTCCAATCAAGACACCATTTTGCCGATCAATCACCGTTTTCACTGCCACCAGCATACGCCCACTGTTCTACTAACATCGTTGTCCAATTTTATTTTCTTAAACCAGTGATACTTACAGGATTCAATAGAGTTGCATACTCATTTAAGTAGAAATGAAAAAGCTGCTGCTTGCTTGTGTGACATGTTATCATTTTAAACCTGCACAACATAACGATCCACAGTGTCACAGATTATAGCTGTACAACAGACACAAGCACAATCTTCTTTAACTTCCTTTTGGCTTTTTTGGATCATGTTGCTAAAAGGGCTGCTAATATGCAGGACATCTCCCTCCAGTTTTGATCAGACTGCCAAACACCTACTTAACATTTAAGTTATAAAGAGAGAAATATCATTGACAAACTAATAAACAAAGTAAATCCCCTTAATAAAGTCTACTGTAGCCCAGGTTTTGTTTAGACTTCCCTTCTCCATGGCACCTCTAACTCTTATCTCAACACAGTTCTTGTCAGTTTTTCACATCACGACCAGAACACAACACCTGCCTTTTTTTGAAAGGGCTGAGTTTAATGTATGATACCATTGGCTTAATCACAACCTCTATTAAAGGTCCTATATCCTCCTGAGACCCGCCCATTCATTTGTGTCCTTTATAGTGGACATCTTTTAAAGGGATATGCCACCCCCAGGTCAAACTTGGGCATCTCCCCACAGTCCAGAGTCTAAAATAAGTGGTGGAAAGCGTTTTCCTGGTCACCCAGCCATTGTCCGAGTCTGTCAGCACTGACCGCCGCGGTATCTGGTGCTCCTCCGCGTTAGACTGGAGTCTAACGGCGCCAGAGAAAGATTTCGGCCAAAAGGAATTAATTTGCTCAATGCGTTTCCCAATTACTTTGTGTGTAGTGCGCATTCATATCGAGTGCAAATAAATGTGCAAATCAACACGGAGAGCTTGACTTGGTCATTTTCGGTGGGAACTATTTTTCAGTGCGGAAAAAGACAGACGAAGCACACACCACGCTGCGTAACAGGGGAACTCCCTTCCTGGTGCGTAACTGGGATTCCCCTGGCAGCGTGGTGTGTGCTTCGGCTGTCTTTTTCCGCACTGAAAAATAGTTCCCACCCAAAATGACCAAGTCAAGCTCTCCGTGTTGATTTGCACATTTATTTGCACTCGATATGAATGCGCACTACACAAAAAGTAATTGGGAAAAGCATTGAGCAATTTAATTCCTTTTGGCCGAAATCTTTCTCTGGCGACGTTAGACTCCAGTCTTAACGCGGAGGAGCTGCAGATACCGCGGCGGTCAGTGGCGACAGACCTGAACAATGGCTGCGTCACCAGAAAAACGCTTTCCACCACTTATTTTAGTCTCTGGACTGTGGGGAGATGCCCAAGTTTGACCTGGGGGTGGCATATCCCTTTAAGTTTTGAGATAGACTCTAGTTACACTATGATAAAAAAAAAAAAACAAATAATAATAAAATAAATTAATAATAATACTAATAATACTAATAATACTAATAATACTAATAATACTACTACTACTACTACTAATAATAATAATAATAATAATTATTATTATTATTATTATTATTATTATTGATAATAATAATAATAATAATGCATACAAAATAAAAAAAGATATAAATAAAATACATAAAAATAAATATATAAATAAAATACATAAATAAGTAAATAAATAATACATAAATAAAACATAAAAAATATAAATAAAAATAAATAAATAAATAAGGAGTCTAAAAACTTTTTGAGGCGACTGTAAAAATGACCGAAAAAATGTTTTTGTTCAGTTTAGGTTAGGTTAACTTGACATGGATTTAACACAGTTACAGTCCACTACAGAGGACATGTTACAAAAATATGAATAAAAATCAAATTAACAAAATGTAAATGCTAAGGTGTTATTTTACTTCCAAATTGAAAATTAAAATAATAATAATGATAATTTTGACTTTTTACACTTTTTTTCTTCGGGTCCCAGGAAGGTATTACCCAAAATTGACTCATGGAAGGTTTAAGCCATGTTATAATGTTATTACCTCATCAAAAACATACTTGGTGTTGTGTTTTGTTTCATTCGCATGTTTCAGTAACCCTTTGTTATTAATTTGTCTACATCCCCAAAGCTCAGAATGCTCTGTTCCACCTTGTGATGTCATGAAGTGGTAGTTTTCATGTTATCAGCTACCTTTTACCTTTAGCTTAATAGAGTTTGGCAATTCCAGGGTTGAAATGATCCAAATGATTCTAATGAAGGTGTATGGAGTTTAAAAACACAGTGGAGCACTTCCTGCGTTACAGCATGGTGTAATGTTGTGTCCTCATTACAAACATACCTGGAGTTGTGTTTTGTCTCATTAACACACAAATCCTACATATTTAGGCTGAGTTCTTTTCTCAAACTGAAAAGACTGTTCTAAAGTGCTCCACTGTGTTTTTGTGTAAAAGGTAGCTGTTAACATGAAAACTACCACTTCATGACATCACAAGGTGGAACATTTCGAGATGTGGACAAAGGATTACTCAGACATGTGCAAATGAAACAAAACACAGGTATGTTTTTGTGGAGGTAAAAGCATTATGACATGGCTTAAAGCTCACAAGAGTAAATGTTGTGTGATATAGGACCTTTAAAATCAGACAAGACTTTTTTTTTGCAGTAAAAATATCTAGTTTGTGCATTTCCAACCATTTTGTAGACTCATTCAATATACAGACTAATCCAGATGACATTGAGCTGCCTGTATAAGCATGCTGGACAGATTTAGCGTCGGTCACAGCAAGCTTCGGTCATTTTACTGGTGGGCAGAGCTCGTAGCCAGAGATTCCCTACTGTGTTTGTCACTCGGTCAGTCCAGCTGTTGTCAGAAGTGCCCAACAAGCTGGTCAGCTAATGCCAACTAACAGCCACTGCCAACTCAGGAGGAAGGTGGCACCCTTTCAGCGAGCAAGGAAATCTCTAAAAACGGTACCAATATGGAAATGGGGCCACTTGTCATGGCCTCAGTAGTGCTGCACTTTTAGGAGAAGTTAAGCTTGAAGAAATGGGGTAATCATTTCTTGGAACAACTTTGTGTTTTGCTGGAGGGGATTTGCAGAATTGAAGAGTTGGCTGTTTTGGGTTTTAATTTTGATTTGGAAAAGCAACAGCTAGCTAGAAGGTTTGGGTAAGAGATGATAGAGACTTCTCCCTTATTTCGCACTAATTACAAGATGTCATTTGATAAACTACATTAAAGTATTTGATGCATGCATATAAAGACTATAAAGAATACTAAATACAGTGGTACCTCACCTTACGAAATTAATTCGTTCCAGAAGTGGTTTCGTAACGTGAGTAAGTTGAGTAGCTATTTCAATGGAAAAAGCCTGATTCGTTCCAAGGCCCCTGAACCAGGTCTAAACCAGGTCTGAACCAGGTCTAAACCAGGTCTGAACCAGGTCTGAACCACCGCGTGCGGGTCTATTTCCTGGTTTCGTTTCGAGTCACGGCTGAGGCGAGCAGCGAGGGGGACCGCACGCAGTCTGAGCGCATGAACGAACGCATGCAAGAGCCGCAGTGGTCTAGACCTGGTTTAGACTTGGTTCAGACCTGGTTTAGACCTGGTTTAGACCTGGCACGGTTTCAGCACGGGTCTGGTGCTTGCAGCCCCGCGCCGGGTCATGCTGCGCTATCACACACGTGTCCGCACTTCCCCGCCCTCCCCCTTCCCCCACGCTTCACTATTAATACATTTTGTTGAAAATCTATGAAAGTTTGAGTGTTTAAACGAGAGAGAAATGTGAGAAAAGTTTAAATCCAGTCTGAGAAAAGCGTATAATGTGTGTGGCTGAGCGCGCATTATTTGAATTTTTGAGATTTCGCGTTTCGTAACTTGAATTTTATTTCGTATCTAGAGACCAAAATTTAACGTGAAGGCGTTTCGTAACTTGAAATTTTTGTTTGTTGGGTCTTTTGTAAGGTGAGGTACCACTGTATTTAATTAATTACTCCACACTGGAAATATGTTAAGTGTAAACATCTGAATGTTGGTTTTATCTGAGGTACTAGTATTTATCCCCCTACAGAGAGTTATTTGCAGTTTATTAGATAACAAAATATACACTACCAGCCTCAAATTTGGACACACTTTTTCACCTATGTTTCTTCTTTATTTCCATGATTATTTACATAGATTCTCACTGAAGGCAGCCAAACTATGAATGGACACATGAATGCAGTATGTAGTAAACAAAACAAAAAAAATGACTCGAAACTAGTTTCAGATTTTAAATATTTAAAAACAGCCACAATATAGTTTTTATCACTGATTTTGACAGTTGGCATTCCTTGACCCTGCTATGGCACAGGGGAGCCTGCGGGATTGAAATGTAAAGTACCCCCCCCCCCAAAAAAAAAATAAAAAATAAATTGCGCGGTGCATATAGGCCTACTGTCCCAAATCTGTAGGCTACAATACAACAAAAGAACTTGAAATTGAACAATGTGAACAATATGAACATAATATGTGAACAACACACGAACAATAAACGTTGGAACATATTTTAAAACTCACATTCGTGGACTACATGGGCCACACATCCGTAGGCTACGTAGCCCCTCCCCCTCCCATCTCCTCTCTCTCCCCAGGAGCGCAGTTAAAGGCGCAACTGTAACTTGTAGAGCGATCTATTTGAAATGTAGTCGCCTTTTACCAGATGCGTCGAACTGTCTCATGATCGCTTCACTATCGATTTTCATGTCGAAGTGAATGTTCATGAGTGCAAGCCCGGTAAGCCTCGCATCACCCATGGTGTTTCGCAGGTACGTTTGTAGGCATCTCAGTGTGCTGAACGAGCGCTCGGCAGAGGCAGTGGAAACGGGCATTGTCAATAAAATTTGTAGGATTACATCATGCCATCGGCGGGCAAATAAAGTAAAAGCCGTCTTACCTTAAGTTTGATCCGTTGTCTGCTAGTCCACGGACGTCGTAGGCTACAGTTTAATATCGCATTTGCAACACAATTATTATTTACAATTATTCTACATGTTTTAAGGCTGTAAATGCCTCACCACACACATTATACACTTTTCTCAGACTGGAATTAACCTTTTCTCACATTTATCTCTCGTTTAAACACTCAAACTATAGTGACGCGTGGGGGGAGACACGGCCCCGGAAGCCCCGCCGGACGCGCGAGGAGCACTGCCACGTCCCGGGACGCGGCAGTGCCGGACGCGCACCAACTCCTTGGAGAAGTGCGCGACACCTGCACCCCTCATCGTGGACAAATCCGTGACAGAGCAGCATGACTGGCGCGAGGGCACGCGTACACCGGGGCTGTGGGCACTAGATCAAACCGCGGCGCCCGGACCACGTCCTCTCAGCCCGAGCCACAAACCAAACACGCAACGAACGCAAGAGCCACAGAGTGATTTAATCCTGGTTTAGACCTGGTCTAGTCCCGGTTTAGTCCAGGTCTAGACCTGGTCCAGTCCTGGTTTAGTCCAGGGCCAGTCCAGGGTTAGACCTGGTTTAGACCTGGTCTAGGCCTGGTTTAATTCTGGTCTAGACCTGGTTCAGTCCACGTTTAGTCCTGATCTAGTCTCTTAGCCAATCAGGATGCAGAACACAATATTACACTATAAAAAAATGTTACACTATAAAAAAAAATTAAAAAAAATTAAAAAATCCGCAAAACAGTGAGGCCGCGAACAGTGAACCGCGATAGAGCGAGGGACCACTGTATATATAAGTAGGTACTCAAAAATCTAGTTCACACAAACCAAGTCTAGTTCAAAAGTGATTTCTAACATTAACTTTTTCGGTCTGTTAGTGTGTTAAATTTTCATCATGAGACAGTAGGAGAATCTAATCTAATAATAACAGTAATTCTACACCTACTCATTCGAATAAAGGAGCCACAACAGAAGCACCCCCATGGCCCCATATTGTCCTGGTACACGACCATGACGCAGGCGGATGCTCAGTCATTAAGAAGCCAGTGTAGCTCTAACAAGAAAGATGCAGCATATACCATGTGTTTTTCCCAATCAGCCACTCCTGTCTCTATAATCAGGTGTGAACAAGAGGAGTACGGGAGGAGCAGTGATGGAGGAGAGAGAGAGGGGAAGAGAAAAGGAGAGAGAGATAAGGAGGGGGGAGAAAAAGAGAGAAAGAGAACAAGAGAGACAGCTTATTTATGCAGGCTTCCACATCAGAATTCAAGAATCTGTGTGAGCTGGTGTTCAAGGTGTTTACGAGGAAAAAAAGGGAAAAAAAATTTATGTAGGAATGCAAGAATGCATTGTGAATGGATGATAAAGAGGAAAACACAAGGGTCAGGTTTTGAATTTGTTGTAGAGAAAATACAGATGTATGTCGAAGAAGCTCTAGTATGACAATTTGCATTAGCATATGGTGTAATTTTCATATAAAATAATATTTTAACCACTTGAAATCCTCATGTTAACTGAGAACATTATGAAATCTAATATCTAATATTTTTAAAATGTTTTCTATGCTGTGATTATGCATAGGGATGATTAGTGGCTGTTCTGTACACTATAATACCATAGCCATGAATAAAGGCAATTACGTTGGATATATGCAACATGAGTATTTACATTCTAGATAGATTAGGACTCAAAAACAACTGCTGCAATAGAAACACTCATAGGGCTGGCAATCAGTCCCTCTCGATTCGATAGCATACTCGGCTCACAAAACGATATTATCACAATATGGTAATACATGTAATTACTGATATATTACACATGGTATGATATATTGCTGTTTTTTAAAGGTCCCATGGCATGAAATTTTCACTTTCTGAGGTTTTTGAACGTTAATGTGAGCTCCCCTACCCTGTTTAGCCCCCCCCCCCCATGGTTAAAAGTTGCGAAATGTCTAAACTGAGCATTTGCGATCCTTTTCTGCATTACAAAAAATCGGAGCTCAAACGGGCGAGTTTGAACAAGGCACCTTATTGACGTCAGATCGAAAAAAGAAATGCAAATGCAGTTCCACCCCCGTCTGTCTGTACTCAGCGTCTCTGTAAATCACGCCCAGAGAGTTTGGACTGCAAATGCGCTAGGCAATGCGAAATGCGTTTTTTTATTTGCCTGGAGGCACGTCCGAGTGTTTCTAGGCTCAGAAGTCCTTTATCTGAGCCTCTGGACCTTTGAACAGCAGTGGTTTAATTTTATTTTCTGTGGAAATGTGTTTATTTTTCAATGGAACGCTTCAAATCTCTCCCCCCGTGCAAAAGCAAGGAAATGGATCAGAGAGCGCTCAGAGCCGAGAGCGGAGCGTTTGGCCACGCTCCCACCCTCTACTATTGGCCAGCTTTTTTCTCCTCATTTGCATTCAAGCAACAACGCCCATTATAGAGTGTTCAGAGTGACAAAAATTACTCTTTCTCAGCTTATCTCTGTTTCTCATGCACTGAGTGTTGATTTTGAAGAAGGATTCATTTACAGTATTAGGGAACCATTAAAGAGCCATATAAAAGCATCAAGAAGTACCATGTCATGGGATCTTTAAGACCCAAACACATTTTAACAACAATGCTACTACTACAAAGTTAATATAAAGCACTATTTTAATCAAGCAAAACAATATGTCAAGTGTATTGCAGATGTATTGAAACAAGTTTCCATCCGCTAAATAAGCAACAAAATTATAGTGTGGTCACACAAAAAAAGCTTCAGCAAAGGACAAACTTAGCCACAGAATTTTTTTTTTTTTGATCGAATATGTTTCACAGCTCATACAAGCTGCTTCTTCAGTTCTGGTCAGGTTGCTGGTAGACACACTGCTTTATATCTGCCTGAAGAAAGGAGCTCACTTCACTGGTTTGAGGGTGGAGTTGTAAATAGGAGGTAGATGATATCAAAGCTAAAGGAACAAAAAATACTCTTGTCGATATATAGATAAAGCAGCCAGCGATAGATAACGATACTTTATCACAAAACTTAGTATCACACTCATGGTCACATTTTTCTACATTTTTACATCAAGGAGCCACTCACTCATTCACACACACATTCATACATCAGTGTACGCAGACAGGGAGGATTAAGTATCTTGCTCAAGAACACAACAACAGCAACCACACCGCCAACCTGTGGGTCAGTGGATCGCTCTTATAACGATGTTTATGTCAAGAGCAGGTCAAACTGTGAACCTTTGAACTAGTGGACTAATGGACAACTGAGCTACTGTTGCCTCATATGGCCATAACAATATTATATAATTAACTCAAGACTCAAGGTCAAGATTTTTTTTTTGTCCAGTTTAGTTTTCATTCTTTTTTTCCTGTTACAAAGATAACTTAATTTCCTTTTTTAAAAGCCCAAATGTTACTGAATTTGCGCCAGTTCAGTCGCATCTTCACTTATTTCGGAAAAGACAATGGGACAATGAGAAGAAGGCCAGGCGTGGAGTGACTTTGGCAGATAAACTCTGTGGGGACCAACTGGGGAAAGCTCTTGTTTCCAGGGTTGCCATGGAAGCACTGTCATCACCAGCTCACAGCAAGAAATGTGGAGATAAAATGGTAATGATGGCGAGTCAGTTTCCTCTAAGAAACGCATCAAGACGTGATGTGTGACTGTTAACGATATTTTTAATTTGAAGGTCCTATATAAACTGACTTGTGAGCCTTGTTATAATGCTGTTACCTCATCAAAAACATACTCAGAGTTGTGTTTTGTTTCATTCATACATGTTTGAATAATTGTCCCAAGCCAATAACAGAGTGACTGATGAGTGCTATTGTTCTTCGCCTGTTTCTTCTTCTCTATTATTATTTTTCCTTCACGATTTTGAGGTCCTAAACATCAACGAAAAGCCCCCTAACTGGGTATGGGATGGACTAGTCCGGTGAAAAATTGGATAAAATGGGCATCGTGACAATGTCCAAAGTGATCCGACTCAACAACGCCACCTAGATGTGGACCCCTTTGGGAGTGAGGGCAAGCAAAGTTTGGCATTGGCAACTGAAATTCAGAACAGTGACAGTGAACAATAAGACAAGCCAAACGTTGAATTGGCACATGGCTCTTTAAAGGTCCCATGGCATGAAATTTTCACTTTCTGAGGTTTTTGAACGTTAATGTGAGCTCCCCTACCCTGTTTAGCCCCCCCCCCCCCCCCCATGGTTAAAAGTTGTGAAATGTCTAAACTGAGCATTTGCGATCCTTTTCTGCGTTACAAAAAATCGGAGCTCAAACGGGCGATTTTGAACAAGGCACCTTATTGACATCAGATCGAAAAAAGAAATGCAAATGCAGTTCCACCCCCGTCTGTCTGTACTCAGCGTCTCTGTAAATCACGCCCAGAGAGTTTGGACTGAGAATGCGCTAGGCAATGCGAAATGCGTTTTTTTATTTGCCTGGAGGCACGTCCGAGTGTTTCTAGGCTCGGAAGTCCTTTATCTGAGCCTCTGGACCTTTGAACAGCAGTGGTTTAATTTTATTTTCTGTGGAAATGTGTTTATTTTTCAATGGAACGCTTCAAATCTCTCCCCCCGTGCAAAAACACGAAAATGGATCATCTGAGAGCTCAGTGCGGAGAGCGGAGAGTTTGGCCACGCCCCCACCCTCTACTATAGGCCAGCTCTTTTCTCCTCATTTGCATTCAAGCAACAACACCCATAATGGCCTGTTCAGGGAGAAAAAAAATACTCTTTCTCATCTTATCTCTGTTTCTCATGCACTGAGTGTTGATTTTGAAGAAGGATTCATTTACAGTATTAGGGAACCATTAAGGAGCCATATAAAAGCATCAAGAAGTACCATGTCATGGGATCTTTAATGAAGAGAAAGTCGGCCATAGATCAAAAATTTCCCACCACTTTTAGGTAAGCCACATCAAGAGACAGGTTCAGGAAAAAAAAAAAAAAACTATTATTATTTTTGGGATATTCCTTAAGGTTTGCCTGTAGCACACCGGAGAAAAACAACTTAATTTCCTGTTTCTTTGATAACTTCTTACGGCCACAGGCAAATTTAAATCACAGTTGCATGATACTGGCCTGAATGCAATGGGCTATGAAGTCTAATACAACTGAACACCATAGCGCCCCCTACCACAGACATGAAATGTGAACATAATTGGATTTGTACCAGATTTGGGGATAATATTCTATGCATGACTACAAGCAGACATATAAAATCTTAAAATCTTACATGAGTACGAGCAAGAAGCATGACTACAAGCAAAAAATTATATTACAGCCATTGGGCATTTTCCACAGTTGACTCCCCCAAAATAATATTAAAAATAATCTTATTCTGGGGGAGTCAACCGTGAAAAAAAAAATTAAAATCTTACAGGGGGGGCAGTAGCTCAGTTGGTACAGCGTTTGGCCACTGATCCAAAGGTTAGCGGTTCGTATCCCGCTCTCGACAGTGGTTGAGCGGTCAGATCACTGGTGGTATGATTTCCAGCTCCCACAGATGAGTGCTGCCCCCACCTCGTCCCCAGTGTTGGTGCACACTGGTCGAGAGCCCCCATGTCAGGAGAGTTACATCAAGGCCGGTCAAACGACATGGAGCCATCCTCCTGTGGACCCACCACCCGCAGGAGGATCCATGGGGGCTGTTGTGTTGAGATCTGGGTGGCAGATCTGCTTGGATTTTTGCCCCCGCAACCCGAATACTGGATAAAGCAAAAGATAATGAATGAGTGAATGAATATTACATGCACATGCTTAGACTGATCGTGCTGAAATTTGAATCATTAATGCATAATCTCGGCCTGAATATAATACGCTATAAAGTGTATGAAAAGTGTACTCCATATCGCCCCCTATCATACAAATGCAAAGGAACCATTAAAAGTAAAAGCATTTTGTCCCAGATTTTTTTTTTTTTTAACATATATTATTATTTTTTCTGTTTCCACTTTACCAATTAATAAAAATCAAGCGACTGCAGCTGTGTCTGGGATGTGAATTCCAGTTTTGACATCTGAAACAATAAACATGAATAACTACCACAGACATTTAAGAGAACAACAAAATGTTAAAACAATTTTCATTTTATTTTTTCACAATGCAAAGGGTAAAAGGTGATGTTTGAAAGGGTGCTGGAAGTGCCTGGGCGCCCTCCTCTGCTCCTCCACTACGTCCGCTCCTCTTGGGCGGGTGGATGGCTGTGCTCTTTCAGTTTCACATTGAAACTTCAGGAAGCGTATCTCCTCTCGTACTGAAAAGAGTTCATAAGAAAACTGCTGCACCTTCCTGGCCAGTTAATTTTTTTTTTTCTCGGTAGGAAATCACATTTTTCACTTCCTGAACGGGAGACACTATAGCGCCCCCTACCATAGACAGTTCTATTTGTATGTAGGCCTGTCATGATAATTACTATATTATGGTTCTATGAGAGCTGGAACTATATATTTTTGGGGACAGTATTTACTAATTCTTTGCTCTAAAGTGTTTCGTTCTGCTATTTATTTATTCCAGCATGATTTTTTTTTTTTTTTACACTATTGTACACTTAGAGATCAAAATGTAACGTACATTTTTTACACTATTGTACATTTAGAATCGATTTTTGTGGTATAAATTTGTTTTTGTGTTAGTGGCATGAATACGTTTTAATATTATCATCTACTAATATTTTTACTTAAGATGCCGCACTTCAAAATGTGTTATTGTGACAGGTCTATCTCTATATGACCTGCTGGTGCTGTTGTTCGTGGGTATGTGCATAGCTGTAGTTCTTGGAGCTAACCACTCTGCTGCTCCCACGGCTTGGATTTAAAAGGGTAAAAGACACAGACGGGAGCAGTACCCAGTGAGTCAGTGCGAGGAAAGCCCCACAGGGAATCTGTCACACAGCTGTCTGCTCCAGACGTCTTATGCTAATAGCTCTGGAGAATTAATATAGAGGATGATAATATTAACTTGAGTTTGACAAAAGGAAAGTGAAGGGCAAATCAGGACATGGCTCGGGATTGAAGCAAGACTTTAATTAGAGGTGCACTGTGTAACTTTTCAGTTGGGGGTCCAAGACTGATTTGTTTCCATGGATATGTCATTGCTCTGCTTCAAATGTTCCACAATATGACATGATATGACATACAACAGATCTACCTTGCATTTACTCAATTACAGTTTTTTTCTAGCTCAAAAATATCAGACATTCTGACTGAGCGGGGTTGGCTCTCCACAGATCTGACCTGAAACTTGACATGGTTTGGTCTCCATGATGATAGAAAGGTTTAATCCCATATTGTGAAAAATTTCAGACAACGCAATACCATCACCATGGAGAAAATCAGGTTGCGGGCCCTGCACCAGAAAAGCTACACAGTGCACCTTTAAAGACTAGGTTTGGTTGGTAATTTTTTGCTTTCGAATACACATTTGTTTGTATTCCTGTAATGTTGGTCGTACATTTTTCCTGGCATTGTCTGATTTATAATTAAGCAATGAATTACAAGTTACTTTTACTCTCTTTGCTCGAGATGGGTTATTCAAAAGACTGGCTCATTTTTATATTTATTTATTTTCCAAAGCTGACCTTTTGCCTTTGCCTTTTTCTAAAAATCTAAAAATACAGCTGCCAACATTCACAGATTTAGACATGGGTTCTTTATGGCCAACAACAGTATTATGTCAAAGATTTTGCCAACACTGAAAAAAGTTTGTAAATAAAATAAAATAAAAAAAGCCAACAAACAAACAAAAAAAAAAACAAAGAAATTCAAAAACTTCTCCACTCCCCACCATTGAACTTGAGAGCACTTCTTCTTTGCTCAGGCAGAATCCTCGAATCCATAAAAGCCTTGTTGGATTTTCTGGAGTGAGGCTGAATGAGGCACTCCAAAGTAACTGTGTAGGTCAGTGCACACCGTTAGAAAGAATCAGACACTGCACATCTTGTTTGCACCCAGATAGATGGTGTCAGCCTCAAGGTGTAATTTAGCCATAAAAAGAAAAAAGAAAGGTTGAACAACAACAACTATTTGCTCAATTTTAGACCATTAAAAATTTGGTTGTACAGTGTCATTATCATGGGCTGCTGTATTGCTATATTACCAAGAATATTTTTAGGTATTTTTAGCTTTTTTTTTTTTGTGACCAGCCTACAGTCCTGTTGCGTATTTAGTGGAAGGAAACATGTTTATGAATACATTTGACATATTTACTCATCAAAACATGATGAGTAAAAAGTGTATTTCATATGAACTTTGCACAGGTAGTGGCTTAGCATGCTAGTTGTTGTTAGGATTACTGTGATAGCAAATCTCATCCTCTAGAGGAGGGGTGTCAACAGGGACGTGCACAGGGGGGTTGCTCAGGTTACCCGGGCAACCGCCCCTGTGCCCTCCTGGACTGACGTTGCCCTTCCGAGTCGAAAATAATAATAATAATAATAATAATAATAATAATAATAATAATAATAATAATAATAATCATCATAATAATCATAATAATCATAATAATAATAATAATAATAAATTGTTCAATCGATACAGAATTTCATGTAGGCCTAGGCCTAGATTTGAAAATGAAAACAAAAAATCACCACTCATTTTTTGCTGGACCACTTTGCGAGCGGCGGTCACCGGAGCTCCGTGAGCCCGTTCGGGGACCCCGCGTCCCTGCGCCATCCGACTACGACCTCAGATCAGATGAGACCCCGCTGAATTTAAGCATATTACTAAGTGGAGGAAAATAAACTCAACAGGATTCCCTCAGTAGCGGTGAGCGATGAGGGAAGAGCCCAGGGCCGAATCCCCGTCTGACAGGCAGGCGCGGGAAATGTGGCGTACGGAAGTCCGCTTGCCCGGTGTCGATTGGGGGCCTGAGTCCTTCTGATAGAGGCTCAGCACGTGGACAGTGTGAGGCCGGTAATGGTCCCCGTCGCGCCGGGGTCCTTCTCGGAGTTTGGTTCTTTGGGAATGCCTAAAGCCCAAAACGGATGGTAAACTCCGTCTAAGGCTAAATACTGACACGACACCGATAGTCGACAAGTACCGTAAGGGAAAGTTGAAAAGAACTTTGAAGAGAGAGTTCAAGAGGACGTGAAATCGTTTAGAGGTAACCGGTCGGGGTCCACGCGGTCCGCCCAGGGGATTCGGTGGGCAAGGGACGGCCGCCCGTTGTGGGAGGATCCCCTCGCGGGACCCCTCGCGGGACCTCTCCCTGGGTGTCGCCGGCCCCTGCCGAGCGCACTTCCTCCGCGGCGGTGTGCCGTGACCGACTCTCGGTTGGACAGGAAAGGCTTGAGGCGAAGGTGGCACGCCGCCCCGACTGCGTGCTTCACAGCGCCTCCCGCCTGGACTTCGCCTCTTCGCCGCTTCCCGGGGCCGTGGGATCAGTGCCCTCTGCTAATACATGTGACTGGCACCTGACCTGAGCCTGCATGTGGAAAGAGATTGTCGCGGTTGTCGTAAAAGGGGAGAGATTGAGATTTATAACAAATGACTAAGCAGCTTCTAACATTTCATTTTAGCGAGCAGAATGAATGATGGAAGTAATGCATCACATGAATTTGTTCATTCAAAATGATTAAATGACTAAATCGTATCATTATTTTGGGTAATGTGTGTTATGTTAAGTGATGCCCACGGAAAAGAGGTGGTTGCAGGGGAGAGAGAAAACCCTCAGAGAGGCAACAAAGGGGAGCACTTCACTGCAGGGGTGGCTAAGAAAAAAGCCAACCAGCAGGTGAGACAGAAATGTTGCATTTTGATAAAGATGTGTAGGCTAATTGATGAATTAATCAGACTCATATTTTAGCCTACTACTGGCAGTGTTTCATAATTACATTACATTTAAGACAAGGAGCAGCCACAAGCCTCCTCCAGACGCTTCATATAGCCTGTGATTTTTTTTTTCCCCTGCGTGGTGGGGTTAGGTTGCCCTTTCTTCAGGTCAGAGCAAATGCCCCTCAAAATTCCTGTGCACGTCCCTGGGTGTCAAATTAATTTTGGTCCGGGGGCCATATCCAGCCTACTTTGATCCCAAAGGGGTTGGATCATGGCACTATATACCCCAAAAATAGCAATAAGTCCAAATCTATTTCAGAAGTCTTTTTTATTTGATGAACTTGTGAAAAGTGCTTATAGGATTGATTAAAGGAGGATGCTCAGAATGCATATATGAGGAATAACTTTGAAGTACTGCAAACTAATTAAAATAAACTAGCTGTTTTTTAAATATTTGTAAGACAGAAAAATATCAGATACCCCACCATTACAGCAAAATCACTGTGATATTTTTGTTTCTTTTGGATTGAAAATGTATTTCCAAGTGGGAGAGCAGGTTCTTTCAGGTTAAGCATTTTGAGTATCTATGGAGATCAAAATGTACCGTAAATTCAACCACTTAAATGCAGCACAGTATAATTTGCATAGGTGAATAAAAATCAGTAGGTAGGCACCAGATTCACTTCACTTTGGTGGATAAGGGCCGGTAAGAGTGTCCAGGCTAAAATAAAACGTCAGTATGTTTTGATGACTAGTTTGACTTTTCATTTTTCATCCACTGTGTTTGAGTGATTGTAAAAATATAATAACAACACTCATAATTATCAGATCAATTGGTAATAACATTACCTGGTACACTTATGACCGTTGAGGAATTAGTGCATTTGACCCATACCTGTCAGCAGTAACCCATCAGTTGTCTTGACTTAAAGGCCCTGTTATTTGAGCAAAACATGTCTTGCCCAGTACAGATACATTGGTTTTGTCCTGGTTCAGTCCTGGTTCATTCCTGGTTTAGTCCTGGTTTTGTCCTGGTTTTGTCCTGGTTCAGTCCTGGTTCATTCCTGGTTTAGTCCTGGTTTTGTCCTGGTTTTGTCCTGGTTCAGTCCTGGTTTAGACCTGGTTTAGATCTGCTTTAGACCTGGTTTATTCCTGGTTTAGACTTGGTTTAGTCCTGGTTTAGTCCTGGTTTAGACCTGGTTTAGATCTGGTTTAGACCTGGTTTAGTCCTGGTTTTGTCCTGGTTTTGTCCTGGTTCAGTCCTGGTTTAGACCTGGTTTAGTCCTGGTTTAGTCCTGGTTTAGACTTGGTTTAGTCCTGGTTTAGTCCTGGTTTAGACCTGGTTTAGATCTGCTTTAGACCTGGTTTATTCCTGGTTTAGACTTGGTTTAGTCCTGGTTTAGTCCTGGTTTAGACCTGGTTTAGACCTGGTTTAGTCCTGGTTTAGTCCTGGTTTAGACTTGGTTTAGTCCTGGTTTAGTCCTGGTTTAGACCTGGTTTAGTCCTGGTTTAGTCCTGGTTTAGACCTGGTTTAGATCTGCTTTAGACCTGGTTTATTCCTGGTTTAGACTTGGTTTAGTCCTGGTTTAGTCCTGGTTTAGACCTGGTTTAGATCTGGTTTAGACCTGGTTTAGTCCTGGTTTTGTCCTGGTTTTGTCCTGGTTCAGTCCTGGTTTTGTCCTGGTTTTGTCCTGGTTTAGTCCTGGTTTAGACCTGGTTTAGTCCTGGTTTAGTCCTGGTTTAGACTTGGTTTAGTCCTGGTTTAGTCCTGGTTTAGTCCTGGTTTAGTCCTGGTTTAGTCCTGGTTTAGTCAAAATGAGACTACATTTTGCACACTTTTAGATGTGCAGTCTACATCTAATTCTAAAGCATTTTTTTGTTTGAGAATAAGGCAGTGGGCTGTTAGCATGCTAGTGGTTGACAGCAAAACTCACCTCTAGACTCAAAAAGTCCTTATAGTAATACTACTGAATAATTGGGACACTAGGAATGTATAATTGAGGAATAACTTTGGACCACTGCAAAAAATCAAAATAAACGAGCTTTTTAGATGCAGCACAATATAATTTGCATAGATAGATGTCATTTGATTGGGAAGAAGGCACCAAACTCACTTCACTTTGGTGGATAACAGTGCCCAGGCTAATATAATACAATGCTGTTTTTCAAGGACTAGTTTGCTATTCAATTTTCATTTTCATCCATTGTGTACTGTCAAATATTGTAATAATAGTACAATTGGATAGCGACAGAAGCGGTACACACAGTCCAACACTAGAATTAGCAAACCTTTCATTACCCTAAATAACGTTACGCCTTTTCCACAACAATGACATCCCCAGATTGTCTAGAAAACACTGGGACACGAGGCGCCTGCTGCGATCAGACTCTTGAGGATAATGGGGCTTGACAAAAAAAGAAGAAAAAAGAAGAAAAAA
The DNA here is from genome assembly GCA_036785185.1 of Paratrypauchen microcephalus. Taxonomy (NCBI): domain Eukaryota; kingdom Metazoa; phylum Chordata; class Actinopteri; order Gobiiformes; family Gobiidae; genus Paratrypauchen; species Paratrypauchen microcephalus. The sequence goes on along the minus strand of JAVJIX010000080.1, from coordinate 3,482,697 downwards.
GGAAAGACTTCCTCGAGGTGAATAAGAAATGCAGACACACGCTGACGTTACATAGCATTGTACACGGGTAATTAATGAGTTTAACGATTCATATTGAGTAACATTTTTTGGAAATTTACAACCTAAAATTTGACATGTTAGACTTTAAGGCACACTGCTGCTAGCTGTTTGTCTCCATGGAAATGTTATTGCTTTGTCTCTAATGTTCCACAGTATAGATTAAACCTACCTATCACGAGGGAGACTAGCAGGTTACAGCACTACGCTACAGAACAATTCAGATCTGTCGAGCGTCACCTCTATTCACAGAAGGAATTGTTTTTCTGAGCAATAGAAAAACCTGTAATGATGCTAGAGGGATAGGTTTAATGTCATACCATGGAATATTCCAAGCCCAGCAATAACATCTCCATGGAGACATGTAGGCAGCAGACTATCCACAGGAAAAGTTGCGCAGTTGACCTTTAAAGATCCCATGACATGGTACTTCTTGATGCTTTTATATGGCTCCTTAATGGTTCCCTAATACTGTAAATGAATCCTTCTTCAAAATCAACACTCAGTGCATGAGAAACAGAGATAAGATGAGAAAGAGTATTTTTTCTCACTCTGAACACTCCATAATGGGCGTTGTTGTTTGAATGCAAATGAGGAGAAAAGACCTGGCCAATAGTAGAGGGTGGGGGCGTGGCCAAACGCTCTGGTCTCGCTCTGAGCTCTCAGCTGATCCATTTCCTTGTTTTTGCACGGGGGGAGAGATTTGAAGCGTTCCATTGAAAAATAAACACATTTCCACAGAAAATAAAATTAAACCACTGCTGTTCAAAGGTCCAGAGGCTCAGATAAAGGACTTCCGAGCCTAGAAACACTCGGACGTGCCTCCAGGCAAATAAAAAAACGTATTTCGCATTGCCTAGCGCATTCGCAGTCCAAACTCTCTGGGCGTGATTTACACAGACGCTGAGTACAGACAGACGGGGGTGGAACTGCATTTGCATTTCTTTTTTCGATCTGACGTCAATAAGGTGCCTTGTTCAAAATCGCCCGTTTGAGCTCCGATTTTTTGTAACGCAGAAAAGGATCGCAAATGCTCAGTTTAGACATTTCACAACTTTTAACCATGGGGGGGGGGGGGCTAAACAGGGTAGGGGAGCTCACATTAACGTTCAAAAACCTCAGAAAGTGAAAATTTCATGCCATGGGACCTTTAATATGATCATATATTTAGGAGATGTGAAAAGTAGTTCAACAGAACTTGATGACAGTTTAAAATTCAGTGGTGCGCTATGACAATTTTACCTCAAGGTTCTCGGTTTGATTTCTTGATTGGACCACCTTTGTGTATGGAGTTTGCATGTTCTTCCTGTGTTCATTTTATTATGTGCAGCTTTTAGTCATTTTATAATGGTGTTACCTCCACAGAAACATGCCTAGAGTTATGTTTTGTTTCATTTACACATGTTTGTGCAGTCCTTTATTATTAGTCTGTCTACATCTCCAAAGCTCAAATTCTAGGGCTAAAATTATACAAATGATTCTAGTGAATGTGTATGGAGTTTAAACACACAGTGGAGCAGTTCCGGTATTACCGCATGACATCACAAGGTGGAATAGTGTATTTTCTGTTTGAGAGCACTTAAAGGAGAATTAACATTTTTTTTTACAATCTGAGCCTTATTTCGGTAATAAAACAAGTTGTTTTACTCACCCATAGCACTTTGGTGTCATATGGAGCACTTCCAGAGATGTTTTAGATTAGCGATATCCGTAACGCGAGTTCTCGGGGTGCATGTTTGCACAAACTTTAGCACTTTTCAAATCATAGAAGCTCAATGTCTTAGTCTACACTGTCGTTTGAGTCAAAAGTGGCCTGTAATCCAAGATTTAGCCATAATTTACATGTTGCATTTCATGTTTGGGTAATAAGCTGTGACTCCGCACTTGCGCACTGGCGTCCTCATCTACTCGAAACTATGGATAAATCTCGGATTACAGGCCACTTTTGACTCAAACGAAAGTGTAGACTTAAGACATTGAGCTTCTATGATTTGAAAAGTGCTAAAGTTTGTTATTTGGAGACCGCAAACATGTGCCCCGAGAACTCACATTACGGAGATCGCAAATCTAAAACATCTCTGGAAGTGCTCCATATGACCCCAAAGTGCTATGGGTGAGTAAAACAGCTTGTTTTATTACCAAAATAAGGATTGTAAAAAACGTTAATTCTCCTTTAAATATGCAGGATCTGTGTATTAAAAATGTGTGAATGAAACAAAACACAACTCCAGTTTTTTGTTTATTTTTTTTCGATGAGGAAACTGCAATATAGGTCAACATTTCATACACTCAAAAGTTCTCACTCCAACAATCCCATTCTCCCACATTCTCAGCTTGTCAAACGTAATAATAAGAACATGACTACAGGTTTTTTGTCACTTCCAAACAAGCCACACTAGTCTAATCAAATTGTTTGCGAAGCCCTTGAGGTATGGGAACTCTACACCACAGTGACAATGCTTCAACCTAATCTCACCTTGTTCCTCCTTATTACATTTTGTGACACAATCGATAACTCTGCGTGTAATGGGGGTGGGGATCAACTGTGCTACCTGATTCAAGTCAAGACAGGGACTAAAAATAAACCTGATGAATAGTACACAAACGGCACACTTCCTGCGCTTGATTCGCTCCAGCTGAACATTTATCAGGTTATTCAAACACATTTCCTCCTCCCCGGCTCCTGGTTGATGGTGTGTGGAGATAAATAGATTGAATGGCAAACAGGAATGCCAAGACTGTTTAATGTTGATTTGAAAAAGGTGTTAATTAAATAGTGTTTGGGTTATCAGCGTTTGGTTGTTTAAGTGCTTTTATATGCACGAGGGCCCGAGAGACTGTGGAAAAATATCTAACATTCAGATAGTCCATGGCACATTTTTCACCTACCAAGATGTATGAAAATATTTGCAAAGACTAAAATACTTTTAAAGATTCTATAATACACAGAATTGACTCTTGAATAACTAATTATTATTATTAGTCTGTCTACATCTCCCAAGCTCAAAATGCTCTTTTGCACCTTTTGTTCAGTAGAGATTGGCAATTCCAGGGCTGAAATGGTCCAAATGATCCTAGTGAAGGAGTATGGAGATTAATACACCACATGGACCACCACATGACATCACAAAGAGTGTTTTCTGTTTGAGAGGAAATGCTTAGCCTAAATATGCAGGATTTGTGTGTTAAACATGAAACAAAACACAACCCCAGGTGTGTTTGTGAATAGAATATAATGTAGGATTTTTAAAATAGCACAAGAGTCACAGGTTTGTAGAGTTCTGAACTAAGAGTTAAAGGTCTCATGGCTTGAAATTTTCACTTTCTGAGGTTTTTGAACGTTAATGTGAGCTCCCCTACCCTGTTTAGCCCCCCCCCCCATGGTTAAAAGTTGTGAAATGTCTAAACTGAGCATTTGCGATCCTTTTCTGCGTTACAAAAAATCGGAGCTCAAACGGGCGATTTTGAACAAGGCACCTTATTGACGTCAGATCGAAAAAAGAAATGCAAATGCAGTTCCACCCCCGTCTGTCTGTACTCAGCGTCTCTGTAAATCACGTCCAGAGAGTTTGGACTGCGAATGTGCTAGGCAATGCGAAATGCGTTTTTTTATTGGCCTGGAGGCACGTCCGAGTGTTTCTAGGCTCGGAAGTCCTTTATCTGAGCCTCTGGACCTTTGAACAGCAGTGGTTTCATTTGATTTTCTGTGGAAATGTGTTTATTTTTCAATGGAACGCTTCAAATCTCTCCCCCTGTGCAAAAACACGGAAATGGATCAGCTGAGGGCTACAGCGGAGAGCGGAGAGTTTGGCCACGTCCCCACCCTTTACTATAGGCTAGCTCTTTTCTCCTCATTTGCATTCAAGCAACAACGCCCAGAATAAAGTGTTTGAGAGAGATATTTATGACTCTTTCTCATCTTATCTCTGTTTCTCATGCACTGAGTGTTGATTTTGAAGAAGGATTCATTTACAGTATTAGGGAACCATTAAGGAGCCATATAAAAGCATCAAGAAGTACCATGTCATGGGATCTTTAAGCAGGTTTTCTGGAAAATGACAACCCATGGAGTCAGGATATTTTTGTTCTCTACGGATGATATTTATTCACTTGATTTTTTTGAGCAAAATTTGTCCTGCCTCAGTACAGATAATATTGTATAAGCAGCTCTTGAGATCATAATAAGTTCACTGTGTATTGTCAAAATCGAATTATAAAAAAAAGTGTTTTATTGTCTAATAATCAAGAAGTGTGTGGTGAGCATGCTAATTGGTGTTGGCTTTACCCAGACGGCAAAACTCCGCTCTGGTCCAGGAGAGTTGTGAAAAGCACTTATAAACTCCCCGCTGTGAGTAATTGGGATGTTTGGAATGCATTAGACTGCATTAATAACTTTGGACCACTGCAAACAGTTTTAAATGAACTAGTTCTGTTTTTCATATTTTTAATAGAGTGAAACAATGTAATCCTTCACTCTACATTTTTAGGATGGTAAAAAAATAAAGAACAGTCTCTTTAAAACTGCACTGGGTATGATTTCTGTTGGTATCAATTATACCAGTGTTTAATGGGCCCATAGTTTGCTATTTTCTGATCTATGTTATGATGTTTCAATCACACATGTTTAAGATAAGATAAGATAAGACTTTATTGATCTCACATAGGAGAAATTTACTTGCCACAGTAGCTCCAGGCAGAGCCAGTTTGAACAAGAAAGAAAGTGCATGCAGGCAAGAATAAAATAAAATAAGTAATAATAATTAAAACAGTATATATATCAAAGTATGGAAAAAATATTGCACGTTTGGACTATACAGTGGAGTTATACAGTCTGATGGCGGTGGGGATGAAGGATCTGTGGTAGCGCTCCTTCTTGCACTGGGGGTGCCTCAGTCGGCTGCTGAAGGAGCTGCTCAGCTCCTCTACAGTCCGGTGCAGAGGGTGAGAGGTGTCGTCCATGATGGACATGAGTTTGGCCAGCACCCTCCTCTCAGCCACCTCCTCTACAGAGTCCAGAGGACAGCCCAGGACAGAGCTGGCCCTCCTGACCAGCTTATTAAGTCTCTTCCTGTCCCGCTCTGTGCTGCTCGGGGCCCAGCAGACGACAGCGTAGAGGAGAGCAGAGGCCACCACAGAGTCATAAAAAGTCTTGAGCAGAGGCCTGCACACTCCAAAGGACCATAATCCTGCATATTTAGGCAGGAGAGTTCTTCTCTCAAACCAAAAACACTCTGTCCCACCTTGTGATGTCATGAAGTAGTTGCTTTTTAGCTTTTGTTTAGTAGAGATTGGAAGTTCCGGACTGAAATCATCCAAATGATTCTAGTGAAGTTGTGTGGAGTTTAAAAACACAGTGGAGCACTTCCTGTATTATGACATCACAAGTTGTTTCCACTTTGAGAGAAGAACTCAGCCTAAATATGCAGAGTTTGTGTGTTAAACATGAATGAAACAAACACAACTTCAGGTATGTTTTTGATGAGGAAACAACATATCAGAAAGCAGATCAGACAATAGCGTAATATCGGCCCTTTAAAAAGACCAACAGCTCTCAGACAGTAGCTTCAGTTGAATATTTTATTGAGTCAGCACACATCTAAAAATAAGGAGATGGGCCCTGGATTACACAATGACTAAACCGACATCAGTGGTTGCAAGAGACTTTGTAGTATTGCTGCGTGTCCCAGTGGACTGAGTGGAGCTTTGATGAAATTTGAATAGTGCCAGCTATGCAAAGCGCTGTGTTCGAGGGCTTGGAACAGGTGATGGGGACACTTTCAATACAAGGCTGTTTTATGTAGCAAATAATATGACATCAAAGTTCAAAAGTTCAAAGTCAGCTTTATTGTCAATTCTGCCATATGTGTTCAACATACAGTGAATCGAAATTTTGTTTCTCTCTGGCCAGGTAGTGCAAAAAGACAGTGTACAAAATACAATATGAAGACAAAACACAACAAAAAACTATCTAAGACAGAGATCTAAGTTACAACTAAAGTCTACGGTCTAAAATCTTAAAACAGTGCAACATAATAAATAAACTATACTATATACAGATTTCCAAAGTGTGCAGTGTGCATCAAAAATGTGCAATGGAAGATACAGCAGTGACTTGGTCATGTGCAGTAGAATGTGCATAGGAGTTAAGATAAAATAAAAATAAATGTGCAACAGTAGTAATTCTAGTGCAGTAACAGGAGTAAACAACAGTACTAAAATTCCAGTAGTCAATGTGCAATAACAGTAGTAAACAACAGTGCAACGGGGGTAAAATTCAATAACAGGAGTAAACAACAGTACTAAAAATTCCAGTAGTAAATGTAAGTGTGCAATAACAGTAGTAAACAACAGTGCAACAGGAGTAAAATCCAGTAATAAATGTAAATGTGCAACAGTGCAACAGTAGTCCTTAGCAGCAGTTTTTTTTTTTTTTTTTTTTTTTTTTTAAAGTGTCTAGAGTGATAGGTCTTTTTATGGAATACAGGTTATGCCAATATGGGGGGTGGGGGGGGGAGATGGGTAAGGTGGGAGTTCGGGTGTGAGTTCAGCCTCCTGACAGCCTGGTGGATGAAGCTGTTTGAAAGCCTGGTGGAGTGGGCCCGGAGACTCCGGTACCTTCTCCCCGAGGGCAGGAGGCTGAACAGGCTATGTGCGGGGTGGCTCGGGTCACCCACAATGCTGGACGCTCTGCGGGTGAGCCGGGTGTTAAAAATGTCTAGGAGGGAGGGGAGAGAGACACCAGCGATCCTCCCAGCTGCATTCACTATGCGCTGCAGGGCTTTCCTGTTCTGTTCAGTGCAGCTCCCGTACCACACAGTGATGCAGCTGGTCAGGACGCTCTCAATGGTGCCTCGGTAGAAGGTGGTCATAATGGGTGGAGGGGCTCCAGCTCTCCTCAGTTTGCGGAGGAAATAGAGGCGCTTCTGAGCCCTCTTTGCCAGTGATACAGTATTCACTGTCCAGGAGAGGTCCTCACTGATGTGCACCCCCAGGAATTTGGTGCTGCTCACCCTCTCTACAGCAGCACCATTGATGGACAGTGGGGGGTGCTGGGTGGGGCCTCTCCGGAAGTCAACAACAATCTCCTTGGTCTTTTCAACATTAAGAAGGAGATTGTTATTGCTGCACCGTGTGTCATGTCATGTGACATGTGTTCATTATAATTTTCACAAAGGGTGTTGACGTAGAAATGAAATTCTATTTTGGTCTTTACTGACTCCTAAACATGCTTTTTGTCACTTTGGTTTTGTATTTTAGGTATTTAGAACTTCAGGGTCTTTATTACACTGTTTTCTGAGCTGCTACAATGTTGTTTTCACATCAAAACATACCTGCAGTCAGGGCCAGCCCAAGGCATAAGCAAGTCTTAGTCTTAGTCACACATAGTCTTCTTTCTGGAGTGTGTGCTAACAGGCTGATGTAATGTTTAGATTAGCATTCCTCTTGGGGTAATGGAGAGCTCTTCAGAACTTCAGAACGTGATAATGTTTGTCATGTAATGCCATGATACTGTATAACAGGGACGTGCACAGGAATTTTGAGGGGCAGTTGCTCTGACCTGAAGAAAGGGCAAACCAACCCCCCCAAAAATCACAGGCTATACGAAGCATCTGGAGGAGGCTTGTGGCTGCTCCTCGTCTTAAATGTAATGTAATTATGAAAAATTGCCATTAGTAGGCTAAAATATGAGTCTATTTAATTCATCAATTAGCCTACACAGTATCATCTCATCTTTATCACAGTGCAACATCTCTGTCTCACCTGCTGGTTGGATTTTCTTAGCCACCCCTGCAGTCATGTGCTCCCCTTTGCTGCCTCCCTGAGGGTTTTCTCTCTCTCTCTCCTGCAACCGCCTCTTTTCCGTGGGCATCACTTAACACATAACACACATTACCCAAAATAGTGATAAGATTTAGTTATTTAACCATTTTGAATGAAAGAATTCATGTGATGCATTACTTCCATCATTCATTCTGCTCGCTAAAACGAAAAGTTAGAAACTGCAGACATGTAGCTTAGTTTGCCTACCACAAAATTAGCAGCCTGATTATTTAGGCTAAACGTGGCAAACTGAACATGTATTTATGAACATTTTTATTCAATTCATAAACCTTCACGGTGATCATTTGTTATACATTTTAATCTCACCTTTTACGACAACGTCAAGGCAGTCAACAAGACAACCTTCAATCTTATTTTTTTCTCGATTCGTAAGGGCAACGTCAGTCCAGGAGGGCATAGGAGCAGTTGCCCGGGCAACCTGAGCAACCCCCCTGTGCACGTCACTGCTGTATAACTTCTATTTAGACGTGTCACGATAAATACTGTTTCAGCTTATCGTTCAACATATAATAAATAGAACAATACTTTTTGAGGGCCAATATTTATCTTTGCAGTAGTGGGAAATTTTTGGTTCTTTAGAATTATGAACAAAAATTAATTACACAAACATTACTTGGGTTAGGGTTGAATTTTGCCATTTCTTTTTACAGCTCTACAATACTTGACAATATTGTACATTTAGAATACTTTTGTGAATAATTCTGCTTAATGGTTTACTTTAAAGAGGCACTGTGTAACTTTTCAGGTTGAGGGTCCACTACCATGGAGATGCTGTTGTTTTGCCTACTATGTATCTTCCACAATATTGTACAGTGATAAAATACCCTTTAAAAACATGCATTCTAACTGTGAGTGGGGTCATCTCTTCACAGATCTCACTTGTAAATTGCCCTGGTGCTTGTTTCTGTTGAGGTTGAATAGATTAGGAATACTGGAGGTAAAGCAAATCTTCATGGAGACAAGTAACTGGCGGGCCCTCTATCAGAAAAGTGACACAGTGCACATTTAAATATTATCGTTTATCATCTTCATTTACTTCAGCAATATTCAAAACTTATTATTATGATGGGCCTAGTTCTATTAGCAACATGACCCACAAAGTCAGCAGTTTTAGATGCAAAATAATAATACTTAATCAGAAAACTTTTCAGTGTTCTCATGTTTTTGCTAGATCTGTGTTTGCAGCTCTTTGGCTCTCCCATGTGTAGATTAGCATATAACATTTGATTAGCTGCCAATTTTCTATCTTTCTATCCATCCTACTTCCTGTGGATGTCCCCCGGGGCCACTGGACGGCTCTATAATCCCCCCTCCATCTCTTTCTCCCCCGTCCCTCTCTCTCGCTCCCCCTGTTTATCCCCTCTCTCCTAGCACTTTCTCTCTCTTCCTCTATTTCTCCCCTGGGCCACTGGATGAACCCCCCCCCCCCCCCTCTTATTCTCCCCTCTCTCTCTCCTAGCACTCTCTTCCCTCTTTCACCCATCTCTTTCTCCCTCCTCTCTCTCTCCTTCTGTTTCTCACCTCTCTTCTAGCACTCTCTCTCCCTCTCTCTTTCTCCCCTGGGCCACTGGATGACCCCCCCCGTCCTCCCATCCCCTCTTTTTCTCCCTCTCTCTCTCCTAGCACTCTCTCTCTCTCTCCTAGCACTGTATTCCCTCTTTCTCCTCTCTTTCTCCCTCCTCTCTCTCTCCTTCTGTTTCTCCCCTGGGCCACTGGATGACCCCCCTCCTCCCATCCCCTCTTTTTCTCCCCTCTCTCTCTCTCCTAGCACTCTCTTCCCTCTCCTAGCACTGTATTCCTGCTTTCTCTCTCCTTCTGTTTCTACCTCTCTCTCACTCCTTCTGTTTCTCCCCTGGGCCACTGGATGATCCCCCTCCCATCCCCTCTTTTTCTCCCCTCTCTCTCTCCTAGCACTCTCTCTCTCTCTCTCCTAGCACTCTCTTCCCTCTTTCACCCATCTCTTTCTCCCTCCTCTCTCTCTCCTTCTGTTTCTCACCTCTCTTCTAGCACTTTCTCTCTCTCTCTTTCTCCGCTGGGCCACTGGATGACCCCCCCCCTCCCATCCCCTCTTTTTCTCCCCTCTCTCTCTCCTAGCACTCTCTCTCTCTCTCCTAGCACTGTATTCCCGCTTTCTCCTCTCTTTCTACCTCCTCTCTCTCTCCCCCTGTTTCTCCCCTCTCTCCTAGCACTTTCTCTCTCCCTCTCTTTCTCCCCTGGGCCACTGGTTGACCCCCCCCCCTCTTTTTCTCCCCTCTCTCTCTCCTAGCACCTCTTCCCTCTTTCTCCCATCACTTTCTCCCTCCTCTCTCTCTCTCCCTCTATTTCTCCCCTCTCTTCTAGCACTCTCTCTCCCCCTATGTTTCTCCCCTAGGCCACTGAATGACTCTCTCACTCCACCTTCCCCTCTTTTTCTCTCCCCTCTCTCTGTCCTAGCACTCTCTCTCTCCCCTCTTTCTCCCATCTCTTTCTCCCCCCTTCTCTCTCGCCCTCTCTTTCTCCCCTGGGCCACTGGATGACTCTCTCACCCCCTCCTCCCCTCTTTTTATCTCCTCTCTCTCTCTCTCTCTCTCTTAGCACTCTAGCTTTCTCCTCTCTCTCCCTCTTCCCCCCTCTTCTCTTCCTCCCCTCTCTGGCTCAAATGGGGAATTAAAATGTCGTGCATGCCGCGCTGTCTTTTGATCCTGTTTTCCTGTTCTTGTTTGTTGTCACCAAAAGCAGCCCCAGTGTCCCTTGGGTGCAGGTTTAAGAAACACCCACAAGTCTGCCACTGCTACATTCAAATTTGTGCTGTCAGACGAGTGATAAATGACAGAGGAGGTGAAATAATTTCATGTTGTTATCTTTTAATTAATCCAAAAATTATGGGCAGTGTTTGGGTAATAACAATTTAACATAATCTTGAGTTCAAAGAATGCTATACAGTACTTTTGAGTTAAAATGGCAACATGTTTTTAAAAAGATCCCACGAGCTTCTAATGTTTGCATTTAATTTGCATAATATGTCCTTTACCTTATCAAAAACAGGCATCAAAGGTTCTATATTATGCAAAATGGACTCTTGTGAGCTGTAAACCATGTTATAATATTGTTACCTCATCAAAAACTTACCTGGAGTTGTGTTTTGTTTCATCGTAATCCTGCATTATTATCCATCTACATCTCCAAAGCTCAAAATGCTCTGTTTCACCTGGTTTTAGGAAACGTCTATGGAATTTAAAAACACAATGAAGCACTCCCTGTATTCAAAACAATTTTCTGGAGATAGAAATATAGATAGAAGATCAGGAACAAAAAGACAGCTGTAGTAGTAAACTTGATACTTTTAGCGTAGAAAAGCACTTGGATAAGTATCGTGAACCAAATCTCAATTTTTAAAAGAACCAAATCTTTTTCTTTTAAATTTTTATGCATTTTCACACCGATTAACGCTGAGCCAACACAAGAATCAGCGCTGAAGCAGAGAAGAGAGATGTTTGTGTACAAAAAATAGATTTCACAGCCTAATAGCTATTCATTTTGTTAATTATTAATATCGTAGTGCAACATTTTATTTAGATGATGCATAATTCCAAACGCTGACTCTCAGTTTGAACCATTTCAAATAAATATGAGCCTTGGTCTTTTCTCTGGGATTCATTTGTAGATCAAATTAGTTCTCACATTGACTATTTATACGGCAGTCAGAAGACAAAGAGCCAGTTGTTGAACGTCTCTTTGAAATGAAAAGATCCAAAACGTTCTGGTCCCATTAAAAAGCTCAAAGTCCCATTACTAGGTCCTAATTTCTTTAGCACAAATGCAGGAGCGTCCACTTTCTAAACAAGGCAAAATGTCAAGAAGCTCAGTCTCTGAACTCTGAGCTAAAAGGGGCATACAGCTGTCCATTTGAGCTCCTTCTCCTAAATAGATTCACACCAGTGGCTCCCAGACTCTTGATCAGAATCCAGAGTGAATGGGGCTCCTCACACGTGTTTCAAATGACAAACCCTGCTGGGCTGATAATTACCCAACAGAACCACGCGGAGCATCGGTGTGGAATACGTATTATCTATTCGCTTTAGCAGGTGTGATCCTTTTAACTTCACACCCACTTAACAGCATTTACAACACATACATAATAAATGCATAATAAGACATTAGAGTTATGTAACATTTGTAATCTGCTTTGAGCATTCATTCAGCCAAGGCGGGTGAAATGTTTCTTTCTCAAGGACCTAAAGCCAGTAGGCAAAGTCAGGAGGGGATTGAGCCAGCCAATGTGCATACAGACTGAAGCCCGTTTGGACACAACCTGTACACAACCTTTGTACAGGTCAGGGCTGTGTTGAGGAAACAGTGGTAGAAGTGGTAAAGTTTGTCGATTGTCTTAAATCTATAAAGCTTGAAGGTGCATTTGTGGTTCAAATCCTGTTTTAGTCATTGTAAGAATATAACTAAAAAGGCATTGAACATCTCTAATGAACAAATCCTGCTTTAGCCAGTGTAGTTGTGTTCTTGGGTAAGGTTCATTTAAGGTTCTTTTTTTCTGTTTGTTTCAAGATTGTTTATTCGTTATATCCTCCTGGGACCCGAAGAAAAAAAGTGCATCTAAATTATTATTATTATTATTTAAATTTTCTATTTGGAGGTAAATGAACACCTTAGCATTTACATTTTGTTAATTTTATTTTTATTCATATTTTTGTAAGATATTTTTGAGATGTCCTCTGTAATGGACTGTAATAGTGTTAAAGGAAAAGTAACGTTTTTTTTAACAATCTGAGCCTTCTTTCGGCAATAAAACAAGTAGTTTTACTCACCCATAGCAGTTTGGTGTCAATTGGAGCAGTATCGCAGAACTTATGTTGAGCCGTTCTGTTCTACTAATGATCCCGTATCCGTTAGCGTGAGTGCTCGGGGCATCACTTTGCGGTGTCCAAATAACACAAACTTTAGCACTTTTCAAATCACAGAAGATCGCTGTGTCAGCGTAGACTTTTAGTGGATTCCAAAACGGCCTGAAACCCGATATCCAGCTATAGTTTCATTTGATGACGTCATCAGAGAGGACAGTGCGCATGCGTGAACTCAGCTGTTTTGGAAACACCGCTAGTCCGAAAGAAGCTAACACCGCTCTGAACTTTACTTTTCTGTTGCGATATCGGGTTTCAGGCCGTTTTGGAATCTACTAAAAGTCTACCCTGACACAGCGATCTTCTGTGATTTGAAAAGTGCTAAAGTTTGTGTTATTTGGACACCGCAAATCAGTGCCCCGAGTACTCACGCTAAAGTTCTGCGATACTGCTCCAACTGACACCAAACTGCTATGGGTGAGTAAAACTACTTGTTTTATTGCCGAAAGAAGGCTCAGATTGTAAAAAAAAATGTTAATTTTCCTTTAAAGCCATGTCAAGTTAACCTAAGCTAAACCTAACAAAAACATGTTTTCGGTCAGTTTTATAGTCGCCTCAAAAAGTTTTTAGAATCCTTTTTAATTTATTATTTATTTATGTATTTATTTATTTATTTGTTTGTTTATTTATTTATTTGTGTTTATTATTTTTTACATTTTATTTTTATTTTTTATGTATTTTATTTATATATATATTTTTATGTATTTTATTTATATATTTATTATTATTATTATTATTATTATTATTATTATTAATGTATTTATTTTATTATTATTCTTTTTTTTTATCATAGTGCAGCCACAAACTAGAGTCTATCTCAAAACTTAAAAGATGTCCACTATAAAGGACACAAATGAATGGGCGGGTCTCAGGAGGTTATGCAGGATCAACACAAGGTCAACAATGCAATGAAATGCTTAGGATCAGAAGAACCGCTGACTCGCTAAGATAGTCAAGAAGTACTAATAACATGCAATAATAGTACATGGTTAAAAAAAAGTGTTGCAAAAAGTGCAGGGGAAAAGGTAAACAATATAATAATAATTTTAAAAAATGCAATAAAATATTATAATGTGGTGTGTGAATGAGAGACTGGGTGGAGACCATAGCAGCAAAATAATGATACATGTATTTCAGCAGCGATGCGGTCTACAACATCTTAAACATTTCAAAGTATCTACCAGACTTTTAAAGGTTTCGTAGCTGCTAATTTGTCAAGCGTCTGAGCATTTTTGATTAAGCTAAGAAGCAGAAAGTTGTTTTGCTTAAAGAAAGTGCAGTTACAGAAATTGTAGCATCAACGATATTCATATTTAAAGTTGCGAATATCTTTATCAGATCCTGTTTACTCTTTGTATCAACAGTTTCTAACCATAAATTCAAAGCTTTTAGCAAATCCAAACAGCACACACACGCTGCAACGTTAACAATTATAGGTCCTTTTAAATGTTTCAAGCATATACGCATTCTTGATACCGCAACTTAAACTAAAATATTAAGTATATTAATGAATGTTCTATTTTTATAATCAAGTAAGCAATTAGCAGACTCTTCAATAATGCATTTCATAAGTTGTAATTGGCTCTGTTCCCCCTGTTTTGTCCCTTGTAGCAGCTGATAATGTAATAAAGGCCAATAATGTAATAAGGTCCACTAACGCAATAAATCTGGCCAATTTTAAATGTAATAAGCCCATAACGTAATAATAGCCAATAATGTAAAAACTTGCTTTATTACATTATCAGCTGGGTAACAGAAAAACATGTCATAATGTAATACTTCAATATTATTGCATTTCAACTCTTTACTTGTTCATTTTTGTGAGGGGAGCTGGACCACTATCCACATCCCTTGCCAGTACTTCAGTTGGTAGAGAGTTCGCCCACTGATCCAAAGATTGGCAGTTCGAATCCCGTTCTCTACATAAATATTATTGGTTGAGTGGTTAGATCGCCTGACCCCCCAGGTTTGTGCGATGCATTTCCAACAATTCCACAGATGGGCCAGACACTTGACCCACCTCACCCCCATTGTCTGCGTGCAATGACGTATGAATGATGAATGATGTGTGGGAACGGGTGAGTGGGTCCTTGATGTTCGAGTGCCTTGAAAGTATAACGCTATATAAACATGTTATTACATTATTGGCACAGCATTATTACATTATTGTCCAGTTATGTATGACATTATGGCTGTATTACATCTAAAACTGGCCAAATGATTACGTTATTGGCCGTATCACATGTAAAAATGATTATATTATTGGTTGCTACACCCCTTCTGCTGGATGTCAGGGTCCAGGGTTAAGGAGGATGGATGGGACACGTTGGCTGGGACCATGTTAGATCCAAACATCTGCTGTTTTCTTCACCACCCTGAGCCTCCCTCACAACTGCACAGGCCCAACTGGCAGCAGCACAATACATCTGTCTAAGCCACTGCCTTGTTCACACTCGATCACAAGGGATTACGCATTTGATTTTGATTTTCTGGGCAACGCGCACTATTTGATTATTTCAAGTGCAGCTCAGAGAATTGGGCAGTTGAATGTTGTTAGTAACTGTTAAAGGTGCACTGAACAACTTTTCTAGCGGAGGGGTCGTTACCTGCTTGTCTTCATGGAGATGTTATTGCTTTGCCTGGAATGTTCTATCTATGGTATGACTTTAAACATATCTATCTAGCATTTATTCATTACAGGTGTTTCTATTGCTCAAAAATACAGTTCCTTCTGTGAATAGGGGTGACTCTCCACAGATCTGAGTTGTAATATAGCATAGTGCTGTAACCTGCTTATCTACTGTATAGTAAGTTTAATATGTACTGTGGAAAATTCTAGACAGAGCCATAACATTTCCATGGAGATAAGCAGGTGGGTATAGCAGATTTTTATCATTCTCTCATTTTGACTTAAATTGACTGGATTATAACTATTGTAAATAAATTATAATTTCACACAAATCAAAAAGCAGTTTGTGTTTTCGTAAAATGAGTACTCTAACCTGTCATAGGCACTTTAAACTTCAGATGCCCTTCCATACCAAGACTGGAATGGACAAATGGGAGTGTGTGAGAAAGCAGTTCTTATCACAAAAACTAAAACATAACAAAAAATAGCGCATATCAATTATCGTTGAGTTACTGAAAAACTTCAAAAATAAGTTAGCTGACTATTACTGTAAAAAAAAGCTGACTATTACTGTAAAAAAGTCTGTCAGGTCAGAGGTCAAAACTTGCCTATGCCAGTAGTCTGCTCGATGTTGCAGGAATATTAATGCTTATGATTTTGTACAGACCCTCTGATGTTTTGCTTCCCTTTGGCCCTCTCTCTCTCTCTCGCTGTCTGTTGAGATGACCTGTCCTGCTTTCTCACGCTCAGAGACTCAGCTACAGATGTAATCAGAGCTGGATCGGGTTATTAATGACTTTGGGGCTAGTGGAGAATTGCTCGTGTGCCCGTACAACAACACTGACAGCTCGGAGACTATGGCCTTACAATTTGCAGGCGGCAGATGGAGACCCACAGGGACCCCCATATCTCTAAAGTCAGTGTTTTTATTTGTCTTGAGACAGTGGATAAGGAACTATGAAAACTATAGGGGTTTAGTGATGTATGTTTTGACTACCAACCCAGTGATTGATGGATGACTTGCTTAACCTCCTGTGCCACCATCATATGACGGAAATGACAAAATGTGACTTAGAGAACTGTTAATGCTGCAATACTGTGCATGTAGTTTGAGCCATATTAATGGCTAGAATTAATTAATTTGAGCTAAAAACATAGACTCTATATATACGTTCAAAATAGTAAGTGTTCATGGGGGCAATTCTGGACCCATCCACTCTGTTGCCATTTGACTTTACACTGGAAAACCGCCACCCCTGTGAGCCTTGTCATTTTGGTCTTAAAGGTCCCATGGCATGAAATGTTCACTTTCTGAGGTTTTTGAACGTTAATGTGAGCTCCCCTACCCTGTTTAGGCCCCCCTTTCCCCCATGGCTAAAAGTTGCAAAATGTGTAAACTGAGCATTTGCGATCCTTTTCTGCATTTGAAAAAAAGGCAGCCCAAACGGGCAATTCTGAACAAGGGAAATTTCTGACGTCATACTCGCGGGAAAATGCAAATGCAGTTCCACCCCCGTCTGGATGTCTACCCACCATCTCTGGAAATTTTGCCCAGAGAGTTTGGACTACGCAATGCGAGATGCGGTCTTTTATTTGCCTGGAGGCACGTGAGAGTGTTTCCAGGCTCGAATGTCGTTTATCCGACCCTCCGAACCTCTGAAACAGCAGTGGTTTAATTTTATTTTCTGTGGAAATTGTTTATTTTTCAATGGAAATCGTCTCATAAACGCGGAAGTGGGGCCAGCGCACATCGCACCGCTAAACAAGGAAAGAGCGGAGAGTTTGGCCACACCCCCACCCACTGCACTGGCCTGTCTCTGTCCTTCTCATTTGCATTCAAGCAACAACGCCCAGAATAAAGTGTTTGAGAGAGATATTTTTGACTCTGACTGTGTTCATGAGGCTTTCTCATGCACTGAGTGTTGATTTTGAAGAAGGATTAATTTACAGTATTAGGGAACCATTAAAGATCCCATGACATGGTACTTCTTGATGCTTTTATATGGCTAGAAAAGAGCTGGCCTATAGTAGAGGGTGGGGGCGTGGCCAAACTCCCCGCTTTAGCTCTCAGCTGATCCATTTCCTTGTTTTTGCACGGGGGAGAGATTTGAAGCGTTCCATTGAAAAATAAACACATTTCCACAGAAAATAAAATTAAACCACTGCTGTTCAAAGGTCCAGAGGCTCAGATAAAGGACTTCCGAGCCTAGAAACACTCGGACGTGCCTCCAGGCAAATAAAAAAACGCATTTCGCATTGCCTAGCGCATAAACAGGGTAGGGGAGCTCACATTAACGTTCAAAAACCTCAGAAAGTGAAAATTTCATGCCATGGGACCTTTAAGGTGCATCAAGAAGTACCATGTCATGGGATCTTTAAAATGTTAACCCACTCTACATGATCCTGGTGTTTTTTTTTGTTTGTTTTTTTACGTTATTTTGTCCGTAAACACATTCCCGTTTCTAATAAGGGAACTCAGCTCTAAATTCTCTCCTATATATAAATGCTAGTCTTGTGAGCATCACTTTTGAGTCATACTTGTTCAATGCTGCATTAAAACTGGTGCTTTTTCTTGTAGCCAAGGTTTTGTTAACACAACTTTTATCCTTGTACTACTTCACAAACCTCAAATGTGAGACCATGCAGTCTCCACAGAGCCGTCATGCTGGTATTCATTATTATACACTTTGAGCATGCCGCTGTATTTGTGTATCCGAGACATCAAACAGCATTCATGACTCAACTCAAGGTTAATTGTCGACAAGTGTTTTATGTTTATTCTCAAACAGTCAGGTCCTTGTCACTGACTTTGCATCTGACTCACTGGTGAACGCTGCTGCCATGGCAACCATTTAAATGACACCCACAAGACATGACCGTCTGACTTTGACATGGTCGGAATTTACAAAAGTAGTGGTGGTTTTCAGATTCTCGGATCTGAGGATGCCATACTCTCACAGAGGGGAGATGTAGAATTGATCTATATAGGGGAAGGAAAATGCATTGATAGGTTGAAGAAGTGTTACTATAGATGCTGTTAGGATCAAACTATTATTTCCAACATAGTGAATTTCTGGATTTAAAAAAAAGGTGGTGAAAAGTAAGTATAAAATATGTTTAGAATTCCTCAGTCGTCCAGGTAGAATCCATGGCAAAAGGAGAAATAAAATTGCTCGACTGGACAAAAGTTTATTTGGTTGAATATGTTTCGCAGCTCATCCAAGCTGCTTCTTCAGTTCTGGTCAGACGCTGGTGGACACTGCCTATATCTGCCCTTCGCAGTGTCCTCAAAGTGGCCAAAGTACAAAATACAATACAATACAATGTTAAGGTATCTGTACTTTACTTAAAGGTGCACTATGTAACTTTTTGGTTGGGAATCCATCACCTGCTTGTTGGATGTGTCATTGCTCTGCCTGGAATAATCCACAGTATGACATTAAACAGCTCTACCATACATTTATTCAATTACAGGTGGTTTTATAGCTCAAACAAACATTCTGACTGTGAGCGGGCCTGCCTCTCCACAGATCTAACCAGTAAACTCCACTGTATAACTCCACTATATAGTCTAAACGTGCATTTTTTTCTGTATTCTCTTATTTATTTATTTTATTATTATTACTTATCTTGTCTGCCCGCACTTTTTTGTTCTAACTTTCTTTGCACTAAACTGCCTGGAGCTAATGTGGCAAGTGAATTTCTCCTGTGTGAGATCAATAAAGTCTTATCTTATCTTATCTCTTATCTTATCTTAAACTGCATTGGTTGAGTAAACAGCATCTTGCATCTGTTGTAAACCACGTAATCCCAGCGCGCTGGCGAATCAGTTACGCTAGAAGCGTAGGGACTTTGATTGACAATCTAACAGCCAATAGATAACGAGGTAGCCTCATTATCTATTGGCTATATACCTATTAGTTTATCTGGCCCGACCACGTCCACAGTTGAAGGATTTTCATTCTTTTTTGGTCATCATAATTACAAGGCTGCTGGATCTCTATAATGCTATCATTGTCATTTTGAAACAAAAACAAATCCTCCATACAACCTTTAAGTACATTTTTAAATACTCTTACTTTTACTTGAGTAATATTTTGCCCCTGTATCTGTAATTTAACTTTTAATTAACAAAATAATTAATGTAAAAGTACTATAATGAAGTGAAGATTTAACTGAAGTCATCTTTTTCTTCTGGAACTGAACAGTTTATTGCAAAAGAAAGACCTGCTTGTGTCTGTTACATATCTATAATCTAAACACCCGTGTGTCATTATGATTATGAGGATCATTATTAACGTGAGAAAACTGCAGTTCCTAATGGGAGCTGATGTTGCTGTAAAGATCATCACAACAAAGAGTCAGCATCTCTGATAGATAGCTGGATAGCGAGCAACAGATTTATTTTCATTTGTACCAAAATGACTACACAGTGCTTCGAAATCCTGCACGTATCACTGATTAAGAAAATAAAACCGGAGAAAGAAATAAGTACGGAGCAGTGGAGGTGAAAACGGGGGTTGTTCATCTATATGGTGTCTTGAAAATTAAAGATTAAAGATTACTCAAACATGCACAAAGCTCTCCAAATATAACTTTGGCTGAGTAAATGGTGAGAGGAAACAACTATACCATTTTTAGAAGTTCTAAAAAGTACTGCAGTGAAGTTAAGGACAGATATTTCTTATATATGATTTCTTATATATATTATATTATGATATTTCTTACCTTTCATGTTATTGTTATTAGAAAATAAATACATTGAAAACTGTGGTATTTCAAATTAAAACAAAGTGTGAAGTACATATTTGTACTTTATGTGCCAGATATAGTATTGTGTCCTGATATAGTATTGTGGATGGCTGTGCCAGGCTAGTAATTTCTACTACACAATGAGGCCTGCTGTGGTGATTTTGGTCCGGGACATACAATTCTGTTATATGGCCTACCCGACCCCGGCCCCCCATCACAGTCAGGAGCGATAATGTGGCCCCCAGATATAGCACATCGCCGTATGAAATCACCATTCAGTTTTGTTATAGCTGTCAGTGCATTCTTTAGTGAAGACACTTCCTACTTTGCTTTAGAAATCGTGGAATCAGGGTCAAGGGTCCTCAGCATTAGATATGATCGGTGTATTAAGTATGATTGCAATTTACCTTTTTGTGCTAAAGAATGATAGCTGAATACTGGTATCTTTCAACGCATGAAAAAGGTCCAAGTTTTCGTTTACAGGTGCGATGTTATTTGGCACGAATGTTTGATCACATCATTCAAATTCATGTTCTTACCCGGAAGCATCCCAAGATTGAACAGCACCCAAACCTACACTCTCCAAATGTATATTGTGCCATAAACAACACTACCTTGCAGATTCCCTTCTGTTTTTCTCTAATTCAATGAAGAGAAATTACCAACAGACATGCCATTTGCATATAATGCTCCGAGCTGAGATTCGGTTTTATTAAGTTATTACAGTGCAAAATGAAAGATGGCCAGCTTCAACTCCTATAAATTCTCAACCAGGCCTGTCATGGTAATACATTTTGAAGTACGATATATTGTTGAAATAAATATAGACGATGAGACAATAATATTGAAACAAAGTAATGCCACTGACACAATGAATTAAACAGATTAGTTTAATATAGGGCTTTTTTGGACACGCCATACTAGGCAATGTAGGTAAAGTGTCTTGCCTAAAGACCTAACAACAGTATTTTGTCACTGGTGCCCCACTATGGAACCTGATTTTCCCAGTGGTCTCCCATCCAAGAACTAACCAGGAGAGATCTGACGGGATCAGGTTTTGATAAGTTGCCAGTATGGCTACAATAATCAGACATCAGAAAAAACATACCTCCCCCAAAACGATTCTAAATGTACAACACGTTTAAAAAAAAAACACAACCACAACTGTAATAAATAAATGGCAGAATGACAACTCACCCTTATGTAACAGACAACCCTATGTCCTGTCAATCATCACACCATCTTTGCACTGTTTTCTTCTTCAGACCTCTTGTATATAGATTTTTCTTTCTATATTTTATTTTTCCTTGTACATATACATTCATCTATTTATACCTTATTTGACACCAGTCTCTTGCTATTCTTGCTATTATTACTTTTTTTAAAAATGTATTATTACAATTTATATATTTTTTGTCTTTGTTATTATATTATATTGTGATGAGTGAGCTACTGTGTGCGAATATTTTCCCTTGTGGATCAATAAAGTTTGTTTAAGTCAAAGTCTAATATAGTAATTAATAGTCACTTTTTCCACACAAAATTACAAGTTACTGAAGATGCTAATGTTTGTCGCGATGCTTATCGAGCGGCAAAACACGGAGCTTGTCAGTGTTCACGATCAGCTTCATTGATTGGGGCGGAGAATAGTTGGAAGGTATTGAACGAAGTGGGGATTAGAGTTATTAAGAAAAGAGAAGGAGGCAAAATTGTTCAGTAAACCAAAGATAATGACAGAGATCTGTGTAAAGAGACAGGAATGGGTCTCCTGAGGTGCAAGAACATTTAATATTATTTACTGAACTGGATAATGATTCAACACGTATATTAGTATATAAAAGGTTATTAGGTATACGAAAGGTTAGCATAAGGTAGATGTTATTGATACATTGCAGCTGATATAACATTCCTTGGGGAAGTGATGCTAACTTTAGGCACTGCTCTATCTGAGGCTTTAATCTGATCTTTGTTTTAAAGGTCCCATGGCATGAAATTTTCACTTTCTGAGGTTTTTGAACGTTAATGTGAGCTCCCCTAACCTGTTTAGCCCCCCCCCCCCCATGGTTAAAAGTTGCGAAATGTCTAAACTGAGCATTTGCGATCCTTTTCTGCGTTAGAAAAAATCAGAGCTCAAACGGGCGATTTTGAACAAGGCACCTTATTGACGTCAGATCGAAAAAAGAAATGCAAATGCAGTTCCACCCCCGTCTGTCTGTACTCAGCGTCTCTGTAAATCACGCCCAGAGAGTTTGGACTGCGAATGCGCTAGGCAATGTGAAATGCGTTTTTTTTATTTGCCTGGAGGCACGTCCGAGTGTTTCTAGGCTCGGAAGTCCTTTATCTGAGCCTCTGGACCTTTGAACAGCAGTGGTTTAATTTTATTTTATGTGGAAATGTGTTTATTTTTCAATGGAACACTTCAAATCTCTCCCCCCGTGCAAAAACAAGGCAATGGATCAGCTGAGCGCTCAGAGCCGAGAGCGGAGAGTTTGGTTACGCCCCCACCCTCTACTATAGGCCAGCTCTTTTCTCCTCATTTGCATTCAAGCAACAACGCCCAGAATAAAGTGTTTGAGAGAGATATTTATGACTCTTTCTCATCTTATCTCTGTTTCTCATGCACTGAGTGTTGATTTTGAAGAAGGATTCATTTACAGTATTAGGGAACCATTAAGGAGCCATATAAAAGCATCAAGAAGTACCATGTCATGGGATCTTTAACATAATCTGACCCAAAAAAAAGATGGTTTAGCTAGAACTACAACAGGTACCATGAATGCTCATATTGATCACAGGGTGCTGAATTTGTATTTGTACTTTTTCTTGAGTTTTCAGACAATCTTAAACCTTCTTGACAATGTTTGCTTTGTGCCATCATGGTAACTGCTGAATATTTCACTATACAGATACATGCTCCTCCACCATTTGGACTCGCTCCTCCACCATTAATGGATTTAAATGTTTAAAAAAAACTACTAACCGAGATAACACGAGAGCATTGACCAGAGGAGACTGGAACATACAGAGACGCAGGACCAAATTTGGCCAAATGGGGACGTCTATCAGAGGATCACAGTCATGGAACATGTTACCTGCCCGTGTCAGGAGCTGTGGGTCCTTCTCAAACTTCAAAAACACTCTGAAACATTGGTTGAAAAATAATCAAACATGCTCTCACAGGTAGATGTTCTTCTTCCTGGGGCCTCTTAAACTCAGAGAATGGACTATTGTGGTGAAGTTGCCGCCATGTCTATGTGCACTTCTGTCTCTTCTATTCTGACCAGCCTTAGGACAACGGATGTAAAGTAGCTATTGTGCTAATTCCGGCATATTTACATTGATGCTGTTTGTTGACATGTTGATTAATGTGCATTGTCCTAAAATAAAAAAATAAATAAAAGTAGACCACCACCAGCTTAAAGGAAAAGTAACGTTTTTTTTTTTTACAATCTGAGCCTTCTTTCGGCAATAAAACAAGTAGTTTTACTCACCCATAGCAGTTTGGTGTCAATTGGAGCAGTATCGCAGAAGTTATGTTGGAGCCGTTCTGCTCTACTAATGATCCCATATCCGTTAACATGGTGCTCGTATCATATGCTCGGGGCATTACTTTGCGGTGTCCAAATAACACAAACTTTAGCACTTTTCAAATCACAGAAGATCGCTGTGTCAGGGTAGACTTTTAGTGGATTCCAAAACGGCCTGAAACCCGATATCCAGCTATAGTTTCATTTGATGACGTCATCAGAGAGGACAGTGCGCATGCGTGAACTCAGCTGTTTTGTAAACACCGCTAGTCCGAAAGAAGCTAACACCGCTCTGAACTTTACTTTTCTGTTGCGATATCGGGTTTCAGGCCGTTTTGGAATCTACTAAAAGTCTACCCTGACACAGCGATCTTCTGTGATTTGAAAAGTGCTAAAGTTTGTGTTATTTGGACACCGCAAAACAGTGCCCCGAGCACTCACGCTAACGGATACGGGATCATTAGTAGAACAGAACGGCTCAACATAAGTTCTGCGATACTGCTCCAATTGACACCAAACTGCTATGGGTGAGTAAAACTACTTGTTTTATTGCCGAAAGAAGGTTCAGATTGTAAAAAAACGTTAATTTTCCTTTATTGTCATTCCAATGTATCAATAGGTTGGGTCCACTTGACGTCACAAAATTTTCAAATTCAATTCAATTCCAAAGTAGAATTGGAGAAAATTTGAATTCTCTGGTTGAATTTTCTGTTATTACTGATCCAATCAACACCAAACAAAAAACATTATCTCTGTTAGAAGAAATAAAACAAGAGTGAAATTATGTTTTCACAATATCTCCAGAAAGTGACAAGACAAAAGATTGCTGTCAGATGAAAATTCATGTATTAAAATAAGCCAGTTCCTCACAAATAATCATTAGTTTCAACATTTGTGGGTCAGATGATTGGAAATTCCTTCCATAGAGTTATATAAAGGCTCCTTGTCTGCAACTGAAATCATGACCTCATCAAATTATACAACGTGAATAAAACATATTGCAGAGAATGTCGTGGTCTTTCAGAAGTTCTATGCAATGAAATATGTACAGTGATACCTCACCTTACGAAAGACCCATCAAACGAAAATTTCAAGTTACGAAACACCTTCACGTTAAATTTTTATCTCTAGATACGAAAGAAAATTCAAGTTACGAAACGCGAAATCTCAAAAATTCAAATAATGCGCGCTCAGCCACACACATTATACGCATTTCTCAGACTGAATTTAAACTTTTCTCACATTTGTCTCTCGTTTAAACACTCAAACTTTCATAGATTTTCAACAAAATTATTAATAGTGAAGTGTGGGGGGAAGGGGGAGGGGGGAGAAGACTGCGCGCGGACACGTGTGATAGCGCAGCATGACCCGGCGCGGGGCTGCCAGCAGGTCTAGACCTGGACTAAACCAGGACTGGACTAGAACTAAACCAGGACTAGACCAGGTGGATTAAAGCGCTGCGCGCGGGTCTATTTCCTGGTTTCGTTTCGAGTCACGGCTGAGGCGAGCAGCGAGGGGGACCGCACGCAGTCTGAGCGCATGAACGAACGCATGCAAGAGCCGCGGTGGTCTAGACCAGGTGTAGACCACCGCGGTCTAGACCGCAAAAACACAACATACCTGGTCTACACCAGGTCTAGAGGAGGTCTAGAGGAGGCACGGTTTGAGCACGGGTCTCGTTCATGCGCTCAGACTGCGTGCGGTCCCCCTCGCTGCTCGCCTCAGCCGTGACTCGTTACGAAACCAGGAAATAGACCCGCGCGCGGTGCTTTAATCCACCTGGTCTAGTCCTGGTTTAGTCCAGGTTTAGTCCAGGTTTAGACCTTGGTCTAGACCTGGTATAGTCCACGTTTAGTCCTGGGTCTACAGTCTCTACGCAGAACACAATGTTACACTATAAAAAAAGTTACACTATAAAAAAAAAAAACTTGGATCGGGGCCTTGGAACGAATCAGGCTTTTTCCATTGAAATAGCTACTCAACTTACGAAAAATTCATGTTACGAAACCACTTCTGGAACGAATTAATTTCGTAAGGTGAGGTACCACTGTATATGTATTCACCACTATCCTCCTCCAGCAAGTACATAGATGACTTTTTTATTCCTTTCAAGCTCACATCACAATTTATTCATTCTTTTCTAAAGCCAAAATTTCATAATAAATAAATTCAGACATATTCCACTTTACAGCACCACTCACAGTGGTGAGTAAAACATGCATAAACCCTTCAGTTGCTGTTGGTAACATCCTGACACTGTGTGATTTAAATAAACATGAGCATAGGGTTTACTGCTTGTGCACACCTGTATCCACCACTGCATCTCATTCTCAAATCCATTTATAATTCAATATTCGCCGAAGCCAGATGATGTGCTGTATGATCAACAGCCTATTGAAGAACTAACCGCCCCCATGCACCACTGGATAACTAGCTCCCCAAGTCTCATTGCAATTTTGTCAAACTGGTGAGTGATTTGCTTATGATTCGGCCTCGATGTGCTTCGGGCTGGCTGTGTACTCTATATTACTTCCCAGTCCTCCTCCCTTTCACAGACCACCTGATCGCATGGCAGAGTAAGCGTCTATTCTCCCACTCGTTTTTGCTTTGGGGTCAAATCTCAGACTCAGCAGTAGCGTCCTTCTCTTGTATTCCATTTGAAAAGTTGAACAGTGCAAGTAAATAATAAGTCCCATGTTGAGAAGATGGTTAAATATATAAATGAGCTAATGCCTACACAGGGTAAAGTTCATCAACTAATGAGAATGTTTGGAATAACATTGCATATTTTATATTTAATTTATGGATATATGCAACCTTCATTTAATTACATGTAGAGCTTCCAAGTAACAATGGACCTTTATGTTGTTTTTTTCATGCCCGATACTGATTGTTTAGAATATAGGACAGCTGATGGCCGATAAGCTCTGCCTATATTTTTGTCCTATACTGTATGTAGTGCAGACTTTGGATATTTTTCCCCAGTTTATCATATTTAAATTTACTACAGCCCTTTTTACCACAAACCTATAAGCAGTGGTGCAAGAACTACTCAATTTCATTACTTAAAGATTCCATGACATGGTACTTCTTGATGCTTTTATATGGCTCCTTAATGGTTCCCTAATACTGTAAATGAATCCTTCTTCAAAATCAAAACAGTGCATGAGAAACAGAGATAAGATGAGAAAGAGTCATAAATATCTCTCTCAAACTCTTTATTCTGGGCGTTGTTGCTTGAATGCAAATGAGGAGAAAACAGCTGGCCAATAGTAGAGGGTGGGGGCGTGGCCAAACGCTCCGCTCAAAGCTCAGAGCCCACAGCTGATCCATTTCCTTGTTTTTGCACGGGTGGAGAGATTTGAAGCGTTCCATTGAAAAATAAACACATTTCCACAGAAAATAAAATTAAACCACTGCTGTTCAAAGGTCCAGAGGCTCAGATAAAGGACTTCTGAGCCTAGAAACACTCGGACGTGCCTCCAGGCAAATAAAAAAACGCATTTCGCATTGCCTAGCGCATTCGCAGTCCAAACTCTCTGGGCGTGATTTACAGAGACGCTGAGTACAGACAGACGGGGGTGGAACTGCATTTACATTTCTTTTTTCGATCTTGACGTCAATAAGGTGCCTTGTTCAAAATCGCCCGTTTGAGCTCCGATTTTTTGCAACGCAGAAAAGGATCGCAAATGCTCAGTTTAGACATTTCGCAACTTTTAACCATGGGGGGGGGGGGACTAAACAGGGTAGGGGAGCTCACATTAACGTTCAAAAACCTCAGAAAGTGAAAATTTCATGCCATGGGACCTTTAAGTAAAAATACAGACACCATAGCAGAAAAATACTCAAATAAGAGTAAAAGTGTCATATCAGAAAATGTACTCAAGGAAAAGTATGAAAGTACCAGTTTAAAAATGTACTTTGAGAGTAAAAAGTAAAAGTATTTTTTACAGATTGAGATCTTATAAGGCTTCTTATGTACTGATTTTGATACAGATTTGTGCCAAATATTGTTCACTGCAGCTGTTTTTATTTGTGTATTTTTATTTGTTAAAACAAAGCCCTCAGCCTTTTGAGCAGGTCTCAACAATAATGAAAAATACTTTTGCTTTTCAGTCCAGTTAAAAATGTAGTGGAGTAGAACATATAGATACTTGCTCTCGGATGTAGTGAAGTAAAATGAAAAAGTATCAACTTTAAAATGCACTTAAGTAAAGCACAGATACCTAAAATGTATACTTTAGTACCTGTTACCTTCCACCACTGCCTATAAGAGAGTCATGTTCTGTGCATGTATATAAAGTGTTAAAACTTTGTGTGCACACTTTTGACACCAGTTCAGCCAAAACAAAATATCACCCTATGCTGAAGATTCGAGGCTGATAGCTGATACACTAAAAAGTACAAATATTTGCCAGTGATATCAGTCAGCCTATATATCGGTCTATCTCTACTTGTTGAGCTGGTGAGCTTCTAGTTTGTGGTTCAATACACTACCACTGCTGTTAGCTCTTAGAAGATTAATAGACTATTTGACTATTGACTATTTAATAAGACTATTTGAGCCACTTCCCTCTGGCAGGAGGCTACGGTCCATCGGGACCAGAACCTCCCGTCACGTTTCTCACCTCTTTCCCGTTTCTTTCCCTCTGCTGTTGGACTCATGAACAATTCATAACATCTGCACAAAGCTGGACACTTTATATCACTTTATATCACTTTATATCACTAGTCACTTTAATTACGTCATGTTTGCGCTACTGTTCTGATGCTGCTCATCTGGACCTTTTTGTTATTTGGATTGCTTATTATTTTTTACTATATTATAGCTATATTTTAGTTATTATTATTTAGTGTCTATACTCTAGTTATTACTATTATTATCTAGACGCCAGAGAAACAAAAGACCGAAACCAATGAGATAGTTCCGGAAAGTAGTTAGCTAGTTAGCTCCTCCCTACAGCAAGATATAAGCAAGTGTCTTACCAGTATTCTTATTAGAGCTGACGAAGCCTCTCGGATGAGCGACGAAACGTTTTCAACCAAACAAACTTTGTCCAGTTGACAAATTGAACTTCTCCTTTTATCATTATTATTTAGTGTTTTATGTTTGCACCTTATCACCGAGACAAGTTCCTAGTTTTGTGAACTCTGTTCACTTGACAATGGCAATAAAAATCTTTCTGATTCTGATTCTGATTCTAATATTGGGCCATATTCTAACACATATGGATATGCATAGAGGCTTCTGTCCATCTACTACGTTCTTCTGTCTGTATTCTGTGTATGTGGATTAAAATATCAATGGAATGATACATAAGCCAACCATTGGGGGCAGTAGTGAACACAGCTCAATAGTGGAGGCTAAACTTTTTTAAAGATCCCATGACATGGTACTTCTTGATGCTTTTATATGGCGCCTTAATGGTTCCCTAATACTGTAAATGAATCCTTCTTCAAAATCAATTCTCAGTGCATGAGAAAGACCCATGAACACAGTCAGAGTCATAAATATTTCTCTGGAACACTTTATTCTGGGCGTTGTTGCTTGAATGCAAATGAGGAGGACAGGGACAGGCCAGTGCAGCGGGTGGGGCGTGGCCAAACTCGCCGCTCTTTCCTCCACGTTTTTGCGTGGAGGAAGAGATGAGAAGCGTTCCATTGAAAAATAAACACATTTCCACAGAAAATAAAATTAAACCACTGCTGTTTCAGAGGTTCGGAGGCTCGGATAAAGGACATCCGAGCCTGGAAACACTCTCACGTGCCTCCAGGCAAATAAAAAAACGCATCTCGCATTGCGTAGCTCGTTCGTGGTCCAAACTCTCTGGGCGTGACTTCCAGAGACGGTGGGTAGACATACAGATGGGGGGTGGAACTGCATTTGCATTTTTCCCCGAGTGTGACGTCATAAAGTCTCCTTGTTCAGCATTTCCCGTTTGGGCTGCCTTTTTTTCAAACGCGGAAAAGGATCGCAAATGCTCAGTTTACACATTTCGCAACTTTTAGCCATGGGGGGGGGGCCTAAACAGGGTAGGGGAGCTCACATTAACGTTCAAAAACCTCAGAAAGTGAAAATTTCATGCCATGGGACCTTTAAAATGACGAGAACGCACTACAAAACAAATAAGTGCTTCCCTCACCTCATATTCTTGGCTCTCTTTCCGACAGATGTGCTCTAAAACCTGGTGGGCAGCTCCTTGTTTGTTTATTTGATGTTCTATTTCGTCAATTTTGGTAAATTGTCAAACTGGCTCTTAGTGCCCTCTGGTGTTTTTTAAGAGAATGCAGTCTTGGCATTAAAAACATTTGGAAGTATAAATGCAGAGACTGTTACCACACTTGGAATTCACAGGCCTGTTTACGTACAGAACTGAAGCATAAATGATCCTTAAGAGGTTGTGGATAATGTTGGCTTCAATCTTTATGGAGATGTCTCTGTCTCCTAAGCAGAAGCTCAGTAGTTCAAACTTCGATCACTGCTCCTATAGGGGCTACATGGTGTAAACGGTTTTTATTATAGGAATAGGTACTTTATGTGAACCAAGTGTCAGCTCTCATTAAAGGCTGAAAAGCACAAATGTGATCAAAATAACTCCTACTTGAAGACATGCCTGACAGTCTATAAGCAAATAGTGAAAGGTCCATACATGGCCAAATATTGACATTGAAATATCCATGTTTATGTATGCTGGTATATTTATGTTTATGTAAGCTGGTATCTCCAACAGTTAAGCCTTTATGCGCTTGCAGCCCCATCTGTGTTTGAGCATGTTTTAAAGGTCCCATGGCATGAAATTTTCACTTTCTGAGGTTTTTGAACGTTAATGTGAGCTCCCCTACCCTGTTTAGCCCCCCCCCCATGGTAAAAAGTTGCGAAAATATCTAAACTGAGCATTTGCGATCCTTTTCTGCGTTACAAAAAATCGGAGCTCAAACGGGCGATTTTGAACAAGGCACCTTATTGACGTCAGATCGAAAAAAGAAATGCAAATGCAGTTCCACCCCCGTCTGTCTGTACTCAGCGTCTCTGTAAATCACGCCCAGAGAGTTTGGACTGCGAATGCGCTAGGCAATGCGAAATGCGTTTTTTTATTTGCCTGGAGGCACGTCCGAGTGTTTCTAGGCTCGGAAGTCCTTTATCTGAGCCTCTGGACCTTTGAACAGCAGTGGTTTAATTTTATTTTCTGTGGAAATGTGTTTATTTTTCAATGGAACGCTTCAAATCTCTCCCCCCGTGCAAAAACATGGAAATGGATCAGCTGAGAGCTCAGAGCGGAGAGCGGAGAGTTTGGCCACGCCCCCACCCTCTACTATAGGCCAGCTCTTTTCTCCTCATTTGCATTCAAGCAACAACGCCCATTATGGCCTGTTCAGAGAGAGAAAAAATACTTTCTCATCTTATCTCTGTTTCTCATGCACTCATGAGTGTTGATTTTGAAGAAGGATTCATTTACAGTATTAGGGAATCATTAAGGAGCCATATAAAAGCATCAAGAAGTACCATGTCATGGGACCTTTAAGATTCCAACTCCTGGAAGTGAGTGAAATGGTGAGTGAAATGATGCTGGCGTGCTTGTAATGAGGGCACTACTCGTGTGGTTTGGCCCTATTTTCAAGCGGAGACAAAGAGAAGCATTTGTGAAGGCAGAATTTATAGGAATGCTTAGTACAGCTTATAAAGAGCAGCTTGTCAGGAAAGAGCTAGTACTGATGTATCTCTATACAGTCTCTGAGCACAAATAGGCCATTTACAAAGATAACACTCCACAGGGAAAAAAGAATAATAATAATCTTAAATGAATCATAATAAAGGGATTCTTATATTGTTGAAAGAACTGCATAATGTTCTTGGCATCATTATTCATGTATTGGAGCAGAGGTTGGCAAATAACATTGATTCTTCTCTTTACATATGAAGCCAAGGAGAATGTTAAAGAAGACCTATTAAAACAGCTTAGTAATGGTTATGAACTTATAACCCAGAGTCTAAGTCTTCTGAATAAATGCAAATAGGTACAGGCGAATGGGCGGGGATAGGGGGAAGGTGATGTCGGACAATACAGGATAACTCAAACATGTAAGAATCAATCAAAATACAATGGAGTAAACTAATGATGAGAACATGGTTAAAAGCTCTTAAATGTCTTCTCTTTAAACTTAGAGGGCATTAGAGACAGGACTAAATACTGCCAGTTAATCGTTTGTCCACTGATCCGAAGGTTGGTGGTTTGAATCCTGCGTCCCACATAAACATCATTGGTTAAGCAGTCAGATCCACAGCCCCAAGTGTGATACCAGCTCCCACAGATGAATCCTGTCATTGTGTCATGATACTTAAAAGGGATAGTGTGGTTTTTTTATGTTAATCTGTATGGGTTTCCTTCTAAAAGTTACGTGTGTTGACACCGGTTTACCTCTGACAGTCTCAGCTGATCCCGGTTCGGCTCGCTTTCTGGAGCCCACGTAAGTAGGTCCGGTAACTTCCCTGGAACATGAAATAAAGCTTGTTTTTCTTCTCAAAACAAAACATTTGTTAGAAAGGTGATATATTTGCGTCCGAAACAGTTGTCCACGAAACATCCAGCAGTGTATTTCGCATTCGTGTATTGTCTCTCTCCACTCGTATCACTACGCCCATGTTAACTCTATCAGTCTGTTCACTTGTAAACTTCGACGTAGACATCTGCTGAAGGTGAACAGGCTGATAGAGTTAACATGGGCGTAGTGATACGAGTGGAGAGAGACAATAAGTGAATGCGAAATACGCTGCTGGATGTTTTGTGGACAACTGTTTGGGACGCAAATATATCACCTTTCTAACAAATGTTTGCTTTATTTCATGTTCCAGGGAAGTTACCGGACCTACTTACGTGGACTCCAGAAAGCGAGCCGAACCGGGATCAGCTGAGACTGTCAGAGGTAAGCCGGTGTCAACACACGTAACTTTTAGAAGGAAACCCATACAGATTAACATAAAAAAACAACAACACACTATCCCTTTAACCCACCGTGTCACCAGTCGTACACTGGTGTATGAATGTGTGTGTGAATGGGTGAATGGTTCCTTAATGTAAAGAACTTTAGAGTGCCTTGAAGGTGAAAAGGCACGACATAAAAATGCGACCATTTACCATGAACAAATTAAGATTTACAAATATTTCAAATTAAAAAGAAAGATGATTAGATCTAGATGGTGACTAGATGATTCTTGAATCTTTGCTACAAGCCATTTTATAATCTTTCCATAGATATTCATCACTCTTGTACTATGAATTCTTTCAATCAGTTTCTCTGGCCTGTAGCATGTTGAAAGCGAGCAGAAATGATTCTCGTGATCAATAAATGCACTGGGATGGGACAGAAAGAAAAGCACTGCAGCAGTTGGCGTCACATTGACTGAAAATACCCAGACGACTTGTCTGATGAATTTTGATATTACGTGCCCTCCTGGCAGCAGCTCCTTGGGGATGTGGTGTTATTCTCGTGTCACAGCCTGTAGTTTCACTTTACTTGGATCATATTATTCCTCACAGTTTGCTGCACAGTCTTGTAGATAATTGTTGATGTGAAGACAAATACTTCTCTGTGCCTCTTACATGGAAAGAAATGGAAATTCAGCTGTTGAGGTCATAAAAACAGTATCATTTTTTACAAAATCTATAGGTGCCTGGAAGAGATTTTTGATGATTGGCAGCCAGTTTGGGACCATTTTGTGTATATCAGTCTGGTCACCACCCCCTTGCTTATGTCTCAGACCAAATTGTGTGTTCTAAATGAAAATATACAAATATAAAAAAAACATATAAACAGTGTTTACAAAATCTATAGCTGGATGGAGGTGATTTTGCATGCTTAGAAACCAGTTTGGGACCTTTTCTTTATTTCAGATGTCTCAGATCAAACTGTTAGAGGGCGCTCACACTAGGACTTTAGAACCTTGGAATCTTCAGCACGGATTGCCCCTGAAGCCTGGTACATTTGTCTAGTGTGAACGCAACCGAACGGCGCCCAGTCACGGCATGGTTGGGCCTTTGGCCTTGCTCATGTACACACACGATTTCACTATATGAGCTCTATGTGTGCGCTGATGTTACTCATATGAGGAAAACAGTGAATAAACTCCACACCAAAACATATGGTGAATACGCATTTACTTTCAGTGAGGACTGTGGACAGAAGTTTTTCAGCCTCTTGTCTCTGGCTCTCTTCACTCTTCCACGTGTTTATCATATACATAAACTCAGGGAGGAGCATGTATCGCAGCAGGACTCATATCTGTCTCGCTATTTAACAGATACTTCATGCAGCTGGATTTATATTCTCCACTAAAGCAATAGCTCTGCTGTGTGACATGTAAACAAACAATGCCATCACACGTCATTGGGCCGTGGCCCAGTCCATTGTGCAGGTGTGAGTGCGGGCCATAAAACCCTATGGAATGGTGCTTGATCAAAATTCCTAGTGTGAGTGCGCCCTAATCTATATATTTATTTTGACTTATTTGACAATAGCTTCCATAAATAATTTAAAGGTGCTTTGTGTATCTTTTTAGCTGGGGGTCTGTCACCTGCTTGTTTCTATGGATATTTTCTTACTTTGCCTGGAATTTTCCACAGCTCATTTATTCAGTTACAGATGTTTTGTAACTCAGAAATGCCTAGAAAAAAAGGCATTCTGACTGTGAGCGGGGATGTCGCCTCAAATCTGCAGTTTGATCTAGTTTGGTCTCCATGAAGATAGAAAGGTTTAATACCATACTGTGAAATATTACAAACAAAACAATAACATCTCCATGGCAAAAAACATTTGATGGACACTCCACCAGAAAAGTTACACAATGCACCTTTAATGTATACCAATGCAATGTGAGTCCCATGTTGACAAGATGGTTAAATAGTTTAACTAATGCCAACACGGGCTAAAGATCAAGAACTTATGAGACTATTTCCTCCTTGGAAGAACATTGCATATTTTACTTTAGATTTTATGGATGTATACAACTCTCATTTAATTATTTAGAATTATGTGGGGTTTTTTTTTGCTTAGAATACAGAACAGATTTTTTTCCCCCCAATTTATGAATTTCCTCCAGCCCCTTTTCACCACCAACCTATAAGAGCACTATGTAGGCATGTTCTGTGCAGTTATCTAAATACCAATGCAATGATGTCCCAAATTATATATATTTTCAAAAACACAATACACCATTATTAGTTCTAAAGACAGGATTTGGTCATGAATTTGTGGCTCTAAATTGCCCCTGAATGAATGTGAATGGATGTGAATGCTTCTTGGGCACCATTGTTCAATAGAGACCTCCGTCACCCTATAGAGCTGATATTGAATGCTCTGAAAAGGGTAGATGCATGTCATTCTGTGGGCCACACAATATGATATGTAATAAAAATGGAGATAATGCTGAGAAAGCTATAGGTGCCGATGGGGAATTGAAAAAGGTTGGTTGGGTTATGACTCGCAGGGCTTATCTATGGAGGTGAGCTAAGAAAAAAATAAAAAAAAAATAAAAAAGTAATTGGCTAGGAGGGATTTTTTGTTGTAATACAATATGATTTGAGCTGTAGAGGGTTGAATGGGATTATCCTGCTTTATTTTTATTGTGTCAGTGGCATAAAGTATTTTTGATATATTATTATCGCACATATCTCTGTCTTTACCAATATATCATGATTCAGAATTTCTTATTGTGACAGGCCTATAATTGGCAACCAAGAATCAAAGTGCCTATGACAGGTTAGACCCCTCTGTTTCAACTTCATAAAGGCCTGTTTAAACGAGAACTCTTACGGGTAAAAACGACAAAATGTTTTATCGGAAGTGCCTTTCGTTTAGACAGTGACGGCGTTTCGGGGACTTAAAAACGCAAAAAACTGAAACCGCCCTCCAAAGTGGAAAACTTGAATACGCTCCACCGTAGCGTTTTTGTCTACACTGCCCAAGATGCAAAACTCTGGTCAAATCTGCTGACGTCGTGTACGCGTTTACGTCACATCGGTCCATATATCAGTGTACTTTGTTTGGCAGAGTCCACACCTTGTTGCGCCTTTGTTGCTTTGTAGTCTAACGTGGTCTGAAGCAGCAGTTGAACTTCTTCGTCTGACCACATGAATTTATTTTGCTACCGGTAGCCATGTTTTGTTTTGCTTTTTGCGGCACGGATAAGAAGAAGGAAGATTCTACGCATGCGCATGGACATAGTGATAATGTATCACAGCACCACCTCGCTTCCTGGCATGCATACCCAATCCAATTCCACACACTTTTGCGTCACCGTATGCACACACATTTCCTCCCGAAAACGCTTGTCTAAACGCGAAATAAAAAGTGAAGACGCGATGCCACTTTTGCGTCTTCTGTTCAGACCGTCATCATATAAACGTAGCCTTATTTTTATTGATTTATCTGTAAGAGTGTGCATGTATGAGTGAGTGTGGATAAGTGTGGAGTTTCTAATTTATGTATAGTACGATTTTAGCAGTATATTGGAGGGATCAACTTAAAGGTCCCATGGCATGAAATTTTTACTTTCTGAGGTTTTTGAACGTTAATGTGAGCTCCCCTACCCTGTTTAGGGTATGTCTAAACTGAGCATTTGCGATCCTTTTCTGCGTTACAAAAAATCGGTGCTCAAACGGGCGAGTTTGAACAAGGCACCTTATTGACGTCAGATCGAAAAAAGAAATGCAAATGCAGTTCCACCCCCGTCTGTCTGTACTCAGCGTCTCTGTAAATCACGCCCAGAGAGTTTGGACTGCGAATGCGCTAGGCAATGCGAAATGCATTTTTTTATTTGCCTGGAGGCACGTCCGAGTGTTTCTAGGCTCGGAAGTCCTTTATCTGAGCCTCTGGACCTTTGAACAGCAGTGGTTTAATTTTATTTTCTGTGGAAATGTGTTTATTTTTCAATGGAACGCTTCAAATCTCTCCCCCCGTGCAAAAACAAGGAAATGGATCAGCTGGAGCTCAGAGCCGAGAGCGGAGAGTTTGGCCACGCCCCCACCCTCTACTATTGGCCAGCTCTTTTCTCCTCATTTGCATTCAAGCAACAACGCCCATTATAGAGTGTTCAGAGAGAGAAAAATTACTCTTTCTCATCTTATCTCTGTTTCTCATGCACTGAGTGTTGATTTTGAAGAAGGATTCATTTACAGTATTAGGGAACCATTAAAGAGCCATATAAAAGCATCAAGAAGTACCATGTCATGAGATCTTTAACATTGAGAATAATGATAACTATTGAAATAATAATAACAGTACATATACCCGTCTATATAGCTACTTATGGTTATGTATATGGTAGTTATGAAAGTGATGTATCTTAATAAATTGTTCAGATTGGTATTAGTAAGCCTTATCTTAAAGTGTATGGTTTTTGTTGTTGTTTATTCTTTTAGTTGTGCGCATAATAAGTTGGATAGGTTTCTTTCATAATGTTTTCTATTATGTTTCCAGCGCATTCAATTTGACTCTCCTTTAGCCAGTCTTAACAAAAGAAACAACTTATTCCCACTGAAATGCTGAATGTGGCCGTAATCCTTCAGTTTGTGTGCCGGTGGGCCTGGCCAGATCGCAATCAAGGATAATTAATTCCAAATGGTTGCAGGCGAGTGGACATCACAAAGTTAATTCGTCTGTAGCAGATGTCAAACTTACAATTTGCAATGCTAGTTGTCTTTAAAGTTCAAGACAAGCAGTGCTATTGCGTTTGACTTTAAAATAATGATACGGGTATAGCTAGCCCAATGGCCTAACTTTAACCTCATTATAAAAGAGCTAGGATGAGTAGAACGAAGCCATGCAGAAAACTTATTCCAACAGTATAAATTGAATTTGTCTGCTGAGGAAATGCTAATTGTGTTAAATCCTGTATTTATTCTGCTGGCCCAATCAGCAGCTGGAGCTTATACTGGCTCAAGGATAGAGCCACAATTGGAAGGTTTCACTCTGCTGGTCATCTGAGCCCCACTTTGGAAAAAAACACCTGGGCCTGATGTCACATTCTGTATTCAAATAATCAGAGCTGCATCGGGCAATAAAATGGTAATGATTGCCCAGATGTGAGACATTTTCTGGAGTGCAGCTTTTATATTATCTCGTAAATCAAGATTAAGAGACACAATGCTGTAATTTGACCGGTCTATAAAACAAACACTTACATTTGAAAACAGCATGCTGTTTTATCACTCACTCCTTTCAAAGATTGCCATGGAGATGCACTTTTTGAAGTAGTTCTTTGTGCTGTAAATGCCAGTGGCCACTTGTTTTCCCTACCATACAGTACACCAATAGAATATAAGAATAGTAGTAGACTAGTTGACTCATTCTCAAAGCAGCCCGCTTAAATATAGAGATTTGCTGTCTAATTTTAATGCATATTTATACATTATTACATATCTTGTCTAGAGCGCTAAAGACTTTATGAAAATTCAAAGGCAAAAGTTGTGTCATTCATCTAACAGCTGTTCCTTCACTAGAGCTTGAAGGTGCACTGCGTAACTTTTCTGCACTTGCTTGTCTCCATGGCGATGCAATTGGTTTCCACTACATGACATTAAACATTTCTATCTAGCATTCATTTCATTGCGTTTTTATTGCTCAAAAATACATTGAAAACCATGCACCTGTGAGTGGGGTTGCCTCTCTGCAAATGTGAACTGTAACTGGGTCTGGTGGCGTGCACTTGCCTGTCTCCATGGAGATAGATAAGGTAAATGCAATAGTGTGTAGCATTCCAGACAAAGCAGTAACATCTCCATACAAGTAGGTGCCGGACCCTCCACCAGAAAACATAGCCCCCCAAACATGCCATGTCACTAATGGGGCCCATATTTTGAAAAAAAAATATAAAATAAATCGAACCTTTTTAAAATGCGTGAAGAGTCCCTCAGTCGTCCAGGTAGAATCCATGATAAAAGGAGAAATTCAATTTGAATTTGAATTCGAAAATGTTTCGTCGCTCATCCGAGAGGCTTTGTCAGCTCATGAGCTGACGAAGCCTCTCGGATCAGCGGCGAAACGTTTCCGACCAAACAAACTCTGTCCAGTTGACAAATTGAATTTCTCCTTTTATCATAACCTTTTTAAAGGGATATGCCACCCCCAGGACAAATTTGGGCATCTCCCCACAGTCCAGAGACTAAAATAAGTGGTGGAAAGCGTTTTCCTGCTCACCCAGCCATTGTCCGAGTCTGTCGCCACTGACCGCCGCGGTAACTGGTGCTCCTCCGCCTTAGACTGGAGTCTAACGTCGCCAGAGAAAGATTTCGGCCAAAAGGAATTAATTTGCTCGATGCGTTTCCCAATTACTTTGTGTGTAGTGCGCATTCATATCGAGTGCAAATAAATGTGCAAATCAACACGGAGAGCTTGACTTGGTCATTTTGGGTGGGAACTATTTTCCAGTGCGTAAGAATACAGCCGTATCACGCAGTACGCTACCAGGGGAATCCCAGTTACGCACCGGGAAGGGAGTTCCCCTGTTGCACAACGTGGTGCGTGATACGACTGTATTCTTACGCACTGGAAAATAGTTCCCACCCAAAATGACCAAGTCAAGCTCTCCGTGTTGATTTGCACATTTATTTGCACTCGATATGAATGCGCACTACACACAAAGTAATTGGGAAACGCATCGAGCAAATTAATTCCTTTTGGCCGAAATCTTTCTCTGGCTACGTTAGACTCCAGTCTAACGCGGAGGAGCACCAGTTACCGCGGCGGTCAGTGGCGACAGACTCGGACAATGGCTGGGTGAGCAGGAAAACGCTTTCCACCACTTATTTTAGTCTCTGGACTGTGGGGAGATGCCCAAATTTGACCTGGGGGTGGCATATCCCTTTAAGATTAGATTAAGCCTTTATTGGTCTCACACACAATGACACACGGGAGAAATTTGACTTCTGCATTTGACCCATCCTTTTTCAGGAGCAGTGAGCAGACAACTTTTTCGGCACCCGGGGGGCAGTACCGTGAAGGGTCTTGCCCAAGGACCCACACTGGCTAGCTCATTGCCAGGGGGGGATTTGAACCCACAATATCCGGGGGGAAAGTCAGTGACTTACCAGTTGAGCTAACCAGCCGGTAAAATACTGTCAGAAGTGGGATTCGAACCCACGCTTCCAGTGGAGACTGCGACCTGAACGCAGCACCTTAGACCGCTCAGCCATGTATAACCTTTATTGTATCACATGCAGTGATTACAATTACGGATTCTTTTTCATCTTTTAAAGTCATTCATTTAAGTCATAATTTAATTTTTTTTTACATTTTAAATATTTTTTAGCGTATTCTCGGTGCGTTGTTAATTCCTCGTTGGCGTTTTGTGTCACCATCTTTCTGAACACAGACACAAAAAGCTTCTAAACATATGATAATGAATGCATGTCACTTACTGCAGCGCTTTGTTTTTGCATTTGCTCCAGAGGAGACCAGGGCAGCCTCATAAAGGAGCCAGAATGCATAAACATAAACTGGAAATGAATGGCTAATTTCCATTCAGTAGTTGCTTTAGTGGTCTGCTCTCACTCAAGCTGAAGGTGCCGCTGTAGAATTTAAATCCACAAAGGCACTATTATAGTCTGGAGCATGTCTAGCTTATGTGCTTTATAATTATTTCAATTACATAAGCATCACCTATGTACTCTTGTCTTTTCATTACAGCTGTTACCGACGTAAAGCTGTGGGCCATCGACCGGCAATGTTTTCAGACCATCATGATGAGGACGGGGCTAATCAAGCAGACAGAGTATATGGAGCTGCTCAAAAGGTAATGTTCCACAACTGTCTCGTAGAAACCATACAAACACACACACAAACATTCCAGGCAACTTATTTCAATATTGCCTAACTGGGCTCTAGTGTAAAAAATACTTTAAAATTTGTGCTATATAGCTGTAGAATATAGAGCTGTCAAAAGGTAATGTTCCACAATGCACTCTTAGAAACCATAAACACACATACACAGCCACAAAGAATGATGTGGATGAGTTCTCTCTCTCTTAGATGGTGATAAGAAGCTGCTGCTAGAGCTGGGTGGTATAACCAAAAATTGATATCACGGTATTTTTCAAAATTATAACAGTGTCACGGTATTTGACAGTATTTTTTATTTATTTTTTCCATGCATGACTAGGTGTTAACCCCATTTCCTAATAATTTAGAGAATAATTACAGCAGTGAATTTGACTTGGTAAAACATCTGGATCCAGTGCTTTAATCATCTCCTTGAAGCACCTTTCTCAACAGGACTAAGTAGTACCATGTCCATGTGGATAGTAATAGCGTTGGTAATATCGTTCCACCGCTTGCTTTTCTTGTCGTAGGCAGTCCCCTTAGCAAACGCGTCTTTGAGCAGTGTTGTTAAAGTACTGGAAAATCAAACTCAAGTAAAAGTATAGGTACCCCTCCCAAAAATGACTTTGGTAAAAGTCA
The DNA here is from genome assembly GCA_036785185.1 of Paratrypauchen microcephalus. Taxonomy (NCBI): domain Eukaryota; kingdom Metazoa; phylum Chordata; class Actinopteri; order Gobiiformes; family Gobiidae; genus Paratrypauchen; species Paratrypauchen microcephalus. The sequence goes on along the minus strand of JAVJIX010000080.1, from coordinate 3,441,547 downwards.
CTGACTGAAATGTAACTTGAGTAAAAGTCTTAAAGTATCTGGAACTTCTTGTAACTTCTGGAACTTCTCAAGTAAAAGTATCAAGCAAAGGCAGTCTGAATTTAATATTTTTTAATGTCACCCCCCAAACCTTTGTGTTTTTTTTTAAATAACAGTGCTGAAAATAAGGCATACATAACACCATTGAAGGAGTGTTTTTGGAGGAAGAGGTTTTTTTGCAATTGGGCCCTTAAAGCCCCAGTGTGTAGGATTCGTGGCGCATAGGTGGATGGTGCTATTGCACTTTCTGTTTTAGCTACGGCAGACCTCGAGGGACCCCGTGTGCCGCGGCCCTGTTTTTTTTTTTTTTCTTTTCTCATGAAAACACACATTCCCGATCATGTACCATGACACTCTACACATCAAATGAAACCTTACAGTCTCCTCTTTTTGACTATGCAATTCATTTCCCTGCACAACAATCACTCCCCGAGCACATGGGGCTTTTATACAGAAAAGCACAAAACAAGGTTAGCTTACCTTAGAATGCTTTGCACAGGTCAAACTCTGTATTTCACCATAAACTTGCTCTCAATTTGTCCGTAAGGATCCAGCGAATAAAATCCAGTAAAACAATTTAGTCCAAAACATGTGTTAGATCCATTACGACATCTGATCCGGCAGCATGCTTGTGTTGTTTACCCAAAACCACGAGCCTTGCCAAAGGCGGAGCCCAAATGTCCTTCTGCGGCTCTCGTATTCAAAATGGCTGCCTCTGCATGGGGAAGATGTGACTATATCTAAGTCCAAAAGAATACTTTGATTTCATGATGGAAGTGAAAAGGCTTGGAAAACAATGTATTTTTGAGTGGGTATCTTCAATTTCAGTAATTAACGGGTAGAAATCTTACACACTGTCCCTTTAATTCTACTGTAAAACACCATGTTGGGCTCACCCATGGTAGTTTTGTGTCATATGGAGCACTGTCGAAGATATTGGGTTTGGTGATATCCATGAAACGCCGTCCTATGAGAAAGTAAATGCAGGCACAAAATACGTTATACGTCCTTCATATCAGCGTAAGAGAACATTGTGTTTAAGTACGGCCAGGGATGCTCATCGTCAGGTCCCCCTTCATTTGTAGTCGATGCTGTCTCCTCTTCCATCAGGGATGTTGATTGATTAATCTAAAACCAACAGGTGTAGGCTGATTGTCATGCGCAAGTAGTGAACAAGCCCAGGCACGTCCTGACTTCCTTCAGTCAGAAGAGGGATTTTTTTGTAACGATTAACTAAACGGCACATTGAAAATGTATCGGAGAAAAAGTATGCAATTAAATTCGGAAATGTAGTGAAGTAAAAGTAATAGTAATAATTTTTAAAAAACTCAAGTAAAGTACAAAGTCTCCCAAAATGTACTTAAGTACAGTAGTGAAGTATTATTACTGCCCTTCTGAAAATCACTAATGACCTCCTCCTCTCTGCTGACTCTGGTTCACTCTCCATCCTCCTCCTGCTAGACCTCAGTGCAGCATTTGACACCATTTCACACTCCATCCTCCTTGACAGACTTTCCTCCATCGGCATCTCTGGTACTCCCCTCTCCTGGTTCCACTCCTACCTCTCACACCACTCCCAGTTTATTCAGGTCAAGTCATTCACCTCACACCCCTCCCCTGTCACGTCAGGTGTTCCTCAGGGTTCTGTCCTCGGTCCTCTTCTATTTTTAATCTATCTTCTCCCCCTTGGTTCCATCTTTAGAAAACACCACATCCACTTTCACTGCTACGCGGATGACACCCAGCTCTACATCTCCACTAAACCCAACTCCACACTTCCACCCTCCTCTCTGACAAACTGTCTAACAGAAATACAAACCTGGTTCACCTCAAACTTCCTCAAACTTAACGGCAATAAAACAGAACTTCTCCTCATCGGCACCAAATCCACCCTAAGCAAAATAAACCCTTTCTCCATATCCATCGACGGCTCCTCTATCTCCCCCTCCCCTCAGGTAAAGAGTCTGGGTGTCATCCTCGACAGCACACTTTCCTTCACCTCCCATATCAACAACACCACCCGGTCCGCCTACTTCCACCTCAGAAACATCTGCCGCCTCCGTCCCTCACTCACCCCACACACCACCGCCATCCTCATCCATAGCCTGGTCACTTCCCGTTTAGACTACTGTAACTCTCTCCTGTTTGGTCTCCCACAAAAATCACTCCATAAACTCCAACTGGTCCAAAACTCAGCCGCCCGCATTATCACACACACACCCTCCCATCACCACATCACACCTGTCCTGCAACAGCTCCACTGGCTCCCCATCACACACCGCATACACTACAAAATCATACTCCTCACTTACAAAGCCATCCACAACCTCGCCCCTCCATACCTGTCTAACCTCATCCACATCTCCACACCTGCCCGCTCCCTCCGCTCCTCCTCCTCCCTGCACCTCACTGTCCCTCCTGCCCGTCTCGTCACTATGGGAAGCAGAGCCTTCAGCCGCTCTGCTCCCCAGCTCTGGAACTCCCTCCCCCATGCTCTCCGCGACACACACTCACTCTCACACTTCAAATCTCAACTCAAAACTCATCTGTTTAGAGAGGCCTTCTCACTCTGACCACTCTGACCATAACTGCACTGTCTTTTAATCTGTATTTGTTTTTTATAATGTATTTTTACACTGTTTTTATTTTGTTTTATCTTGTTTTTATGTACTGTATTATTTAATTAATGTATTTAATATTTTGATGTACGGCGACCTTGAGAGCCTTGAAAGGCGCCTAACAAATAAAATGTATTATTATTATTATTATTATTATTATTACTTTGTTACTATACAACACTGAGCTTTGAGTGACGTCTGAGTCCTGTTTTGTGCTGCAGCGCCAACTTGAACGTTCCCTGCAGATGTGGAAGAGGATGCAGATCTTAGTTTCATGCATTCTTCATATTCCAGGGCATGTTTGTGATGCAAAATTGCAACAAGCAAATTGCTTGTTTACCTCCTGCAGCTACAACTTTACAGAATATGTTTGATCAGTGCCAGATTTTGTGTGGAAGTCTAAGTTCTTCCACACAACTGACACAGCTTTTCGGTATAAGTTCCTCTGTGTCTATTATTTTCTCACACACTGAGCTTCCACCACTCTCACGCCACTGCAAAACAGCCCCCCTCTCAAACAAAGTCCCCCGGCACGACGTTCCGGAGCTCTGTATTCCTGATGTTTTGTACGCACACACTCACCGGGTTTAGGGTATATGAAAAATTCATATCATAAAAAAAACAACAACAAAAAACGGTATTTGGTATGAACCGGTATACCTCCCAGCCCTAGTGGCTGCCATCAGAATTTAGTGTCCTTCATGATCATTATTATATGTTATTTAGTTTTCATACTTTTAAGTAATCATTAGAAAGCATTGAAATCTTAGAGTTAGATTTTAGAGATAGAGATAGAATCATCTCTGTATGTAGAAGGCAGCAAAATCAGAATGAGTAAGAAAAAAATAAAAATACATTAACATTATGGTATACACAAGCCCATTACCACTTTAAAGACTCAGGCGCTTTGGTCCGTTGCATAAAAGCGGGCATATCAAAAGCTGTGTGTAGTCATAGACATGCACATGCTCCCGTCTTTGTAAAAAAAAAAGAAACACTTCCTCTGACACTCGCTCCAGCCCTCATCCTGGCACTTATTAAATTGATGTCCCCATTAAGTGTTGAAATACATGCGATATTTTTCATAGCAGCAGAATGAGGCGCTGACTTCCTCTCACACGAAGCCCCATGAATCACCGAGATCATGACAAGAATCTGTCACTATTTGAACGCACTGTTTGAACGCAGATGGATGCTTACAATTGTCACAACTCCATAGCATCCCCCATCCATCCTCAAAGCAGGCCACACACTGGAAAGAATGTAATCGAAAAAAGGAACGGTTTATACGTTTTTTCTGCTACACATAAATACACAGATTTACTGAGTTAAATGCACTTAAAACATACTTCAACTTTTCTGGTGGAAGGTCTGTCCCCTGCTTGTCTCCATTAATCCGTTACTGCTTTTCCTGGAATATTCCATGGTATGGCTTTAAACATTTCCATCCAGCATTTATACATTAACTCTTTCACTGCCAGCCTGTTTTCAAAATCTAAGCCTGTAGAGTGCCAGAGATTCAGAGAATTTTCACTGATTTTACAAGACTCACAGAATACTGAGTTCTTTGACTATATAAACATGGCACACATCAAAATAAAGCCTAGACTCTCTTCTTTCACCTGGAAAAAAAATTATGTTTCTAACCTTTTCGGTTCTCAAATAACTGATAGTAGAACATAGGGAAGTTTCAGCAAAAACACTGGTTTTTGAGCAAGAAATGGAGAAAACGAGCGTTGAGTTCAGAGAAGGATTTCGAGCAGATCAGTGACTTTGACATCAATATTTATTGATTTAGTGACACCTCAAACATCTAAAATAACAGAGAAAGAGATTTTTGATGACAAAGTACATTTTTTATTTACAAATATAAGAATATAAGGCTCTGTGAATAGTGCCAAGAGATGTTTACAGGATATAATATCTTTTCATATAAAACAGAACTTTGTTGAGGCTTTGTCTGAGGCCCAGAGTACAGACCCATAATAAAAACTAATACACACACACACACACACACACACACACACACACACACACACACACACACACACACACACACACACACATATATATGTACATACACACAAGCCCATGCATAAACCTTTACACACACACACAGCTACACACGCATGCGCGCACGCACGCACACGCGCACGCACGCACGCACACACACACACACACACACAACTTCATTCATTACAATTACCATACAGCACCATTACTGCTCCAAGTCAGTAAACTTCTTCTTTGGAGCTGTCGTAGTTCTGAGGAGACTCCCTGATCCGCGCAGCGCACACAGGACACGCCCCCTCCTCGGGCACAGCAGATCTCTGCTCAGACCTCGCTGCTTGATCCGGCTTGTCTCTGCGATCCTCTGATCCAGGATCCTGGGTCCCAAGAGCGATCTGATCGCTCCATAGGCGCTGATCAACAGTTATCTGCTTTTCCGGGTTCGCTGGCCTCGCCATCTTACACACATCTATACACACACTGCACTCCTCCTTTCTTCCCCGGCTCTGATCGGCAAATAATGATACAAGATCGCCATCTACAGGTTGAGAGATGTGAATTACACCTCAAAAGTTGCTCCAGGCCGTAACCTAGCAACCCCCGCTGAAAAACGTGTTGAACGTCTATAGACGTTCTGGCAATCAACGGTTGGGTTCGCCCGAACGTCTATAGACGTCTCCGGCAGCCAATGAGTTAAGGGTGTTTCTATTTCTCAAAAATACAATAATTCCTTCTCTGGATATTGGCAACTTGATAAACCTGATGTGATGTGCAGTTTCATTAGCGGGATGCATTCTGTTTGTTGTGATAGGGCTCTGAAAGGGGGAAGACGTCAAACACTTAACTTATAAAATGTATTAATACTTAAAGGAAAATTAACATTTTTTTTTTACAATCTGAGCCTTCTTTCGGCAATAAAACAAGTAGTTTTACTCACCCATAGCAGTTTGGTGTCAATTGGAGCAGTATCGCAGAACTTATGTTGAGCCGTTCTGTTCTTCTAATGATCCCGTATCCGTTAGCGTGAGTACTCGGGGCACTGATTTGCGGTGTCCAAATAACACAAACTTTAGCACTTTTCAAATCACAGAAGATCGCTGTGTCAGGGTAGACTTTTAGTAGATTCCAAAACGTCCTGAAACCCGATATCGCAACAGAAAAGTAAAGTTCAGAGCGGTGTTAGCTTCTTTCGGACTAGCGGTGTTTACAAAACAGCTGAGTTCACGCATGCGCACTGTCCTCTCTGATGACGTCATCAAATGAAACTATAGCTGCATATCGGGTTTCAGGCCGTTTTGGAATCCACTAAAAGTCTACCCTGACACAGCGATCTTCTGTGATTTGAAAAGTGCTAAAATTTGTGTTATTTGGACACCGCAAAGTAATGCCCCGAGCACTCACGCTAACGGATACGGGATCATTAGTAGAACAGAACGGCTCAACATAAGTTCTGCGATACTGCTCCAATTGACACCAAACTGCTATGGGTGAGTAAAACTATTTGTTTTATTGCCGAAAGAAGGCTCAGATTGTTAAAAAAAAAACCTTAATCTTCTTTAACTTAATAAATAATAAAAGGTAACACAGTGATCTAAATTGCAATATTTTTATGCGATATTAGGCTAATCATCCAGTTGGGATAACAGATAACATCAAAACATTCTACTTAATACAGATGGATGGCAGGTATAATTCATTCAGATGTTTTGTTGTGGCATAGTAAGTTTTAGGGTCTAAACACTAACAGAAATGATCAGGTTTGACATCTTGAAATTTCCCTTTTAGATATTTCAAATTAAACTGTTATGTAATCTATAGGAAAATCTGGCTCTTGCTCCCCCATCTATTATGTCTGACATCCCCACATTCCAGAGTATGAAAACTACCAAAGCCTGACCCAGATCTTAGCTCTTAGAGTTACAGATATCCCCTGGGTTCTGCACTAAGGCGAACTGGGTATGCCCCAGATCCTCCAGGCAATTTTGCCTGGAGGATCAATAAAGTCTACAAATTCTTAAAAGCTTAAGGCAACTGCTTTTAATATTACTTAATTGGACTCAAGTGTAATAATACTTTCAATAATTGAGGTATATAGTTGGACCAAGCAGGTCTAAAGGGTCTATATTACTGTTATAATATTTCCTCATCTCAAACATGCCTGGAGTTGTGTTTTGTTTCAATCACACATGTTTAACACACAAATGCTGCATACTTAGGCAGAGTTCTTCCTCAAATTGTTCCACTGTGTGATGTGATATTACAGAAAGTGCTCCATAGGCCTTCACTGGAATCATTTGGATCATTTCAGCCCTGGAATTGAATCTCTACTGCAAAAGCTAAAAGGTAGCTGTTAACATAAAAACTACCCCTTCGTGACATTACAAGGGGGAACAGAGCATTTTGAGATTGGAGGTATAGACAGACTAAATAATAAAGGGTTACTTAAACATGTGTGAATAAAATAAAATGCACCTCTAGATATGATATACAGCAGCATGACATAATCTTAACGCTCACAAGAGGAAAGTTTGCATATAGGATTTTTAATAATAAAACTGACTCTCAGTTTTTGTAGGAGCAGACAGTGGAATGGAAAAAAAGTTTGTATGCTCTACACTTCCTCTGAAATCCTGATGCTCTGGAGTTTACAGTGAAAACAATCCACTGAGGACCCCCAGTATGAGACTATGAGACAGGATGTGAACTTCATACTGAGCTCACTGAAGCAGCCTGACCTCTACTTCCTCCTCCCTACTCACTGACGAGGAACATTTATTTTAATAATTTCTGAACCATCAAAAACTGTGTAGTCACTTTTACAGAGCTTTTACCTCTACAGAATTCAAAGTTCTTTACACAGAGGGACTATTCGATCACTGTGCAAATACTACTACTGGGCTAAGCTAAAACTATTTGTTCAAGGGATATGCCACCCCCAGGTCAAATTTGGGCATCTCCCCACAGTCCAGAGACTAAAATAAGTGGTGGAAAGCGTTTTCCTGCTCACCCAGCCATTGTCCGAGTCTGTCGCCACTGACCGCCGCGGTATCTGCTGCTCCTCCGCCTTAGACTGGAGTCTAACGTCGCCAGAGAAAGATTTCGGCCAAAAGGAATTAATTTGCTCGATGCGTTTCCCAATTACTTTCTGTGTAGTGCGCATTCATATCGAGTGCAAATAAATGTGCAAATCAACACGAAGAGCTTGCCTTGGTCATTTTGGGTGGGAACTATTTTCCAGTGCGGAAGAATACAGCCGAATCACGCACCACGTTGTGCAACAGGGGAACTCCCTTCCCGGTGCGTAACAGGGATTCCCCTGGCAGCGTGCTGCGTGATACGGCTGTATTCTTCCGCACTGGAAAATAGTTCCCACCCAAAATGACCAAGGCAAGCTCTCCGTGTTGATTTGCACATTTATTTGCACTCGATATGAATGCGCACTACACACAAAGTAATTGGGAAACGCATCGAGGAAATTAATTCCTTTTGGCCGAAATCTTTCTCTGGCGACGTTAGACTCCAGTCTAAGGCGGAGTAGCTGCAGATACCGCGGCGGTCAGTGGCGACAGACTCGGACAATGGCTGGGTGAGCAGGAAAACGCTTTCCACCACTTATTTTAGTCTCTGGACTGTGGGGAGATGCCCAAATTTGACCTGGGGGTGGCATATCCCTTTAAACTGCGTGTGAAAGAATGAGTGTAGTGAAAATTTCGGACTTTAAAAACATAGAAGAGCTCCATGATGTATACCAGTGGGGTAAAGGTGAGCAATACTGACAAAAACGAAGAAGAAATGTTATTAATCCAACAGCAATGTGCTAAAATGAGTCTATAAATATATTAGTTGAGGTTTAAACAGCCTAATTTATGCTGTTCTCTGATCTATGTTTCCTCATCATAGACATACATGTTTCACATACATATCCTGCATATTTAAAATGAGATCTCTCAAAAACACTCTGATGTCATGTGGTAATACAGGAAGTGTTCCTTTGCGTTTTTTAAATTCCATCTTCACTAGAATCATTTGGATCATTTCAGCCCTGGAATTGATAATCTGTTGAACTAAAGGTAAAATGTAGCTGTAACTTGAAAACTACCGCTTCATAATCAAAAGTTCAAAGTCAGCTTTATTGTCAATTCTGCCATATGTGTTCAACATACAGTGAATCGAAATTTCATTTCTCTCTGGCCAGGTAGTGCAAAAAATACATTGTACAGAATACAATATAAAGAAAAAAAAACGAAAAAAAAACAACTATCTAAGACAAATATCTAAATCTAAAACTAAAATCTAAGATTTAAGATCTAAAATCTGAAAGCAGTGCAACATAATAAATAAATACCTATTTCCAGAATAAAATAGAATAAAAACAGGGTTAATATTTACACTCTAAAATCCTTCATACATACAGTCACATACAGCTCCATGCAATTCTATACAGACATAAAACCACATTCCGCCACATACATTCATTTCCAGCCACAAACACTATAAACCATTAAGAGCATCACATACACATACATACAGACTCATACAATCAAAGTCAAACAACAGTAACACACAAGAGGCAGGATGGCGACAGGGGCATCGGGAGGTGGATGTTAGTGGTGACAGGACTGACTCTCAATTAACCATTTCTTTAAGTGTAATTTAAATGAGGTGTAAGTGGGGAGGTTTCTGATTGTGGTGGGGGTGGTGTTCCAGTCATGGGCAGCTTGCACAGAGAAGGAGGTTTGGCCAAAGAGACTTTTTCTGAGGGGGATGATACAGTCCCCTCTCGATGCCCCTCTGGTTCTGCTGTGTTCTGACGTCCTGATGTGAAGAAACTGTGTGAGTGGAGGAGATGACAAGCCATGAATGATTTTATATGTGAGACACACATGAGCAAATTTGACCAGGTTTTCCCAGTTAAGCAGATTGTGTTTTTGCAGGATTGGACAGTGGTGATAAGAGTGGGGTTTCTGGTCCAGAGTTTTGATGGTGCGTTTATAAAGAGAGTGGATGGGTTTTAAAGCTGTTGCAGTTGAGTGAGACCAGACAGTTAGACAGTAAGTGATGTGAGACAGTATCATGGAGTGCATAAACATAATAATGTGCAATAGAATGTGCATTGAAAGTAAAGATAAAAATAAATGTGCAGCAGTAGTAATTCTAGTGCAATAACAGGAGTAAACAACAGTACAACAGTTGTAAAATTCCAGTAGTAAATGTGCAACAGTGCAACAGTAGTCCTTAGCAGCAGTTTTTTAAAAGTGTCTAGAGTGATATGTGTTTTATGGAATACAGGTTATGCCAATATGGGGGGGGGGGGGGCGGTTAAGGTGAGAGTTCAGCTTCCTGACACTCTGGTGAATGAAGCTGTTTGACAGTCTGGTGAATGAAGCTGTTTGACAGTCTGGTGGAGTGGGCCCGGAGACTCCGGTACCTTCTCCCCGAGGGCAGGAGGCTGAACAGGCTATGTGCGGGGTGGCTCGGGTCACCCACACTGCTGGATGCTCTGTGGGTGAGGCGGGTATTAAAAATGTCTAGGAGGGAGGGGAGAGAGACACCAGCGATCCTCCCAGCTGCATTCACTATGCGCTGCAGGGCTTTCCTGTTCTGTTCAGTGCAGTGACATCACAAGGTGGAACAGAGCATTTTAAGTTTTGAAGATATAGAGAGACTAATAATAAAAGATTACTCAAACATGTGTGAATGAAACAAAACACAACTCCAGATATGATTTTGATAAGCTAACAACATTCTAACATGGCTTTAAGTGCACGAGTCAGTGTTGTATAATATGTGAATGGACAGTAAAAATACCTTAACACAAAAATCACTTCATATCCTTGTACAATTACAGCATATTTGTTTCCATTTTTATTTTACTCACCTTTTTATACTATCAGCAATATCGCTAATATTCATAATTGGCATATCTTCAAAACAAAGTCAATAAGAACTGATTATATTATTGATAATTTGATATTCTTCCAATAGTTTTGAGCTCTAGGAATAGAGAATATGTGTGAATGCCACACTATACAAGTCTGGACTATGAGATAATAAAAGCAAAATAAATATATTACAAGTCTTTTAGGTCTCGAACAATAAAAGATATTGCAAGGCTAAGGTGCTATTTGTAATGGCCGGGTTTTGGTTTGGCCCCTCACATTATGGTCATTGAACATCCTGTAGAGCGGCTGGTTGACCTGAACTGACCTTTGTGTTGAAAAACATGGTAAAACCTTCTCTCAGCTACATGGGACAGCATGTTCCCATTTAGTGCTGCAATAAATGTACTGCATGTAGCTCATCAGCAAAAAAAAAAAAAAAACAGACTGCAATTTGAAATGTGGTGCAACAGGGTGGAGGAAAATGATCGTAACTACACACTGTTAGATCATAACTACACTGTTAGATCATAACTACACACTGTTAGATCGTAACTACACTGTTAGATCATAACTACACACTGTTAGATCATAACTACACACTGTTAGATCATAACTACACTGTTAGATCATAACTACACTGTTAGATCATAACTACACACTGTTAGATCATAACTACACTGTTAGATCATAACTACACACTGTTAGATCATAACTACACACTGTTAAATCATAACTACACTGTTAGATCATAACTACACACTGTTAGATCATAACTACACTGTTAGATCATAACTACACACTGTTAGATCATAACTACACACTGTTAGATCATAACTACACACTGTTAGATCATAACTACACTGTTAGATCATAACTACACTGTTAGATCATAACTACACTGTTAGATCATAACTACACACTGTTAGATCATAACTACACACTGTTAAATCATAACTACACTGTTAGATCATAACTACACACTGTTAGATCATAACTACACTGTTAGATCATAACTACACACTGTTAGATCATAACTACACACTGTTAGATCATAACTACACACTGTTAGATCATAACTACACACTGTTAAATCATAACTACACTGTTAGATCATAACTACACACTGTTAGATCATAACTACACACTGTTAGATCATAACTACCCTGTTAGATCATAACTACACTGTTAGATCATAACTACACACTGTTAAATCATAACTACACACTGTTAGATCATAACTACACTGTTAGATCATAACTACACACTGTTAGATCATAACTACACTGTTAGATCATAACTACACACTGTTAGATCATAACTACACTGTTAGATCATAACTACACACTGTTAGATCATAACTACACTGTTAGATCATAACTACACTGTTAGATCATAACTACACACTGTTAAATCATAACTACACACTGTTAGATCATAACTACACTGTTAGATCATAACTACACACTGTTAGATCATAACTACACTGTTAGATCATAACTACACACTGTTAGATCATAACTACCCTGTTAGATCATAACTACACTGTTAGATCATAACTACACTGTTAAATCATAACTACACACTGTTAGATCATAACTACACTGTTAGATCATAACTACACACTGTTAGATCATAACTACACTGTTAGATCATAACTACACATTGCTAAAGTAAATGATGGAGGAATAGTACGAGAATAGTATTTAGAGCCTAAATCTTTTTTTTTTTTTTTTTTTTTTTGGGGGGGGGGGGGATTTTGGGATGGGCGATGATTCTATTATCAATATCGGAGATGCAAAAATGGCGTCTCGTCTTCAATTTTTTATCCGTGTTTAGACGAGCGTTCTCAACAGGAAATGTTTGTTTATACCAGTGCTTCTCAAATAGTGGGGCGGGCCCCCCTGGGGGGGCGTGGCGTGATGCCAGGGGGGGCGCGTATGACCCTGGGAAACATGTTTTTTTGCTGTACTGTACTAGAACTAAGTGTAATTGCACATCAACAACAGTAGTTGGCAGTGGCGCTCTCACATGCGATTTACGCACAGTCTCACCATTAACAGAACATCCTCTGTCACAGAAAAAACACGTATATTCCACTGAGTCGTGTCCTTTAGTCCGACAGAAGCTGACGCATCAGTGGCACAAGGAGAGAGCGGTTTTTTTCAGTGCTTTTAGCTTATGCAAATGAGGTGGTTTTAAGTTTCATTTCTGTAAAACGTAAACAAATGTGCGCAAAGCTGCATTAAAAACACATTAATATTTGAGTCCTCAGTGCAGTCTTTGTTGTAAGTTTCTTTCTTTTTTTTGTTTATAATGTTAATAAAAGGATACAATGGTGTTCTAATAACAATTTTCTAGACAAATAATACTATTTATAGTCGCGCGCAGGAAGGGGGGCGTGAAATATTTTCTTCTTCCTAGGGGGGGCGTCACAGAAAATAATTGAGAAGCACTGAGTTATACGAAGACGCAAAAGTGGGCGAATTCAATTGAATATGCATGCCAGGCCGCTAATAATATAATATATATTAATAATATAATAATAATATAATGCAGGTAATATAATGTCAGAGCTACCTTTATCAGGACACCACAGGGACTCTCATTACGGTTGTTTCGCCCTCGATGTCGGGTCGGAGCTCTTCGCTTAATGCAACAAGAGCTTGTTTAGTCATTCTGAAGTTTTATCAAGGTAGTCAGACATGTTTGTTATTGTTTTTACCGGCTTGGCGCATCCAGTGTGACGTCCGGTGTATGCGACGTGAACATGTTTTGCGCTTCTTGCCGTTTGGACGGAGACATGACCCGGGCCGTCTTCAGAACTCCACACTCTGGAAGGAGTCGTCAGATTTTTGCGGTTTCAGAGCCCGACGGCGCCGATGCCGTGTAAACGAAAGACACTTCCGATAGAATATTTTGTCGTTTTCAATCGCAATCGTCCTCGTCTAAATGGACCAACAGAAACAGATTAGTCTATATCTATCGGTCAGTATAGATTCTTGATATTGATATTTGATAGCAATATATTTTTAGGCTTACCCATTGTGTGCCCTTTTTCAACAGAATCATGTATAACAATGGACATAGAAGAGCATTATATAGTTGTATGTTCACACAAACATGTAAAAACACATTTAATCTCCCAGATAAATACAAATGTTAAATGTTATCATTTAGTTAATTTGTGATTTTTACGTTAAAGCCCCAGTGTGTAGGATTTGTGGCGCATAGGTGGATGGTGCTATTGCACTTTCTGTTTTAGCTACGGCAGACCTCGAGGGTCACCCAGGCGCATGCACGAGCCGCGCGCCGCTACTATATAAATAAAACGCGGTCCCGTTTTTTTTTTTTCTTTTCTCATGAAAACACACATTCCCGATCATGTACCATGACACTCTACACATCAAATGAAACCTTACAGTCTCCTCTTTTTGACTATGCAATTCATTTCCCTGCACAACAAACACTCCCCGAGCACATGGGGCTTTTATACGGAAAAGCACAAAACGAGGTTAGCTTACCTTAGAATGCTTTGCACAGGTCAAACTCTGTATTTCACCATAAACTTGCTCTCAATTTGTCCGTAAGGATCCAGCAAATAAAACCCAGTAAAACAATTTAGTCCAAAACACGTGTTAGATCCATTACGACGTCTGATCCGGCAGCATGCTTGTGTTGTTTACCCCAAACCATGAGCCTTGCCGAAGGCGAAGGCGGAGCCCAAATGTCCTTCTGCGGCTCTCGTATTCAAAATGGCTGCCTCTGCATGGGGAAGATCCCCCTTTTATGTGACTATATCTAAGTCCAAAAGAATACTTTGATTTCATGATGGAAGTGAAAAGGCTTGGAAAACAAGGTTTTTTTCAATGGATATCTTCAATTTCAGTAATTAACGGGTAAAAATCTTACACACTGTCCCTTTAACTTAAGAAGAAGACACACTTTATTCATCCCCGTAGGGAAATTATTTCTCTGCATTTGACCCATCCTTCAGGAGCAGTGGGCAGCTCGTCTTTCAGGCGCCCGGGGACCCATCTCCATGATCTTATTGCTCGGCTTGGTCAGGACCTAAGCAGGAGGATTTTACCTGGAGCATGTTTTTGGGTTGATTGGAGAAACCGGAGTGCCCGGAGGAAACCCACCCAGACACGGGGAGAAACATGCAAACTCCACACAGAAAGGCTCAGGCGACCTGGGGATCGAACCCAGAGCCTTCTTGCTGTGAAGCATGAGCGCTAGCCACTCAGCCACCACAGGGTTACTCATATATTTTTCAATTATTAACTACATTATTAACTACCATTACAGACCCCAGTCCGATGGTCCTGCTCAAAGTCTCTTGCGTTGTTACATTCTGAATTTCCTTTCCTAATCTTTAACGCTGTTGCTGACCACGTAATCCCAATGGATCAAATTTAACAGAGGTCAGGTTCTATGCTCACAGCAAACAGCAAATCAAACACAGGTCAAAATGTCCACCAAACAATCAATTTTGTTTCCTGTCTGAACCAAGCAACCTCTTATTCAATGCTCATTTTATTCAAGTACACTGCTGCTGCAGATGTAGAATGCAAAACCATTTCCAATTCAGTTTTTTCCATTATATTAAGTGTGTGTGTGCGATAGATAAAAATAGACCTTGCGACAGTCTTTCTTCCGCGTTTCCTTTTGCGTAACCATCGGGCAGATATGTAAATATTTATCACATCCACATGTGGAGTTTATACTGTTCTGGTTGGTTACAAATGTTCTTTTCTCTTACTGCAGCCTCAGGAACGGTGTTCCCAGATCAACAATGTGGCTTGTACTTATCATTTCAGCTCAGGGAAAAAAGGAAAGAAACCTTGAGACAAATTAGTTTTAACTCAATCTTACTTATTTCGGCCTGTTTCCGTCAAGTGAAAAAGTATTATTCCATCAAACTGCAATTGTGGAATGGTGAAAAGTGAAAAGATTATACTGCTTGCTAGAGACAGATTTCCTGTGACAAGATTATAAAGCTTATCTATGAATTAATATTTAATCTACTGATACTTTGCAGTGACATCACCCTGAGGTGTTTTATAATGCATTTCTATTGACGGAATGTCCAGCAGTTTCCATGGTGACCCAATGCACACATTTTTCTTTTTGTCATGCAAACCATGACAAAAACTTTAAAGATTGTTTGAAAAAAATACAAAATGGATTTAAACAGCACATGATCAATACAAGCATTCATAGTCCTGTTTAGGATTTTCAACCAAAATGTAAAAGTGACTAACTGAAAAACTGCAGGCTAACGCAAGCTTGTGACTGTAATTTTATGTGTAAGGGACTTGTTTAAAAGCACAGATCATCTCACCTATTTTAGTTCCTTTCTCACTAAATTGTTCTAAAATGAAGCTCAGATTATAGTCTAACTTGAGTAACAGAGCTTCTAACAAGAGTAGTGGAAACAGCACAGTATCATTTGTGTATAAATCAGACCCCCCAGGATTTCGCGGGCATTTTCTGTGATTGTTTCGGGCTAAAATGCCTGAATTTGCGGGAGCTTTTCCAAAAAGTTGCGATGAAAGTTGCGGTGCTTTTAAGGTTTTTGTTGCGATTTTGTTGCGGGAGGAAGTGAAAGTTGCGATAAATAGTTGCGATTTTCGCTTTTTGTAATTAAAATTGAGTAATATTTTGAATACTGAGTTATTACTGACAAAGAATAATACAAAGACACAGAGATCACAGATATGGTCCTAAAACAACCTTACCAACATCGAAAATAAATTACTACTAGGAGGGGAACTGTTTCGGTCTTTTGCTGTTATTTTAGTGGGCAAATGGCGCCGCAGACATGTTTCTTTGCCATTTGAAGCCGTGTCTCAATTCCCAGAGCGCGCGGCTCGGAGCGTGGTCCGAAGGGCATGTGCGTCACACATTTCGACAGTACACCGGTGCGACGACTGCTGTCCCACTTCTTTTTTGTCCCATGCGCAGTTAACACGCGGTCCGAAGACCGCAGTCGTTAAGCGGTCCGCGGACTGCAGTCGGGGCTGAGCAAGTGTGCACCTCCTTGACTGCAGTCTGAGCCCCCTTCGGGCCGCGCTCCGAGCTGTGCGCTCTGGGAACTGGGACACGGCCGCAGTTTAGTTTCGTCACACGGAAGTAAAGCAGAATGTTGCGGCTTCCAAACTCAAACCTTTTAGCCGCCGAGAATATGAGGTTGGGTCCTCTGGCTCGCAGATTTGTGACGCGCAAAGAGGAGGCTGTGGTGACAGATACGCTGAGATCCAGATATGCGTTTTGTGCATTTATTACAAAAAGAGCGCACACAGCTATGACAGCGCAGCAGGATGAAATGGAACTCATGAAAACCAGCAGGATGAACAGATTAACGTGAAAGATGAATGAATGGTTTGCGTTCATCAAAAAAATACGGCTACACCCCAACCCTGACTCTCTCCTCTGTGTGACAGGTGAGCGCGCGCTTTTACACGCACACACTTCTGTACGTGCACACACCCACACTCACGTGACCCACCGCCTCTGCCGCACACACACACAAACGCACCGTGCACCTCATCTCAGTTATGTCTCCTACACAGAAGGAAGTTGGTCGGCGTTCAATAAGTCGTAGATGATTGGTCAAAATTAGTAAAAATTGCGGAAAAGTTGCGGTGATTGGTCAAAATTGCAACACCGCCCTGAATTCACAGGGATTGGCTGAAGTTGCGTTGAAGTTGCAAATCGCAACATCGCGAATTCCTGGAGGGTCTGATAAATAGGCCTTATTTTAAAGGAAAAGTAACGTTTTTTTTACAATCTGAGCCTTCTTTCGGCAATAAAACAAGTAGTTTTACTCACCCATAGCAGTTTGCTGTCAATTGGAGCAGTATCGCAGAAGTTATGTTGAGCCGTTCTGTTCTACTAATGATCCCGTATCCGTTAGCGTGAGTGCTCGGGGCATTACTTTGCGGTGTCCAAATAACACAAACTTTAGCACTTTTCAAATCACAGAAGATCGCTGTGTCAGGGTAGACTTTTAGTGGATTCCAAAACGGCCTGAAACCCGATATCCAGCTATAGTTTCATTTGATGACGTCATCAGAGAGGACAGTGCGCATGCGTGAACTCAGCTGTTTTGTAAACACCGCTAGTCCGAAAGAAGCTAACACCGCTCTGAACTTTACTTTTCTGTTGCGATATCGGGTTTCAGGCCGTTTTGGAATCTACTAAAAGTCTACCCTGACACAGCGATCTTCTGTGATTTGAAAAGTGCTAAAGTTTGTGTTATTTAGAGAGCGCAAATCAGTGCCCCGAGCACTCACGCTAACGGATACGGGATCATTAGTAGAACAGAACGGCTCAACATAAGTTCTGCGATACTGCTCCAATTGACACCAAACTGCTATGGGTGAGTTAAACTACTTGTTTTATTGCCGAAAGAAGGCTCAGGTTGTAAAAAAAAAACGTTACTTTTCCTTTAAAGGGATATGCCACCCCCAGGTCAAATTTGGGCATCTCCCCACAGTCCAGAGACTAAAATAAGTGGTGGAAAGCGTTTTCCTGCTCACCCAGCCATTGTCCGAGTCTGTCGCCACTGACCGCCGCAGTATCTGGTGCTCCTCCGCCTTAGAATGGAGTCTAACGTAGCCAGAGAAAGATTTCGGCCAAAAGGAATTAATTTGCTCGATGCGTTTCCCAATTACTTTGTGTGTAGTGCGCATTCATATCGAGTGCAAATAAATGTGCAAATCAACACGGAGAGCTTGACTTGGTCATTTTGGGTGGGAACTATTTTCCAGTGCGTAAGAATACAGCCGTATCACGCAGCACGCTGCCAGGGGAATCCCAGTTACGCACCGGGAAGGGAGTTCCCCTGTTGCACAACGTGGTGCGTGATTCGACTGTATTCTTCCGCACTGGAAAATAGTTCCCACCCAAAATGACCAAGTCAAGCTCTCCGTGTTGATTTGCACATTTATTTGCACTCGATATGAATGCGCACTACACACAAAGTAATTGGGAAACGCATCGAGCAAATTAATTCCTTTTGGCCGAAATCTTTCTCTGGCTACGTTAGACTCCAGTCTAAGGCGGAGGAGCACCAGATACCGCGGCGGTCAGTGCTGACAGACCTGGACAATGGCTGCATCACCAGAAAAACGCTTTCCACCACTTATTTTAGTCTCTGGACTGTGGGGAGATGCCCAAATTTGACCTGGGGGTGGCATATCCCTTTAAGTTCTAAAGTAAAGGTACTCAAGAGCATGTTTAAAGGTATAAGTGTAATGCATAATATTTATCCTTTAACCTTGTTGAGAGTGCCATATGTTTTCTATTAAAAGCATAAAGAAAGATAATTATTATTCTAAACAGAAGTTAAAAACCAAGGCGTTCTATATCATTTCTATTAATTTCTATGTGAACATCCGCCCCCAGAACTTAAAGACTTGACTCACAATAGCGGCATAATGATTACAATGCCAAAACACAATATTGCTAATAAGAAGCTAAGTCCCCCATTGGCCTTGTAAAACTAATTAAACCTCTGCAATACAAAAAGAAAGCAGTTGGAATTATTACAAAGGAAATGATTCTGTCCATGTCAACAGTGTTAGAGCTCGATCTTACGCGGCTTTTGTTTCATAGCAAGTGCGGCAAAACCAGCCCGGGCCGGCGAAATTTTGGATTGAGAGGAGGTAGAGGGTGAGATGGTGCAGATTACAGTAATAAAGCGCGGAAAATGAGTAGGAGAGAGGAGGGGAGGGGGGGGATGGTAAGAAATGATAAGAGCTTTGTTTGCCATTGCTGCTTGTGCCCGCTGCTGCTTGATAAACATAGGGCTAGTTTTATTTAGTGGGCTTGATAAGAGCGCTAATTCACCCAGGCGCCGAACGGAACAAACAGCCCCTGCACATCTGATAGGGTTACAGGAAAGCCCAGGACCTCACTGTTTGTATCAATATATGTACCACTGTGTCGAACAAAGGCTGGGGTTTAATATAGTGTGATAAGCTGAATGCATACACAAAGACACGTAATAAGCCATGCAATTTTGGCTTTTAAATTAAACAAGGCAAAAAAAAAAAGTAATACACACTGATATTCACACAGCTTAAGGCGTAGAGTTATTTTGTCAAGTAAGGCTCATTGTGGATTCAGTTGGTGCAGTATTTATTTATTTTATGTTTTTATTTTGTTATTTAAGTGTTAGGTTAGGTAAATTTATTTCCCATTTGTAGTTAAAAACACGTGTGCAAAATGCTTAAAGTGCACATTGCACAACGAGACATTAAAGGTGCACTGCGCAACTTTTCTGGTGGACGGTCCACCACCTGTGTGAGTGCAGCGTGCTGACTCACTAACCTTGAGCCTCTCGAAGGCTCTTTCCAACGTGGCACGTAACAAAAATAAAGAGTCTTGAATCCAAAGTTTGTCTTTTCTATCTTTACTAATGTGAAAGTCATACAGAGTGGAAAAAAGGAACAACAAAAGAAACAAAAAAGGAATTTTAAAGCTTGTAACTTCCCTACATGACGTGCTACGTGACTTCCCTACAATGCCACATGACGTCCTTATTTGCTACGTAACGGTCAAAAGACTGTGTAGCTTCTGAGCCCGAGGCTTCTAACAACTACCTCGTCGTCTTGGCTTACCCTTCAATTTGACTGAAGTTAGATCAAGGATTAAAGGTCAAAGATTAAAGTGGAAGATCAAAAAGATCAAAGTACATCAAAGTACAGCATAGCAATGTAGATATAACATAGAAAATGGCTCTAACAACCTGCTTGTCTCCATGGAGATGTTAGATCATTGCTTGGAATGTTCCGCGGTATGACTTTAAACATATACATTCTTACGTTTATTCATTACGGCTGTTTCATTCCTTCTGTGAATAGGGGCGACTCTACACAGATCTGAATTGTAATGTAGCGTAGTGCTGTAACCTGTTTGAATCTATCTAACACGAGAGAGACAATGTATACTGTAGAACATTCTAGACAAAGCAATAACATTTCCTTGGAGACAAGCGGTTGGCGGACCCTACACTAGAAATGTTATGCAGTGCACCTTCAAAAACAACCACATAAACAATAAACAATCATTACAGACGACAAATGACACTGTGAAATAAACAAGATACAAAGATTAAAGGGATAGTTCTGGTTTTTTGGTGTGAATCTGTATGGCGTTCCCTTCAGCAGTGTCGTGCATTAAAGGGATATGCCACCCCCAGGTCAAATTTGGGCATCTCCCCACAGTCCAGAGACTAAAATAAGTGGTGGAAAGCGTTTTCCTGCTCACCCAGCCATTGTCCGAGTCTGTCGCCACTGACCGCCGCGGTATCTGGTGCTCCTCCGCCTTAGACTGGAGTCTAACGTCGCCAGAGAAAGATTTCGGCCAAAAGGAATTAATTTGCTCGATGCGTTTCCCAATTACTTTCTGTGTAGTGCGCATTCATATCGAGTGCAAATAAATGTGCAAATCAACACGGAGAGCTTGCCTTGGTCATTTTGGGTGGGAACTATTTTCCAGTGCGTAAGAATACAGCCGTATCACGCAGCACGCTACCAGGGGAATCCCAGTTACGCACCGGGAAGGGAGTTCCAGAGCACCAGATACCGCGGCGGTCAGTGGCGACAGACTCGGACAATGGCTGGGTGAGCAGGAAAACGCTTTCCACCACTTATTTTAGTCTCTGGACTGTGGGGAGGACTGTGCTGACAGTGTCCTCTGAGCCAAGTTCTGCGTGGTTCTGGATCTGACGAAAGTAGGTCCGGCAAGTTAGCCAGGACATTAAAGCCCCAGTGTGTAGGATTCGTGGCGCATAGGTGGATGGTGCTATTGCACTTTCTGTTTTAGCTACGCCAGACCTCGAGGTCCGCGCGCCGCTAAACGCGGTCCCGTTTTTTTTTTTTCTCTTTTCTCATGAAAACACACATTCCCGATCATGTACCATGACACTCTACACATCAAATGAAACCTTACAGTCTCCTCTTTTTGACTATGCAATTCATTTCCATGAACAACAATCACTCCCCGAGCACATGGGGATTTTATACGGAAAAGCACAAAACAAGGTTAGCTTACCTTAGAATGCTTTGCACAGGTCAAACTCTGTATTTCACCATAAACTTGCTCTCAATTTGTCCGTAAGGATCCAGCGAATAAAATCCAGTAAAACAATTTAGTCCAAAACACGTGTTAGATCCATTACGACGTCTGATCCGGCAGCATGCTTGTGTTGTTTACCCAAAACCACGAGCCTTGCCGAAGGCGGAGCCCCAAATGTCCTTCTGCGGCTCTCGTATTCAAAATGGCTGCCTCTGCATGGGGAAGATCCCCCTTTTATGTGACTATATCTAAGTCCAAAAGAATACTTTGATTTCATGATGGAAGTGAAAAGGCTTGGAAAACAATGTATTTTTGAATGGGTATCTTCAATTTCAGTAATTAACGGGTAAAAATCTTACACACTGTCCTTTTAAATAAAGCTTGTTTTTCTTCTCAAAACAACATTTGTCCAAAAAGTGATATATTTGCATCACAAAACAGTTGCCCGCGAAAAAGTCAGAAGTCATAATCGCTTGGTGCTATTTTCTCTCGAGTCGTATCACTGCGCGCCTATTATTATTATTAGCCTGTTCACTTGTAAACATCGCCACTCACAATCATCAGGAAACTACAAACCTAAGATATATGATATAAGATATAAACTACACCAGCACTACAGAAGACAGTATTGTTCTAATATTAAGACCCACTCTCTATATACTGTGACCAGACCATATGTTTATACAACAGCTTGAATTTATGGATATTTTAGCATTGCTTGAGATGTGTATCCAGACTGTTCCAGAATTTTACACAGACATTTTTACAGAGACATTTACGGGTACTTCGAACATTTGAATTTGAAATTTCCCCTCTTAAATTATGAGTTCTCTCTCTCATTTTGAACAAGCTTTGTAGATTACTTGGTAGTAAATTGCCAAATGCTTTAAATAATATTATCAGTGTATAATATTCTACAAGGTCAGAAATCTTGGAGCGTGGATTGAATAAAAAGATAATGGGTGTGTTCTAAAGATCCAACTTTATGGGTGATTTGCAAAGCTCATTTTTGTAATATAATCAGTGGATTAACTGTCCATTGGTAAGTGTCCCCCCACACTGCAACACAATATGTGAAATAAAGGAGAACCAATGAACAGTATAATGTACGAAGGGCATTTTGATCAAGTTAATACTGACCTTGGTCTTATTCAAGTTTAATGACAATTTATTAATTTCCATCCACTTTTTCATTTTGTTTAGCTCCTCGTTTAGAGTACTTATGAGTTCATTATAATTGTGACTACTGTAAAATATACTGGTGTCATCTGCAAAGAGTAAAAGTTTTAGTGACTGAAATACAGTAAATATATCATTTATGTAAATATTGAACGGTTTTGGTCCCAAAACAGACCCCTGAGGGACACCACAAGCAATGCCAAGGTTTTTTCGATGTATACTTACCCATCTGAACATATTACACCCTTTCTGTAAGATAACTTTTCAACCAGTTCCCTGCTACTCCTCTAATACCATATTGTTTGAGTTTATGTAGTAATATTGAGCGATTGATAGTATCAAAGGCTTTTTTAAGGTCAGTAAATATACCGGCAGCATATTTTTTGTCATCTAGTGCATTTGTGATTCCCTCTGTTGCAGCGATTATTGGCATTGAGGTGGTTCTTTGTGTCCTAAACCCATATTTTCCTTCATTTATTTGATGTTTGTGAAGAAACCTTTCGAGACGTGAGTTTTTCAAGGATTTTTGAAAACTGTGGCAGTAGGGAAATTGGTCTGTAGTTTGTGAAATTATCATGGATTCTACCTGGACGACTGAGGGACTCTTCACGCATTTTGTGAAATGATGTTTGTTCTCACTCTTGAAAATTGGTATTACTTTTGCAATTTTCATTTTATTCAGGAAATGCCCTGACTGAAAGGATAAGTTGCAAATATGGGTAAAGGGCTTAACAAAGTTTTTTAATTACTTTTTTAACTAGTACCATGTCTATGTCATGACAATCTTTGGATAGTTTACTGCTTCCAGAAGGGAGAAGCTTAGACATGTCTCTGTCAGAATGGCCAGAGGGATCTGAAGGACTCAGTTGAAAAGTCTACATTTGTAAAGAGCCTCGAGCACAGGCAGTTCGCAGTTCAGTTTTTTTTTGGCTGAGTGAACGACCTTATTTAATGGGCTATGTAACTTTTTGGTTGGGAGTCCATCATCTGCTTGTTTCTATGGACATGTCATACAGTAGTTCTGGCTGGAATGTTCCACAGTATGACATTAAACAACTCCACCTTACATTTATTCAATTACAGCTGGTTTTATAACTCAAAAATACCTAGAAAAACAGCCATTCTGATTGTGAGCAGGGCTGCCTCTCCACAGATCTGACCTGTAACTTGATCTTTCATAGTATGGTATTGGCCTTTCTATCTTCATGGAGACCAAACCAGACCAAGCAATAACATCTCCATGGAGAAAAGCATTTGACGGACTCTCAACCAGAAAAGTTACAATGACTAAATGACTACAGCAGAGGTGTGGACTCGAGTTATGTGACTTCGACTCGAGTCAGACTCGAGTCACGAATTTGATAACTTTAGACTCGACTCGACAAAATGTACAAACACTTGCAACTCGACTTGGACTTCAATATCAATAACTCGTGACTTCACTTGGACTTAGGCCTTTTGACTTGTGATGACTTGATACGTCCAATGAAAAAAAAAACCTCTAAAAGTATGTTGATAAGAACCGCACTCGTTGTACTTGTGAATCTGTGAAAATGTATGCAAAGAGCATGTGCGCGCGGCTTGCACAACATCCAATCACAGTAGATCTACGTTGCTTTCATTCGACCGCATCCAAGGCAAATTGCACAACAAATGATGCGGAAACAAGCATCCACGCGCCAGTTTGCAAAATGATGCCGAATAAGTTTTCGGACCTTTTTGTTCAGTATTTAGTAGAAACACCGCTTTGAGCTAATACAACCATGAGACTTTTTGGGAATATTATAACATGTTTTTCACACCTGGATCCTTTCATTTTTTTCTAATGTTATTTGATATGGTGTAAAAAGGTCAAATGAATACAGATCTTGCAGACATTATATGATTTGTAGAAATTTTATTTCTTTGTAAAGGGGACTCAAAATGACTCGAAACTAAAATGCTAGGACTTTGGACTCGACTTGAGACTTGTGAGCTTTGACTTCGGACTTGACTCGGCACTTGGATACTCTTGACTCGGGACTTCACTCGGACTTGAGTGCAAAAGACTTAGACTTACTTGGGACTTGCCCAGCAATGACTTTGTCCCACCTCTGGACTACAGGGACTAAAACATCACATATACCCATAGCAAAAGTACAGTAAACTTGTATATAATACAAATAGGTAGAACACACAGTGTGTGGTGTAATAAAGCTCAAATGGTGTCATTTAAGCAGCGGTATCAGTGTCCTTGAAGTGTCATTTAAGCAGCAGTGTCATTGGGGGAGGGAGGGCAGGGAGAGAGTTCAGCATCCTGACAGCTTTCCTCTTT
Source organism: Paratrypauchen microcephalus (assembly GCA_036785185.1). Taxonomy (NCBI): domain Eukaryota; kingdom Metazoa; phylum Chordata; class Actinopteri; order Gobiiformes; family Gobiidae; genus Paratrypauchen; species Paratrypauchen microcephalus. The sequence goes on along the minus strand of JAVJIX010000080.1, from coordinate 3,416,417 downwards.
TTGATTATAATGTTGCCGAGCCACAACCAGAAGGCTTTCATTGGTGCAGTGATAAACGTTCAGCAGGATCTTCTAACTGTGAATTCTCTGCAAAAATAAGAGACGCTGCTGAGCCTTCTTTAAAAGGTGCACTATGTAACTTTTTGGTTAGGGGTCAGTCACCTGCTTGTTTCTATGAATATGTCATTGCTCTGCCTGGAATGTTCCACAGTATGACAATGAACTGCTTGCCTTACATTTATTAAATTAAAGGTGATTTTATAGCTCAAAAACAGAGATTCTGTTACTATATTTCTATATTTTATTTTTATTTGTACATATACATTTATATATTTGACACCAGTCTTGCTATTTAGAATTTAGAATTTTCATATTTTTACTCTTTGTTATTATAATATATTGTGATGTGTGAGCTACTGTGTTCAAATAATTTTTTGTCTTAGAAGTTTTGTTTTGTCTTTATATTGTATTTTGTATATTGTATATTGTCTTTTTGCACTACTTGGCCAGAGAGAAACGAAATTTTGATTCACTGTATGTCGAACACATATGGCAGAATTGACAATAAAGCTGACTGAACTTAAACTTTGATCAACAGAAACTACATTCCTCTTCCCTTCCCCTCCCCTTTAAAGCCACACATTTTCATCTGTGCATACTTTAATATAACTCACAAAGGCCTATCTATTATTGATCTGAAAGCCAGGCTGATGCACATATATTATATCCTCTCCCAGAGCTTTCAGCACTGTCTTCTAGGCCACAAAAGAATGAATTATGGATAAAGATATGTGCCAGTTTTAACATATGCTTCCTTTTCTTTTCTTTTCTTTTCCATACAGTGTGCCTACGTTCCATGAGCTACAAGAGGACATTCTCAGCAAAATGGTGGACATCCTTGAAGAGGTAAGTGCTTGGTTTGTAAGTACAGGGGGCTACTAAGACATGTCTCAGTGCATCCTTTTCACTGCCACAAATTGAAAGTTTGAGAAAGCATGGAAAACAAGAAGAAGGTACAACAGTGGTAAAAAAAAAAAAAAAAATCAAGGCAAGATGATGCTAACAACTAAAAAGTCAGGAATAAAAAGCAAAGGTGTTTCCGTGCAGATTGCTTCACAGTATGGCATTAAAAGGCCATACTGCCAATTTCTGATCTATGTTATAATGTTGTTTCCTCATAAAAACATACCTGGAGTTGGGTTTTGTTTCGTTGACTCATGTTTAATTCACAAACCTTGTATATTTAGGCTGAATTCTTGCTCTGTTCCACCTTGTGATGTCATGGAGTGGTTAGTTTTCAAGCTAACAGCTACCTTTTGTTCAGTAGAAATGGGCAACTCCAGGGCTGAAATGAAGGCGTATGGAGTTTAAAGGGATAGTGCGTTTTTTGTTTTTTGTTTTTTTTTATGTTAATCTGTATGGGTTTCCTTCTAAAAGTTACGTGTGTTGACACCGGCTTACCTCTGACAGTCTCAGCTGATCCCAGTTCAGTTCGCTTTCTGGAGCCCACGTAAGTAGGTCCGGTAACTTCCCTGGAACATGAAATAAAGCTTGTTTTTCTTCTCAAAACAAAACATTTGTTAGAAAGGTGATATATTTGCGTCCGAAACAGTTGTCCACGAAACATCCAGCGGCGTATTTCGCATTCGCTTATTGTCTCTCTCCACTCGTATCACTACGCCCATGTTAACTCTATCAGCCTGTTCACCTTCAGCGGATGTCTACGCCGAAGTTTACAAGTGAACAGGCTCATAGAGTTAACATGGGCGTAGTGATACGAGTGGAGAGGGACAATATGCAAATGTGAAATACGCTGCTGGATGTTTCGTGGACAACTGTTTCGGACGCAAATATATCACCTTTCTAACAAATGTTTTGTTTTGAGAAGAAAAACAAGCTTTATTTCATGTTCCAGGGAAGTTACCGGACCTACTTACGTGGGCTCCAGAAAGCGAGCCGAACCGGGACAAGCTGAGACTGTCAGAGGTAAACCGGTGTCAACACACGTAACTTTTAGAAGGAAACACATACAGATTAACATCCAAAAAAAACCCTGCACTATCCCTTTAAAAACACAACAACATTATAACATGTCATTGACCTTTCCTGACTCACGTTTATAACGCACAGTGGCTTGTCGATATGTATGTGTGAATGTGTAAGTAAAAAATATATATATATAATTTTTATGACACAAAGTTTGTCTGGTGTCTTCGGAGTGACTCACAGCAGATGTGAATCATGTGTTATTAGCTCCGTGTGGCGTCCAGGGTACAATACAGCTACATCCTGGCTTAGGCACAGTCACAATACACGCACCTGGCAAATCTCAAAGCATCCTTTTGTGGAAAGATCCTAGAAATAGCAAGCTTTGTCTCCAAGTAGGTAGAAAAATAATGTTTTCCAGTCTTTTGAAGCAGAGGAAGTAAATATGGGAGATTTTGTCTTCCCCAAAATAAAAAAACAAACAAAAAAAAACCCCACTATGCTTAAATGGATGAGCAGTCACAAAAATGCAAAAGTTAAAAAGTTAATGTTGAAATTGAAGTTAAAAAATAACTTGTCTCCATGGAGATATTATTGCTCTGCCTGGAATGTTCCACGGTATGACTTTAACAATTTCCATCTAGCATTTATTCATGATGGCTCTTTCCATGGCTTATTAAGGTAATGTAGCGTAGTGCTGTAACCTGCTTGTCTCCGTCGTGATAAATAGGTTTAATCTATGCTGTGGAACATTCCAGACAAAGCAATAACATCATAGAAAGTTACACGGTGCACCTTTAATGTTTACCGCAAATGAGGATAATGACAATACAAATAAAACAAAAGTATATCCTCTGAAGGTCTTATGCAGCATTTTTGACCACATATGGTGCCAAAAGCCTGTAGCATCTCAAATGTCCATAGCTCGGTCCTTAGCTAGCCTCTTGCACGGTCTCCATGGATATGGGAAAAACAAACAGCTCATTTCACAAAATCCAGCAGTGCATTACTTGTGCCCTTTGAACTGCGCATGCTGCACTTCTTAGCTGATTAAAATCTCATGAGCTCACAACACAAAACGTTTCAAGTAACTGCTCAGTGTGTGGTAGCCTCAAGAGCAGCCAACCAAGAAAATAAAAGAACAGGAGTTTATATACAGTGGTACCTCACCTTACGAATGACCCAACAAACGAAAATTTCAAGTTACGAAACGCCTTCACGGTACTGTAAATTTTGGTCTCTAGATACGAAAGAAAATTCAAGTTACGAAACGCGAAATCTCAAAAATTCAAATAATGCGCGCTCAGCCACACACATTATACGCTTTTCTCAGCCTGGATTTAAACTTTTCTCACATTTGTCTCTCATTTAAACACTCAAACTTTCATAGATTTTCAACAAAATTATTAATAGTGAAGCGTGTGGGGGGAAGGGGGAGGGGGGAGAAAACTGCGCTCTGACACGTGTGTGATAGCGGCATGTGTGACAGCTGACCCGGCTGCCAGCAGGTCTAGACCTGGACTAAATCAGGATTAAACCTGGACTAAATCTGGACTAAACCTGGACTAGACCAGGACTAGACCAGGTGGATTAAAGCGCCGCGTGTGGGTCTATTTCCTGGTTTTGTTTCGAGTCACAGCTGAGGCGAGCAGCTGCTCGCCTGCAAGAGCCGCGGTCTAGACCTGCTCTCCAGGGCCACTCCAGGCACGGAGCCCCAGACATCCAGGGACCCAGGCGGACACTGCCAGCCCGCCTTAAGAGCTCCCTAAGCGGGCATGGGTCCGGGGATTGTCCCGGTCACCGGCCTGGAGGTCTTGAAGAGGCCGACCTCACGGTTCTATCCAGGCCGCTCTGTGAGCACCTTACGCGGGCAGGTCTAGAGCAGCGGCTCGCCTCAGCTGTGACTCGAAACAAAACCAGGAAATAGACCCACGGGTGGCATTTAATCCACCTGGTCTAGTCCTGGTTTAGTCCTGGTCTAGTCCTGGTTTAGTCCTGGTTTAGTCCTGGTTTAGTCCTGGTATAGTCCTGGTCCAGTCCTGGTTTAGACCTTGGTCTAGACCTGCTGTCAGCTCCGCGCCGGGTCATGTGCGCTATCACACACGTGTCAGAGTGCAGTCTTCTCCCCCCTCCCCCTTCCCCCCACACTTCACTATTAATAATTTTGTTGAAAATCTATGAAAGTTTGAGTGTTTAAACGAGAGACAAATGTGGGAAAAGGACGCAGGACGCAGAACACAATGTTACACTATAAAAAAAGTTACACTATAAAAAAAAAAAACTTGGATCGGGGCCTTGGAACGAATCAGGCTTTTTCCATTGAAATAGCTACTCAACTTACGAATTTTTCACGTTACGAAACCATTCCGGAACGAATTAATTTCGTAAGGTGAGGTACCACTGTATATTGTTAGAATTTGAAAATATTAGAGAAAATGATGGTTAATAATCAACGTATAATCAGAGACAGTGTCTTAAAGTCTCCCTCTTAAGAAAACACTACTATTTGCTTTGCACCATCTTTGTCATTGAGAAAGCGGTGTCACCTTGGATTTTTCCTTTCATATTACATAACCTAACCTTGAGATATAGTCAGTACAAGTCAAAACCGGCCTATATGGAATGCGGTGTATGTTCGACCTAGCATTCCTCTTGTATACAGCACATCCCTGAATAGGATTAAAGTATACATAAATATTATGCTATGTGGACACAATGTTATAACTCGATTAGAAATCTATCAAAGCTTTCAGTTTAAATGGGAAATGTTAATTTATTCATCAGGATCCTTAGAATTATTCAAAACCAAGGTCACTTTCGATGCCAGGAAAGAAGACAGTGAAAGTGACAGTGGTGCTGAAGGAAAGGGAGATTGTATTGAAAAGCCTGTAGACAGACAGACAGACAGACAGACAGACAGACAGACAGACAGACAGACAGACAGATAGCTATAGGTAGAAGGTCACCTGCTTGTCTCCATGGCGATGTTATTGCTTTGTCTGGAATGTCTCAGTACGGCATTAAACGTATCCATTTTGTACTTACTCAATAACATTGTTTTTTATTGACTTAAAAACTTCTGACTGCGTTTGGGCTCGCCTCTCCACAGATTTGACGTGTTACTTGGCCCAGTAGCGTCAACTGCTGTCTCTGTAGAGATAAACAAGCGTAATGCCATACTGCGGAACATTCCAGGAAACATCATGGAGCAGCAGGTGACGAACCCTCCACCAGAAAAGTCACACAGTGTACTTTTAAAGTCTTGCATTCATCAGCTAAACGACTTCCAGAGTAAAGTGTTATTTAAAAACAAATCTGACAGGATAAAAATACATATAGAAATATATATAAAATAATAATATTTTAATTATATGTATTTTTCTTACTCTTGTTTGGAACACTACAAGAGTAGAGTAGAGGTCATTTTTATAGTTTTAATTATAAACACTCATTTGCTCTCATGATAGTTACTATATTGACTTATCATTCAATACCTGACAGATGGAACAAGCTGTATCTGCTATTGATTTCTTGGGGGTCAATATTTATCATATTTATCAACCTTTTTATTATTATTCTGTTATTAACTATTAACTCCTATTAACTCTCATTCTGCTGTGTTATTGTAGTTCCGATTTGTTTACAATATTTCACATTTGCAATGGCAGTTTGGGGATTAAGGCTTTCTGTGTCAGTGGCATAAATTAGTTTCAGTATTATTGTTTATCGTCTATATTTTCTTCAGCAACATATTGAACTTCAAACTTTGTTATGATGACAGGTCTAACCACCACTGTCCATTTTTTGATACATCTCCCACCTCTAAGCAGGAGTAAAATTAGGGATGCACTGATCTGATACTGGTATCGGGTATCGCCGCTGATACTGAAAAATTTACTGGATCGGAAATCGGCTTCCAATTATCGGTTGATATCCTGGTTGGACAGATACAGTGATGTACAGTGGTCCCTTGTTTATCGCGGGGGTTAGGTTCCAGAAATAACCCGTAATGAGTGAAAGCCGTGAAGTAGAACAACTTTATATTTTACAATTATTATACATCTATTAAGGCTGTAAATGCCTTAAAACACTGGAATTGGAACGTTTTCTCACATTTCTCTCTCATTTAAACACTCAAACTTTTGTAGATTTTCAACAAAATGTATTAATAGTGAAGCGTGGACGCGCGAGGGGAGCGGCTCATCCAACGGCACTGCCACGTCCCGGGTCGCGACGCGCACCAACCCCTTGGAGAAGTGCGTGTGGTCAAATCCATGACAGAGCAGCACGACTGGCACAAGGCCGGGGCTGCGAGCACGAGATCGAACTGCGGCGCCCGGATCATGCCTCCCCCTCAGGACCGCGTCCTCGCAGCCCGAGTCACAAACCGAACACGCACAAACGAACGCAAGGACTGCACGAAATCAGCAAAGACCCGCATGGGGTGATTTAACCCTGGTTTAGACCTGGTTTAGACCTGGTCTAGTCCCGGTTTAGTCCAGGTCTAGACCTGGTCCAGTCCTGGTTTAGTCCAGGACCAGTCCAGGTTTAGACCTGATTTAGACCTGGTCTAGACCTGGTTTAGTTCTGGTCTAGACCTGGTTTAGTCCACGTTTAGTCCTCGTCTAGTCCTGGTCTAGTCCTGGTCTAGTCCCGGTCTAGTCCCGGTCCCCTCTCCATCCCCCATCTATCAATCGGCAAAGTTCTACAGTCTCTTAGCCAATCAGGACGCAGAACACAATGTTACACTATAAAAAAAATGTTACACTATATTAAAAAAAATAAAAAATCTGCGAAACAGCGAGGCTGCGAACAGTGAACCACTTGCCTGGAAGAATCCATGACTCATCGCTGTACCAGTGGATGAGTCTGGTAACGCTTGATCCACAGAATGCGCTGCGGTTGCGCGTAGACAGACAGCTAAGTGAACCAATCAGAGATTGCGCCATCTTGATTCAAAACTGAGGAGGAACTTCCGCTGCCTAAGAGTGACTTTGCGGGCAAAGGCGGGGGCACTGACGTCACCATCTTTGAACGAATCAGAATCGCGGAGTCCGTTTGTAACCGGAGGAGCGAGAGTGGAGCGAGGGTGTCCAGATGGTATAGGAAATACAGAGAGATATCATTTGGTTGGCCAGGTAAGTGAACCGCGATAGAGCGAGATAATATACTGGTTGTAGTTGGCCCAGAAGGTCTCAGGATGTTTGAACTTATGAGATAAATAATAGCTACGTACAACAGTAAGATCGGTTTTGTCTCTTTTTTTTTTTTCCTATTTTAATTTAAAGAAAATAAATGCTGTTTTCAGTCTCTCATCGGGTATCGACTGATACTTAAAGCTTATAGTATCAGAATCGACATTGCAACTGAAAAAGCTGGACTGGTCCCTAAGTAAGATGTAAAATGCTTCCTGAGTATCCTTACAAGGTGCTCTGTCCCACTGTGAAAGTGGAGTGACCTTTGCTGCTTCTGTTTTTTTTCTCCAACAGACGACTTACGAAGAGGGAGAGTACATCATCCGACAGGGGGCCAGAGGAGACACCTTCTTTATCATCACCAAAGGAAAGGTGAGTCCGTCAACAACATAATCCCTCACCGTCAGTCAGAGTAAACTACTTATTTTTTCCCCAAAATCTTACAAATACAGTAATCCCTCATTTATCTTGGGGGTTAGGCCCCGCAATAAGAGAAATCCGCAAAGTAGGACAACTTTATATTTTATATTAATATTATTATTAATATTATTATATTATTCTACATGTTCTAAGGCTGTAAATGCCTCACCACACACATTATACACTTTTCTCAGACTGGAATGAAACTTTTCTCACATTTATCTCTCATTTAAACACTCAAACTTTCATAGATTTTCAACTAAATTAATTAATAATGACGCGTGGGGGGAGACACGGCTCCAGAAGCCCCGCCAGACGCGCGAGGAGCACTGCCACGTCCCGGGACGCGACGCGCACCAACCCCTTGGAAAAGTGCGCGACACATGCACCCCTCATCGTGGACAAATCCATGACAGAGCAGCGTGACCGGCACGAGGTCACGCGTACACCGGGGCTGCGAGTACGAGATTGGCGGCGCCCGGACCCCGTCCTCTCAGCCCGAGCCACAAACCGAACACGCACAAACAAACGCAACCACCAAAGAGCTACACAGAGTGATTTAATCCTGGTTTAGACCTGGTCCAGTCCTGGTTTAGTCCAGGTCCAGTCCAGGTTTAGACCTGGTCTAGACCTGGTTTAGTTCTGGTCTAGACCTGGTTTAGTCCACGTTTAGTCCTGGTCTAGTCTCTTAGCCAATCAGGATGCAGAACACAATGTTACACTATAAAAAACTGTTACACTATAAAAAATAAAAATAAAAAATCCGCAAAACAGCGAGGCCGCGAACAGTGAACCGCGATAGAGCGAGGGACCACTCAATTGTGTGGATGATAGTCTCTGCACAACTGTGAAAAACAAAAATAAATTACAAATTAAAATAAAATAAAAACCACACATAAACAAGGCTCATAACAGTAGCTTTGTTTATATGCACACCAAAATATGAATATTATCTGATCTGGACCTTTAAGATTTACAATGCATGAAAAACACCAAATCTGATGTGAGTAGCTAGAAGGACCATGATCATAATGAAATGAGATGATTTTGCTGTTTAAATATCTTATAACATGTCTTAGTGTGCATGTGATCACAGACAGCTATAGCTTGTTTCCTTTTAGCTGCTAACAGGTTTTATGTAGAGAGGTATGGAAAAGCATGGAGTTTTTTGAGTTTTTCTTTTCTTAACAACATGTTTCTGGCCATAATAGCATAATAGCATGTTTGGTATTTCCTATTGGTCACAAGCTAATCAAACTTCGATAAAACCTCTAAAATCTCTTTATAAACAAGCTATTAGGATCCTAGATAAGAAACCGCGTCACTCTCACCACTGTCAAATATTAGCGAAACAATGCTCAGTTTTGAATATATGATCAAATCAGCCAATCTTAGATTATTATTCAAGATCATTAATAATGTGGCACCTCCACCACTGAAAAAGTTTGTCAAATTAACATCTGACCAAATGGTCCGGACCACCAGGTCAACGGTCAGTGGCCAATGTACAAAACCAAAATGTAAAACATCACTGGGACAATCTGCATTTTCTGTTAAAACATGGAACAAACTTTCCACTGAGCTAAAACTGTGCAAAGACTTTTTAGTGACAGTTTAGTGTAGGACTCAATCGCCATTTCTTAAAGGGACAGTGTGTAAGATTTTTACCCGTTAATTACTGAAATTGAAGATACCCATTCAAAAATACATTGTTTTCCAAGCCTTTTCACTTCCATCATGAAATCAAAGTATTCTTTTGGACTTAGATATAGTCACATAAAAGGGGGATCTTCCCCATGCAGAGGCAGCCATTTTGAATACGAGAGCCGCAGAAGGACATTTGGGCTCCGCCTTCGCCTTCGGCAAGGCTCGTGGTTTTGGGTAAACAACACAAGCATGCTGCCGGATCAGACGTCGTAATGGATCTAACACGTGTTTTGGACTAAATTGTTTTACTGGATTTTATTCGCTGGATCCTTACGGACAAATTGAGAGCAAGTTTATGGTGAAATACAGAGTTTGACCTGTGCAAAGCATTCTAAGGTAAGCTAACCTTGTTTTGTGCTTTTCCGTATAAAAGCCCCATGTGCTCAGGGAGTGATTGTTGTGCAGGGAAATGAATTGCATAGTCAAAAAGAGGAGACTGTAAGGTTTCATTTGATGTGTAGAGTGTCATGGTACATGATCGGGAATGTGTGTTTTCATGAGAAAACCCCCCCCCAAAAAACGGGACCCCATTTTATTTATACAGTAGCGGTGCGCAGGTCCCTCGAGGTCTGCTGTAGCTAAAACAGAAAGTGCAATAGCACCATCCACCTATGCGCCACGAATCCTACACACTGGGGCTTTAAGAATACAAACTTCAGCATTAAAACAAACCTGAGAAGGGGCTGGGAAGGTGAAGGGGAATCTATTTTAACTAATGTAAATAATGTACTTTTGATGAAATGTTTATGAAATGCATTATTTTATACTGTGTTTAATGTTTTGTCATGTTGTGTGTCTCAGGGACTGTAGATGGAAATTAGCTCAAATAGCTATAGTCTGGTACAGAGCATCTCTTCATTGATTAATGCTCCTGTACATGGTCCCTGTCAAATAAATTAAATAAATGAAATGAAAATGACTTTGTCTGACAGAATAACAGAATCTAATAAAAAGTACAAAATGAATAAAATCACCCTACTATACAGTACACACTCAGACACTCAGAAAAGAAATATTGCATAAAAAGATTTGACCTCATTTTTGTTCCATTTTTTTGACCTTATTTTGTGTTCTAAAAATCAAGAATGCTCTTGTGAGCACTTGTGTTTTCTTTGGTAGCTCTTAATGTTCAAATGCTATAATCATGTCTTCCTCCAAGACAAAAATTGAAAAATTTCTAGGTTAAGATGAAATAGTCAAAGATTATTCACACCTCTCAAAAGTCTGATTTAACTACTACAAATAGAGCGGTCACAGAGCAGACAGGCTGTGCTCTCTGGACACGCTTCAATGTGTTAAAAGTGCTTTGAATTTCAAATTATTAATCATATTTTTTATTATTTTTGTTATTCCTTACTCTCAATTTCTTATTTGCATATCTGGTTCTTCAGATGCCTGTGCTGGAAATTTAATTTTTTAAGTTCCAGGTGTAATGCCGTTTTTTTTTTTTTTTTTAAATCTCTTTCCATTGCTGCTGATCTGAGATGCAGCTTAAATGCTTAAATGAGCTAAAGGATCTGAGAGTGACCAAGAGCCCAGTGCAATCCATGTGTATTATGCAGCGTAGTATTCAGTATTCAGTTGTATTACTTAAGTAAAAGTACAGATACAGAGGTAAAAAGTATCACAGAAAGTAAAAATATTAAAGAACTTGTTTTAAAACATTTGAAAAGAAAAAGTATTTCACACTGATTTTCATAAAGTGTTGTTCAAGTGTTAAATGTGGTGATATTGATTAAAGATCCCATGACATGGTACTTCTTGATGCTTTTATATGGCTCCTTAATGGTTCCCTAATACTGTAAATGAATCCTTCTTCAAAATCAACACTCAGTGCATGAGATGCAAATGAGGAGAAAAGAGCTGGCCTATAGTAGAGGGTGGGGGCGTGGCCAAACTCTCCGTTCTCTGCTCAGAGCTCTCAGCTGATCCATTTCCGTGTTTTTGCACGAGGGAGAGATTTGAAGCGTTCCATTGAAAAATAAACACATTTCCACAGAAAATAAAATTAAACCACTGCTGTTCAAAGGTCCAGAGGCTCAGATAAAGGACTTCCGAGCCTAGAAACACTCGGACGTGCCTCCAGGCAAATAAAAAAACGCATTTCGCATTGCCTAGCGCATTCGCAGTCCAAACTCTCTGGGCGTGATTTACACAGACGCTGAGTACAGACAGACGGGGGTGGAACTGCATTTGCATTTCTTTTTTCGATCTGACGTCAATAAGGTGCCTTGTTCAAAATCGCCCGTTTGAGCTCCGATTTTTAGTAACGCAGAAAAGGATCGCAAATGCTCAGTTTAGACATTTCACAACTTTTAACCATGGGGGGGGGGGGGGGGGGGCCTAAACAGGGTAGGGGAGCTCACATTAACGTTCAAAAACCTCAGAAAGTGAAAATTTCATGCCATGGGACCTTTAAAATGATGCTGATTTTGGTCAATACAAATCAATCTAATTTTCTTATGAATTTTGTTTATTTGTTTATGTTTACTGAAAGCTGAAGTTTGAACCCAATCGTAAATGTAGTGAAGTAAAAGTAAAACGTATCAACTTTAAAATTGACTGAAGTACACATACCTAAGTACAGTACATTACTACTTGTACTTTGTTACCTTTCACCACTGGTATTATGGGTCCACTTTAACATGATTATTAAGTGGGAATCGCATTCATTTAAATAGTGAACTAGAGAGGAAAAAAAAAATTAAGTGTGCTGATTTTTCTCAAACATCCAGTGTCCATGTACGCCGACAATCCGGCCTTCTCTGTGTGGCTTGATTACAGCTTTCTAGGCTGTGTAACTTTTTTTATTACTGAGTCGCCCTTGGCAACTTCCTCAATAAAGTCAATAGTACTTAATCGTTTGAAACTTAAAAGGCTAATTCTATTCAAATGTTATGTAACCACAGCAACAGCAAGGCCAAGACTCGATACTGACGTCAGGAAGACGAGTGAACATTTTTCAGTTGCTATTTAAATGGGCAGGAATTAATTACAGATCAGTCAATAGTTTGTAGTGGGAAGTTTGCAGCCTCTTTATTACACCCTCTCTAGGTCTGTCTATAGGTTCCATATTGAATGCCAAGAATCAAAGTGAAAATTTGATAAGTCAAGTATAGGAATGATCCATTTCTTATATAACATGTGGGGTGCAGAGACATATCCATTAGTGGACTTGTAGTTTCTATAAATAGTCATAGAAAGTAATTATTTGAGTCTTTACAGCTCGGATATTACTGTAAAAAACGAATTGTAGCAAAGAAAGCTTATTTAACTTTTATGCATAATTCCATACATCTTAGTTCATATATTTGATGTCTTCTGAATGTTTATTAAGTGGTAAACTAGAGATGCAAGTTACCGATTAATTCATTAATCTATACGTGAAAAGTCCCTCAGTCGTCCAGGTAGAATCCATGATCAAAGGAGAAGTTCAATTTGTCAACTGGACAAAGTTTGTTTGGTTGAAAACGTTTCGCCGCTCATCCGAGAGGCTTCGTCAGCTCTCATTAATCTATAGTTGATTGACCTTATCGATCGACTTACGATTAACTGATAAGCGGCGTTTTTCACCTGAATTTTAGTGTTTCAATAGGGTCTTTAAGAATATAAGCTATAGTAACATAACACTGAGTCATAAATATATCATAGTATTATTATATTGTATATTCCTCAATTAATTATTCCTTAGTAAAAAGCAGACAAATGTATTGATGCTGAATAACAAAATACATTCTTTATTGAAAATAAATTGAGGACTGGCTCAGTTGTTGCACTTGCAGCATGGAAATTAAATTAAATTAAAAGGAACAGAAGAAATTAAATAACAGAATGTTATTTAGTCTACATATTATGATGAAACCAGTGATTCCAGGCTATTTTTAGGACATTCTCAACATTTATTTAGAACTAAGGCATCAACAATATTTCTCTCCCTTAATCTGTGAAGGGTTACAGTACAAAATATACATTTCACAGGGCCCCTGGACACAGCATAAAACATTACAGGGCCTCAAACCAGAACAATCAAGAAATTATAAAAGCATGTAAGTGACATGCTTTTATAATTTAAAAAATATATGGTTCTAGGTCCAGCTCTACTGTGAGTTGTATGGAAACATCCAGAGAGGAAAGGGTTACATGATGTAACGCTATGGTCTTTCTCGCGAGTGGGTTCACATCTCGTGTTCACATTCCAGAGTAGCGCCCTCTAGCGATTAGATACAATTAATGCATTTTGTTCGGCCAACGTCTTGATCGACAATTAATTGTAAGTCGATTAATTGTTGACATCTCTATGGTAAACATATAGAAAAAATATTGAATGAGAGGATGAGTACAAACCTTTGACTGGTAGCGTAGGAATGATCATGACAGGCCTGCTTATAATAAAAGTGTTTTTATTTCATCCCAAGCAAAGTGGAGATCATTTCATTTCATATATTATTGTCTTTAAATGAGCCAGCACAACATGCGGGGTGCAGAGATACATCCATTAGCGGACTTGAAGGCAGAGGCACACACACACACACACCTGACTTTGGAGTTTTGCCTCAGCTGTTTTCACACGCTCGGCTCTGCGACCAGCTCACACACAGCGCATTTTTCTTTAGGACTTCTGGCCCTTCTGGCTCTACATCACAGACTACAGATCAGACCCTCTTCACACTTGCCACCTGAGACCTGCGCAGCCAGTACCAGGGGTGAAGAGAGCAACGTCTGCTGAAGGGAAATATATTTAACACATACACAGTGGAAAAAAAGAAACTGGACTTTGCTTTAAAGGGCTTATATTACGCCATTTTCTTTTTTTTTTTTAAATCTATGTTATAATGTATTATAAACATACTTGGAGTTGTGTTTTGTTTCATTCACACATGTTTAATAAATCCTGCATATTTAGGCTGAATTTTTCTCCCATACTAAAAACACTAAAACAGAAAGTGCTCCACTGTGTTCGAAGTCTACACACCTTCGCTAGTGTCATTTGGATGATTTTTTAATTTTATTTATTGTTTGTTTGCTTGTTTATTTCATTCACAAAGTATAAAAATACATCAACAGTGTGATAACAATACAAAACTGAATGAAAGGAAGCAGAAAGAAGAAGAATCTTATGTTATCTGCCCCTCTTCCCTTTTCCAGACATTAACACCGATAGTGACGATAAAACATTTCATCAATACATTCCATTTCAATCACAATTATTAATCAATTGTATACAAAAAGTTTCATTTTTATGCACAACAACTATTCCGTAAATGAACTCCTTTCACAGTGACGTTTCGCTCCATAACCTCGGTTCTGAATCTAGATTTTTTTAAACATGTCGGTTCCTTTTAAATTGTCGTTCTTGTTCTCATCTCAAACAGTCTTTGAATATTTACAGGTAACACTCTGCACTTTGCTTTATACATGACTTTGAGGAGACTTAATTCAACAATATCACACATTTTCAACACTAAGTTGAACAAATAATGGGTTGGATGGCTCTCTATAATGACTGTTGGTGATAATTCTTAAGCCTTTTTCTGTAAAATAAATAGAAAATAAATAGAAAATACCCCCAGCATTACCTCCAAATAATAAATTTGGGGGTAATGTTGACCCCCAAATTTGCTGCACTGTTTAGTGAGAACTTTACTTTATGCAACACAGCAATTGCTTTGGATATTTTGCTTTTAGTGTAATTTATATGAGACCTCCAGTTTAGACCTTCATCATGACTCCTAAAAATTTTGTTTCAACCTTCCAACTGCACTAAGGGTTAGCCTGAAAACTACCACTACATGACATCACTAGCTTTTGAAGAAATAATAAATGCTTACTCAAACAAGTGAACATTATAACATGGTTTAAAGCTCACAAGTCAAAAAATGAACCGTTAAAATATATGTAATAATATTAAACCAGGGCAAAATGGAGTGAAAATGAAGTGTTCTCTTGCTTGGAACAAACCTGCGCTATGTTTGAATGGTGTGTGGATCCTGCTGGAGAGACAGACTTCCATCATTCAAACGTCACTGGGCTAATGAAGTGGTCTCTGCTGCCTGGATGCCTGTGCGCTCACGGGGAAGATACCTGTTCCAGCGGGGATGGGAGGAGATGCACAGTCCGTCACAGCATATGCTTTCAGTGTCTCTATAAGCGTTTGGAAATTGCTAGTTTATGAAGGCGTACATAGCAATTTGAGGAAAAGATGGAGTGGAGGTAAGACTTGAAGGCCTTAGCTACTGGTATGCATGTCAATATATAAACATACTAGGGATGTCAAATGATTAGGTTAATTGATAGTTCTGATTGTTCAAGTCACAATGTAATCATAAGAGAAAAAAATAATTATATTTGTGACCATTTTAGAAGCGAAATTAAAGGGATATGCCACCCCCAGGGCAAATTTGGGCATCTCCCCACAGTCCAGAGACTAAAATAAGTGGTGGAAAGCGTTTTCCTGCTCACCCAGCCATTGTCCGAGTCTGTCAGCACTGACCGCCGCGGTATCTGCAGCTCCTCCGCCTTAGACTGGAGTCTAACGTCGCCAGAGAAAGATTTCGGCCAAAAGGAATTAATTTGCTCGATGCGTTTCCCAATTACTTTGTGTGTAGTGCGCATTCATATCGAGTGCAAATAAATGTGCAAATCAACACGGAGAGCTTGCCTTGGTCATTTTGGGTGGGAACTATTTTCCAGTGCGGAAGAATACAGTCGAATCACGCACCACGCTGCCAGAGGAATCCCAGTTACGCACCGGGAAGGGAGTTCCCCTGTTGCACAACGTGGTGCGTGATTCGACTGTATTCTTCCGCACTGGAAAATAGTTCCCACCCAAAATGACCAAGGCAAGCTCTCCGTGTTGATTTGCACATTTATTTGCACTCGATATGAATGCGCACTACACACAAAGTAATTGGGAAACGCATCAAGCAAATTAATTCCTTTTGGCCGAAATCTTTCTCTGGCGACGTTAGACTCCAGTCTAAGGCGGAGGAGCTGCAGATACCGCGGCGGTCAGTGGCGACAGACTCGGACAATGGCTGGGTGAGCAGGAAAACGCTTTCCACCACTTATTTTAGTCTCTGGACTGTGGGGAGATGCCCAAATTTGACCTGGGGGTGGCATATCCCTTTAAAGGTCCCATATTACTCAAAATGGATGGTTGTGAGCTTTAAAGGAAAAGTAACGTTTTTTTTTTCAATTTGAGCCTTATTTCGGTAATAAAACAAGTTGTTTTACTCACCCATAGCACTTTGGTGTCATATGGAGCACTTCCGGAGATGTTTTAGATTAGCGTTAGGCTAACGCCGTTAGCCTAGCGCCGTTAGCCTAGCGCCGTTAGCCTAGCGCCGTTAGCCTAGCGCGACTTATAATCCTGTAATCCGAGATTTATCCATAGGTTACAGCTTTGCGTTCCATGTTTGGGTCCCGGGAGCTGAGAGCACAGTCCGCGCATGTGCACTGGCGTCCTCATCTACTCGAAACTATGGCTAAATCTCGAATTACAGGCCACTTTTGACCACACGAAATCGTAGACTAAAGACATCGAGCTTCTATGATTTGAAAAGTGCTAAAGTTTGTGTTATTTGGAGCCCGCACGGGGCATATTACATGCTCGGGGAATGCCCCGAGCTATGGCTATAAGTCGCGCTAGGCTAACGGCGTTAGCCTAACGGCGTTAGCCTAACGCTAATCTAAAACATCTCCGGAAATGCTCCATATGACACCAAAGTGATATGGGTGAGTAAAACAACTTGTTTTATTACCGAAATAAGGCTCAAATTGTAAAAAACGTTACTTTTCCTTTAAAGGGACAGTGTGTAGGATTCGTGGCGCATAGGTGGTTACTAGCTATTCCACTTCCTCTTTTGGCTATGGCAGACCTCGAGGGTCACCCGGACGCGACGTAGCGCCGATATCGCGCGTGCCCGCGCACGAACCGCGCACCGCTGTATACATAAAACGCGGTCCCCCGTTCACTTTTTTTTTTTCTTTTCGCATGAAAACACACATTCCCGATCATGATTCATGACAATCTACACATCAAATGAAACCTTACAGTCTCCTCTTTTTGACTATGCAATTCATTTCCCTGCAAAACAATCACTCCCCGAGCACATGGGGCTTTTATACAGAAAAGCACAAAACTTAGCTTACTTAGCTTACCTTTGAAGGCTTTGCACAGGTCAAACTCTGTATTTCATCATAAACTTGGTCTCAATCTGTCCATAAGGATCCAGCGAATAAAATCCAGTAAAACAATTTAGTCCAAAATACGTGTTATATCCATTACGATGTGTGATCCAGCAGCATGCTCCCCCCTCCCCCCCTCCCCTTCCCCTTCTCTCCTTCGCTCCTGGCTGCATATGGGAGCAGAGGAACGAAGGAGAGAAGGGGAAGGGGAGGGGGGAAGGGGGGAGCCATATGCAGCGCGGCTAAGCAGCTGCTAGCAGGAGCCGAGGCGAAGGATGAGCCCAAATGTCCTTCTGCGGCTCTCGTATTCAAAATGGCTGCCTCTATATGGGGAAGATCCCCCTTTTATGTGACTATATCTAAGTCCAAAAGAATACTTTGATTTCATGATGGAAGTGAAAAGGCTTGGAAAACAATGTATTTTTGAATGGGTATCTTCAATTTCAGTAATTAACAGGTAAAAATCTTACACACTGTCCCTTTAAACCATGTTATAAGGTTGTTCATCAAAAACCTACCTGGAGTTGTGTTTTTTTTTTCATTCACACGTTTGAGTAACCCTTTACTATTAGTCTGTCTACATCTCCAAACCTCAAAATGTCATGAAGCAGTATCTTCCAAATTAAGTTAATTTTCACATTTTTGTTCAGTAGAGATTAGCAATTCCAAGTCTAATCCAAATGATTGTAGTCAAGGTCTTTTAAAGCACACTGAAGCATTTCCTGTATTACCACATGACCTTACAAGGGCGAGCGGAATGTTTTCTGTTTAAGAGAAAAACTTGAAGGATTTGTGTGGTAAATGCACATTAGCAAACACTGTCTGAAAAGCAAAGAAAAAATACATAATGGATTTTAAAAACACATTTTCAGGAGCCGTTCATGGTCCTGTTTAGGAGTTTGATTTTCAACAAAAAGGTGAGAGTGACTAACTGCAAAACTGGTGGCTAATCTTAAAAGCAAGATTTTAACTGTAATTTTATGTGTGAAAAAATGTTCAACAGGACAAATCAGCTCATCTGTTGTAATTCCAACCAAGTCAATTCTTAAAAAGTGGTAAAAAAAATATCTGATTATAAGTCTAAATATATTTGATGGCGAGCTGCAAAAACAAACCTGAAATTTGTGGCTTTTTCACAGAAACACCGTTCAGTCTTTTAGAACGCTTTTAATAACTTTTAATGTCCCACTTGTCTGGATGATACAGCACGATTCTGGTGAGTCTGGGTCAAAAACCCTAGGAGGAGTTCGTTAAAATACGAGGACAGGAAAATTTGCCTTTGGCGCCGGGTCACGTGCTCGGTCCAATATGGCTGACTTCCTGTTGGTCGCCTAGCAACGGTGTAATATACTTTTTTGTTCCTGTTCCCATGATGTGTACCAATTTGGTTTGGCTACGACAAAGTTTTTGCAGGGCGTCCCATTGGCGAGGACAGATGTTTGGCCTGTTGTCATGGCAACACGGGTATAGTCATAGGCGCAATGTATTTTGATTTTCCAGGGGGCGCTGTCGAGCTATTTTTAAAGATTTTTTAATACAGATTATTTGTAAATTCATTTTTTGGCGTTCTTGAATTTTGTGCAAAATTTCGTGAGTTTTCATCGGTGGGAAGTACCCGAACCCTGAAAAAAGGGGGGGAGGAAAATAATAATAATACTTATAGCAATGTGGGGCCAAGCACCGAAGGTGCATGTAGGCCTCAGCATGTAGGCTGCATGCAGGGTCTGACAGGGTCTAACAGAGTCTGACAGGGTCTAACAGAGTCTGACAGGGTCTGTTGCTATGTGCGTTGCTAAGAGCTGCTACGAAGGACGCGCAGAGGCGGACGTTACTTTTTTGTGCTGTGCAACACTGGAATTTCCCCACTGAGGGACTAATCAAGGCATATCTTATCTTATCTTATCTTAACAGAGTCTGACAGGGTCTAACAGAGTCTGACAGGGTCTAACAGACTCTGACAGGGTCTAACAGAGTCTAACAGGGTTTAACAGGGTCTAACAAGGTCTGACAGATCAAAGACACATCAAAGACAGATCGGTTGCTAGTTGCGTTGCTAGGCAATTCCTGAAAATTCCTGCAAATTTGACCTGCTGGTGGCACTAGACGGTTGGGGCTGGGGGCCTATAAATTGCTGTGGGTAATAAGGAGACAGGCTGGAATGTGCATGCAAAATTTCAACTTTTTACCAGACGGTTCTAGGGGTTGCCATAGACTCCCATGTTGAGGAGAATAAATAATAATAATAAGAATCAGGAGACCAGACACATCAAAGGAAAGATCAAAGGGTTGCCAGGCAACGTCGCTAGGCAATGCAGTACAAACACTTTTTTTTTTTTAATCTTTTATTATTACAAGGTGCACAATAATACACACTTCAGGTACATATTAATACATATTTTATCACCACAATAACATTCGCAGAGCACTCAGAAGACACATCGGGGGACGTGAGCACGGGAATAAGCACATAAGGTGCCTAGCACCTACAGTGCTTTGCCCCTAATAATAAGAAGAATAAATAATAAGAAAAATCAGAACAATAACAATAGGCCCTACGCTTTAGCGCTTCTGACAGAGTAGTGCCTTCAGTTAGCATCACACCCCCTGGGAATGCTGATGATATTTGCAAAGTATCATTAGGATGTGTTTTTTTGGTAAATAGTCTCTTGTGTTTTTTTGTTTTTTTTTCCTTTTCCAGGCTGATGTGACCAGGTTTGAGCGGGTGGGTGGAGAAGCAGTGTTCGTCCGGAGCCTGGCCAGAGGAGACTGGTTTGGAGAAAAAATATTCCAAGGGTGAGTTGCCTCCAGTACTGTTCAAATCTCACAGCCATTATTCTAAGGTGCTCCAACCACAACTTGCCTTCTGTATTAATCTTCCTTCAATTACTCGCATATAACTCGCTTGTCAATCAGGGATTCTATTTTTTACCTTCGTGGTGGTTGATGGTTGGGGTCATAATGAAAAAGGACGAGCAGTGCACTTTGTAATACACCACAGGAATGCATGTCTGACTAAGAGAAACACAAAAGACACCAAAAAACAAAAATGGCTTTTTGTTTTTGTTTTTTTGTTTTGTTTTTTATAATGTATTTAATGAATTTTACGAGGGCTACTGCTATTTTCATTCATGTTGTCCTTGTGCTGTTTTTTTATGTGTTGAGGCCATGGACTGTATACACTATAAACGGACATAGCCAGCCTACTAGCTACCGTGTTCCAAATAGGATGGGTGTGCTTCTGGCTCCATCGACTCTGGTTTCAATACACTTTTTAACAATTTTGAAAAAAAAGGACCACCCCTCTCTCCATAACTGAAAATCTCTGCCGCTCTACATGATCCTGGTGTTTGTATTTCACCATTTTGTCCGTAAATCAATTCCTATTCCTAATATGGACCAGGCTCCAAATTTGCTCCTATAACTGCAAGCCTCAATGAGCTTCATTTGACTCGAGCCAAACGCTATGGTTGACGTCACACTCCTTTAGTCCACGTCTTTATAGAGCCTATGGGTGAGCCAAAGATAACTTTCTACCTCCTTAGACAGTAAAAATAGTTTATTCTATTCTAAATTGTGCTGAAAAATAAGGATTAACTATAATAAAGGTGAATTTAAGGGAGTTTTTTTTGGTTGATCCAGCCTTCAATGTTGCAAATAAATCTATAAGAACAATTAGATGAAATCAGTGCAGTGCCTGGAAAAATGTAGTTCTTCAATTCTGAAGAACTCAGCTCGTCCAAGCTGCAGTTCTTCAGAACTGCAGCTGTGAAACGTATTCGACCAAAACACTTTTGTCCAGCTGACAAATTGGATTTCCCCTTTGCTACCCAATAGAATCCCATCAAGACTCTGGGCAAGCATGCACCACTAGATCAATATGACCCCTCCACCACTGGAAAAGGTTTGGCAAATGAACATCTGAACAGATGACCAGAAAAACAAGACTTCAGAACATTCAGTGTAGATTTAAGAAAATATTTAACAACACAGAAGTGCCAGTATTAAAGGAAAATTAACGTTTTTTTACAATCTGAGCCTTCTTTCGGCAATAAAACAAGTAGTTTTACTCACCCATAGCAGTTTGGTGTCAATTGGAGCAGTATCGCAGAACTTATGTTGAGCCGTTCTGTTCTACTAATGATCCCGTATCCGTTAGCGTGAGTGCTCGGGGCACTGATTTGCGGTGTCCAAATAACACAAACTTTAGCACTTTTCAAATCACAGAAGATCGCTGTGTCAGCGTAGACTTTTAGTAGATTCCAAAACGGCCTGAAACCCGATATCGCAACAGAAAAGTAAAGTTCAGAGCGGTGTTAGCTTCTTTCAGACTAGCGGTGTTTACAAAACAGCTGAGTTCACGCATGCGCACTGTCCTCTCTGATGACGTCATCAAATGAAACTATAGCTGCATATCGGGTTTCAGGCCGTTTTGGAATCCACTAAAAGTCTACGCTGACACAGCGATCTTCTGTGATTTGAAAAGTGCTAAAGTTTGTGTTATTTGGACACCGCAAAGTAATGCCCCGAGCACTCACGCTAACGGATACGGGATCATTAGTAGAACAGAACGGCTCAACATAAGTTCTGCGATACTGCTCCAATTGACACCAAACTGCTATGGGTGAGTAAAACTACTTGTTTTATTGCCGAAAGAAGGCTCAGATTGTAAAAAAATGTACATTTTCCTTTAACGGTGTACTACATTTGGGTTGGGGGCAATGTTCCCCCTAATTTTTAATGTGTCTGAGCAAACACACTAACTCCCTGAGCGTTCCTTGGACCCCTGTGAGCGACATCCGACATGCACACTGTGGCCACACCAGTATCACACCTGAGATCATCACAAGTTACAGCTTATTCATCAAATTACTGCAGTTATTTGCGTTAGATTACTTTTAATTTAACTGATTTTTTTTGGTCCACTTAGAATGACAAAGAGAAAAATCTGTTCATGAGCTTTGTATATGTTGCATGTCAGTGAAACATTAAACAGTACAATATTTTGAAAAATAACCTCAAATAATTAAAATAACTTCAAATAAAAAAAACTGTGGGCTACGGCCCATAAATGAGCAGTGTATAAATCTGTAAAATTACATTAAGAGATTTTTTTAGCTTGATAAATATAGCCTGCATATACTGTAGCTGCAGATTTTTTTATGGATTGTAGGACCTATAGGCCATAAGATGGGTAATCTTTCCCAAAATAATGATCACCAAAATAAGTATAAATTATTATCACTTTACATCTTGTTTTTTAATTATTAGCCTGTTTCAGTCATTTTGCATGAGTGACAGCGCTCTGTGGTATAATGCTCCGGGGAGAGGATTCACACTTTGAGAAAGTCTTTTTGGCTTACAAAAAACTATGAAAACAAAGTAAACAGGGGAAGATTACATTATGGCTCTACCTGTCTCCTCTTCCTGTGTTCTTCCCTCCATGATGTGCCGCTCTGACAGCGGAGATGTGCAACTACAACTACTGAAGGAAGCGAGAGAAACGCGGTCGAAATGTGTCTGTAGTCGTCTTCTCCCTGACGTGTCACATTCACATGTGCATCTATCAGATTGGTCGTTCCGTGTGTCTAACCAGCGCTTTGTTTGTCAGTTGAGGTTAGATTTTATTTTATGCGCTGCAGGCACGCACCTAGAGGGAGCTCTGGTTAGCATTAGCGTATCTTAACTCCGCTGCACTGTTATTACTGTTATAGTGTGTATGGGCAGGGCACGTACACAAGTACTGTCAATGCCATGATTGGCTGCGTGGCGTAAGTGAATCGTACCGTATGATTGGCTGGGCACCTGTCACTCACTGAGTTGCACAGTAAAATGATACAGAAAAAAATATAGATCTAATTCATTTACAGTGCGCTGCATAAGGTTTTCTTGTGCGCTGAGAATGTGCGAGCAGTGCGCAATTGCGCAGGCGCGCAGCTTAGAGGGAACATTGGTTGGGGGTCCGTCACCTTCTTGTATCTATGGATATGTCACTGCTCTGCATGGAATGTTCCACAGTATGAAGTGTAACTTAGTTTGATTTGGTCTCCATGAAGACAGAAATGTTTAATATCATACAGTGAAACAGTCCAGACAAAGCAATAACATCTCCACTGAGACAAGTATTTGACAGAAACCTCCACCTGAAAACACAGTGCACAGTGCACCTTTAATGTAATTTTTGTACCACTATTTGTATATACATTGCATTGCATTGTTTTATTTTATTTGTGTATTCTATGTTTTATATGTCTCAGGGCCTGCAAATGGAAATGAGTTCTGAGAGCTATAGTCTGATAGAAAGCATCTCTTCATTGATTAATGATCCTGTACATGGTCCCTGTAAATTCAACTAAACTCAGATCACAGGAAATCAAACCCAAAACATTGCTAATTTTTGTCACTACAATGTTATCTCAGTCTTTTTACCCACATTGCTAAAAATGCACAAAATGCTTCATTTTCCAAGTACTGTAGTGCTCCCTGCTTTTGACAGGCTGCCCCAGAGCAAAGGAAAGATATTTTGCTGAAGAAAACAGAGACAATAAAAGATAATGTTGAAAGCAATTTATGCCACTCACAACATCCCAAATAAACAATTCTAAACATACAATATGGTTGAAAAATGAGCTGCAAAAAACAGCAGAATGAAACACTTTCATAATTAGTATGTACTAGGCTATTATGATTCAGATTCAAGCCTCAAAATATTATTGTAGTAAAGAAAAACAACTTCAAGAAATATTGACTCCCAAAAATTATTGTTCCAGCATCATTTTAAAGGTACACAAAACTGACTTTTGTGAGGTTGTTCGAATGTTGTTACCTCATCAAAAACATACCTGGAGCTGTGTTTTGTTTCATTCACACAGGTTTTGAGTAGTCCAGCATTATTTGTCTGTCTGCATCCTCTGATTTCTGTGAATAAATCAATGCATAACTACTGGTATGTTTTTGATGAGGAAACATAACATTATAACATAAATCAGAAAAATGCTTAATATAAGCTGATGGAATGGAAACCTTTATTTGTCATTGTAAACAACGAGATGAGATTGAAATGGACGGGTCCATGGACCTTAAAGCAGCCGACATGGGGGTGCTAACGTCCCACCTCTCTCCTCAGTGATACAAGAACAGAAACAGAATAGAAAATCACAGTAGTCACAAACACATATGACGTAATACAGTGGAACGGTAAACACTGAGGTCTTTTTTTGCTTGGAGATACAAACTGATATAGTAATTATTGTGACAGGCCTAAGACAAGGGAAACATTTCCCTCCAAAGACAATAAAGTGGGCATGAAGGAAGTCAAAGAAGGAAGGACACTGGTTTGAACTGGTAGGAAAGAATTGAAAAAGAAGACCAAAGATAAAAGTTATAGATGTAATGAAAAAGGGTGTAAAGCTAGTGTGGTGATAGAAATATACCAGGACAGGTAACTCACTCTACACGATCCTGGTGTTTTTATTTCACTATTTTCTCCGTAAATCAAAATATGAACTGACAAATCTGGTGCCTTCTTTTGCCAAGGTTGTTCCCGCTAGAGTTAGCAACAGGTTTGATTGACAGTGTTATTATGCACCCGCTCCCTGCTAAACCAAAGAGCTGGTACTTTCAACAGCCTCACTCCGGATTGGCTCTTTGGTTGCTATGATACTCGTGGTCAGAATTCCAAATATGGAACTTGGCTCCAATTCCATTAGCTTCATTTGACTGGAACCAAATGCTACGGGTGACGTCACACTCCCTTAGTCCACGTCTTTACACGGTCTATGACTCCGACGCAAAAACTGAATTTACCAGCTAGACACTGATCTTATTTGAACATTTTAATCAAACAATTTCTTATCAAAACTTTCTTCTCATTTCCACAATCAACGTGCCAGGAGTGCTAATTACAGCTGCGATGCTCTCCTCTCTAAGTGCTGTTTCTTTTCACCCTATCAGATGCAATGAAATGTTTTTTTGTTTTTGTTTTGATAAGTAACGGTATAGGATCTTCACAATCTCAAGTGACAATCCTTCTATGCCTTAATTTGTGTGTTGCCATGTCAGAAGATAGTTATCCACATCGAAATTGCCTCTGTGATTGGTTCCCTGGAGCTTGATAGTCATGTGGTGTTGTGGCTCTCATTCAAGATGGTGTCACGGGTTATGGTATTTCTTTAGGCGTTGTGCAGTGCTGTGAAGTCAAGGTAATTCTCACAGTGTCCTCGGCAGAAGGAGAAAACAATCTGTGCAGGTTTCGGTGCATAAAGAAAACAATCAGCATAAAGCAGTTTAGTATAATGGGTGTGTTATTGAAGTAAGTGGCGTTAATATGGTCTTAAGATTTGCAGCTGTTATCAAAGTACAGATATCAAATATGAAAAACACACTAATGTGATTGCCCAAGTTCCTAGCAATAATAATAGAATGACACTAGAATGATCACTTTGGTATGTAAAAGCGATTCAGAATGAAATATAATGCAACTACTGTATTATGAAATAATTCT
The DNA here is from genome assembly GCA_036785185.1 of Paratrypauchen microcephalus. Taxonomy (NCBI): domain Eukaryota; kingdom Metazoa; phylum Chordata; class Actinopteri; order Gobiiformes; family Gobiidae; genus Paratrypauchen; species Paratrypauchen microcephalus. Next base: position 3,390,422 of record JAVJIX010000080.1, on the reverse strand, counting down.
CAGCAAAGTCCTTCTATGGAAATAGCAAAATTGACTCTTATGAGCTTTAAACCGTGTTGTATTGTTACCTATTCAAAAATATACCTGGAGTTGTGTTCTATTTCATTCACACATGCTTGAGGAACCCCTCAAACACCTTGTGATGTCATGTAGTGGTAGTTTTTATGTCAACAGTTACCTTTTTTACCTTTAGTTCAGTGAGACTGGCAATTCCAGGACCGAAATGATCCAAATGATTCAAGCAAATGTGTATGGAGTTTAAAAAACAAAACAAAACAAAGCAGTGGAACACTTCCTGTTTTACCACGTGACATCACAAGGTGGAACAGAGTGTTTTCTGTTTGAGAGAAGAGCCTAAATATGCAGGATTTGTGTGTTAAACATGTGCAAATGAAATAAAACACAACTTCATGAGGAAACAACATTATAAATAACAACATAGATAGAGCATAATATGGAAATGAAAATGTGTTTCTATTTAACATAAAAGAATATTTATAGTAATAATATTCTGTCTTTAGCAGTGATTATATTTTGTAATGCAACATCACATGGATCAATAAACTATAGGCTATGTATTTATCCATCTTAAAAATAGCCCAATTTACAAATGAGATTTTAGTGTTGTGTTTATTATCCACAATCCCTTCTTTTTCAACACCAGCTTTTTACAAGACCAGTGATTTGGAACGCACACAAAAGCCCTTAAGTGTTCTTTTGCTAACAGTTTGCCCTATTTTACCCTGAGCTCACATCTCCTATTGGGAACCCAGTGCCTCAAGAGGGACACAGAATAGTTTCAAGTGCTGACTGCCAAAGGTCAGCCACTATCACAGGACCACCACAGAGTTCCACTTGATGGAGCGAATGCTCTTAAGAAGCTGCCAGTGTAATGAAAATGTCTCCATCTAGTGGCTGGTTCAAGTAAACATGCATCTGGATAGTGGAATCGAACTCATAATGAAAAGTAGCGGCTTACAGTAAGGGCAGATGGGAGATAAATTAGTCTCTTAATTGAATCCTATCTGTTATTACTGTATGAGGCATTTCCGGTACAAAATATCCCCAAGCGTTCGTTGAAGGGGAGCTGGTTACTGTAGAAGAGGCAGCTGGAAGTGGACAGATGGTCAGTGTTTTTCCCCTATTCTCTTATATGCACAAAGCAATGACTATAGGGTATACAGGATGACACTACATTAAAATGCATGGGGAACATGTGAGGCACAGGTAACGCTTGATCTCTTGTTATGGGGAAGAGACGGGTTGGAGGTAAATAGAAATTCGATTATTTTCAACTGATGGGGAGAAACAGTGGAGATTAATGGGGGAAATGGCACCAAGGACAGATTTGGAATGCGCACGGTGTCATCTCAGAAAGGAGTCAAATTTGCAAGTTGACCCCCCCCCGGATAGAATCCAAACTGCAAAATATGTATGTTAAGTTCCATTTATCTTTTCACACAGAAGACTTAACTTTTTTTTTTTTTTTCTTCTTCTTTAAAGGTCCCATGACATGGTACTTCTTGATGCTTTTATATGGTGCCTTAATGGTTCCCTAATACTGTAAATGAATCCTTCTTCAAAATCAACACTCAGTGCATGAGAAAGACACATGTATGGAACAGAGTCAAAAAATAACTCTCTGAACACCTCATTATGGGCGTTGTTGCTTGAATGCAAATGAGAAGGACACAGATAGGGTTAGAGGAGCGGGTGGGGCCCCCCCACCCGCTGGGAGACAGCGCTGCGCTGTCTCCCCACTTCCACGTTTTAAGCACTGAAGGCAGAAATGAGAGGCATTTCAATGAAAAAAACACATTTTCACAGAAAATAAAATTAAACCACTGCTGTTTCAGAGGTCCAGAGGGTCGGGTAAAGGACTTCCAAGCCTAGAAACACTCGCACGTGCCTCCAGGCAAATAAAAAAACGCATTTCGCATTGCGTAGCTCCTTCGCGGTCCAAACTCTCTGGGCGTGATTTACAGAGACAGGGGTTGGACATCCAGACGGGGGTGAAACTGCATTTGCATTTCTTTTTTCGATCTGACGTCACATAGTTGCCTTGTTCAGAATCGCCCGTTTGAGCTGTGTTTTTTTCTAACGCAGAAAAGGACCGCAAATGCTCAGCTTAGACATTTCGCAACTTTTAGCCATGGGGGAGCTCACATTAACGTTCAAAAACCTCAGAAAGTCTCTGTTATAATGTTATTTTGTTATCACAAACGTATCTGGAGTTGTGTTTTTTCCTTCACACATTTAACACACAACCCCCTGCATATTTAGGCCCTGTCCCCACGACAACGTTTTTTGGAGGAAACGGAGAAGTTTGGGTGCGTTTGGGCTTGCCGTCCAGACGGCGCCGGCGTTTTTGGGGGCGAGAACGGAGTTTTTCAAAAACGGCTTCCAGAGTGGAGAAGTCGGAGAACGCCCCCCGTTGCGTTGGAATGTGGGCGGCAAAAAAGCGCGGCAGGTGAGAAAATGATGACGTCGCGCTGCCGTAATCATCACGTGACCGGTGACCAGAGGGTGGAACCTGGCGCCTTCCGCAGGTAACAACCAGATAACAACAGCCATGGCGGACAATGGACTTCAGTATCTTTTGCAGACTTTTGGAAGTTTATTGGCAATGCTGCATCAAACTCTGTTCATATGCAATGCATTGCGACAACAGCAGAGGACCATGCACAATTACGCCTTTCACGGAACCGGAGGCAGAGGAGCTTGTTTCGGGCTTCCTCCGTGTGCATGACATGCCACAATGTTTGGGAGCGATCGATGGGACACATCCCCTCAACATACAAGCGGTGTGTGACTACAGGTACCGGTTTATGGACGTTACTGTGAAGTGGGCTGGCAGTACGCACGACGCACGGGTGTTTGCCAATTCAAAGCTAAACACGTATTTTAAAACTGGAAAGATCCCATCGCTGGAAAGGCAGATAGTGGACAATGAGGAGCACATACCAATTTGAGTGTGTTGTGTGCTGTAAATAAAGAGAAAGAGCAACCATTTCTTGTCTTTTTTATTAAATGAAAATTTACCTTTTACAAACAGGCACATGCAGTATCACACACAAAAATATATAGCTGCCCGTTGGTGATGGTCCCCGGTTGTATATTCTCGCCGAAAAGCCAACATAATGTCCGAGTATGTTTAACATTCCCGTAGTAAGATCCAAACAAGCATTTTGCCTAAATAACACGCCCAAGGTTAACGAGAGTTCTACTTGTTAATGTCTATCTAATAAAACGATAGCAAGTAATGCTAACTATCGATTTATAGGCAAAAACTCTGCTCACGCAGCGCAAATCTTTGTTCTGTGGCGTCTGTCTATGTTAGGGACGGTCAGCATTTTCACATTACCGGAGTGAGTCGCTGCTACATTGGTGGAGCAGGGGGACAAAATATATTCGCTTGTGTTGACGGCCCCTAAAGTACACGTGTTTGCTTGTTTATGAAAGAGAAAGGACTTTCTGCGCATGTGCTCTTTGTAGTCCTGCGTTACTGGTGGCTCTGGCTCTTTCCGGTTTACAGCGCCACTTATCGGTGTGACATATGTACTACATCGTTTTCACTCAGCGCTCCGTGCTCATCTTGACGCGAAGGTTTTCTGATCCAACACGTGTCTGGACGAGACTTTTTTTCACCCCGGGTAAAAAAAAAAACAGGAACGTTGTCGTGGGGACAGGGCCTTAGGCTGAGTTCTTCCCTCAAATGGAAAACACTCTGGTTTACCTTGTGATGACATGTCTCCACTGTGTTTTTAAACTCCGTACACCTTCACTGGACTAATTTGAATAATGTCAGATCTGGAATTGATAATCACTACTGAACAAAGGGTAAAAGGTGGCTGTTAACTACTACTGAAAACTACCGCTTCATGACATCACAAGGTGGAACAGAACATTTTGAGCTGTGGAGATTTACACCGACTAATAATAAAGAGTTACTCAAACATGTGTGAATGAAACAAAACACAACTCCAGGTATGTTTTTGGTGAGAAAACAACATTATAACATGGCTTAAACCTCACAAGAGTCAGTTTTGCAAAATAAAGGACCTTTAAAGTTATTCTACACTTTTAACACAATTATTTTTACCTTCATTAGAGGTGGCAGATGAGTCCTCTCCCACTAACCAGACATTTGCTAGTCCAAACTATTCACACTTGCATAGTACCATAGTTAAACTCCTGTTACACATGCAGTATATACTCATTATGGCTGGCTGCAACAAGCATTTATAGAGTGAAAAAAATCACCTTGTAGCAGAATTGGTTCAGATTTCCATAGCCTTTTAACTATACTGTTCTGTAGATACATGTGGGATTAACTGTCTGGCCTATAATTACACTATTCAATCTAAAAAGGCATTCAAATAGTTGTTATTGAGCCTATTATTCTTTTGTGTAAAGAAAGACGCATGCTATTTTCAAGAAAGCCCTGTGCGTCATCTCTGCCTTGTTCTTTGTCTCACGAGTGTGTTGAGAGAGGGAGCTCTATTGAAATATTGAAACGCACCTTTGATGGTCAAGCATGCCTCAAATTTAAATGATTGAGACAGCGGCCATCTTGGAGGACACGGCGTTTGATCAGAGGGCCCTCAGGCAGCTGTCTTTCTAATTAGAAGTAAACTGTGTCTCTGCGCTCATGAAACTCGGTTGTATTCCAAAGTATGGAGCTGCACACTTTGATCCTCAGGCGAAAACATATTTACAAACTGAGAGAAGCACATCGTCGGACCTAGTCATGACCTAGTAAGTCATGATGCTTTACAATTGAAAGCTTTAGTTTGTCATAAGGTGACACTTTTGGAACTGAATTATTTGGAAAAATAAATTATTCATCGTTTTTAGACAGATAAAGATGTAACAGTTGCTTTGCAGTATAATAAAATCATACTAGCATTCACTTTTTTTTTTAAATGAGATATTTGATTAACCATTGGTAAATAATAATGTTTATTTCACCCAGAGTTCTGCATCCCAACTTCAACCATTGATCAAACTTTAAAGGGATATGCCACCCCCAGGTCAAATTTGGGCATCTCCCCACAGTCCAGAGACTAAAACAAGTGATGAAAAGCGTTTTCCTGCTCACCCAGCCATTGTCCGAGTCTGTCAGGACTGACCGCCGCGCGCAGCTGCTGCTCCTCCGCCTTAGACTGGAGGCTAACGGCGCCAGAGAAAGATTTCGGCCAAAAGGAATTAATTTGCTTGATGCTTTTCCCAATTACTTTCTGTGTAGTGCACATTCATATCGAGTGCAAATAAATGTGCAAATCAACACGGAGAACTTGACTTGGTCATTTTGGGTGGGAACTATTTTTCAGTGCGGAAAAGACAGACGAAGCACACACCACGCGGACAGGGGAATCCCTGTTTACGCACCAGGAAGGCAGTTCCCCTGTTACGCTGTGTGCTTTGTGCTTCGGCTTTATTTTTCCGCACTGAAAAATAGTTCCCACCCAAAATGACCAAGGCAAGTTCTCCGTGTTGATTTGCACATTTATTTGCACTCGATATGAATGCGCACTACACAGAAAGTAATTGGGAAAAGCATCGAGCAAATTAATTCCTTTTGGCCGAAATCTTTCTCTGGCGACGTTAGACTCCAGTCTAACGCGGAGGAGCACCAGATACCGCGGCGGTCAGTGGCGACAGACTCGGACAATGGCTGGGTGACCAGGAAAACGCTTTTCATCACTTGTTTTAGTCTCTGGACTGTGGGGAGATGCCCAAATTTGACCTGGGGGTGGCATATCCCCTTAAAGCACCATCTACAGCACCTTCTACTCACTCTTCTGTGCAGTATTTTGTGCTTAAAGAGCCTCTATCTGATGTTTTCTTTTGTATTTGAGCAACATTTGTCCTGCCAAATTGCATATATATTGCATAAGCAACTCTTGAAATCAAAACCAGTCTGTGTCTAATTATAAAGAGTTTAATTGTTCGCTAATCAGGCGTGCATTAGGATGCTAGCTGTTACCTGGCAGGGGCGATACCATGATCACTAAGGTGGTTCACCCAGGGCGAGGCTCGTCCATTGCACTCGGGATGTCTGCTGACCCCTGTGAATTCCCCAAATATGGGAATCTCAACTGCATAATTTCTGGTAGTGGGGGACTGCGTCCGCGCTCTCCCATGATTTTTTTATTTTATTTTTTATTTATTTATTTTTTTGGCGGCATGGTAGCTGAGTAGTTAGCGCTCTTGCTTCACAGCAAGAAGGTTCCGGGTTCGATCCCGGGGTCGCCAGGGCCTTTCTGTGTGGAGTTTGCATGTTCTCCCCATGTCTGGGTGGGTTTCCTCCGGGCACTCCGGTTTCCCCCACCAACCCAAAACATGCTCCATAGGTAAAATCCTCCAGCTTAGGCCCTGACCAAACCAAAGCAAGAAGATCATGGAGATGGTCCCCGGGCGCAGTAATGTGTCGCCCACTGCTCCTAATATATATATATATATGTATATATATATATATATATATATATATATATATATATATATATATATATATATATATATATATTAGGGCTGTCAAACGATTAATTTTCTTGATCGCAACTAATCTCAGAAATTTCATAGTTAATCGCGATTAATCGTGATTTATTTTGCATGTTTAAAATTGATATCTTGCAGTAAGACCGTTCGAATCTAAAGTTAAACTCACAATGCAAAGTATTTCTCACCATTTTTTTATTTCAAAAAAGTGCAGAGAAAGGAAAAAGTAACAATGAACCAGTAATAGTGCTTACTTTGAGAAATTGTAAATAAATGATTGAAGCCCGCTCGAGCTGCCTACGGATGCGTAGAAGGAACAAAATACTAGAAAACTCAAAATAGCGCGTTTAACCGACAATGAGTTTAATTAATACAACCAAATGAGCTGCATATGGATGGTAGAATTGCGGAAAATGCTGGCAAACTCTGATCGCGATTTAAAAAATTGTTCGCGATCATAACTCTAATGCGATTAATCGCGATTAACGCGTTAATATTCCCAGCCCTAATATATACATATATATATATATATATATATATATATATATATATATATATTTATATATATATATATATATATATATATATATATATATATATATAGAATGGGTTAAAATGCAGAGAAGAATTTCTCCAGTGTGAGATCAATAAAGTTCACTTCTTCTTCTTCTTGTTACAATACTATCAAAGTAAAGTGCTTATAAACTCATCAATGCAAACTGTTCAAAATTAAAGATACAGCACATTAACAAAACGTTTTTTCCAAAAGTTACATTAGTAAAATATATTTTTACAAGTGGAAAAATAAACAGTAACATTTGGCAGCCAAAATTATGGCAATATAATAAAACTGTCACTATAATAGTACAGTTAGAATTTCATTAAAAGCTACAGGGATCTGTATTTAGTACATTTTCTTAATTAAATTTGAATAGTGCATAATCACTTGGCAAAGAGTATCATTGTCTTATTATTACTCTGAATCAGTCTGAAGGAGATGGCTCTTTTCCCAAATAACTACCACTTCCACTACTGCTTGTACAGTAGGTAATGAAATTGCCCTTTCCCTCACACAGTTTGTGTTTCAGACTTGAAAAAAAAAGCACTGGACAGGTATTACAGCTGCATATTGCATTGCAATCAATTTCTGCTGACATTTTGATCACAGAATAGTGTTACTGTGAATGTGGAAATGTGCTTAATATAATTTGGACCTGAGTTAAGGCTACAGGTCTCAATAAAGGCACTCACCAGCCCTATGTATAGGTCTAAGTCCAGAGGGATTTTCACCTCCCTGTGACATAATACATGCACAGTGTTACATTACAGTGGCAGACTACAGCACACTGCTGCTCATACACATGTGCCACTCAAGTGATTAACAGCAGATCTGTGCATTATGTAAAAATAGAGCCTATAATGTGCACACTGCTTTTTGACAATGGACTGAAATATGAAACAGTCAATAAGGCTTTGTAATGATCTCCCTATGTGTCATATCAGTTATTTCAAAGCCTGAGTTTGTGAATATCAGTCCTGTGGCTAGCATTAGCACATACCGTTACTCTTAAAATACAACTCCATGTTTATATATGACCTGTTTGCATTATTACAGTAACTGACAGAGTAAAGGAGCTTTTGTTACACCAGCAATTTCTATGTTCTAATATAGGAGCCCATTCCACAAGTCTCATTTACGTCAAGGGATTGTCACCCTACTGTGACATAACATAACATGGTGCTGATTTTTTTTTTTTTTCCAGTTTACAATGCAAAGCTCTAAGAGAGAGAAAGAAAAATATCACAATTTAAGAACAGTTTCGATCAGAGGTCAAATCTAAAGTAACACCAGTGGTCTTTAGATGAAGCGTCTAATCCTTGGTGGTTACGATGTATACATAGCCCCCCCAGCTGCAGCTCTTTTCCCCCATGTGGCACTAAGCCTTGAGGCGCAAGCTCTGTCCCATAACCCCTCTCTCTCTACCGATCTTCCTCTAATTTGGTCTCAACGCTACCGCACCCCACGTCATCTCCAAAACCCCTTCCACAGACGCCACAATCATCACCAATTAACACTTGTCCTATCCATTCTATCTGTCTGAAAATCAACACCGCCATCTCCGAAAGCGGGCTAGGACATTCTCGATGCAGCTCACACCTGCCCGTGGAGATGTTTGCAGGGATTTCGTTTTGTTTGTTGCCACAATTAAATCTAGCCTATCCGTCCTTGGCTTAGCACAGACTTGAAGCTCAGGGTGGTGTGAAAATGGATGTGCCTGACAGATATTGTGCATAGATAGAGTTTCATGGGGAATGGCACCAGCATCAACGCTATGGCACACCAAGTTGTGCAGCAGCCGGAGTGGGGCACAGTGGGACAGGTGTGAAGACTTACTGTCTAAAGTGAAACCATGGAGGTCTCTTAAGGATGAGCAAGGATTATGTAAGTAGCATTTCTGTGCAATGTTGTGGTGCATCTCCATGGCTAGTCCAATGTAAACACAGTGCACTTTCTTAGGGCGCATTCACACCAGGAAGTCCGATGGTTCACTTAGGACCAAATTTTTTATTTTTTTATTTTGGTGCGGTTCGCTTTCACACTGTACTTTTTTTGTAAGTGGACCAACATCTGTAAACAAAACCTGTGCTGAGGTCGTTCAGCCATTGGACAAAAATGAGCAGTGTCAAAGCGCCGTGTCCAAACACGTGAAGGAGGAGAATTATGGCATTGCCTGCTGTTTTCAATATAGTCATAGCGATATGGTTTGCACAGTTTTTACAGCTCGCACAAATGTTTGAGCAGCATCGTGAGGTTTACACTATTGTACAATCAATTTCCAAACGACGAAGACACAGGGCAAGACGGCTACGGAGGACAGCGCTCATGTGCGCGCATCATGTTGTGACTCTTGCCCTTCACGCAAAACGTAGCCTATCCTCCTCGCTGAACGGTTGCACTCTGCGGATTCTCTTGTGTCTGGTAAGCCTCGGTTTCCCATAATGCTCGACATACGACGGGAGCTCGTTAAGTACAAAAAGCCAACTTGTGTCGGATCGAGTCCGGTCTGCATTCTCACCTCAAACGAACCGCACCAGAGTTCGAATGGAACCGTGCCGAGACCGAGCTTTTTGATCGGCCTCGGTTCGCTTGTTTGCTCCAGATCGAGATTTTTGGTTTTTATTCACACCAGCCCAAAAGGTCCGAATCAAAGGAACAAACAAACTCTCTCCAAACAAGGCAGGTGTGAATGCACCCTTAAGAAATGGTGATTTATGAATTTTATACTATCCAAGAAGTTCAGTGATGAGAAACAGACTTTAACAATTCCAGTTAGTATATTAGTTTGTTTTTTTTGTTTTTTTTAATGTATTTATTTATTTATTTTATTATCCTTTTTTTTTTTTTATCCCTGTAGGGAAATGATTTCTCTGTATTTGACCCAGTGGGCAGCACATCTTTCAGGCGCCGGGGACCCATCTCCATGATCTTATTGCTCGGCTTTGGTCAGGACCTAAGCTGGAGGATTTTACATGGAGCATGGTTTTGTGTTCAGGGGGGAGACACGGGAAGAACATGCAAACTCCACACAGAAAGGCCCCTTCTTGCTGTGAGGCATGAGTGCTAGCCACTCAGCCACCGTGCCACCAATAATGGGTCGAAGTCTCAAAAATCGCATCTATAAACATGAAACTGAAACTCATCCATATTCTGCCTCACTGAGCAAACTAAGAACTTCTCTTTTCTAGTTCAACCACGGGGCATCACAAACCATTATTTACGCCTGTCCAAAGCATTATGCCACATGCCCTCCTTGATAGCATGAAATTTCAGTTTCACTTCCTAATACATATTTTTTGCATCCACTGATCACGTTTGAGAATAATTTCAAATCTAGTTTATTTAAAACAAACTGTGAAGAGTGTTTCTTTTGTAAGAAGCAAACAAGAAAATATATTACGTGATAATTTTGCCACATAGTCACACGATGCATAAATGAAACATTGAAGAGACTATTATTGTTTTGTTAATTACTAAGACTAGTACTACTACTATATTTACAAATATCTTTTTTTATTTATACAAATCTTTATGAGACAAAATTATTTGTAAATAGGCATTTGTAAATAGGCATTTGTAAATATATTTTCAAGATTTATAAATATATTTTCGAGATTTGAAAACAAATGTAGTTGACTTTCTATGTGGAGTCTGCATTTGTGGATCCATTTTTTGCTTTCGTGTCTATGACGTAATTGTAAGACAGTCCTAACGCAAACCACGATTTGTATAAATAAAAAAAGATATATATAAATATAAATACATTTATAAATATTCAAACACAAAATACAAATACAAAAATGCGACATACAAATAATTGATAGAATGTATATAAATACACAGGCATTTGTAAATATATTTTCGAGATTTGTAAATATATTTTCGAGATTTGAAAACAAATGTATTGGAGTCTGCATTTGTGGATCCATTTATTGCTTTCGTGTCGATGACGTAATTGTGAGACAGTTCTACCACAAACCACGATTCGCAAATAAATGTCACCGGATTTGAATACAAATAGCCTTAACTTGACATCCAGCAGATGGCAGTGTTGAGCAGCTTGTCGGTAGTTGCTCTTTAGATGCGTGAATGAGTGAATTTCTCCTTTTATCATAGTTGCTCTTTAGTAAATGAGACTACAGTGGTACCAGTGGGCCCTCGCTCGAGTGGAAAGTCGTGTGGAAAGCGACCTGGATTTTGGGCAAAACTCAGGCCACCGCTAACAGTGCCGAACTGACTGACTACGTACAACGCCTCTGAGGCACCAGCCCTCACCACCTGACCAGGTACGAGCACTTCAGCGAGGGGCTAGGTCTAAAGCCCCGATCAGATCAGTAGCTTTGTCAAATAAATTCAGTATCCTGGACCATGAGGATTTTCCCCCTCTAACCTGCGCTCACAAGGTTTGGTTGCATTTCACCCCGGCTCCAAAATCAGTCCGCCCAGGAGTCCGGGGCATGGATATCAATGCGTCGCCAATACTCCACAGCTCTCTAGGACGGCGTCGGGTTCGTCCGCTAGGCGTGACGGGGAAGACCCACTGTCCCCTCTTTGTGCGCGAGTGCCCCCCTCCCCCCGCCGGCTCTTCCCGCCGTGCGGCGTCCGGGCCAGGCCCGTCCGTGTTGAGGATATTGAATTTATTATAGGCTGGTGCTCAGAGGCGTTGTATGTAGTCAGTCAGTTCGGCACTGTTAGCAGTGGCCTGAGTTTTGCCCAAAATGATATCCAGGTCGCTTTCTACTCAACTTTCGCACATGGATATGTAGTCCCACGCTCAATAGAGCGAGGGACCAGTGTAGTCTCATTTACTAAAGAGCAACTACCGACAAGCTGCTCAACACTGCCATCTGCTGGATGTCCAGTGAAGGCTATTTGTATTCAAATCCGGTGACATTTATTTGCGAATCGTGGTTTGCGGTAGAACTGTCTCATCGTCATCGACACGAAAACAATAAATGGATCCACAAATGCAGACTCCACATACAAAGTTAACTACATTTGTTTTCAAATCTCGAAAATATATTTATAAATCTCAAAAATATATTTACAAATGCCTGTGTATTTATATACATTTACATATTACATATACATCATTTATTTGTATGTCGCGTTTTTGTATTTGTATTTTGTGTTTGAGTATTTATAAATGTATTTATATATATCTTTTTTATTTATACAAATCTTTATGAGACAAAATTATCTCCATACTACTACTACTACTACTACTACTACTACTACTACTACTACTAATAATAATAATAATAATAATAATAATAATAATAATAATAATGAAGTAAAATGTACATTTAAATATTGACAGATATAGTGTATTTAAATTCACTTATGGGAGTTACACTGCTTAGTTTTAGTTGGTTTATGAGATTGTTCTATAAATGAGGAGCATAAAATATAAGAGCAGTTTTCCCTTGCTCTGAGTAGATACTGTGGTACTGATGTTAAAGGTGCACTGTGTACTTTTCCGCATGGAGGTTCCACCACCATGGAGACGTTGCTTTGCTTAGAATTTTTCACGGTATGATATAAACTTCATTTATTTCCAGGGAGATAAAACAAGCAAATTTATAGCTCTGATTTGTGGAGAGGTAGGCCCGCTTACAGTAGAATGCATATATGTATTGTTGCATTGCAAAAAGCACCTACATTTAAGTACAGTGAACCCTCGCTGTATCGCGGTTCACTCTTCGTGGCCTCGCTGTTTCGCGGATTTTTTTTTCCATTTTTTTTTTTTTTTATTTTATTTTTTTTTATAGTGTAACTTTTTTTTACAGTGTAACATTCTGTCCTGCGCCCTGATTAGCTAAGAGACTAGACCAGGACTAAACCAGGTCTAAAGCAGGTCTAAACCAGGACTAAACCAGGTCTAAACCAGGACTAAACCAGGTCTAGACCAGGGATGGTAGGGACAGAGTCTCAGATGTCCTTCACGAGAGCGCCTGGGTGACAGGAGGTGTGGCCTTTGTTTAAGATAAGATAAGATATGCCTTTATTAGTCCCCCAGTGGGGAAATTCCAGTGCCGCAACGCACAGATCAAGAACAGCACAAAAAAGTAACGTCGGCCTCTGCGCGTCCTCCATAGGAGCTCCTCCGCACATAGCAACGCACATAGCAACGGTGAAAAAGTTAAAATCCAAGAAACATCGCGTATCTGAAGCACTTAGCCTTATACACATAATCTTCAAAGTGTGCAAACGAACAAGCAGGTAAGAGCAGAAAAAAAGTTGGAAAATAAGGGAGCGCGTTGCAACCAGCTCCGGCTCTCGCCGCGCCAGATCAAGTACTTGCACGAGCCATGGAAGAGAGTGTGAGCCGGACCATGGAAGAGCCAAGAATCAACATGGACGGGCCTGGCGCCTGGCCGCGCGGCGTCCGGGGGAGCCGCAGCGGGGAGAGGACACTCGTGCGCACAGAGGAGACAGTGGCTCTTCCCGAACGAACCCGACCCCGTCCTAGAGAACTGTGGAGTATTGGCGACGCATTGATAGCGGTCTGATTTTGGAGCCGGGGTGAAATGCAACCAACTCTTGTGAGCGCAGGTTGGTCTTACCTGGTCTTGTGGTGAGGACTGGTGCTCAGAGGCGTCTGTTAGCGGTTTGGCACTGTTAGCAGTGGCTTGAGTCTTGCCCAAAATGATATCCAGGTCGCTTTCCACTCGACTTTCGCACATGGCATGGATATGTGGTACCAAAACAAACACACGTGTCCGCGCGCACGTGTCCGCGCACACGTGTCCGCGTGTCACGTGCCCCCCCCCCCCCACTATTAATATATTTTAATGAAAATCTACAAAAGTTTGAGTGTTTAAACAAGAGAAAAATGTTAATACCAGTCTCAGAAAGGTGTATAATGTGTCTGGTGAAGCGTTTTCAGCCTTAAAACATGTAGAATAATTGTAAAATATAAAATTGTCCTACTTCGCGGATTTCACTTATTGCGGGCTATTTCTGGAACCTAACCCCCGCGATAAACGAGGGTTCACTGTAATAAGCAAGTATAATGCCATACTGTGGTGCATTCCAGCAAAAGCAATCTCCCTAGCATATCGCAATAGACGCAACCAGGTGCAGGACTCTTACAAGAACACATACTTACATAAGATAAGATAAGATAAGATAAGATAAGACTTGATCTCACACAGGAGAAATTTACTTGTCACAGTAGCTCCAGGTAGGGACAGTTTGAACAAGAAGACAAGTGCATGCAGGCAAAAAAAGGCATAAAGATAGGTGATAATAATAATTAAAAAAATAAGTAATAAATCGAATAATAATAATAGTAGTGATAATAATAAAAAACAGTGACAGGGAGAGTATTGAAAAAATTGGAAAAACGATATTTCACGATAGGAGTATTGAAAAAACAACAATATTGCACATTGGGAAAACTATATTGCACGTCTGGACTATACAGTAGAATTATACAGTCTGATGGCGGTGGGGATGAAGGATCTGCGGTAGCGCTCCTTCTTGCACTGGGGGTGCCTTAGTCGGCTGCTGAAGGAGCTGCTCAGCTCCTCTACAGTCCGGTGCAGAGGGTGAGAGGTGTCGTCCATGATGGACGTGAATTTGGCCAGTACCCTCCTCTCAGCCACCTCCTCTACAGAGTCCAGAGGACAGCCCAGGACAGAGCTGGCCCTCTTGACCAGCTTGTTGAGTCTTTTTCTGTCCCGTTCTGTGCTGCTCGGGGCCCAGCAGACGACAGCGTAGAGGAGAGCAGAGGCCACCACAGAGTCATAAAAAGTCTTGAGCAGAGGCCTGCACACTCCAAAGGACCTCAGTCTCCTCAGGAGGTGGAGGCGACTTTGGCCCTTCTTGTACAGGGCGTCGGTTTTGTGGGACCAGTCCAGTTTATTGTTGAGGTGAACACCCAGGTACTTGAAACTGTCCACAGTCTCTATGTCCTGCCCCTGGATGTTCACCGGTGAGTGAGGTAGTGGTCTTCTCCTGAAGTCGATCACCAGCTCCTTTGTCTTACTGGTGTTAAGGCTCAGGTGGTTGCACCCACACCAGTCCACAAAGTCACTGATGACCGAGCGGTACTCCAGCTCGTTCCCCTCTGACACACAGCCCACAATGGCCGAGTCGTCAGAGAACTTCTGGAGATGGCAGCTGTCTGTGTTATATGTGAAGTCTGAGGTATATATGGTGAAGAGGAAGGGTGAGAGGACAATACCCTGGGGGGCCCCAGTGCTGCAGACTACCACCTCTGACTCACAGCCGCGCAGCCGCACGTACTGTGGACGGTCAGTGAGGTAGTCGATGGTCCAGGCAGCGAGATGTCCATCAACTCCCGCATCCTCTAGCTTCCCCCGCAGCAGCGCCGGCCTGATGGTGTTGAAGGCGCTGGGGAAGTCAAAGAACATGACTCTCACAGCACTCCCGGCGGTCTCTAGGTGGGTGAGCGCCCGCTGCAGCAAGTAGATGACGGCGTCCTCTACTCCTACGTTTGGCTTGTAGGCAAACTGCAGCGGGTCCAGGGTGGGGCTCACCACAGAGCGGAGGTGGCTGAGGATCACCCTCTCCATGGTCTTCATGAGGTGGGAGGTCAAGGCGACTGGTCTGTAGTGGGCCGGTTCCCTGGCGTTTGTTGTTTTGGGAACCGGGAACACACAGGAGGTCTTCCACAGGACGGGGACCTTCTCCAGGCTGAGGCTCAGGTTGAACATGTAGCAGAGAACCTCACAGAGCTGGTCTGCACATGTTCTCAGCAGCCTGGGGCAGATACCATCAGGACCTGTGGACTTCCTCTGGTTGAGCCGCCTAAGTTCCCTCCTCACCTCGTCTGGTGTGATGGAGAGGGGGGAGTGAGGGGGGACTGGGGTGGACTGCAGGGGCTGGTGGAGGTGGGGGGTGGAGGGGGCTGGTGCTGGGTTGGGTCCGTGTGAAGGGGAAGGGGGATGTGGCTACTGGCCCGGGGAGGTGTGAAGAGGAGGAGGAGGGAGTCGGCAGAGGGGCAGAGGGGGTGGGGGGCGAGTCAAACCTGTTGAAGTAACGGTTTAATTCGTCCGCCCAGCGCTGATCGCCATCAGCTGTCCCTCTGCCACTCTGTCCGAAACCAGACATGTTCCTCAGTCCTCTCCACACGCCCCGTGCGTTGTTTTGGGCCAGCTGCTCTTCCATCCTCCTCCCATAGTCCTTTTTGGCCCGTCGTATCCTCCATTGAAGCTCCCTCTGGACCCTTTTTTGCTCCTCTCTGTCCCCTGAGTTGAAAGCCATTTTCTTCTGGTTCAGGAGGGCTTTAAGCTCAGGGGTGACCCAGGGATGGTTGTTGGAGAAGCACCGTACCCTCCTGGTTGGTACAGTGTTCTCCACGCAGACGTTAATGTAGCCCGTAATGCAATGGGTCAGGCCGTTGATGTCATCTCCGTAAGAGCCGCTGAACATGTCCCAGTCAGTGTTCTGGAAACAGTCCCTCAGACTCTCACAGGCCTCCTGAGTCCAAAGCTTCACAGACCACTTCTGCGCAGGTTGTCTTCGCACCCTGGGTGTGTATTCCGGGAGCAGGTAAACCAGACAATGGTCTGAGCGTCCGAGCGGAGGGAGGGGGGCGGAGGTGTAAGCGTCCTTGACATTTGCGTAAAAAAGGTCCAGAGTCTTATTGTCTCTCGTGGGGCACGTGATGTATTGCGTGAATGTAGGGAGAGTAGTGGATAGGGAAGTGTGATTAAAACTGGTGGTTACATAATGCACCTTTAACGTAAAATATTAAAAAGAAAACAAAACATCACCCAAGATGTACCGTATTGGCCCGAATATAAGACGATGTTTTTTGCATTGAAATAAGACTGAAAAAGTGGGGGTCGTCTTACATTCGGGGTCTAGACATTATAACCATTCACAACGCTAGATGGCGCCAGATATCTTTAAAGCGAATGCTGAACTGAACTCCCCAGGCCAAAGCGAACCCCTGTCACGAAGAAGAAAAATAAAAAATAGTGGTAAGAAAGAAAAGAGAAGAAAATAAGAGAAAAGATAACAGAAAATGGAGAAACGTAGCGACAATCTGGAGAAAAGTGGGTCGAAGATCGGCCAGGTTAACCGGCAGCTGACTTCAGCAGTTATTGCAATTTTGTTGTTTTATCACAGTAGATTGGTTTATTTACATTTCAAAAACCAGTAGCCATTCATTTACAAATGTGATTGCACTTTAGTTTACATATTTAAATGTTCAGATATTAAGATGTGATAGACAGTTTTTGCATGATTTGAATGAGGCAAAATAACATGCTTTTTCTCTCAAATATATTGTTATAATCATTTGTTTCAGATGTACTGTAATTATTTTCTGTATAAAAATTAAATTTGGTGTTCAAAAAGTCTTTTTACAAACTTGAGTCTTGAAAAAGAGGGGGTCGTCTTATAATCAGGGTCGTCTTATATTCGGGCCAATACGGTACAGGGGGTCCTCGGGTTACAACGGTCTCGGTTTACGACGTTTCGTGGTTACGAACGCGCCCCCATTAAAAAAAAATAGATATATATTACGCGTCATTCCGTCTTACGTGGTTTAGCGTGGTAAGAGATGTAAACAAACGCGAACGGCGCATGGTGGAAGAATACACTCTGTTGTGGTTGTAGGGAGAAGAAGACGGCCTCGTGTGCGTGTCCAATGTGGGCGGAAGTACCTGATGTGGGCTCTGATCTGCTCCTATGAAAGCGGCAGTGATAACCAAGCAGCGTAGTGGTCTGATTATTGATATGGAAAGGTTATTGGTGCTTTGGTTGGAAGATCAAAGGCAAAATCCGACTTACGACGAAATTCGGGTTACGACGCATCTTAAGAACGGATCAACGTCGTAACCCGAGGACCCCCTGTATTGTTTGATATTACAAAAATTTGTCTCCAGCTTTGAACCTGCCTGTAATCCCTTGTGAACTTGTGTAACTGACGCAGGACTATACAGTGCTGCTGTGGCCAAACAAAAGCAACAGGTGGGACAGTCCCTGGCCAGACATTGTGCTAAGAGCCTGGATGCAGGTCATGGGGAAGGCTTATGGAAGAAATATGCCCCCTGCAACCTGGCCCCCTCCAACTGTTAACACATCTCTTCTCCCCCATCAAAGTCCCACTCCTAATACATCCGTTTACTCCACACCTTCTGAAATGAGTTGCTCACTACCATCTGTGCCCTTTATTTGTACGGGGTCAGCGTCCACTGTGCGCGCTATGGGAAAGTGGAGGGAGCTGACATGACATGGAGAGAAGTGCCACCCCTAGTTCATTGCAAAAGTTTGCTTGGTGTCGGCGTGTCAGGTGAGAGCTGAGTGTATCCGAATGCGCATTAAAGAAAGATTCAGGCAGGATCATGTTGGATAATGTTGAGATTTTGGCATTTGAAGATGGAAAATAATCTAGAAGATTTTTTTTTTTTAATTTTTTTTTGTAATTTTTTAGTCTAGTGGAGTAGTTTTCAAGTGACGTGGGGCAGCTGGGTTTGTCTTCTGCGCTGTGGGGAGCTGATTGGGCTTTGATTTGGGGAGTTTTCTTTGGGAACAGTAAAGGATGGAGGCTTTGGACGGTGATTCAGAGGACTCGTGTGGATGGAGTGATTCCTCTCAAGAGCTGTCATCAGATGAAGAGGAAGCTGGAGTCAAATATAATAAAAAGTAATGCCATTCATTTTGTCGAGTGTGAGAGTGAGATCTTCAAGTGTGCCAATGTAATTCAAGCAGTGTGTGAGGGCAAGTGAAGAAACCTGTTGGATTATGAATGAAATGGGTGTTCAGCCATTTTCAAATGAAGCATTTTCTGATTTTAATTACAATTTTAAGATTACAAGAGTTGTTAAGTGTTAAGTTGTTAAGTTTTTATGGAGACTGGAACTGTGTTGGAATGTACAGTTAGCCTAATGTTACACTTACACTAATGTCACACCTAATGTCACACTTACATTTACTACTGGAATTTTTAGTACTGTTGTTTACTCCTGTTGCACTATAATTACTACTGTTGCACATTTATTTTTATTTATCTTAACTCCAATGCACATTCTACTGCACATGACCAATTCACTGCTGTATCTTCCATTGCACATTTTGATGCACACTGCACACTTTGGAAATCTGTATATAGTATAGTTTATTTATTATGTTGCACTGTTTTAAGATTTTAGACCGTAGACTTTAGTTTTAACTTTAGATCTCTGTCTTAGATAGTTTTTGTTGTGTTTTGTCTTCATATTGTATTTTGTACACTGTCTTTTTGCACTACCTGACCAGAGAGAAACGAAATTTCGATTCACTGTATGTTGAACACATATGGCAGAATTGACAATAAAGCTGACTTTGAACTTTGAACTTTGATGTTAAACCAATGGAGATTTTAGGATGCTAACACTCCAGACAGCTTTTTAGTTTTATTTTTGAAATGTTTTCCACATCTATCCATATTCTGATCAGTTTGGGGCCAGTTCTAAATGTGTGCAGAAGATACGACTGCAGTTATTTCAAACATGAAAGATATTCTCTTTAATAAATGGTTTGGTTTCTATTGCTTAAAAAGCACTCATGAATTGGAGGAACAGATTTTTAACAATCCTTCCAAATACAGTCAGAATAGAAATTGTATTTTGTATCTTATTAAAATCAGAATAAAGAGAGAATATTTAGCTTTTATTTTTATAATTTGATATGGGTGACTATAGAGCATGATCTGCCTAAATAAGTTAAAAGCGAAATGCAGGATAGTGAAGCTTCCACATAATGGCTTTATATTTGTCAGTTATGTAATCAGAAGCAGAACCCTGCAGTAATGCTCTGTGTTGTGTCTCCACAGCGAGGACCTGAGGACGGCCAACATGATCGCGGCAGAGGCAGTCACATGTCTCGTCATCGACCTGGAGTAAGTCGCACCATTCATTCTCTTAGATCTGTTCTAATAACAGCATTAGTCATGATAAATGTGCAATAAGAACAATGAGCTGCACAAAGCACCACAGAGAAATCATTTGGATGATCCGCTTGATTGGATATTTGCGAGAAGTAAAGGTCATTTTGAACGCTAAGCAAAAGTAAAAGACAATATTTTCAGACTGAAATTCTCCAAATCAGTGGGGCAGATGTATATGAAAATGTGTATCAGTGATCCGGGCACCAAACAACAAAATGAATTAGTATTGAAAGAATGTATACCTTATGTTTTTGTCAATATCAAAATATTAGACATTTATCAATACAGACTGAACAATTTTGTGTCTTAGGGGTCTAATGAATCTGCATATCACGTTTTAGTCCCAACGCAAGATCACACACAGTTCATATGGCTGATTTATTGATATTTAACTATTTATACTTTTACTTCTAGGGGACATATTATGTAAAATAAATGTATAATTAGTATCCCTACATCATTCGCTTACTCAAAAAACAAAAAAGCTCTATCCCTGCCCACTGCTCTGTAGTTGCTTTAAAGGTCCCATGGCATGAAATTTTCACTTTCTGAGGTTTTTGAACGTTAAGGTGAGCTCCCCTACCCTGTTTAGCCCCCCCCCATGGTTAAAAGTTGCGAAATGTCTAAACTGAGCATTTGCGATCCTTTTCTGCGTTACAAAAAATCGGAGCTCAAACGGGCGATTTTGAACAAGGCACCTTATTGACATCAGATCGAAAAAAGAAATGCAAATGCAGTTCCACCCCCGTCTGTCTGTACTCAGCGTCTCTGTAAATCACGCCCAGAGAGTTTGGACTGCGAATGCGCTAGGCAATGCGAAATGCGTTTTTTTATTTGCCTGGAGGCACGTCTGAGTGTTTCTAGGCTCGGAAGTCCTTTATCTGAGCCTCTGGACCTTTGAACAGCAGTGGTTTAATTTTATTTTCTGTGGAAATGTGTTTATTTTTCAATGGAACGCTTCAAATCTCTCCCGCGTGCAAAAACAAGGAAATGGATCAGCTGTGGGCTCTGAGCTCTGAGCGGAGAGTTTGGCCACACCCCCACCCTCTACTATTGGCCAGCTCTTTTCTCCTCATTTGCATTCAAGCAACAACGCCCAGAATAAAGAGTTTGAGAGAGATATTTATGACTCTTTCTCATCTTATCTCTGTTTCTCATGCACTGAGTGTTGATTTTGAAGAAGGATTCATTTACAGAATTAGGGAACCATTAAGGAGCCATATAAAAGCATCAAGAAGTACCATGTCATGGGATCTTTAAAAAAATCTTTAGGATTAATTAACACCATGCAGCAATTTTTCTAAATAAAAACACATACCTGAAAATGTGCTGCTTGTTACAGTGAAATGTCTCTATAAAGATGCAGGGCGTCTCAGTTTTGCAATTTTGAACAATAAGCCACTACAACCATTTCTTTTAAACCATTTTAGGTCAATATTGTGGATTTCAGTGAACAAATTGTAAAATAAATATCTAAAAAACAATATATATCTTGCAAAATAAGAAAGTAACTTAGGTTTAACATTAATCACACTAATTATGATTTAGTACCACAGTAACACCCACTGCTTACAATAAATGTAGATAATCCCTGTCAAACTGGGCCAAAAATGTCAAGGTTATATAAGGTTGATATTATTGTCTGGTGTATAGTAAAGCTTAAAGTTCATCTCTCAAACAAGCTCTGGTTGTGAGAGCAGGGAGGTCCAGGCGGGTCTAGATCATATCAGGTTACCCGGACCTCCATGTGGCCCCTGGGACTCCAGCCTGCCACAAATGGGACGTCCTCCAAGCTGTCAGAAACAGAGGGGCGCGAGAGAGTGAATGAGTCATCCCACACATGTGATTACTGCTGTCTGTCAGGGAGTGCCTAATGTTGTCTCTGCCCACACAATTAAAGCACTGCATGGGCTTTTGTTCACTTGGGTTAAAACTCTGTGGCCGCACTTTTGTCTCTGCCTCCGGCTCTGGGTATTTAAAGTACATGATGCAGATAAAAAGCAGAAAGGGATTATAAAAATATCTGTTATTGATGAGTACAAAAAATGTAAACAAAGCAATAAACAAGCAAAAATATTTGACATCAGTCAGCTCAAATCTGGATCAGGCATTAAAAACAGAACAATTAGGCTGTGTCCCATTTCTCTGTCTTACCTCTTCATCTTACCCTACCCCTTGGTTTTGCGCGTCCATGTGAGGACAAGGGGTGTCCTGATTCTAATTCTGATCAAGGGCTCGGGCCATGACCGAGGGCTACATACCCCTTGAAACGAAGTAAGCTCTCGACCAGACTTGAAACTAAGGGATACGCCTACGAGCTCAGGCAGGTTTTGGGATCAGGATGGCAGCGTCACATCGACCAGCCAAGGAGTCTCATAAATGTATTTTCAGCAGTTGGAATTATCGATTAACAGTTTAGCAGGTTTACAATTATGACGCTTATGTTCTACGTTACTTTTAGTGAACTGTTGTTGTGGTTTTAATTGTAGTGATGTCTGTTTAGCCGATGTTATCTTTTTCATCGAACTTTCATGTATAAATATGCTAGTTTTGTTGTCGAGCTGAGGTACCCGATAATCCTTGACATTTGTTTAAGTTTGTTTGTCAATTGCGTCGCCTCTGTAGACGTAGCAGCTCAGGTAGAGGCAAGGGATGATGACGCAAACGGTAATCGAGTGGTGTCCCATTTCTTAGGGAAACATTCGTACCCCGAGCCCTCTCAGCTTGGTATCGAGGGGCAAGACAAAGACATAGATATATATATGGGTAGGGGAAGGGCTAAGACCGCCTTAAACTGACTTATATAATGCAAATGGTCACACGTGATCACATTTTTATAGTGCTTTTCCTCCTACATTAAGGAACCACTCACACATTCACACACACACCAGTGTATGCAGACACTATAGAGTGACGTGGGTTCAGTGTCTTGCCCAAGGACAGAGCGACAGCATGTGGTTCAGTAGACAAATGCTCTACCAACTGAGCTTCTGTCGCCCCCGAATTGAGCGCAGTTTCAGTTATGTCACTGGACCACTGGGGATTGGGTTTAATGTGCAGTTTAATAGACTAAAGAGCACAGTGAAAAGGTAAAGACTAGATCATAACAAGAACAAGTTGGAGAATGCCCTGTGGGGAGTCTCCAAAGAGCAGAAAATGAGCAGTAGACTCAAACATTACAGTCTCAGTGGGAGCAAGCCCCAGCTGGGCCCATCCTCTGAGGCTTGATGAGGCTCATATCCAGCCGCCTTCATTTTCCTGCAATATTTAGTCTTCTGCACAGATCATTATAGTTTTAGGAACATATCAAAAAGTAGCAAGTTAAGTCTCATCAACGCCCAGTAAATGATGCATTTGTCTCATGATTGTGATACTTCTGTAAGTAGTATTTTCATCTGAATCTTAAGTACACACTTAATAACACACTATAATAATACTAAAATAAATGCAACAAGTTTAGGCACTGAAAATGTGAAGACATTTGGTTTCATAATAAAATGTCTAGAGATTTACAAGGAAATGCTCTTTCTAACAAGCCAAAAGCAACTGTCGCAGTGGTAAGATGGTACTAAATAAGTTAAACCATCATTCCTACATTACAATAGCTACTGACAATCCTGTGTAGATCTATCATGAAGCAGTGGCGCTGAACAGGGAGTTTGTAGGTATAGTCACGCCAGTGGCTTCTCATCATTCGCTGCAGCATTCTGTTTTATGGTTCATTCATTCAAACATTTATGCAGTTTCGACTTTTGTCACAGAACTCCCTTTCATCCTTTTACACATCTTTGGGACTGCACTGTCATAAAGTGTATTTGCTGTATCTAAAGCAGTGTTTCTCAAACTGTGGTAAAAATGTGCCAAGGTGGTATGTGGGCTGCCTTTGGTGATACACTAGGCTACGTGCAGTTTAAGGATTTTTAAAGGAATTCTATTTTTTGCTTTTGTTTTCCTTTTTATTCATATTTATATGGAGCTATCTTGTCCATGCTTTAGCTATAATTTAGGCTCCATGATAACAGGTTATCATGGATATCATGTTATCATGGTTATCATCAGGTTATCATGTTATCATGGATTCTACCTGGACGACTGAGGGACTTTTCACGCATAATTTAGGCTACATATAACCTGGTGGTACTTGGAAAGCCATATATTATCTTGTGAAAAATTTAAAGGTCCTATATTAGGCAAAATGTACTTTTGTGAGTTTTAAGCCATGTTGGAATTCTGTTACCTCATTAAAGGTCCCATGGCATGAAATTTTCACTTTCTGAGGTTTTTGAATGTTAATGTGAGCTTCCCTACCCTGTTTAGGCCCCCCCAATGGCTAAAAGTTGCGAAATGTCTAAACTGAGCATTTTCTGCGTTTGAAAAAAATACAGCTCAAACGGGCGATTCTGGACAAGGCACCTTTGTTACGTAACATCGAAAAAAGAAATGCAAATGCAGTTCCACCACCGTCTTGATCTCCACTCCCTGTCTCTGGAAATCACGCCCAGAGAGTTTGGACCGCGAAGGAGCTACGCAATGCGAAATGCGTTTTTTTATTTGCCTGGAGGCACATGCGAGTGTTTCTAGGCTCGGAAGTCCTTTACCCGACCCTCTGGACCTCTGAAACAGCAGTGGTTTAATTTTATTTTCTGTGAAAATGTGTTTTTTTTTTCATTTAAATTCCTCTCCTTTCTGCCTCCGCGCTTCAAACGCGGAAATGGGAGACAGCCACAGCGCAGTGCTCCAGCGGCGCAGAGGAGCGGGTGGGGGCCCCCCACCCGCTCCTCTAACCCAATCTGTGTCCTTCTCATTTGCATTTAAGCAACAAGGCCCAGAATGAGTCGTTCAGACAGCGAGATTATGACTCTGACTGTGTACATGTGTCTTTCTCATGCACTGAATGTTGATTTTGAAGAAGGATTCATTTACAGTATTAGGGAACCATTAAGGCACCATATAAAAGCATCAAGAAGTACCATGTCATGGGACCTTTAAAAACATACCTCGAATTGTGTTTTGTTTCATTCACACGCGTTTGAGTAACCCTTTATTATTAGTTTGTTTACATGTCCAAAGATCAAAACACAACTCTGGGTATGTTTTTGATGAAGAAACATAGATAGATAAGAAAACATAATAATATGGGCCCTTTAAGAAACACTGATGTAAAGTATTTTGAATATTGAGCACCTGAAGGCTGTGTCAGATAAAACATACAGAGGAATACATATTTTTGTAGTATAAATGTTTTGTGTTTTTTTTTTCTTTCAGATCCTTCAACAAACTGATCGGAGGGTTTGACGATAATTCTAGTAAGGGCCACGAGGATGCCGACGCTAAAGCCAAGTAAGAACGCATTTTATTACTTCCTACACCATACAATATTTACAGCGAGTTAGAATTACGATCTTTGGTACTATTAAGTTGTGGATTTCAAAAAAAAATATTTTGTCCATAAAAAAATACATCTCAAAATTTCATCAAAATAAAAATATTTTAAAGGTGCATTATGTAACTTGTATGGTGGAAGGTCCATCACCGGCTTTTCTCCATGGTGGTGTTATTGCTTTGTCTGAGACACCAAGTTCAGGTCAGATCTGTGGAGAGGTAACCCTGCACGTTGCTTGTTTTTCTAGGTATTTTTGAGCTATAAAACTACCTGTAATTGACTAAATGTAAGGTCGAGCTGTTTAATGCCATACTGTGCAACATTCCAGGCAGAGTAATGACATACTGTATCCATAGAAGCAAGCAGGTAATGGTCCCCAAACCAAAAAGTTACATCGTGCACCTTTAAATTTTATTGTGTTCATAAAAATTGCAAATCATTACCTTTTCATGGGTCACATTCTGTTATATATTGCAGATAACTATGCACCTGTTGGAGAGATGCACCTTCAGCCATATTGGAAAAGCGAAAAGAGTGAAAATATAGAATAGCGTTGCAGTTTCCATTGTTACAGACCGCTGTGATGAAAACTGAACATGTATTGCTCATTATCACTGTCAATCTTGAGGGGTCCACCACTCACAGGGGTAATAGACGCATAAAAATATGCTATGTTATGGACCTATTACCACAGACAATAATAGCAACGGTTTCATAACTGTAAAATATCAGGTGCAAAGATCTGGGCTCAGGTGGGAAGGCAGTCGAGGCCATGACCCGTGTCTTTCTGGAGCAGCTAACTTCCAATATTATTAGGCCCGAGTGTCAGAAGCTGGTGAAGGGCCTATTAGTATCGCAAAGCAATGCTCCTAGTGGGCGGGAAGTGAAATGATGTGACTCGCCTGTAGTGACCAGGTACCTTTGTCATGATGTAGGAATGCGACAGAGCTTTCCGAAAATGTATAAAAGCAGAACATTGTTCTTGCATCAGAATATTCCTCTTTATTTCTTCTTCTCTTAACTTTTGGTTATTACCATTTTCCAAAAATAAATGAAATGGCACATCAGCGCTCCCAAACAACTAAAAAATGCATTAGGGGCATATACAATTGCACAAACAAACTCCGATTTCAGTGAAATTTGAAACTGTTGTTAAACTCCCTGCCCTTAAGCTTCTTAATGTGACAAAAATGAATTTGGTGCGTTAACGGCCCCTACAGATTGAAATAAAATTTAATATGGGGGAAAATTTTTAGTTTTTAAAAAAATTCAGAAATTTTGCACAAAATTCCATTTTACCATCCTGATCCAAAAGGTCAATGACACCCATGCTATATTTTTTACGGTGTCACCATAGCGTAACATAAACTCTCTATGTTATTCCAATGGTAAAATCTCCAAATCGCACAAACTTTGGCCAGTTTCACTCAAATTTTAATCATGGGTGCACACCCCAACCCTGAACAGATTGATGTAAGAAAATACAAAAATGGGTGCAATAGTGCCCACTAGACAATTTGTGTATATATACAGTTTTGTTTGTCATAGATATACAAAATTTGGTCGGTACATTTAGTCATAGTTAGTCAGTTAGTTTGCTTTATTGTCGAAAAAAAACATATGTACATGTACATATGTAATATGAATATAGCATATATACTTATAATATAAGTAATTTGAAATTTTGTTTCCCCGCTAGCCAGGCAGGACAGTGATAGTGCGGTTAGGGGAGGGGCCACGCGCATGTGCGCACCGCCGACTCGGATACAGAGTAGAAAAGACGCAATTACAATCGACAATTATTCACAACATGTAATGACAGAAAAACAATTGGACTGGTAACATACAGTGTTTTTTTTTTTTTTTTTTGCGACAAAGGGAAGGGTGGGGCAAGGGAGCAGATCAGAATTTAATGAGCAGATCAGAAATCAATGAAATTGAATGAAAACTGAAGTAAAGGCAGACATCCTAAAAATAGACAGGGCAGTATAACATAAACCATATCAGTGTGAGCCAAATGTGAAGTGCTTTGTTTTGTAGAGTGCTGTGTAGATAAGGCCGCAGCTGTCGGTCTTGGACGTGTATGTGCAGAAGGTGCAGTCAAAACAAAGTCCAGTTGGATCATTATTTTTCAGGAGAATTGATTACACCAACGGGAAATTTAACATAATCGATACATTTTAGAACCTAGGCGAACAGACAATTTGCCAGAACCCTGGTTTCTGCTATACCCCCAACTTCCTGCAGGTCTGTGCGACTCGCAATCCTCCCCCCGCACGTATGATAATGAATACAGACTGTCCCCACAGTTCCATATCCATTTTCCGCGATGTTATCCAGCGAGTTTCCACAGATTGGATGGAACAGTTCATCTGTGTTTTCTCCTTCTGATGTTGCCCCCCGAGTTCGCAGTTCGCCGTAAATGACTGTCCGGTGGATCAGGGCTCTTTTATCCGCATGGCTCAATTAGTGATGGGTCAGAAAACATCCCCCAGGCCAATCCAGATGTCCTGCCATCAAAATTCCAATAGTAATCATTCCGCGTCCTCCAGTAACAGCGGTGCCAGGTGCACGAAGCGGCCCTCGTGTATCAGCCAGCACGTTCCCTTGGGACTGACCGGCTTTCCGGACCGGCGATCCTCCGTAAAATATACCAATTGCGTGGAGGACCAGCTTTATCCCATTCACGATTTAGGGTTTGAAAATCTGTTCCAACAGGAGAAAAATGACGAGACGAGAGAAATAAAACATCAGACAGAGCAAGGTTTAGGGAGGAAGAGAAAAGTGTGTCTGCTCCTCTTGACAGCTAGAAGGAAAAAAAAAAAAACATGATCTCAATTAAAAAAGTCACACACACCCCATTTATATTGCGTAGCCAAACATTTGTCCTTGCCAATAGTCCTTTCAGAAACTTTGGTATAGTCAAACCAAATTTTGTAGCATCATGGCAATAGGAACAAAAATGTATATTGTGACCACGCCCCTTTACTCCACCATCTTGGATTTTTTTTTTTTTTTTTTAATAAACGTGCAAAAAAAAATAAAAAATGGCAGGGTTAGGTTAGGAGTTAGGGTTATGGTACGGTGTAGGGGTTAGGGTTGGGGTTGGGGCAATGGTTAGGGTTATGACTAGGGTTAGGTTTAAGCTTAGGGTTATGTTTAGGGATAGGCCTAGCGTTAGGGTTGGGGCTCGGGGTTGGAGTCGTGGGTGGGGTTTATGGTTATTAGGGTTAGTGTGGGGCACGGCATTTACGGGGCACAGTGTTTGCGGGGTGTGGTTTTTGCAGGGCACGGTATAGGCGCATATGAGGGCCGATAATTGGTGCTTGTGGTTATATTTTACAGTTACTATGGAAACAAAAAAGAACAAAAGCTCAGAAGTTGGTTGGTTGGTTGGTTGGTTGGTTGGTCGAATGTAAAAGTTCATGCTGTTTTGATATTTCGGCTTAGTTTGTCTATACAATAATAATGTATGCTGCTAGCCAAGGTGAGATGAAACCCAAGCTTAACTAAATACACAAGTAAGGGCAGAAGGTGAAACTACATGAAACTAAAAGTTCAACCTCTTCTTTTTCATCTTAAATAAACAAAAGTGATTTTTTTATTTTATTTTTATTAATAGCTTCAGCACCTGGTGCCAGTATTCAGTCCTAAAGATGTGATTGTTGCCCCGCACATATGATAATGAATACGGACTGTCCCCACAGTTCCATATCCATTTTTCGCGATGTTATCCAGCGAGTTTCCACAGATTGGATGGAACAGTTCATCTGTTTTCTCCTTCTGATGTTGCCCCCCCGAGTTCGCAGTTCGCCGTAAAATGACTGTCCGGTGGATCAGGGCTCTTTTATCCGCATGGCTCCAATTAGTGATGGGTCAGAAAACATCCCCCAGGCCAATCCAGATGTCCTGCCATCAAAATTCCAATAGTAATCATTCCGCGTCCTCCAGTAACAGTGGTGCCAAGTTTATTCCTGATAAATAATGATAAGGTTAAACATTTATGGATCTAAGTATGGTTATTTCTTTCAAAAACAGTAAATCTCTCATACTGTAGTTTTACAGGCCCTGACTTCACCAAATTCATTCCCTAGAAAAAAGAAAAAAAAATACTGTCCACCATATACTGGATATAAACCTGGAGGATGTGTTCAATGTGCATATTAAAGGTGCACTATGTGGGGGTCCGCTACAGTGAGATGTTATTGCTTTGCCTGGAATGCTCCTCACTATGGCATTAATACCATGGAGCATTCCTGGGAAAGCCATGACATCTTCATGGACACAAGTGCCACCAGAAAAGTCGAAGTGCACCTTTAATGTCTACAAATTAAAAGTAACACAATCAGATAAAACCACTCCATACTTCAACTATGGGCAATAAACAACCAGTGAAAAACAGAGAAATATACAGGTATTAGTGATGCTACGTTTTACATAGAAAGTGCGAAAAGTACAAAACCAGGAGGAGGTCATGGTTTTGCGCTGCGTCAGATGGGATCAGAACATTAAAGCAGAAGCAGAGGAATGGGAGAAACGAGGTGTAATGGCTGGACCCAGTGGTATATCCTGGCACTGGGCCCTGGCTCTGTGCCCGATGGCCTGACTGGCACTCCGACTGCCAGCTGCCAACTGACGTCTTCAGGGAGCCGCTGTTCTGTTCCTTCATAACCACATCTAAACTCTATTTAATGCCTCTTTGGCCATTTTACATGGTGTATTTTACCTATTTCCCAGTGGAATCTTGACTACAGCCATCGTGCTTTGGCCTGCTCGCCAAAATTTGTCACATCAAAGACATTTCCACCCTGATTAGGCAAGATGCTGCTCTGCATTTTCAGCACCACCACAACTGTGCAGGCCGTGATGGGAAATCTTTTCAGAGCTTTCTGTCATGTTATAGATGTTTCCCCTCACCATTTACTCATCCAAAGTTGGAGTGATTCGCGCATGTTTGAATAATCTTTAATCGCTTATTTTCAAGACACTATTTTGCAGATCAACTCTCATTTTGAGCTCCACCGCCGTACGCACACTGCTTTAAAGATTAAGATCCACAAACCTGGTAATACAATAGAGACAACAAGCCTGAAGGAAAGAAGTATTAGCTCCACTTTTTTGAAATACAGTAAAAAATTCTGAAGAAATTTTGTCCCAACCTTCATATATTGTGCCAGTTTTTGTTTCATGTGATTAGAACAAGGAGCTAAGATATTAAAGGTCCAATATTACGCAAAATTGACTCTTGTGAGCTTTAAGCCATGTTATAATGTTGTTACCTCATCAAAAACAAATCCGTTTCATTCACACATGTTTGAGGAATTGTTTATTATAGGCTACATTTTACCTTTTGTTCAGTAGAGATGATCAGTTCCAAGTGATTCATGTGAAGGTGTATAAAAGGTGTTTAAAGGTCCCATGGCATGAACGTTTTTGAACGTTAATGTGAGCTCCCCTACCCTGTTTAGGCCCCCCATGGTTAAAAGTTGCGAAATGTCTAAACTGAGCATTTGCGATCCTTTTCTGCGTTACAAAAAATTGGAGCTCAAATGGGCGATTTTGAACAAGGCACCTTATTGACGTCAGATCGAAAAAAGAAATGCAAATGCAGTTCCACCCCCGTCTGTCTGAACTCAGCGTCTCTGTAAATCACGCCCAGAGAGTTTGGACTGCGAATGCGCTAGGCAATGCGAAATGCGTTTTTTTATTTGCCTGGAGGCACGTCCGAGTGTTTCTAGGCTCGGAAGTCCTTTATCTGAGCCTCTGGACCTTTGAACAGCAGTGGTTTAATTTTATTTTCTGTGGAAATGTGTTTATTTTTCAATGGAACGCTTCAAATCTCTCCCCCGTGCAAAAACAAGGAAATGGATCAGCTGAGAGCTCAGAGCCTAGAGCGGAGAGTTTGGCCACGCCCCCACCCTCTACTATAGGCCAGCTCTTTTCTCCTCATTTGCATTCAAGCAACAACGCCCAGAATAAAGTGTTTGAGAGAGATATTTATGACTCTTTCTCATCTTATCTCTGTTTCTCATGCACTGAGTGTTGATTTTGAAGAAGGATTCATTTACAGTATTAGGGAACCATTAAGGAGCCATATAAAAGCATCAAGAAGTACCATGTCATGGGATCTTTAAAAATACAGTGGAGCACTTCTTGTATTACCACATGACAGCACAAGGTGGAATAGAGTGTTTTTGATTAAAGAGAAGAACTCTTTAAAGAACTTAAAGAGAAGAACCTAAAAATATGCAGGGGTTGTGTCGTAAACATGTGAATGAACTCCAGGTACTATATTTGTACCTTAAAACATAAACCAGCTCAACAATTTTGCATTTTGACACAAATATTAACAGAATTTTGCACGTTCTTGACCATTTTAACCTCTCAAAATGATATGACACGCAGTAGAGAAAGCCTGTGCATAGCGCCTCAGCGGGGGAGACCCAACTTTACACCGAATAAAAGTAGAAACTTCAGATTCCCCTGTATGCATAAAACATGACTCGTCTTCTCAGTGGGAAGAGCATTCTGGCTTCTCCATGACAAAGCACTCTACCGGAAAAAAATAAAAAACACTGAAAAACAAAAAAGGACCAATATTTTTAGCACGTCCATGTTGCCTCAGATTGAGAGAGGATTTGAATATGAATCATGAGTTTGTATCATATTCAGACAATTATTGCTATATACGCACAACATCTCCATGAAGGCCAAAAATTACACAACAAAAAGAAAAAAACTAGGCGTACAAACATTAAAGGTACATTGCGTAACTTTTCGGATTGCTTTTCTCCATGAAGATGTTATTGCTTTGTCTGACATGTTTCACAGTATGGCATTAAACCTTTCTATCATCATGGAGACCAAACCAGGCCAAGTTACTAGTCAGATCTGTGAGAGGCAACCCCACTCAAAATCAGAATGCTTGTTTTTTTAAAGGTCCCATGACATGGTACTTCTTGATGCTTTTATATGGCTCCTTAATGGTTCCCTAATACTGTAAATGAATCCTTCTTCAAAATCAACACTCAGTGCATGAGAAACAGAGATAAGATGAGAAAGAGTATTTTTTTCTCTCTCTGAACACTCTATAATGGGCGTTGTTGCTTGAATGCAAATGAGGAGAAAAGAGCTGGTCTATAGTAGAGGGTGGGGGCGTGGCCAAACTCTCCGCTCTCGCTCTCAGCTCTCAGCTGATCCATTTCCGTGTTTTTGCACGGGGGGAGAGATTTGAAGCGTTCCATTGAAAAATAAACACATTTCCACAGAAAATAAAATTAAACCACTGCTGTTCAAAGGTCCAGAGGCTCAGATAAAGGACTTCCGAGCCTAGAAACACTCGGACGTGCCTCCAGGCAAATAAAAAAACGCATTTCACATTGCCTAGCGCATTCGCAGTCCAAACTCTCTGGGCGTGATTTACAGAGACGCTGAGTACAGACAGACGGGGGTGGAACTGCATTTGCATTTCTTTTTTCGATCTGACGTCAATAAGGTGCCTTGTTCAAAATCGCCCGTTTGAGCTCCGATTTTTTGTAACGCAGAAAAGGATCGCAAATGCTCAGTTTAGACATTTCACAACTTTTAACCATGGGGTGGGGGGCTAAACAGGGTAGGGGAGCTCACATTAACGTTCAAAAACCTCAGAAAGTGAAAATTTCATGCCATGGGACTTTAAGTATTTTTGAGCTATAAACCACCTCTAATTGAATAAATTTAAGGTTGAGCTGTTTAATGTCACACTGTGGAACATTCAAAGTAGGTGACGGACCCTCAACCGAAAAGAAATATAATGCATCTTTAATAAAAATCAGTCAAGTCCAGTCCAGTCAAAATGTTCAAAAAAGGTGTCCAATCTGCTCAAAAGCTTAACACATTTGCCTGCAAATTTAGGACAGCACAATATCCTCCCAGTTCAATGATCATGTAACTTTTAATCTTTCTCTACACCTACACGTCTTTTCCCCTTATGTAAAGTAAAGGTTAAAGCTTCATTACTCAACCTTTACTTCATAAATGAGTAAATTAAGGTTTGGTTTGTTTTTTTCCCCCCAGCCATACAGCTCTGGAAAAAAAATAAGAGACCACTGCAAAATTATTAGTTTTTCTGATTTTACTACTTATGTGTTTGGGCAAAAGGAACATTTTTGTTTGAGTCTATAAACTACTGACAACATTTCCCCCAAATTCAAATTAAATATTATCATTTAGAGCATGTATTTGCAGAAAATTACAAATGGTCAAAATAAAATAAAAAAGATCCATGTTTTCAGACCTCAAACAATGCAAAGAAACAAGATCAGATTCATTTTAAAACATAATACTAATGTTTACACTTAAGAAGAGTTCACAAATCAATATTTGGTGCAATAACCCTTATTTTTAATCACAGCTTTGATGCGTCTTGGCCTCCACAAGTCTGTCACATTGTTCTTGGGTCCTAGTTTAAACCTGGTTTAGTCTTGGTTCAGACCTGGTTTAGTCCCAGTCTTTCACATTGTTCTTGGGTGACTTTATTCCACTCCTGGTGCAAGAACTGAAGTAGCTCAGCTTTGTGTTTGTGTTGGAATTCAACAGACGCTGGAATGGAATGGCTGTGATACATGTAGAGATGCTGATTTCAGAAAAAAAATGCAGTGGTCTCTTATTTTTTTTCCAGAGCTGTACTGTATGTTGTTAAAGCGGAACTCTGTGACAAAAATCAGCCTGATACACATTGTTTTCATCTAATCATAAAACATTACATTATTTATTATTGTACTAGGTAGGCTATGTGCTGTATATTGCCATGATGGAGATGGTGAAGGAGACGAGTGTATTTTTAGACAGATAGAGAGACATGCACTTTATTGATCCCAAAGGAAATTCAAAACTCAGCAGCATCAGCAATGAAACAAACATAATAACATAACATTTTCTCACTGTGAGTAAAAATATGGAGTCCTTTTTGTATAATATTGGAAGTGAGTTTTGACATGGTTTATTTGTAACATTAAAATGCAGTTTGGCAGTAACCAAATCTCCATTTTGAGACTCAACTCAAGGTTTTATTGTCATTGTCGTGGAAAACAGCTGAATGTTTAGAGCATCAAACACTGCACTCCGACTAAAAGAAATAAAAAAATAAATCAGATATCAAATTTTAGATTTAATGTCAGGGATGCGGTTTTCCTCTTTGAGTCAGTCTGGACAATAATTAACCCGTTGTACACCCTTACAATGATGTCATCTGTGCACTGTTGCACTTTATGACCCACTTGGGTGCTACCTGACCGCCACAGCAATGTTTCAGACCACTGTGTTATTGATAGACCATTCAGCACTCAACAGTGATATGTACCATACCACTTATTGTTACCAGATCTGACAACTCAAGTCTGTTGGTTCCAAGGTCAGGGGTGGTTATTTGAGGCTCATGTACGCAGCCACTCTCTGTGGACATTCTGACCATGATCATGTTCCCATTCTCAGAAGTACTTCACATTGTAAGATGATGCAAAATTGTTTTTGGACAAATGAAAAACAAGAACTATGGTTGAAATCTTTCAGCTGGACAAATATTTTTAGACGAGACATTTTGCAGGTCATCCTAGTAGCTTGCAATGAAATCAAAACTGAATCTGAACTAAACTGAAATTTACTATAATCATCTCACTATGAAGATGACATAATAAAAATAATAATAATTAAAAATATCCATTAAAATAAAAACTTGGACTACCTGGGGTGTGTTGGGAAAAGCAAATATAGTGCTATTTTTTTTCTTAATATAGTATTGCTCAAATTAGTGAATAGCTAGAATTGGCTCGTGTCATATTCATAGTTGTTGCTGGTGTAAAGTGATAACCGCTTGCTCCTGTCTTTGTATTAGTCTAAGTGCACAGAACATAATACATCAATCTGTCAGGATGGCTCGCATGGCACTCTCGTTTGGAGCTTCAGTGTGGACACTTCAACATACCAGAGCTCACGTTTCTCTAATAGTAACATGCCTCCCTCTGTTGGATGAACTCCAGTACTGCATACCATACCAACTTTTATTTAGTCTGTGCAAAGAGCTGACCAATCAAACTATTATTACTATTGCTGCGTACCTGCTATCATCTTAGATCTAATATATATATTAGTATAACCCATGTTTTTACATTTTTGTATTTCACACATTAAAAGCTAAATATTGAGCTTGTCATTTTCATCCCTGGATAAAAATATATTCATAGATATTCAGTTATTGATATTGGTCTATTACTGAATTAAGAACACTACTTATACAAATATATATCCTCCTGGGACCCGAAGAAAAAAAGTGTGTCTAAATTCTTCTTATTATTATTTTAATTTTCTATTTGGAGGTAAATGAACGCCTTAGCATTTACATTTTGTTCATTTTATTTTTATTCATAATGTAGTAACATGTCCTTTGTAATGGACATCTGGGACATTTTTGGCGTTAAATCCAAAGACCTAGCAATTTTTTTTTATTTTTTTTTGATGACCAACATCTCTGACAAGCTTCTACAGTCGCCTCAAAAAGTTTTTAGACTCCCTTTAAATTTCTTATTTATGTATGTATGTATTTATTTATGTATTAAATTATTTTTTTATTATTTATTTTCATTTATTTATGTATGTTTTTATGTATGTATTCAATTTTTTTATATATATATATTTATTTATTGATGTATTTAATTTGTTATTATTTATTTATTTATGTATTTATTTATTTATTTATTATTATTATTTATTTATGTATTTATTTATTTATTTTTTATTATTATTTATTTATTTATTTATTTTTAATCATAGTGCACCCACAAACTAGAGTCTATCTCAAAACACACGCAGACAGACCGGTTAACAAATGAACGGGCGGGTCTCAGGAGGATATAGCATATTTTGACACATCTACACATCTTTTTTCATTTAATCTTAACTGTAAATAACAATATTTCAATTAAAAGAAAATGTAAAACATGTTGTTTCTTCCTTTTAAGGCATTTTGTTTGTTGCTTTCTCTGAAGAGTAAGCTGCTGTCTGTAAATCCATGCCCTTTTGTCTCCCACATCTTGCCACACTGGTCGATTATTGGTTACTTCCTTAAGCAGAGGGCATTTTTGGATTTGGAGTACTTTCTTGGCCTGCTTCCACATCACTAAAGACAAACAGCTCCCATGATCACGGCAGCAGAATCAATATAGGCGCACACAAAGAGTAGCGCCCCATGGAAACCAGGTTGATTTTCTGAGAAACACTTAACCTGCCTGCACGTGTTGAGGCTGCTGTTTGACTCACTTCTTGTGGTTTCTTCATTTCGTTCATTTAGTAGAACAGACTCATTTTCATTGCGCTTCAAAGACCGCTCTATTAAGGACATTTCACACAGATTCCTGGGCAGAGCTCTCCATATGACTCACTGTTTATCTTAACTTTAGATACAGAATCCAGCTGCTGCTTGAAGGAAGGCAGACAGCATTTCCGTATATGGTTTTTGTTGTGGTATATTCCTATGTCTTGGTGGGGCAAGGCGGGTTGGTGTTTTGGAGTGACCCAGATAGACCTGTCCCATATCAAAAGCCGTCATAAGCCCACTGAACCGCAGCCTAACAATAACCAAAAAAGACATGTGGCGTCTGGGGATAAGGATTTGGACATTACCAGTTCTGACGTCACTGTTGTAAATACAGAAGCTGTTCTAAATCTGGGGTAAAGCATCAGCACTCAGAAGTCTGCAGTCTTTTGTTAGTCAACACTACATTTAAATATTGCTATTTACATTTCTCATCTTTGTTATTATATTATATTATATTATATTTATTATATTGTGATGTGTGAGCTACTGTGTCCAAATAATTTCCCTTTTGGATCAGTAAAGTTTGTCTAAATCTAAGTCTAAATACAGATATTAAAGGGCCTATATTGCACTATTTTGTGATCTCTGTTATAATGTTTCCTCATCACAAACATACCTGGAGTTGTGTTTTGTTTATTTTGAGTTCTTCTCCCAAACTAAAAACATTCTGTTCCACCTTGTGAGGTCTCGTGGCAACACGGGAAGCCCTGCACTGTGTTTTTAAACTTCATACACCTTCACTAGAATCATTTGGAAAATATCAGCCTTGGAATTTCAAATCTGTACTGAACAAAAGATTTTTTTTTTTTAAATTGAAAACTACCGCTTCATGACATCACAAGAACAGAGCATTTTGAGCTTTGGAGATTTTGGTAGACAGACTAATAATAAAGGATTACTCAAACATGTGTGAATGAAACAACAAACAACTCCAGGTTTGTTTTTGATGAAGTAACAAGATTATAACATGGCTTTTATCTGATGCATGCTTTTATCACCAGTCGAATAGACTACTGTAATGCCCTGCTTTCTGGTCTTCCTAAAAAGAGTATTTCAGGTTTGCAACTATTATAAAATTCAGCAGCACGTGTCCTGGCTAGGACCAGAGGGCGGGACCACATAACACTGGTTTTAAAATCACTGCATTGGCTCCATGTGAGTTTCAGGATCGATTTTAAAGTTCTTTTACTGGTTTTTAAATGTCTTAATGGTCTTGGGCCTTCTTATCTTTCAGAACTGCTTTTACCTTACGAACCTTCGCAGACCCTGCACTCCTCCGGCAGCAGGCTCCTGGTCATTCTCAAAGTCAGGACACAGACTGACGGAGAGGCGTCTTTTCAGTACTACGGCCCTCGTCTATGGAGCAGCCTGCTGGAGGAGCTCAGGGCTGCAGAGAACGTTCATGTTTTTAAAGGGATATTCCAGGATTTTTGACATGGGAGCTCATTTCCGAGTTAGCCAGAGTGTTGCAGAGATGTGGAGACACTTTTTAGCGAATTTCATGCAGTCCTTCCAGCTGCAGAGTTTTCAGTTGCTAGGCTAGCACAAGTCAATGGTAAATGGTAGCCTGATTTTAATCAGGGTTACCCACACCAAAGGACACTCGAGGCCAGTCAACTATAACGCCAGACTGTCGATGTAAATGTCTGTGTTGATGGAACAATTTAAAAAATATAATCAACCTTGTAGTTTAAAGGATTTATGTCCTTATGCAACAGCGCGTTTTTTTTCCTGATCAAGCTAGGCATGGCGGAGTGATATCACCTTGCAGTTAGGTTTCCAGATGTTTTTTGTTTACCTTCAGCTCGTCATCGTTAGCCGTAGAGTACAGTAGCCTGCCGTTCTACAATCCAGACATGGCCACGTTTGGAGGTCTCCCCGATGCTTTTGACATTTGAAGACGATGCTGAGCAATTTGCTTTCTCCACTGAACCGTACCTGTACAAGCCGGAATATACAGACGAATGTTCACGGGCTAGCAACAACTTTATGAGCGTGCATGCCTTTTCTATCAGTCGGGTATAGGGTGACCACCGGCATTTCGGATGTCGCGCACAGGGATCCAAGGAGCGCTCAGGGAGTTAGTGTGTTTGCTCAGACACATAAAAAATTAGGGGGAACATTGGCCATGTCCCAATTCCAAGTATTACTAGTCGCAATAGAATAATATTTTTGTCTTTAGGGAACAAGGAGCAGACCACCCGGCTCATTGAGCTGAGGCGGGACTTGTTCCATTTCGCAGACGCCCATGCGGTCCCCGGACTGCACTCAGGGCTCAGCGAGTATGCACCGCCTCGACTGCAGACGGAGACTCTCACTCCGAACCGTGCACTCGCTGAATTGGGAAACGGCGAAAATCGCAGAGTAGCAAGTGTAAATAATAGGTGGGGATTTATGACGATTTATGCAACGGTGGCCGACGAGGGTCCGAAAGGAGGACAAAATGTAAAAAAGGAGGACACGTGACAACTCTAAAACCGGACTGTCCGGACGAAATCCGGACGAATGGTCACCCTAGCCGGGTAGACTACAAGAGTGAAGCAAAAGCTCTAGCACAGTCTTCATCAATCGACCAGCACGCTAACATAACGACAGGAGCAAGCTTGGGTAAAAAAGGTACAAACCTGTTCTTCATCACGGGATCTTGCACTTGGAAAGACAGATGGTACTGCAGTGGTTGTCAGACTAGGCTTTCCAAGGGATTTGGTGTAGTCGTCTGGTCCGAAATGATCACTGCAAATCTTCTGTTTATGTAGCGTCTCCACCGGTGTGTTGATGTCTAAGCCAGCAGCTACAAGCCACAGTCGCGTCCTTTCTCGATCGTGCACCGGAAAGCTGTGAAAACTTTGTGGTGCCCACCTGTGGGCTTTATTTGTACATTTTCGAAATGCACACTGAAACACCATTTTGCCCGGTAGTTCTTTTAAAATTCACCTCTTCACTCTGTGCTCTTCCTTACTACGACTTTTCTCGCTTCTCTGTTTACGTGATTGGTCACTTCACAACCAACTAGAGTAAAGTAAAATTCCGCTGCTGCTGCGAAGCTAGTCCCTCAGATATGGAATGATTCATGCTATTCACAGTCAGTTTGATTTCAAAAATTACTCAATCAACATATATTTACATCGACAGTCTGCCGTTATAATTGACTTGTTTTGGGTGCACTATGGAGTGGGTAACCCTGATTTAAATCCGGCTACTATTTACCGTTGACTTGCACTAGCCTAGCATCTGAAAACTCTGCAGCTGGAAGGACTGCATGAAATTCGCTAAAAAGTGTCTCCACATCTCTGCAGCACTCTGGCTAACTCGGAAATGAGCCCCCATGTCAAAAATCCTGGAATATCCCTTTAAGAGTGGGCTCAAGACTCACCTGTTTAGATTGGCCTTTGTTTGAAATTGTATTCTTTTAACTGTTTTTTTTTTCTTTTTTTACTGTATGTAGTTTTATGTATTTTAGCATGTTAGTTTATGTGTGTGTTAATTTTTTTTGTATGAAAAGTGCTTTATAAACTTCACAAGAATCAATAAAGCGTAATATAGGACCTTTAATAAAGAAACAAAGACGAACAAATTCACTTCAAAAGGTGCTGTACCTGATTTTCATTGTCTCTTTGCCTGATTTTTCATTGTTTAAAACCTTTAAAAACAAAACTAGTTCATTTCAAACACTATGCAGAATTCCAAATTATTCCTCACTTACTGTATGTTATCTGTTACAGGACCTTTAATTTGGAGTAGGAGCAAAAATTCTTGTACTGCAGTTTGAATCAAAGTATAGCCTTCCTGGTTTACCTCTGTTTAGTTTTGGTTTAGGCCTGGTTTGATCCCACTTTGTTTTGACCTCATCCCGTCTTTGAAATCTTTGTTTAATTAGTAGTTGCTCTCCCGTTGTATGTGGCCCTTGAGTCTTTTATTATAGTGTGAACATTTTATTTGCTACAATAACATGTTTTTTTAGGAGCTGGAAGATGTGGATCCCCTATTAATCCAAGGTCATTGTGAATGAACAGTAGACACATCCTCTTCACATCCTCAATAGATTAGGACAGGTGTAATCCTTTAAGATTTCCAAATAGATGGGCTGAAAATGGAGTCGGATATTTTCGGATGGCTGGTTGGAAGTGGATTAGTTCGTCTTTCATCCGTCATATCTCAGCTAATCCTGTTCCCATTTTGCTTTCTCCTCCCTCTTCTTCACCGCAGGTATGAAGAGGAGAATGCCTTTTTCTCCAACCTCAACCTGGCTGACTTCAACATCATCGACACGCTGGGGGTGGGGGGTTTCGGGCGCGTAGAGCTGGTAAGGACCCCTAAGGTGAAAGGTGGTACTACAACAGCACATAGTAACATCTTTATTAAAGGAAAATTAACGTTTTTTTACAATCTGAGCCTTCTTTCGGCAATAAAACAAGTAGTTTTACTCACCCATAGCAGTTTGGTGTCAATTGGAGCAGTATCGCTGAACTTATGTTGAGCCGTTCTGTTCTGCTAATGATCCCGTATCCGTTAGCGTGAGTGCTCGGGGCACTGATTTGCGATGTCCAAATAACACAAACTTTAGCACTTTTCAAATCACAGAAGATCGCTGTGTCAGCGTAGACTTTTAGTAGATTCCAAAACGGCCTGAAACCCGATATCGCAACAGAAAAGTAAAGTTCAGAGCGGTGTTAGCTTCTTTCGGACTAGCGGTGTTTACAAAACAGCTGAGTTCACGCATGCGCACTGTCCTCTCTGATGACGTCATCAAATTAAACTATAGCTGGATATCGGGTTTCAGGCCGTTTTGGAATCCACTAAAAGTCTACCCTGACACAGCGATCTTCTGTGATTTGAAAAGTGCTAAAGTTTGTGTTATTTGGAGAGCGCAATGTAATGCTCCGAGCACTCACGCTAACGGATACGGGATCATTAGTAGAACAGAACGGCTCAACATAACTTCTGCGATACTGCTCCAATTGACACCAAACTGCTATGGGTGAGGAAAACTACTTGTTTTATTGCCGAAAGAAGGCTCAGATTGTAAAAAAAACTTGACTTTTCCTTTAAATGTTTTGGTGATTGAATATCTAGTGATTTTATTTGATCATTAAAGGTGCACTATGTCATTTTTTTGACTGGGGGTCTGTCACCTGCTTGTTTCCCTGGATAGGGTCATCTAAGGTTATTGCTCTGCCTGAAAAGTTCCACACGATGGCATTAAACAGCTCTAATTACTTGTGTTAAATTACAGGTGGTTTAACTGCTCAAAAATACCTAGAAAAACAGGCATTCTGACTGTGAGCGGGGTTACCTCTCCACAGATCTGACCTGTAACGTG
This sequence comes from Paratrypauchen microcephalus, assembly GCA_036785185.1. Lineage (NCBI taxonomy): Eukaryota > Metazoa > Chordata > Actinopteri > Gobiiformes > Gobiidae > Paratrypauchen > Paratrypauchen microcephalus. The sequence continues at coordinate 3,348,402 of JAVJIX010000080.1, read as the reverse complement.
GGCTGGTTTGGTCTTCGTGAAGATTTAATGCCATATATTTTGGAAGATTCTAGACAAAGCAATAACATCTCCATGGAGAAACCCTCTATGACGGACCCTCCATCAGAAAAGTTACATAACACACTTTAATATTATTACTCTTTATTTTGTGTGTGTAGTATGTGTGACATGTTGGGAGTGTGGAGAGAGGGTTGTGGGATTTTTATTTTATTTTATAAATATTATTACTTTTAATATTATACTATTTTAATTATACTATTTATACTACTTTATACTATTTTATACTATTTTTAATATTATATTTAATTATACTATTATACTATTTTAATACTATTTTATACTACTTATACAACATTTTTACATTGTCTGTGTAGTATATGTGTGACATGTTGGAGTATGGAGAGAGGGGTGTGGGAGGGTTTTTTTTCTTTTCTTTTTTTTAAATATTGTACTATTTTAATTATACTGTTTTATACTACTTATACTACTTTATACTATTTTTAATATTATATTTAATTATGTGTGACATTTTGGACAGCAGAGAGAGAGGGGTGGGAGCGCTTTTTTTTTTTTTTTTTTTTTGCTGTGGTCTATTTTAGTTTTTAGTTATGAAAAAAATAAAAATTGAAAAAAATAAAATGATACAACATCCTCATTCATTGTCCATAACTGTCTTTATGTTTGCAGGTTCAGCTGAAGAGTGATGAGAACAAGACATTTGCCATGAAGATCCTGAAGAAGAGGCACATTGTGGATACGCGGCAGCAGGAGCACATACGCTCCGAGAAGCTCATCATGCAGGAGGCTCACTCGGACTTCATCGTTAGGTACTACTCCAAATGAGCTTAAAGGAACTGTCACATATTCACTGCATATGAAAGCATAAATTACTTCTTTAAAGGAAAATTAACATTTTTTTTACAGTCTGAGCCTTCTTTCGGCAATAAAACAAGTAGTTTTACTCACCCATAGCAGTTTGGTGTCAATTGGAGCAGTATCGCAGAACTTATGTTGAGCCGTTCTGTTCTACTAATGATCCCGTATCCGTTAGCGTGAGTGCTCGGGGCATTACTTTGCGTTGTCCAAATAACACAAACTTTAGCACTTTTCAAATCACAGAAGATCGCTGTGTCAGGGTAGACTTTTAGTGGATTCCAAAACGGCCTGAAACCCGATATCCAGCTATAGTTTCATTTGATGACGTCATCAGAGAGGACAGTGCGCATGCGTGAACTCAGCTGTTTTGTAAACACCGCTAGTCCGAAAGAAGCTAACACCGCTCTGAACTTTACTTTTCTGTTGCGATATCGGGTTTCAGGCCGTTTTGGAATCTACTAAAAGTCTACCCTGACACAGCGATCTTCTGTGATTTGAAAAGTGCTAAAGTTTGTGTTATTTGGACACCGCAAATCAGTGCCCCGAGCACTCACGCTAACGGATACGGGATCATTAGTAGAACAGAACGACTCAACATAAGTTCTGCGATACTGCTCCAATTGACACCAAACTGCTATGGGTGAGTAAAACTACTTGTTTTATTGCCGAAAGAAGGCTCAGATTGTTTAAAAAAATGTTAATTTTCCTTTAAATCGTATCAGTGGCACACTAGTCATACAATTGTGAAACAAAAAGAGCAATTCAAGTGTGTATAGGGAGGAATTTTGGATTTTTAGATAAAATTGTAAAGAATTGGATATGTGGTTCTTATGAAGTTAGAAAAGGTATCCATAAACAGTCACTGATAAAAGGGGGAAAAATACAAATTAAGTTTGAAATAAAGGTTATACAAGTACCACTTTATAATAACTACCATATTTTCCGGAGTATAATTCGCACCAGCCATAAAATGCATAATAAAGAAGGAAAAAACATATATAAGTCGTATAAGAGTATAAGTTGCATTTTTTGGGGAAATTTATTTGATAAAATCCAACACCAAGAACAGACATGTCATCTTGAAAGGCAATTTAAAATAAAAATAGAATAGAGAACAACAGGCTGAATAAGTGTACGGTATGCTAACGTTACATGACGCATAAACAACGAACTGAGAACGTGCCTGGTATGTTAACGTAACATATTAAGAGTTATTCAGATAACTATAGCATAAAGAACATGCTAACAAGTTTACCAAACCATCAGTGTCACTCCAAATCACTAAATCCAATGAAATCTTCATCCTCGGTGTCACTTTTAAACAACTCCGCCAACTCCGGAGGTAGACGATGCGGCGCTTCCTCTTCTACGTCGCTTACGTCAGACTCATCGTCAGTTGCAGTTCCAGTTCCAGTTAGTCCAGCCTTTGTTTTTATAAGTTACCACCAATGTTGAAATGATCAACACAGGCCTAGAGCGCCCTCTTGCGGTTTAGTGTGAAAATAACATATGAAATGATATAATAATGTGTTAATAATTTCACACATAAGTCGCACCCCCGGCCAAACTATGAAAAAGAACTGCGACTTATAATCCGAAAAATACGGTACAAAAAAATAATAATGACAATATTTTATTAAGATTGATTCAGGCTTGTAACCACTTAAATAAGGGGTTAGAAGTTACTAACTACTTAATTAATACCCTAAGTCTGAGACATTCTTAAATTTCCTACTGTATATTACACACAGCTGACTCTTGTGAGCCTTCAGGTATGTTTTGATGAGGTGAAAACATTCTAACATGGCTTGAGTTGTGTTTTGTTTCATTCACACATGTTGGAGTAATCCTTTATTATTGCTCTGTCTACATCTCCAAAGCTCAAAATACTCTGAGTGGTAGTTTTCATGCCAACAGCTACCTTCTGTGAGTGTGTTAAACGTGTAAATGAACCAAACAAAACTCCAGGTATGTTTTTGATAACAGATCAGAAAATAGCACAATGTAGGCATTATAAAGCGTTATACTTATTGATTACTGAGCTCACAAATGTAGCTAAAACTAGATTTGAACATCTCACAAGTAGTTATGACAGGGCTCTCAAGTGGACACTGCGTAATTTCCGAGGAGCGGGGGGTGCGAGTTAACAATTTTTCCCGAGGGGCGGGGGGAAATGAAGCGCTCTGATTGGCTGAAAGTTCTCTGTTTACATGCAGATCTGTGGATCTGTGTCTCAGCCGCAGAGTCAGTGAAAGTCAATGAAAACTTGAGTGAAACGGACGAAATGTGAGATCCATATGTGTAATTTAGAAAAACAAAGCCATACAAGCGAACAAGGAGGTCAAAATTGCGTGCCCGCTACGCAAAATGCGTACATGTTGGCAGGTCTGACTGCATCGGCAACATCTCTTTGGCTATGAATCTGGTGATGGCACTGGTTATGTTTTGCCATCATTGACTTTTTCTGTCATACGGAAAATTCTTTTTGAAAAAAAAAAAAGGGGGGGGGGGGGGGCGGGGGCTGAAAACGCACGTGCCTGCATAAACTGAGCCACACAGACCGATTTTCTGGGGGGAAAAAAAAAAAAAAAAAAATTCAGCGTGAGAAATGCCATGTGTGAGTTGAATTGCGTGTGTCACACTCTCAATGCGTGAGACTTGAGAGCCCAGAGTTATGAAATAGTTTCTCATTTCAATATAAACCTTTTGGGACAGGACATCCATCAAACGTGTCAGTGGTGAGTTAAAATCAGACTGAAGATGTAATTTGTTGTAGTACATTTAGTTTGGCCTGTGCATTAAGTTGATTCATTCACTATCCTCTTGTGGGCTTGTGAATTTGAACGAGTGGCGGTAAGGGCCTGGAAAATTGCCAGATAATAGCAGCGCTAACTATGGACTGCTACTGACAGATGACTATTCACTCTCGATTCTTTCCTTATGGGCGATTTGGACAGCGAGGGGGAGGCATGTGCCGAGAGAGGGCATTGAAGCGTGTGTGAACCACCTGTCGCCTTTTTGTAACTGGATGTTTGTTAACTATTACTGTGTTTGCAGACTTTATAGAACATTCAAAGACAGCAAGTACCTCTACATGTTGATGGAAGCGTGTTTAGGAGGAGAATTGTGGACCATCCTTCGAGACAGGTAAAGAAAAATTATATTAAAATTGAAAGTATTTCCAGATCTGCTTTTTTTAAATTTCAACAATAACTCAAGTATCCCTTTTATTCTATGTATTACTATCAAAACCAAAGTTTTCATCTTGTGTATACTAGAGATGCAGCAGTACAGCTTTTTCCGATACAGACTTTGATACAATATCTTCATGTATCCGCCAATTCTCAGTTTTAAGCAGTACAGATACTGAAAACAGCATTTATTTCCTTAAAGGTCCCATGGCATGAAATTTTCACTTTCTGAGGTTTTTGAACGTTAATGTGAGCTCCCCTACCCTGTTTAGCCCCCCCATGGTTAAGAGTTGCGAAATGTCTAAACTGAGCATTTGCGATCCTTTTCTGCGTTACAAAAAATCGGAGCTCAAACGGGCGATTTTGAACAAGGCACCTTATTGACGTCAGATCGAAAAAAGAAATGCAAATGCAGTTCCACCCCCGTCTGTCTGAACTCAGCGTCTCTGTAAATCACGCCCAGAGAGTTTGGACTGTGAATGCGCTAGGCAATGCGAAATGCGTTTTTTTATTTGCCTGGAGGCACGTCCGAGTGTTTCTAGGCTCGGAAGTCCTTTATCTGAGCCTCTGGACCTTTGAACAGCAGTGGTTTAATTTTATTTTCTGTGGAAATGTGTTTATTTTTCAATGGAACGCTTCAAATCTCTCACCCGTGCAAAAACACGGAAATGGATCAGCTGAGAGCTGAGAGCGAGAGCGGAGAGTTTGGCCACGCCCCCACCCTCTACTATAGGCCAGCTCTTTTCTCTTCATTTGCATTCAAGCAACAACGCCCATTATGGCCTGATCAGAGAGAAAAATTACTCTTTCTCATCTTATCTCTGTTTCTCATGCACTGAGTGTTGATTTTGAAGAAGGATTCATTTACAGTATTAGGGAACCATTAAGGAGCCATATAAAAGCATCAAGAAGTACCATGTCATGGGATCTTTAAAACAAAAAGATAAAAAGATAAAACTGATCAAAATGTTTTATGTACCTGTTATTTAACCCACAATTATCTACAGAACAACTTTTTATAAATAGAAATTTAAACATTATGTGATTTTGTTGGCCAGCTACAACCAGTAAATAGTCTTTTTGCATCTACTGTTTTAAGAAGTTCAACCAGGACTAAACCGATATTTGGAAGCAATATCCGATTCAGTAATTTTTTCAGTAATGGCATCATTATCCGATGGACATATATCCGATGACACTTTATTTATTTTAATGGTTTATCTTAATTGGTATTTTAATAGTATTTTAATGTGCTTTGTTGTCATTTTTGTATGATCTTTATTATTTTTTATCTTGTTTTTAATGTTGTACAGCACTTTGGTCGGATTTGGCTGTTGGAAGGTGCTATAGAAATAAAGTTTGATTGATTGATTGATTGATGCCAGTATTGGATCAGCACATCCCTACTGTATACAACATTAGCATTTGCATTAGATGATGCATTTTCAATAACATCATCTAAACTCAAGCAGAACTGCACTTTGATCAAGATGTACACATAAAAGCGTGGTTGTGAAAAGACTGTGGATTTTATGATGTATTTCTGATTTTATTTATTTATCTGACCTCCCTTAGGGGCTCATTTGAAGAGTCCACCACCAGGTTTTACACAGCGTGTGTGGTGGAAGCCTTCGCCTACCTGCATTCCAAAGGCATCATCTACAGAGACCTCAAACCAGAGAACCTAATCCTGGACCACAAAGGCTACGCCAAGCTGGTGAGGCTTCAGTTTATAATGTTTCTCTCTACTGCTTCTGTCATGTAGAAATGTTTATGATAAGGCTGGGAATATGCACGATCCTAACACCATTATGTAAATGTACTTAAATATATTCAGTTCTCTCTTGCTGTAGTGTAGTGGTGTTGTTTTGAGTTAAGATTTATTATAGACTATTTTAGAAATGCAAAAGAATAAAACCTGGAAGCAATGCCCATTTAAAAATAACATGAAACTCAACATAAATATTCAAGCTTAGCTGACCATTATTTTACACTATGTGTTAGGTGGACTTTGGCTTTGCGAAGAAGATTGGATTTGGGAAGAAAACATGGACATTCTGTGGTACACCTGAGTACGTAGCACCAGAGATCATTCTCAACAAGGGCCACGACATCTCAGCTGACTACTGGTCACTAGGAATTCTCATGTATGAACTCCTCACTGGCAGGTACGTGTGGACACTGGTTATGTTCATTTAGAAACAGCCTGTATTTATCAAAATGCTTTTTCCCTGCAGCCCTCCGTTCACCGGCACAGATCCTATGAAAACCTACAACATCATCCTTAAAGGCATCGACATGATCGTCTTTCCAAAGAAAATTACCAAAAATGCTCTCAACTTAATCAAAAAGCTATGCAAGTGAGTGCTGCCTTCAAGATTTAAAAATATATGGACTCTAAACATGAAAGTGAAATACGTTTTTGGATGTTACAGGGATAATCCTTGTGAAAGACTAGGAAACTTGAAGAACGGTGTCAAAGATATCCAAAAGCACAAGTAAGAGCTTATTATATAATACAGTATAAAGTTGGAATAGTTATTAGACAGGGGTTGCCAGGACAAATTGCATATTCACTTACTTTACACCAGAGGATAGATTATTTATGATGTCGATTACAGAGAAAAGATTATGGATGATTGACTCCCTCGACAATATACAATATACAAAGTCATTATCATAATATTGACTATTCCGTAACATTTATATCACAAGAAACAAAACAAATGACAAATGTTTTCTGTGTTTCAGTTCAGTTGTTTATGCCCAATTAAGTCCTGGTTCTACTTTGAGCTTGATAAGTTCATAAACCTGTGTCTTAAACTTTGTTATAGATTTTGCGTATTGATTATTATATCTATTAGATATATGATGTATAATTATTTGCATTTGTGTTGTCAGATGGTTTGAGGGCTTTAACTGGGAGGGTCTAAAGAAGGGGACGCTGACACCTCCCATCATACCTACTGTAAGTTATTTCTTTCTATTATAATGCCTTAAAAGTAAACGATATCACATTTGATTTATGTATATTTTCACTTTGTTGCCTAGGTGACATCAGCAGTCGATACGAGTAACTTCGACAGTTTCCCGGAGGACAACGAGGACCCGCCCCCTGACGATAACTCCGGGTGGGACGTAGATTTCTGAAGCACCCTCATCTTCCTTAAAAAAAAAGATATTATTTTTACTGGCTTGGAGGAAGACATACTTGTAGCTGTGTTGTATTCAAACGGCATTCAAAAAAAGACTGGATTTTTGGATCGTAGATGGCACACCGCTGGCTCACCGATATGCCTTTATTTCACTGTGGCTGAAGCTGTGGCTGAAGCTGTGGATCAAGCGTTTTTAATGGGACTGCTGTAGCACTATTTCAGTGTTGTCTTACATTTGGTTTCAAAAGGTAAAGAACGTGCAGGGATACACACGCACACACACACACACACACGTACAACACAATGAGCTAACAATGGAGCCAGTGTCGGTTTGAAAGTTCTGTTTTCAGGTGTTATGAATGGTTTTAATAGTAGAGATTTTCGTTTTGTTTCCGAAAGTTTGCTGGACAATTTTGGGGCCATTCCCGTACAAACGGTACAGAGGAAGAAAAGCTAAACTAAGTGCTCAAGACTATGAATGTCTGATATTTATTTGAGGAGAAAGGAGCGGTACATATAGCCAGACCCTCCAGGAATTCGCGATGTTGCGATTTGCAACTTCAACGCAACTTCAGCCATTCCCCGTGAATTCAGGGCGGTGTTGCAATTTTGACCAATCACCGCAACTTTCCTTGCCTGGAAGAATCCATGACTCATCGCTGTACCAGCGAGTGAGTCTGGTAACGCTTGGTCCAAAATGCGCTGCGGTTGCGCGTAAACAGACAGCTAAGTGAACCAATCAGAGATTGCGCCATCTTGATTCAAAACTGAGGCGGAACTTCCGCTGCCTAAGAGTGACTTTGCGGGCAAAGGCGGGTGCACTGACGTCACCATCTTTGAACGAATCAGAATCGCGGAGTCCGTTTGTAACCGGAGGAGCGAGAGTGGATGGAGGGTGTCCAGATGGTATCGCGGTGTATAGGAAATACAGAGAGATATCATTTGGCTGGCCAGGTAACAACTTTCCCGCAATTTTTTACCAATTTTGACCAATCATCAGCGACCTATTGAACTCACGTCCACCAACTTCCTTCTGACTTACTTCCGTGTGACAAAACGAAACTGCGGCCGTGTCCCCAGTTCGGAGCGTGGTTTGACGGGGCTCAGACTGCAGTCAAGGCGGTGCACACTTGCTCAGCCCTGAGTGCAGACCGCATGGCCGTCTGCGAAACGCGACAGGTCTCGCAACTACGGGAAGCAGCCGCCGACTCCATTTTCTCCCGTAGAAGAAGTAGCGCGCGGTGCATGCTGCGCGAAGCGTGCTTTTTCACGTACTTGGTCCACGCCCCGATTTCCATGGAAACGACTGCGGTCTTCGAGACAAAAAAGAAATGACGCACATGTCCTTCAAACCACGCTCCGAACTGTGCACTCTGGGAATTGGGACACGGCTTCTAATGGCAAAGAAACATGTCTGCGGCCCCATTTGCCCACAAAAATAACAACAAAAGACCGCGCGAAACAGTTCCCCTCCTAGTAGTAATTTATTTTAAGGTTGGTTGGTAAGGTTGTTTTAGGACCATATCTGTGATCTCTGTGTCCTTGTATTATTCTTTGTCAGTAATTTCAAAATATGACTCAATTTTAATTACAAAAAGGGAAAATCACAACTATTTATCGCAACTTTCACTTCCTCCCGCAACAAAATCGCAACAAAAACCTTAAAAGCACCGCAATTTTCATGGCAACTTTTTGGAAAAGTTCACGCAAATTCAGGCATTTTATCCCGCAACAATCACAAAAAATGCCCGCGAAATCCTGGGGGGTCTGTATAACCCACACTTAGTACACTTTCTATACAGACAAATTGTAGTTTTCAGAAGCACAATACACTGTGCGTTCAGAAGAGATCCTCCAAGTGCTTTGAATTTCTAAGTAAACCACACACCGACCTGTGAGAATTGTCAGCTAGCATCACCATAAAGCAATTTGTCATTATGCACTTACGACCATTTACTGATAATATATTGCGTTGCCGCTTTTTTTGCATTTGTGTGGGTCACGTTCAGTTTTACTTTTATGTTCTCTAAAAAGCTTAACGTCACACTTGAATGCTTCTTGTTTTTCGAATCACCCAATTGCCTCTTCCTTGTCAAATCAGAATTCCTCTTCTTCTTCTTCTTCTTCTTCTTCTCCCAACCTCTATAGATCTGACTTAACTGTGAATCCTGGTTTCAGTGTCTTTGGTGCTGTTAATGACATATTACAATAGACCGTGAGTTGAGAGTACATGTTTTGTATAGTGATTCTTTTGTGCTTGGTTTCTTTTGGTCTTTGTAAGATTGTTTGGAACAATTTGGAGTTTTATTGTTTTTTGTTTTTTTTTACTTAATTCAGTGGATTTTTTTTTTTTTTTTTACAATGTTGAGCAGTGCAAAGTGGTTTTGTCCATGTTTTGAACATACATCGATTCACTGACATCCCAACTAACCAGCCATTTTAGCTTCACATTTCATCTTAAAATTATACAGTGCAAAAAAGGAATATTTACAGTAGTTAATGACTTAAATAAGGGGTGTCAAACATGCGGCCCGGGGACCAGATCCGGCCCTCCAAGACCTTTAATCTGGCCCTCGACTGATTTTCTATTAAAATATTTTAAATATATTTTAATTTTCTATTCAAATATTGGTAATTTTCTGGGCCTCTTTTCTGCACAGCTTAGCATAGCAGCATCTCCAGCACCTCCCGCCAGAGCAGCACAAATTTAGACTAAAGCATTAGTAGAGTAAATTCTGTGAAATACAAGTTAATGTTGTTGAAATTGCATTTTTCTTTAAAGGGACAGTGTGTAAGATTTTTACCCGTTAATTACCGAAATTGAAGATACCCATTCAAAAATATATTGTTTTCCAAGCCTTTTCACTTCCATCATGAAATCAAAGTATTCTTTTGGACTTAGATATAGTCACATAAAAGGGGGATCTTCCCCATGCAGAGGCAGCCATTTTGAATACGAGAGCCGCAGAAGGACATTTGGGCTCCGTCTTCGCCTTCGGCAAAGCTTGTGGTTTTGGGTAAACAACACAAGCATGCTGCCGGATCAGACGTCGTAATGGATCTAACACGTGTTTTGGACTAAATTGTTTTACTGGATTTTATTCGCTGGATCCTTACGGACAAATTGAGAGCAAGTTTATGGTGAAATACAGAGTTTGACCTGTGCAAAGCATTCTAAGGTAAGCTAAGAAACAAACCTATTTTTGTGCTTTTCCGTATAAAAGCCCCATGTCCTCGGGGACTGATTGTTGTGCAGGGAAATTAATTGCATAGTCAAAAAGAGGAGACTGTAAGGTTTCATTTGATGTGTAGAGTGTCATGGTACATGATCGGGAATGTGTGCTTTCATGAGAAAAGAAAAAAAAAAAAACAGTGAACGGGGCCGCGTTTTATTTATACCGTAGTTGTCGGCGAGAGCTCGCACAGCGCCGGGTGCGCGCGGGTACGCGAGCTGTCCGCGTTACGGCGCGCCCGGGTGACCCTCGAGGTCTGCCGAAGCCAAAAGAGGAAGTGCATGGTACCTACACCACCTATGCGCCACGAATCCTACACACTGTACCTTTAAGTTTCAGGTTGTTCATAATATTATAATATTTTGTAAAAGAAAGAGTTCATCAAATAAAAAAGACTTCTGTAATAGATTTGTGTTTCTCTGCACAAATATTTGGACTTATTGCTATTTTTGGGGGCCCCTTTGGGATCAAAGTAGGTTGGATACGGCCCCTGGACCAAAATGAGTTTGACACCCCTGACTTAAATACATACAGAAATAACCAGAAAAGAGTGAAATAATCTACACAATCTACACCAACTAGATTAAAACAAGACAAATTATGGATTTAAGTCATTTAAAGGTGTACTATGTAAATTTTTGGTTGGAGGTCCGTCACCTGCTTGTTTCTATGGATATGTTTTTGCTCTGCCTGGAATGTTCCACAGTGTGACTTTAAACAGCTCTGCACCTTACAGTTACTCAACTACAGGTGGCTTTATACTTCGAAAATACTTAGAAAAACAGCCATTCTGACTGTGAGCCCGCTCAGTTTCCTCTCCACAGATCTGACCTATAACTTGGTCTGGTTTGGTCTCCATGAAGACAGAAAGCAGGTGACGGAACCTAAACAAAAAAAGATACCCAAAATGCTTTTCTCCATGGACATGTTATTGCTTTGTCTGGAATATTTCACAGTGTGGTGTTAAACCTTTCCTTCTTCATGGAGACCAGACCAAATTACAGGTCAGATCTGTGGAGAGGCGACCCCACTCACATTTAGAACGCCTGTTTTTAGCAGCAAAACCACCTTGAATAAATGTAAGGTAGAGCTTTTTAATGCCGTACTGTGGAACATTCCAGGCAGAGCGACATATCCATAGAGTTTAAAGGAAAAGTACAATTTGAGCCTTATTTCGGTAATAAAACAAGTTGTTTTACTCACCCATATCACTTTGGTGTCATATGGAGCATTTCCGGAGATGTTTTAGATTAGCGTTAGGCTAACGCCGTTAGCCTAGCGCGACTTATAGCCATAGCTCGGGGCATTCCCCGAGCATGTAATATGCCCCGTGCGGGCTCCAAATAACACAAACTTTAGCACTTTTCAAATCATAGAAGCTCAATGTCTTAGTCTACACTTTCGTTTGAGTCAAAAGTGGCCTGGAGATTTATCCATAGTTTACAGCTATGCGTTCCATGTTTGGGTCCCAGGAGCTGAGAGCACACTCCGCGCATGCGCACTGGCCTCCTCATCTACTCGAAACTATGGCTAAATCTCGGATTACAGGCCACTTTTGACCAAACAAAATCGTAGACTAAAGACATCGAGCTTCTATGATTTGAAAAGTGCTAAAGTTTTGTTATTTGGAGCCCGCACGGGGCATATTACATGCTCGGGGAATGCCCCGAGCTATGGCTATAAGTCGCGCTAGGCTAACAGCGTTAGCCTAACGCTAATCTAAAACATCTCCGGAAATGCTCCATATGACACCAAAGTGATATGGGTGAGTAAAACAACTTGTTTTATTACCGAAATAAGGCTCAAATTGTAAAAAACGTTACTTTTCCTTAAAGTAATGTAGAAATTCCTTTTTAGCAGTGTGCAAAAAAAAAAAAAGTAACGCCATGACATTTGTATTTTAAAAAATGCTCATCTGATCCGAACGATGTAAGTGCCTTAATTCAACGGCATCCAAAAGTCTCACCCTTCCAGTCCTCCTTTAATGCTGCATGTACACACACACACACCTCAATGTGTCCTCTTAGGAATCTGCTTTTCTCTTTTTTAATATTTCTGATAGAGTTGTTTATTATCTAGGAGTTTTTCAAGTCACTGGACGGCATTCAAAACCGACGAGGATCATGAACTTTTATAGGAAACATGCAAAAATGATTTACTCACATTGGACGCGGCTGCACTGATATGCCTTTCTCTAGATATCAGTTAGATGTGGTTGTAACGTAACAGCAAGCGTAAGATCATGTCTCAAACACACTTAACGTAGGCCTGTTAGGCAGTTGAAAATGGCAGGAATGATTTGCAGCTTAAATAATTATTCAAACTATGACAATCTAGTATCACTCATAATGGAAATACTCATGTCCGACTGTATCATTCACGTTTAAAAAATGATCTTTTAATTTTGTGTCCACTCAGCTTTATTTATAAACTGTACATGCAAATCCCATGTCAGTCATCTGATGTTATCTGGTATTTGGGTTATGTTTTTGCAGTAAATTAATTTTGCAGAGTGCCACGTGTAAACTTTTTTTTTAATATAGAGTAATAAAAATACTTTTGGGTGAGCATTGTGCATTTCGTGTGTGTTTTTTAAAGAGTTTTCACTGGTCTTGTGACTTTGAAGGGGGCGTTCCATATTGTTCTGCTTAATCTTTCTTTAAAACCTCCTGGAACCCGAAGAAAAAAAGTGTATTTCCGTTTTTGTGTGTGTAATTTTCTATTGGATATGGAGGTAAATGAACACCTTAGCATTTACATTTTGTTAATTTTATTTTTATTCATAATGCGTGAAAAGTCCCTCAGTCGTCCAGGTCGAATCCATGATCAAAGGAGAAGTTCAATTTGTCAACTGGACAAAGTTTGTTTGGTTGAAAACGTTTCGCCGCTCATCCGAGAGGCTTCGTCAGCTTATTCATAATGTTTTAACAAGTCCTCTGTCGTGGACTGTAATAGTGTTACATTCATGTGAACAAAAACATATTTTTTTTTTGATGACCAACATCTCTGATAAGCTTCACCTTTGAGTCACCTCAAAAAGTTTTTAGAGTCCCTCTTAATTTCTTGTTAGTTTATTTTTGAATTATAGTGCAACCACAAACCATCTCAAAACACTTAAAGGAATCTGAGCCTTCTTTCGGCAATAAAACAAGTAGTTTTACTCACCCATAGCAGTTTGGTGTCAATTGGAGCAGTATCGCAGAACTTATGTTGAGCCGTTCTGTTCTGCTAATGATCCCGTATCCGTTAGCGTGAGTGCTCGGGGCACTGATTTGCGGTGTCCAAATAACACAAACTTTAGCACTTTTCAAATCACAGAAGATCGCTGTGTCAGGGTAGACTTTTAGTAGATTCCAAAACGGCCTGAAACCCGATATCGCAACAGAAAAGTAAAGTTCAGAGCGGTGTTAGCTTCTTTCGGACTAGCGGTGTTTACAAAACAGCTGAGTTCACGCATGCGCACTGTCCTCTCTGATGACGTCATCAAATGAAACTATAGCTGCATATCGGGTTTCAGGCCGTTTTGGAATCCACTAAAAGTCTACGCTGACACAGCGATCTTCTGTGATTTGAAAAGTGCTCAAGTTTGTGTTATTTGGAGAGCGCAAACCAGTGCCCCGAGCACTCACGCTAACGGATACGGGATCATTAGTAGAACAGAACGGCTACAACATAAGTTCTGCGATACTGCTCCAATTGACACCAAACTGCTATGGGTGAGTAAAACTACTTATTTTATTGCCAAAAGAAGCCTCAGATTGTAAAAAAAAGTTACTTTTCCTTTAAAATATAGACTGGTTAACTCAATCAAGATTCAAGATTGTTTATTTGTCATATACAGAATCAACACAGGGTCAACAATGCAATGAAATGCTCAGGATCAGAAGAACCGTTGACTCCCTAAGATAGTCAGAAGTACTAATAACATGCAATAATAGTACATGGTAAAAAAAAAAAAAAGTGTTGCAAAAGTGCATGGGAAGAAGTAAACAATATAATAAAATATGTAATAAAATATGTAATAAAATGTAATAAAAATACAATATACAAATACAATGTCCACTATAAAGGACCCAAATGAATAGGCCGGGTCTCAGGAGGTTAAGGCTCATTCATAAATATTGGCTCCACTCCCCCATCTGAGAAAATCCTTTTCTATTTAATACAAAACTAGCAATTTAGTCCTGTCTCCACTAGAGGGCGCTGCAGTAAGACTGATGCCCACACGTAGGTGAAGTGTTGTGGCGATAATCGGGTTTTGTGTCATCCTTTTAGCGGTAAATGTTGAGGTGATTCACGGTGTTGTTGGCAGATGTTTTGGAGGACAGCGCAGACGGAACAACAGGGTGACACTAGTGCAACATCAAAGAGGATCAAAGTGCATCAGAGGAGCTCACCTTAGCAACATTTACCAACACTGACATTTAGTCAAGTGGAGATAAAAGACACACTTGAAGTGCTTTGTGAATGTTATTGTGCTTTTGAAACATGTAACTTTAATAATCAAATAAGCCTATGTTAAAAAAAAAAAAAAAAAAAAGATGCGCAGCAAACGTGCCAAGTGTCACGGTGCGTCAGTCACGCGCCACACGCACACACATAAACACATGATGTTGAACCTTTGTCCCAAACTTTAGGAACTAACTTCTTACTTTTCCAGTCCGACTCTTTCCAGATGTAAGAGGCCAACAGGTCAGGCTGACACGAGGGAAAACAAATGTCCATTAGCTGTTATTGTTTTACGAGCACTTTGTAGTTTTAAGGCCCCCACCCCAGTGCATACTGTTATCTGTGCTAATTTTATAATTACCCGGACAATTAGTTTGTAAGACAGAGGTTGTGTCTGACACAGACACAGGTGAGTGCGGTATATTTGGTTATTTTGGGATCGTTGGTGTGGAGACAAACATTCCCTGCAGAGAGGTGCCTGAAGGGTCAGGACACATCAGAGTCTCCTTTAATCTCGAAGTGCCAGTCAACCCTGAAAGGCCTCGCCGCGGAAGTCCATTAATTCGGTAAACTTTTCACACCCCTTAATGGTGCGCATATCCTAAGCATTCATGTCCGTCGCTGGTGTATCCAAGCACACTTTGGAGGATAATTGCCCCCTTTGCAATCACAAGGATCAAATGAAGTAGTTAATCGACGCAAATAACTTCAGTCATCCTCTTGGCACCAAAGGACAGGACATCTGAGTGTCAAAGACAATTGGAATAACCAACAAGCTTTTGAATAGCACCCTTCTGTAATAACAGAGTCAACATAATAAAAATATACTTTATCTTCACCTTAAGAGAACAGTTTTATTAGAGATTTTGTATTCATAAAATCCTAATACAGTCTGTAACTACTGCCAAAGACATCTCACTCCTCTAATTATATAAAAAAGCAATATCTTCTAGTGAATTAAATGAACCTTCGTGTCACCAAGTGGGTCAGTATTTAGTGCTAATTCTCATTTGACAAACACTGTGACCGGGCTCCTATGGCACAGAATAGATGGCCATTTCCGTACAGTGAGGCTCTTTGAAATTCCACCTCCTCCTTTGTTGTGCACAGCGAGGGGCGGGAAGATAAACAGGTCCACATGTATAAAGGATCATCCCAGCCTGGTGCGTCAGGAGACCTCTGAGCATCGTCCACTAACTCCACTCTGACCACTTTGGATTCAGGACTCGAGACTCACTTTGGACTTTGCCATTTTTTACGCATCAGGATTGTGTTTGTTTCACAGCTGACTCTGAGGTGGAATCATGCAGCTGTCAGTGCGCTGCTTCGTGGCTCTGTGCCTTTCTCTTTTGGGATACCTTGGGGAAGTTTACGCAGGGACAGTCCTTATGAACTCCAACGCCATTAAGAACGTGCCCGGTGCTTTCGGCGCTAAAGGAGGAGACAGTGTGAGCCCCAGTCCGCGCACCTCACCGTCTCAAAGCGCTGGACACAAGTTTCAGCATGACAATATACAGGTAAAGTCAAGCGCGCACAAGTTGGCACACTGTTTTAACACATTGGCATTTTCACGATTGAAAAACTCACTTTTGATGTTGATTATAACAGCACCCGGGAGTGTGTCTGGAGGATGAGGACTGCAGCGCGGATGAGTTCTGTAACGATGCCCGGGGCGCGTGTCTGCCCTGCCGTAAGAGCAGGAAGCGCTGCGCACGGGACTCCATGTGCTGCGCTGGAAACCGCTGTAGCAACGGTAAGAACACTGGGATTGTAACACTCAATTTAGTTCTACAACGTGACTGAATACTTTGGGTCATGACACTTTGATTATGAGCCTCGAAATTGAAATAAACCTACCTGATTTTGGTCTAAATAGGTTGACTAATGTGTGCTGTTTTTCCAGGTGTTTGTCAGGCTAATGACATAGACAGCACTGACCCGTCCATCACCCCCGGCTGGCACAAGCACAATAACACTTTGGAGCATCACAGCAAAAAGCTGCCTGCTTCCAACAGCCACCTGCCCAATGCAGTTAAAGGTAATTACTGTCACCTCTAAATCACATTTCATTATCCAGCAGGCCTGCTGTATGAATGCCAGTTCCTTACTGTCTGTGTCTGCTGCCTTAGGTATGGAGGGGGACACATGCCTGCGCTCCTCAGATTGCTCCGAGGGACTGTGCTGTGCCCGACACTTCTGGTCTCGCATCTGTAAGCCTGTGCTGACAGAGGGCCAGGTGTGCACACGCCATCGAAGGAAAGGTACCCACGGCCTGGAGCTCTTCCAGCGCTGTGACTGTGGAGACGGGCTGGCCTGTAAGCCCGAGAGAGGGGAACGGGAGCATGGAGTCAGCAGGACAGCAGCCCGGAATCTACACACCTGCCAGAGACGCTGAACCCTCCATACAGATACAGCCCATACAGACTCTGAGCTCTGCTCTACACCACACAGCAGTCAGACACTGGTGGATAGCTTTCAGCCAGAGATGCTGACACACAGACACCCAACACCTAAGACATCCTTTCCGGCCTAACTGCTGACAAACAGCAGCCGGAAGGGGAGACATGAGTCCGGAGAAAGGTGATACACCCAGAGGGATGCGGAAGTGTAGGATGGACTGATCCTGTGGCACCAAACAAACCAGAGGAAAAGGAAGTTGGAGAGTGACATTAGGAACTCTTCGAAGATCATTTATGTCGTTAGAAATGGCAGTGCTGTTTTGTTTCTCTTTTGTGGAACTTCAAGCCTCAGTTATTGCAGTAAATTACTGTGTTGTAAATATGTTGGAGGTGGCACTTAATTGGAATATAGAATTTTGTCAACACCAGTATTATTTAGACATGGTGCTGCATGGTTCGTACTCAGTATTGTAAATGTGTACACAGCATAATGTTATATACTTTGTAAATTACTATATTTTTAATTTACATGTATAGAAAATGTGAATATATTGTTTAATTAAACAACAATTTGAACATCCACAGCATTTATTTTGTGTATTTTCTTGTTACTCATAAAGGATTTCATAATAGAATATAATGTACCATTATTGAATTAGGTGACAAATATTCAGTGCACAATGGTTGTTGGTGTCAAATACTTGTGGCATTCCACAGAAACAATCTGCTCATTTCACACATAAACAGTGACTCTTCCACAGTTTTGTGAGTAGGAGGTTTAAGTGCCGAGATATGCAGGCCACGCTATTATAGACAATTGCCTAAGTATCTTCAGGCACACATAAGTACTTACAACAAACATACAAAGCATTACTGGTGCCTCAACATGCCACATCGTCCTCCAGCCAATCACAGCAGGGGACACGCTGGGGCCACTGTCATCAGATGAGGAGAAGAACCAGGCGGAGATGCCCTGTCACAGTGCTTTGGCTAGTGTCTATACCTGTCCCTATTGCTAGCTAGTTGCTAATTACAACATTGTGACTTCTGGTGTAGATAGTTAGCTCGCTGTGCTAAAGCCTCTAATGACTTTATCTTACCCAATCTGCACACACGTTTATTCAGTGTGGTGAAGTGTAGCAGCACTTTTTGTCAGTTTGTGATGCAACGCATAAAAGGATTTTTCACAACACGCCACATTTCCTGACTGTTGTGCAACGCTCAGGCTCCGGTGTCGCCTCTGAATCCTCCCAAATACACCTTGATGCCTGTAATTAGAAGTGTTAAGATTAAAAGATGGAGAGGAAATTACTGTGCTTTCTGTTTGATTCTCTGTCAGATCAAACAAAGCGGGACATTTGATACAGTACATGTCCGAGTGAGATCACCTCTTCATCTGCTTAGCTGCAATAACAAGTCATTCTAAGTCAGTTTGATTGAAGGCCTTTGCTGAAACATTACCACTTAAGTAGAGTTCTAGGAAACATGTAATCTGGAGTTTAGGCTCAGTAAACGCATCACAGTTTATTTTAAAAGCATTACAGAATTGACATTGTATTTTATTTTGAATGCATTAGTATGTTCTATGTAGTGGCTATGATGAAAATGAACCAATACCACCAAGTGGATCCATTTTTAAATACTGCATTCATAAAGCATACATAATCGTAAGACACATTCAACATGGTCAATCTTATTTCATTGATTATGACTTTATATAAATCATGTCATGAAACACATGGTTTTCAAAATGTTCAATTTTTTGCATAATGTTGGTAATTAAGTTATTAATTAGACCGTTTTTATTCGTATGGCAGCATGGTGGCTGAGTGGCTAGCACTCATGCTTCACAGCAAGAAGGTTCTGGATTCAATCCCTGGGCCTTTCTGAGTTTGCATGTTCTCCCCGTGTCTGGGTGGATTTCCTCCAGGCACTCCGGTTTCCCCCATCAAATCTAAAAAACATTCATCAGGGACTACAGGGGGAAATTAGCTATATAAATTATATATATATATATATATATATATATAGAGAGAGAGAGAGAGAGAGAGAGAGAGAGAGAGATGCATTGTAAATAATAAACAGATAAACAACAGGTTAAACAACCATCGGAGTGAGGTTAGCTAAAGGGTCCAAAAATATGATTTGTTTTTTACTAGTTCAAAAATTGATGTGAGTAAAGTAATTTAGTGCCATTCTGAGTAATGAGACGCAGCATAAGGCCCTGTGGTGTTTGTGGGGGTCTCAGTCTGTCAGTGGGGCAGCCTCACAGCCACAGGCATGTGCACCTCTGCACTCAGCCCTGTCGGAGCACTGCACTGAGAGCAACAACAAGAGCCACAGCAGCCCAGACACCCAAACACATCAAATACACACAGGCTCCAGGCCTGGACATGCCCACGCACGCACACCCAGGCCCATTACACGTATTCACTGACACATGAACATATATCCACACATGTACACAATATATCCACACATGTACACAGCATCTCCTCAGCACTCGGAGGGAGGAGCAGAGGTCTGGAGTAACAGTGCGCCTGCCCACACAATGGCTTCCACACACACTAACTACATTTGGGGTTATCATGCCACAGGAATGAATCAGCATTAGACTTCGAGGCAATTTCAGGCCATGTTATAGTGGCAAAAACATCATATGTCATTACATTATAGTACATTATAGTACTACATTAAATGATAGTAAAACACGCTATTGTATTGCAAAAGCAAAAACAAAGCACATTTTATTTCCCTTAGTTAACATAAGATGACAGCACCACTTGTGGTCTGACAAGCACCATCAATCACAATATTAACCGCTCTAAAACACATTTGTTTTGATATCTGTCTGGGAATCTCTTATCTCCCCACAGGATCTGAGAGTTATAAAAGCTTTTTTCCTCTTTAGTACCTGGAACACCTCCTATTGTTATTCTAACACAGATGCCAAACACTCCTGACAGACTCAGCTAACAAACTCATGAGTGAAGCATCCCAGATAAAAGGGCCAGTGTACACAGCGCTGGTGTATGTTATTGGGCAAATAAACGAGATAGCATTCTATCCAATCAGGCGCAAACTGGGCTCTTAGGTAAACTCTATTTCCTGGGGAGGTGTGGAGTGGCCGGTATCTGCTGGCATCTTCACCAGAAAACAGCACAATGGACACCATTCTTCATGAAGGCGCTCTGCCTGATTGAGCAACATGGGAAATCACTCCTGGAAATATAAAGTAATTTGAGACAGACTCAATCATTGGGCTGGTGAACAAACAGGTACATGATGTCAGAAACAAGGGCCTTCACACAGTGAGGTAATCAGGTGTGCAACTGATAGGGTTTCATGTTCCACCCCAGAGGTGCTAAACTACAAACTGTTGTTCTTGGTTCTTCAATTTAAACATTTCCTTTAGCTTAAAGTAAAAATAAATTGAAGTATTTCTCAGTTTCAACCAATTTTCAAATGTCTCTTAAAGATTTTATATTACACAAAATTGACTATTTAACTACTATGTTAGAATGTTGTTACCTCATTAAAGACATACCTGGAGTTGGGTTTTGTTTCATTCACACGACTGAATAATCTTGCATTGTTAAGATGTATATCCAAGGCTAAAAATGCTCTGTTTCACTTTGTGATGTCACAAAGCGGGCGTTTTCAAATTAATAGCTACCTTTTACCTTTTGTTCAGTACAAAGTTCAGTGGAACACTATTGCACAATGCAGGATTTGTGAGTGAACGGCACAAAACACACAACAACATACATCACAAAAGTGCGCAATATGGGCCCTTCCCCTGACGTCACATCTCTTTAAAGTCTGAACAAGATACTAATAGCATTTTTCAATCAAGCATAATCCACAGATTCAACTGCCTCTCTCAGGTGCCCAGACGTTCACTGGCACTTCCACAGCTGGAGCAGACTGAGCATCGAGAAAAAACCTCCCCATTGTTTATACAAATAATGTCCCTATGTACTGTACACCGCCTGCCAGCCGCATCCAAAGCACAACAGGGAAATAAAAATGCCTAGCCTCCATTATGGCTCCTGCTGCTCCTGGTTGGAGGCTCAGGGCTGGGACTAGGACTAGGGCCAGGGCTGGCTTCTCTCCTGTGTGCCTCAGCCACACAACCACACTGTGCAAAGCTGCTTCACACATATAATTTACTCATTATTCATGCCATTTTTGAGAGACATTGAAAAATATATAGGGGAGAGCAAGACTAATGTGAGAGATGAAAACATTATATAACAAGATGTAGTTTCGAGGTAGTCACAGTCAATTTGGACCGGCTGATGGACATACCGTGGCAGTAGTAATTTCTTATTTTGACGAATGCTTAATACTGCAGCATAAAAGTACCTAAATGAATGGAAAATATTGAAAAGTAGTAGTGAAGTGCACAAGGAGCCCAGACCACTTCATTTTCTATACATTTTAAATTAAAATAAACATAATTGCAAGCCTATAAATTCAGTACAAAAGGAGGTATAAATCAGCTGTAAAATGGTCTCTGGAGTAAAGCATTTTCTTTGAATTATGCTTAAAAAATAAAACATTTGTGGAGTTTTGTGAGTTAGGAGGAATAAAAGTGATTATTCTTGTGTGCTAAATGGTACTAAAGGAGAACAGTGGTTGATTAACAAAGGGTATTTCTTGTGAAACCCATTAGAAAAAAAAATAAAACATGAAGAAATAAAATAGAGAATTGTTCTTGATCAATGCAAGGGAGATTTTTTATTATTATTATTTTTTTTTTGCCTTGAGCCATGTTTTAGAAGGCAGTGACATTTTACCATGGTACAAAGTGCTCACTGTGAAACAATAGTTACACAAGCAGCAGTAAATATATGTCTCCAAGGTCTCAATTGATTTCATAAAGCCTGGAGAGGAGTCTTTCTAGCTGGAAACAAATACTGGAATCTCTTTTCAGGTTATTTTGGTAGCAAAGCAGCGTAGAGTTTCAGAGATTGATAAGAAAGACAGCAATTTCAGAACAGGAACCACCAAGTTAACATGTGCACAAGAAACATTTTCCATTGTAGAGTGGGTGAAAAGTACAGATTTTACTATTAAGTTTAGTACTTTCTACATTTTACATACATATAGAGGACACCAAGTATATATTTGATGTATTTTGTAAGAGGGTGAGTCCAAACTTTTAACTGGTAGTATATAAAATTCTCTTTGTAAAGATTTATTCTGTCCACATGCAAAAGTGGTATTTGAAGTGAACTTTCATAACATGGTGTATTACCCATAATTAATATACATAACAGGGCAGGTCCTTGTGTGGAGTGGCATGAAAACGGTGTCTCTGTGGTAAACATGATTACTACTACGTATATACTACTACTATTACAATATCACAGTTTATTTCAAACTTGTGGAACAGTAAATACAAGAGGAGTGACCAGTTTTTCACTTTTATGAACTCATTATTGCCCTACTACTGTCTCTAATTTTGATTATGGATCTGCAATCTTGAAAATTAATACATAACAAATAACACAGGCATTTATTAAAACAAATATCAAGCCCTAGAATTAAGCTTTAGACAAACTTTATTGATCCTCAAAGGAAATCTGGACACAGTCGCTCACACATCACAATATATTATAATAACAAAGAACAAAAATATAAATGGTAATAATAAATTCAAAATAGCAAGATACTGGTGTCAGATAAGGCAGGAATGTATAAATGTTTACATACAAGTAAAACAATGTCCCTTGTGGATTAATAAAGATTGCCTAAGTCTAAATCTAAAAATCAAATATAGAAATACAGTAATACAAATATACAGTATCTCAGCGTAATACTGTATATCTTCTCAAACTACTTTGTCAAAAAGGACTCCATTATACACTATTAGAAACACAACTCAGTTAAAAACTCAACTGTCCAAGTAACTCAGACATGTAGGGCGGAGAGTAGTGTCAGATCCCAGCAGGGAAGCATCCTATCAGACAATAACCCAATAATGGCCCCACTATTCCAACCATTGTCCTTTTAACAGTCACTGGCCCCTAATGAGCCTCCCTCTGCCCCTCGCCACCTCTTTACAGCTCAAACTACCCCCCGTGTAGTCCACTTCAAACTCCTTCAAACTCAAGCTCTTTAATGTCTATGCTTGTTTTTCCTCTTTTCAAAAACACTGTCTTAGCGAAAATGCTTGATGTGACAATCTCATTTGTGTAAGGGGACTTTGCAAAGCTGGAGTGCAGAGCGAACATACAATGTAAAGACTTTGATCTCACCGGGGGGCAAATGGATTGGATTGTCCTGTCCCCGGTGGGTGGGGGCAAAGCTGGGGACAGTAAGAGTGGCAGGGGGTCATACCAAAGGTTGTCCTCAGAGCGCTACATTAGTACGCTATGTAAATGTTGATTTGCTCACACCGGCATCTCAGGATGGTTAAATGAGTTGACAAAAAGGACAACAGTCAGTCAATGCAAATGGACCCAGAAGTCAAGTTCGGTCCACCACATTTTCGGTGATGTGTGTGAAGGTCAAAAGAATGGATTTAATTAGAACGGCTTAGAAAAATTTAACAAAGAGGTGGTTGTTAATTAAAGAGTGTTGGTTGGGGGTTCGTCACCTGCTTGTTTCTATGGACACGTCGTTGCTCTGCCTGGAATGTTCCATGGTATGACATTAAACAGCTCTACCTCACATTTATTCAATTACAGGTGGTCTCATAGCTCAAAAACAGTCTTACTGTGTGAGTGGGGGTTGCCTCTCTACGGATCCGACCTGTAACTTGGTCTGGTATAGTCTACATTAAGGTTTAATACCATACTGTGAAACATTCCAGACAAAGCAATACATCTACATCTAGGTCTACATCTACATGGAGAAAAGACCCCAAAAGTTACACAATGCACCTTTAAAGGTCCCATGGCATGAAATTTTCACTTTCTGAGGTTTTTGAACGTTAATGTGAGCTCCCCTACCCTGTTTAGGCCCCCCCATGGTTAAAAGTTGCGAAATGTCTAAACTGAGCATTTGCGATCCTTTTCTGCGTTACAAAAAATCGGAGCTCAAACGGGCGATTTTGAACAAGGCACCTTATTGACGTCAGATCGAAAAAAGAAATGCAAATGCAGTTCCACCCCCGTCTGTCTGTACTCAGCATCTCTGTAAATCACGCCCAGAGAGTTTGGACTGCGAATGCGCTAGGCAATGCGAAATGCGTTTTTTTATTGGCCTGGAGGCACGTCCGAGTGTTTCTAGGCTCCGAAGTCCTTTATCTGAGCCTCTGGACCTTTGAACAGCAGTGGTTTAATTTTATTTTCTGTGGAAATGTGTTTATTTTTCAATGGAACGCTTCAAATCTCTCCCCCCGTGCAAAAACACGGAAATGAATCAGCTGAGAGCTCAGAGTTGAGAGCGGAGAGTTTGGCCACGCCCCACCCTCTACTATTGGCCATCTCTTTTCTCCTAATTTGCATTCAAGCAACAACGCCCATTATGGCCTGTTCAGAGAGAGAAAAATTACTCTTTCTCATCTTATCTCTGTTTCTCATGCACTGAGTGTTGATTTTGAAGAAGGATTCATTTACAGTATTAGGGAACCATTAAGGAGCCATATAAAAGCATCAAGAAGTACCATGTCATAGGATCTTTAAGAAAAGAGTAAAAAAAAAAAAACTAAGAAAAACCCACTGCACTGCCTGCACCTTCACTTATTGCACCTTACATATTGCACATTTCATGCTACCTCAAACTTTCCTTCTTGTTGAAAGAATATATGTTTACCCGTATGTTTTATGTGTGGTGTGTGTGTGTGTGTGCATGTTTTTAGCTTAAATTGCACATTTGGTGTCCGTTGAAACACAATTTCAGTCCTCTGTGTAATGTGTGTTACATAGCAACCTATGTGCAATATTTATACCATACTATGTGCAATACAAAATCCACATGCAACACCTATACCACACCATATTATGTGCAATCTGTGAAATACTCTTACACCTATTTAATCCTACCTGCACCTTTGTACATTGTACCTTGTATTTTTATTACATTTTATTACATATTTTTATTATATTGTTTACTTCTTCCCCTGCACTTTTGCAACACTTTTTACCATGTACTATTACTGCATGTTATTAGTACTTCTTGACTATCTCAGCGAGTCAACGGTTCTTCTGATCCTCAGCATTTCATTGCATTGTTGACCTTGTGTTGATTCTGCATACGACAAACTTGAATCTCTTGAATCTTGAGAATAAAGTACACTTTGTCTTTGATTAAGTTATAACTTAAAATGCATCAACTAAGTATGTCCTCACAAATGAACAATATCATTACAATAAACAATATAATTCCATAAAGAATATCATTTTAATTTAGCAAACATCTTAACACTTATAAAGTTAAAGTGCTTTAATTAAAAAATACACTTGAATAATATCTTTAACAGACACACAATTTACTGTGTAATAGAACACAACAAATTACCCTGACTTTTGGAAAACTAATCCTCTTTAGGGCTTATAATACTGAAAAACATACAACATACACTACATTATAGTCTTTATGGCAGCTACAGTCTTTAAACTATGATCTTACTTAATAGGGTAACTCATAATTCTTTACTTAAAGCCTAAATTGTGGATTGTAAAATGACTGTGAACCATCCTATCTGTAGCAGCAAGCTATGTTGAGGTTACTGACCATTATGGATGGGGAACATTATATTACTGTCAATGCAGCTCACACACAGAAAGGTATAAATCACAAATAGCGTATTCTGCAGCCAAAGACAAAGAATCAGCTTTAGAGCTCGTGGGCAGACACCTCTCCATAATTTGATGAACATCGAAGAATCCACCTATTCACGGCACTACGAGAGACACGTGTATGTTTTGGTAGAGAAACAGTGCAAACATTGAGCATTTTTGAAACCAAATGAAGGTAACTCGGGGCAAAATAATGATGCGAATAGCACAAACAGCCTCGGAGCACTGTGGAGCACTGTGGGCGTTGTCGCACAGTTACGCAGACGTCAAAAGATTATTTATTATTTCAAAGCCTTCCAAGCTCGTTATGGCAAATTCACAGCAATAACCATAAAAGGGGGAAAATTAGAATCCTCGCCTAGTGTCACCCGTTGCCATTTTCTGCACGCGTAGCCAACATGCGGTACTGCAAATAAGCATCTCTATTTCGGGACACTTTAAGACCAGTATAGTAGTGGTAGCACCAGTCTGGGTCACTCCATTCCATATCATTAGAAAGAGCTCAGAAAGATGGACAAATTCTGCTGGCAAGACGCGCGCAACATAATTTCGGTGCTTAAACTTATAGTAGGATGAAGCCAAGTGTAAAACCTCA
The DNA here is from genome assembly GCA_036785185.1 of Paratrypauchen microcephalus. Lineage (NCBI taxonomy): Eukaryota > Metazoa > Chordata > Actinopteri > Gobiiformes > Gobiidae > Paratrypauchen > Paratrypauchen microcephalus. The sequence continues at coordinate 3,321,751 of JAVJIX010000080.1, read as the reverse complement.
CTCCATTTTTGGTGTTATTATTGAATTGCTCGAGAAATTTGCGCTGACATGTTGATTGAAAATACCCACTATTTTGGTTATCTTCTTCCAGTCAGCACATTCCCCAAAGAAGTGTATTCCAACTAAAAAAAAAAACCTCAGAGTACCCTCATATTGCTTTAGTGTGCATTATATACTTGGCCATTAACCACACACAAGACTGGTAAATATTTTCTAGGCATTCCGAATCAGCTCTTAATTGTCTCCTTTGCATAGTAGCCACTGAAAGGATCCATTGTCTCATTTGTAGTGCCCGCAACTTGTACTTTGGTGATGTTGGCAAATGCTTGGCCTCTGTACAACGTTAATTAGCATTCCTTCCAGATAAAACAATGAATACCACTCCGCTAAGCTTGCAGGAAGTGATCTCCAGTGCTGATAGGAACCAGTGATTAGCTAGCAAGCAACTTTAGTCCTTCCCATCCAAAATCTTTAATGCAAGATCCCCTTCTTCAGCATCCTATTTTGTCCCATCGCTCTTCTGCTCCTAACCTTATCTTCAAAACTACTGCTTTAGGCTCCTGAACCTGCACATCTTTATCATTTTTTTTGATTGTCTCGCAGATTAAAAGACCGGCTTTCATTTTGGTTAGAATGTGCCCCCTTCCCTTTGTAAACATATGGAAGCGTTTGCCAGACAGATGGCTTATTTTCCCCTGGAGAAATGCTCCCAACGGTCAAGAAGCGGATTCACTAAATAATGGCACTGCTCATATCCGATAGTTGTTAGCTTTGAAGTAAGATACGACACTCTGGTGAATGGTATTTACCTGTTCGTATGTGAAAATCTACCAGGAAAAAGCAAAGGACAATCTTAAGCCGTTATTACAAGAAGTCATCTTAATTCTTCTGGACAATTGAGCAAGTCATAAATGCAACAAAATGCTAGCCCAAACACCCTGGAGGCTCCCAGACTTGGTTCCATGTGCTGAGACTGTGGTTTACACAAATGACGGACATTTTGTCTTGGAGTAATTACTAATATGCCACTGTTGTTGCCCAGGCTGCCTGTAGCTTGGTTTTTGGTTTAATGTTGGTTTTACTCTCCCTGGGCTGTGCGGTTTGCAGCAGCTTAATCACAAAGCCACAAACATCTCAACCATTTTGATAGGAGCCAAACAGAGAAGGCTTCATATGCACTACGCTGCTTTTGCTGCTTCTACATATAGCAGCGTTTTTTCTGCTGTCAGCAAGTGGAACTGCAGCCAAATGGCTAAAGAGCCCGTTGACAAATTGAAAATGTGCAAATAAAATTGTAGAAAATTGCATGCAAGTATGTACTTAATAATTTAATGGAAGTACATGGAATCTATAGTATGTATGCCAAGGAAAATATGTTTTTTATTATAATGTAATGAATATAAGAGCATGTGCTGCACAATAAATGAGGCTGTATGTCCTTGTTAATGTAAAAAGCAAAAAAGTTAGATAGTTAACAAAACAGCATGGGAATTATTATGTAGGGAAAAGGAATGAGTTAACAGCACAGCACTCCTCACACAGGACACTGGTGTATTCAAATAAGGTCAGGTGCACCTTCAGGTGAAGCTGAATTATAGGTGTGCTGATTGGCTGAAATGACTGTGTTAAACTCAGTGGATTGGCAGCAATGTCAGTGGACCAACATCTGTGATGACATATGGACGGGTCTGAGTGCACACTGAGGTCTTCACAACTGCGGGAAGCCAAATCTGTCAAGCAGACAAGAAGCAGTGGTGTCTCAGACATATTCATTTTGAGCAGCTCAAAGGGACTGAAAAATACTACCTGCCACCAACAATCAACTACTAAATGTGTAATGACAGATTTAAAGACTATAAGATTAGAAGTCCTCGAAAAATGCTTTAAGTAGCTACATAAATGAGCATTTATGATCTTTCCATTTAATTTCACCTACTTGACAAAGCGTACAAGCATAACACTGTTTGAAGGACTAGATTATATTTTGAGTCAATGTGGTAAAAGTGATGGTAAGTACACTTGAAGTGTGCAAACATTTTTATATGTAATAACAATGTGGGCAGTTGTGTTTGGAGCTTTTTGTTTTTCACTTTGACCGCGGCCATGACGATAAAAGGGCCATCTGGAGGCACTTTTCTGCAAAGCTGCACTAGAGGACAGATTGGAACAGAAGATGAGCTGGAATATGTAAAGATTAAAGTGAATCAAGTGATAAAAGATCTTTGAATGAACAACAAAGCCAGAAGCTTCAGTAAGATAACAAACCATCATTTGTCTACAGGATAACTGGCAAAAGAACCTTTGTCTCCCAGCCAGTTTTCATTTTTTAACTGACCACTATTCCAGTCAGCAGGTGTTTATGATCCAAACCAAAATTCCAAATTGACCATAAAACAAAAGTGTTACTGACACCCAGCCAATTAATCCCTCTGTCCCACGCAGCTATTTCAAGTAGTGTTTTTGAACGCGGAGCAACAGGCCTCCGTTTTATTGAGCCTTGTACTTGTAAGACGTCCAAATGCAGCCACAAGGGAGCTTTGTGAAACACTGCTACTTGTAATGTGTGAGTGGTTTTACAATGGCACTGATAGACTGGGAGCTAGCTACTGTTCACCCCCGTGGTGCGCTCACATACAGCCTCGCTCTGTGCACTCTGGATGTTCCACAGAGGCTGGTCAGCGTGGTGCCTCGCAGACCATTAGAGCTGGAGGCAGTCCACACAAGACTACAACCAAGCAATTTGAAGGAAAAACAAGCTTTAAAGTCCAAACCACTGGTCATTTTAAAAGGACAATATTTTTTGACTATTGCAGTTGTCGCCTGACATCTTGTGTTGATAAATGCCAAATGTAGAAATAGAAATATCAAATATGTATGGCTGTTGTGACAAAGATTGTAGCTTATTCACTTTGCTACTCCAGATTTAGCACAATTGGATTCTTTTAAACCATACTGACTATTTTCATCGATACAAAGTGTAGTACTTTTACTATTATAGATTACATGAATTTGATATTTTTTTATTTATTTTTTTTGCCAAGTCTGCAGTGACATTACTCTGGATGTGTTTTACATGTATCTCTATTGGCGGAATGTCCAATAGTTACCAGTAGGGATGTCAACAATTAATCGATTTACAATTAACTGTCGATCAAGACGTTGGCTGAACAAAATGCATTAATTGTAACTAATCGCTAGAGGGCGCTACTCTGGAATGTGAACAACCCACTCGTGAGAAAGACCATAGCGTTACATCATGTAACCCTTTCCTCTCTGGATGTTGCCGTACATCTCACAGTAGAGCTGGACCTAGAACCATATATTTTTGAAATTATAAAAGCATGTCACTTACATGCTTTTATCATTTCTTGATTGTTCTGGTTTGAGGCCCTGTAATGTTTTATGCTGTGTCCAGGGGCCCTGTGAAATGTATATTTTGTACTGTAACCCTTCACAGATTAAGGGAGAGAAATATTGTTGATGCCTTAGTTCAAAATAAATGTTGAGAATGTCCTAAAAATAGCCTGGATTCACTGGTTTCATCATAATATGTAGACTAAATAACATTCTGCTATTTAATTTCTTCTGTTCCTTTTAATTTAATTTAATTTAATTTCCTTGCTGCAAGTGCAACAACTGAGCCAGTCCTCAATTTATTTTCAATAAAGAATGTATTTTGTTATTCAGCATCAATACATTTGTCTGCTTTTTAGTGAGGAATAATTAATTGAGGAATATACAATATAATAATACTATGATATATTTATGACTCAGTGTTATGTTACTATAGCTTATATTCTTAAAGACCCTATTGAAACACTCAAATTCAGGTGAAAAACGCCACTTATCAGTTAATCGTAAGTCGATCAATAAGGTCAATCAACTACAACTATAATTTGCATCCCTAGTTACCAGGGTGACACGATGCACACATTAGCAAAAACTGCCAAAAATGTTTTTTTTTTTAAAAAGTAAACAACACATTTTCAGAAGCCACTGTTTGATTTTCAACAAATAAGTTGAAAGTGACTAACTGTCTAACTGTTGGCTAATGCTAGCTAGCTTGTGAGCGTCATTTTTCCACACAAAATGCACTCAAATCAGCTGCTCTGTTGTAGTTTGAACGAAGTCAGCCCTTTCTGACGAGACTGTGTTAAAATCAAGCTTAAGAACAGAGCTCCTAACATAGCAGTGCTTTCAGTTAGCTTCACACAGGAAATGTTGATGACACCAGCGGCAAAGCATCAATTACACAACTTGTGTATCTTCCGTTTCTCCTGAAAATAGCAGTTCTCTCTTTCCTCTGATGAAGACTCCTCAGAGATGTGTGAGCACATGGTGAGGAATGTGTGTCCTTCCTGACATTACGACGCATTTTTCAACCAACGAGAGGAGAGGGAGGGGAGCGCGAGCAAGAGGAGAGGATGTTAAGACGTTAGAACGATTTGGGAGCGAGTGGGAAAAAAATAGAAGTCTTTGTTGGTGCTTATCTGACAGGATATGAAGCAACTCACTGGCTTTGGCATTTGGCAAAACAGCTTCCTTCAATGGGCATTCACTACAAGAGGCATCCCTTGACATTAGGCCACATGTGTCTAAGGAGCTACACCCGGCCGAGAGGAGGGGGAGGGTTGGCGGGGGAGAGGAGACTGCCGGAGGGTATTTTAGTTCCGTATTTTCTTAATTGCTCACGATAAGATGCAGCAATTTGCCGGTAGTTGGTGATGATTATCAACAATTGAACAGATGTCGGTGCTGGTACAATTTTGAAGCACATTGGCCCATTCCAGCTCCATTGAAAACATCATCCGGGCAGACTTGTCGATTCGCCAACTGTCCTGTTTATGAAGAAGATAAATTTGAGGGCAAGAGAACCAAAATTAACTCACCAAAAGACAGGACACATAGACACATCACGGTTTATAATTTTTGTTAATGGGATCTAAGGGGACATCATTTTCCTGATGTGGTGTAATTGAAGCCACTGTATTAAAGGGTTGTGTTCCTCTCCTGCTGCCGAGACACAAAGTAATGCAAACCCCATCCCAGTTATTAACCCAGGAAGTCCCATGGTGCACTGCGCTCTAATGAGAGAGGCCAATACGCATTTGATTTTTTTTTTTTTTTTTCATTCGTATTCTGGCCTTTTGACCCCCTCCAGCTCCTCCAGTGCCCAGTGCTCCTCAACAACTTCCTTTGGCTCAGCCCATTTCAGCTTTATGGACCTGCTTTAGGCCTTTAATTATATCAATAATATCTGGAAATGAAGTGACCCATTTATACGTTATACGGCTTATCTGAATTTTTTCCATGTTTTCAGATATTATTGCCGTCTTTGAAACCAGTGTACGTTTGTGAGTTGATACAACCTAATCTTTAATTCTACCTTTTGAACCCCATGAGAAAGATAAACAGTTTTATTGTCGATAGGATTAACAGCGTCATCTCAAAAAAAAAAAAAAAAAACGCTCCTAACACCTCATTATGTGGTTAGAGTAAGCTTTGTAACACTGCCGATGTGATTTTTGTCATTTAAATATTCTTTCAAAACAAAACATTTCAATTATTTGTTTAAATATTTTCTATTCATTATCGGAATGCACGCGATCGATGCTGATAAAACTAATTACGGCTGCCCACACCCTCTTGCCACACAATGGACTTTTTCACAAAACACAACAGCTCCTTGTCTTTGAACAAATTAAGACTAATACTCTTAATGGGGTTAAAATTACAAGTCTGCAATGCTCAAGGGCGACTTCTGACAGGGACAAATCTTGTTTTCTTGTTTTTCTTGATGGGACGAAACGTACAGGGTTCTCATCATGCACTTTTATTGAGTTTGCTACTGCTCTACATTGGCACACTGGCAGTGGTCCATTCTCCATACTACTACTACTACTACTACTACTACTACTACTTCTCCTGGAACGCCATCACTGTTGTGTATCCAAAAAAAGAGATTAACTTTGCAGCAGTCCAAACACCTCAGATTTTCTCACACGGAGTAAATAGCAGAATCGGTATCCTTGCTCCCGCCTTTGATGTTTTACTTTGAACAGTGTGAACTTATAATATCATTTACAGTTTCAAAATCGGGGTGGTCTTCCCGGTGTTCACAGCTAAACCTGCTTTGTGTCCCGTTTGCACAGAAAAGAGCAGGTTTTTCTCAGCCTGTTGAACGTTAACCCAAAAGTTTAATTGCAAGCAGCCTCGTAGAAGTTGGATATTCGTATCACACTGCGTAAAAATATACTTCCATCTGGATTTGATGAGATGTGAAATGAAAACCATCTGATGCTGATTTCAAACTTTACACTTCAAACGACGCTCTACATGCCAGCCAACTACTACACTTTGACTGCATAGGGAACAGGCCGTGTGATTTCATTAACCAGAAATAGAAATAAAAGTTGTTTTGCTGAGATAAGGAAATAATAAAGCCACAATTCCACCCTGGGACATATCATTTTGACCTGCCTGTGTCATCCTGGGACAAGAGATCTTTCTACCGAGTCAAGACATCCGTGCAAAAAAGATTCTCACTGTTTTTTCTGTTGTCAGTAAAACAGCCAAACATTTGCTTAAAGATCACTGGCGATCCACACAGCAATAGCAATCACGCCATGATAGCTATGATCAGAAATATTTGTCAAAACAGGTCACAGTTTAAGCGGCAATCTATAATTATACAGATGGTATAATTACAAATCAAGCATATACACAATTCATGATATAATTACGAACCTGTGCCACAATAAGCCACTAATGGGAACAAAGTGAGGAGTTATTCAGCGCGCAGACAGCTAATTACTGTGTAGGCCACGTTAATTGGTTATGCACCCTGATTAGAATGGCAGCATGACCAGTTTGGCAGATTTATGGTGCTGAGACACACCTATTAAGAAAACACCTTGAAGACCAGAAATAGTAGCAGGTAACGCTGAAAAGTAATCTCTAGTAGTCCCAAAACACAAGTACTTAAAGGGACAGTGTGTAAGATTTTTACCTGTTAATTACTGAAATTGAAGATACCCATTAAAAAAGTTTTCCAAGCCTTTTCACTTCCATCATGAAATCAAAGTATTCTTTTGGACTTAGATATAGTCACATAAAAGGGGGATCTTCCCCATATAGAGGCAGCCATTTTGAATACGAGAGCCGCAGAAGGACAATGACCTTGCTCCTAAATTATGCGTGTGATTACTACCTGTATGCGCTTATGAATATGCACGCACTTTAAATGTCGGATAATGTATAGAATTGTTTTGAGATTGTTTATTTTAGAATTGCTTATATTTTAAGATTTTATCCTGCACTAGCCTTTTAAAATTGTACCTTGTATTTGATATGTGATTTCTTTTTATTATATTGTATTGTATTTTTATTGTATTTATAATTGCACTTTATCATATTTTTGTATTGTATTTTATGATGTGAGGACTGCAGATGGAAATTAGCTTTGAGCTAAATCTGGTGCAGACATCTTTTTAATGAAACTGCACACTGTCCTTAATAAACTAAACTAAACTAAACATTTGGGCTCCGCCTTCGCCTTCGGCAAGGCTCGTGGTTTTGGGTAAACAACACAAGCATGCTGCCAGATCAGACGTCGTAATGGATCTAACATGTGTTTTGGACTAAATTGTTTTACTGGATTTTATTCGCTGGATCCTTACGGACAAATTGAGAGCAAGTTTATGGTGAAATACAGAGTTTGACCTGTGCAAAGCATTCTAAGGTAAGCTAACCTCGTTTTGTGCTTTTCCGTATAAAAGCCCCATGTGCTCGGGGAGTGATTGTTTTGCAGGGAAATGAATTGCAGAGTCAAAAAGAGGAGACTGTAAGGTTTCATTTGATGTGTAGAGTGTCATGGTACATGATCGGGAATGTGTGTTTTCATGCGAAAAGAAAAACAAAACAAAAAACGGGACCGCGTTTTATTTATACAGTAGCGCCTGGGTGACCCTCGAGGTCTGCCGTAGCTAAAACAGAAAGTGCAATAGCACCATCCACCTATGCGCCACGAATCCTACACACTGGGGCTTTAAAGAGTGGGTATTACCTTATATTCCCATCTTACCTTATATTGTATTGAAAATGCCATATTCGCGGAAAACTTATTAAAATGTTCAATAAGTTTCAATTTGGGTTTATTTTACTTATCTTGCTCTCAGTTCCCCCTGCACATTGCTTCAGGTTTGTGGAGTTGTAGTGTATTTTTTGTGTGTCACGCTTTTATATATTTATGGGAAATGGGCTATGTAGTACACAGTGGCTAACTATAATAACCTCCTGGGACCGGAAGAAAAAGAGTGTATCAGAATTATTATTATTATTAGGCCTATTTTAATTTTCTATTTGGACGTAAATTGACACCTTAGCATTTACATTTTGTTAATTTTATTTTTTATTCATAACGTTGAATAAATGCCTCTGTAATGGACTGTAATAGTGTTAAATCCATGTGAAGTTAACAACCTAACAAAAACTTTTTTTTTTTGATGACCAACATCTCTGACAAGCTTCTACAGTCGCCTCAAAATGTTCTTAGACTCCCTTTTAATTTCTTATTTATTTATTTATTTTATATATATTATGTTATTTATTTATTTGAGTATTTATTTACATATTTATTTTTATTTTTTATGTATAATTTATTTATTATTTTATTTATTTATTTATTTATTTTTAAATCATAGTGCAGCCACAAACTAGAGTCTCAAAACAATTAAAAGATAGACTAGTTAACTCGATGTCCACTATAAAGGACACAAATGAATGGGCCGGGTCTCAGGAGGATATGGGTACAAAATAGTGCCCAGGAGAGATCACAAGATTACTCAAACATGCATGAATGGCATTTAAAACCTATTCAGGTTTGTTTTTGATTAGGGAACAATGTCATAACTTCATAGAACTCTCCAAAAAGCCAATTTTGCATAGCCCCTCTTAAATAGTACACAATACTTCTGTACTATTGGTAAATCTGGGGACAAAATATCAAATATAGATACTAAACCTGATAAAAGGAAATGTTAAAGGTGCACTATAACGTTTTGGTTGGGATTCACTGATCGATCACAACAGGTTAAGATCAACTCTACACTCTCTGACACACTGACAATCAACACAGATGTCCCACAAGGTTGTGTGAGTTCCCCACTATTATTCACATTATACACTAATTAATTCAGAAATCACCACACAAGCAATCACATAATCAAGTTTTCAGATGACACTGTCATTCTCAGTCTGCTGACACAGGACTCTGATGCCTCGGTCTATCAGTTAGAAATAGACAGGGCTGTGTTGTGGTGTGAATCAAATAATCTGGTGTTAAACGTGAATAAAACAAAATAAATCGTCTTTGACCCCAGGTCCGTAGGAAACCATCAGGTGGTGACTCTGAATGGGGAGGCAGTGGAGCAGGTCTCCACATATAAATAAGATAAGATAAGATAAGATAAGATATGCCTTTATTAGTCCCACAGTGGGGAAATTCCAGTGTTGCAACGCACAGATCAAGAACAGCACGAAAAAGTAACATGCAACAGAACAATATAATAAATAAATAAATAATGGCCTAGGATAATTTAAACCTAGACCTAAAAATAGACTCTGGATTATAGTTGAATATTTGTAAGTGCAGATAAGTTGAATGACATGTTAACAGTGTTCGTTGTACAGTCTGACAGCAGCAGGAAGGAAAGACCTGCGAAACCTCTCCTTCACACAGCGAGGGTGAATCAGTCTGTCACTGATGCTGCTCTCCAGAGCAGACAGAGCGTCCTGCAGGGGGTGAGACTCATGGTCCAGCATAGAGGTGACCTTAGCCAGGACCCTCTTGTCCCCCACCTTCTGCACTGAGTCCAGAGGACAGCCCAGGACAGAGCTGGACTTCTTGATGACCTTGTCCAGCCTCTTCCAGCCTAAATACTTAGGGGTCGTATTTGATTCCCAATTAAAATGGGGCCAGCATGTTGATTTTTTAAGCAGACGAATTAGCCAACGTCTGCACTTCTTGAGGAAGTTGAGTGTTTGGGGTGGAGCAAGAAATAATGATGGCCTTCTATAGGGCGTCCATTGAATCCATCATTAGATATGGGATCATTATATGGTTTGGGAACCTGTCTGTTAAACTGAGAACTGAACTACAAACTCTCGTTTGGAGAGCGGGGAAAATAATGGGCATGCCCCCTCCCACATCACTGCAGGCTTTATTTGATGAAACAGTGAAAAGGCAGGGTTTGAAAATCCTACAGGATGACGAGCACGTTTTGCACAGTGAATATGAAATACTGCCATCAGGAAGAAGATACAGGGTCCCAAACTGTAAAACAAATAGGTTCAAATTTTCATTGGTTCCCTGGTCAGTTAAACTACTGAATAGTCGGTCTTAGCGGGTGTGTGCGTGTGTGTATGTGTGTGTGTGGGGATGCAACTTTTCTGTAGGGTTTTTATGTGTGTGTGTGTTTAAAACAGGTTGTACTAACAATGGCAGTCTTTTTATATGTTGCATGTTTCCTTTGTTCATGTATTATACATGTTTCTTATGTGTCTGTCTGCTGTGCTGTTTTTAGTGTTTATTATAAATCACACTCTCTCATGTCCAAACAAAATTTCTCTCCTGAAGAGACAATAAAGGCTTATCTTATCTTATTCGGTCACCTGTTTGTTTCTATGGATATGTCACTGCTCTGCTTGGTATGTTCCACAGTATCTACCTTACATTTATTCAATTACATGTGGTTTTATAGCTCAATGCACCTTTAATGTATGCAATCCATTCCTTTCACAGACCGGTTTAAAAAGAAGAAGAAAAAAAAAACAAAAAAAAACAGCCCCACAGTAACTGCCAAACGATTAGCTTTGTGGTAGTGAAAAGAAAGAAGTGTTGTGATCACCAAAGCGTTTGGGTTTTGTATGGAAACAACTGTGGCTGGAAGTTTGGTTCTCATGGAAGCCACATGAGAGGGAGGTCATGAGAGAGACAGCAGGCCTGGCGCTGTGTGCGATCTCACCGCACTCGCTCCCCTCCACACTTTTGAAGTCTCCCTCCAAACTTTTATCATTGCTCCAAAAGAGACCCCTGAACCTCACTGACAGGAAAGTGCACATACAGCTCTTCTTCATCCTTTTCATCCTCTACTGGGCCATTGCACATCTCTTTCTCACCGGTCAAACATTCCTTTTTTTAACAAGTAGAGAAATCATTTAGTCCACACTTTCCTGGATCATTAAACGGCAAATGATGGCTTGGGGACACAGTGGATTTTATTGATCTGTGTCCTGCGATCGGGCCCGGTCAGCTCACCGCGGAGGAAATGGGGTAGAGGAAGATGGAGATGAAATGAGGGAAGCGGCCGGATCCGGGTGGCTGAAACGTGATCCGGAGCCTGTGTCGCATTAGGCCTTAACGGGCCGTGTGGCAGACGCACTGGCACCACCAAGCCGAGAACAAGAGGGAGTAGGAGGAGACTGAGGAGGAAGAGGAGGGAAGCGCGTGGCTGGAGACCTGATGCAGAATGTTATGTGGCGCTACAACAACTGGGAGACATATCATGCAGGTTACAGGAAGGATTTGAAGGGAATGATGCATGTCCCTGTATCCAAGTCACCTTTGTAGCTACAGCACACATCACGGCACAGTCCCTGTCAGCCTGTCATCCCGCCGGGTCACGGTCAAGCTGGCGCTCCTTTCCTGTGTGTCATGTTGTCTCTGACCTGCTCTGTAATTTCCTTTTTTTCTCTCTCCTCATTCCCGGAAAGAATGTGTCTCCTGTCGCTCCGCAAGTCAGTGTCAGGGGTCCAAACAGCCCATTTCAGCGTCTGACTCAGTTACGGAGTCCCAGAGGTGCCGGCCGGATTCCAAGAATTCCTGCTTCTTTGCACCCACAACAGTGACGCCACCTGAGGGAATGCCACAGAGATCAGAGCAGACACTTCCTGTACATGTTTGGCATTCATTCTTTCTCCTGCAACCCAAAGCCCGTCTCAATGTTTGGATCACAAAGATTGTATAAAATGCATGAAAAGTGATAGGGCTGAGTTTCAAAACAGTGAGCATGCATGACTTTAAATGGAAGAAAGAGTGATGATGAGAGGGAGAGGATGAAGGATAGGCAAAAAGGAAAGAGAAACAGCCAGAGCAAGAAGAGTGGAGGGGGTAATGACTAGGTCTGCTCAGGACAGAGGAGGCGACAGAGGGGGAAGCGTCTCCGATCGTCTCCTCGTGGCTCCTCTTTGGCGTCTGTGATCCTCGGACCCTTCACGCAATCTCCCTTATTACAAGGCTTCCCCTCTCCACACGGGCACCACTACAAAATGGAGCAATTACATTTAATTAGGCTGCAGAGGGTAGCGAGCCTGCCCCATCCCAAAACCTCAAGAGAAGAGCGCAGACTTCAGGTAACACAACGGTCGGGAGAACTTCAAAGACATGCAAAATTACAGCGCCATTAGAGGAGCCACCACAGAACTGCTGTGAAGCCAGGGAATCATTTGACCCAGAGAGGTAGAGATTCAAAGGAGCTAAAAGTGAGGAGCAGAGTGGCGACAAAAACATCTCTGCATCCAAAGTTTAGGGGGCAGACCTAGCACTTCCCTAAATATTGTTTGTCTTGTATGGGAGACTTGGAAAAATAAGGAACTTTACAATGACTATTAGTACAGCTGTGTTATTAATTAAATGTTAATCAAGACAGGGTAAGATTCGGTCATTTGTAATTATCAATAATATGCTTGTTTTGTATTTTTCAGAAGGTTCACAGCCAAAGTATGTGGTTTGGAGCAGATTTCAGACTTTGGCTGAATTACAATTTCTGGTGTTAAATGAAACTGTTTATGCTCAAGAAATGTATATTGAAATTCATTTTTATTAACACAAAATAAAATAAAAAAAATGTGATTGATTGTTATAAGGGGAAAAAACTGTTTGACTAATTTTTCTTTCACACAGCCCTACCCATGACTTATCCCTCTAGTCTCACCATGTCAAACTATTAGTGGTTTAACATTCAAAAACATATTTTTCTTCCAGATGCGCAAGGATTAAGTGTCCCAATACAGTAGTTATGTCATTCTACCCCGGAAAGCTGATATGACAGTCAAGGCTGGTTTATCTGCCTACTGCTGGGAGCTCTGAGGTTTTGGCTTATAAGGGCATAATGCCGTTAAAATTTTATTGATGCTGACTCACCAAACCCCCAACTCTTGAGAAAAATACAGACTCCGTTGTATAGTTCTGCAAAAATACCAAACATAACTCAATTCAGGTGAAATGACTATACTAACTAGCATTAACTTTGAATAATTTTAGATCCAGCGCAGTGGTTTTGAATAGTCATGCCTTACGGACAGAGGCGCTGTTTACCTGGAAGAAGCCAGTGGTGCAGGCTTTTCCCTTTAATTTGTCATCAGTCTGAATGTTTTAAAGCTTGACTCATGATTGTTGTCTAAATCCAGGAGATCTTGGCATGCACGTCCTCAGAGTTGTCTTTGATCTGTGCTTAATTAGTCCCATAGCTTGAGTAATACGAAATTGCTGGAATACCTGTCTAAGTGCTTTGCTTAATGGAGACATGTTTGTTTTTCTTACCCCCCTCCCACAAGAGAAACAGCAGACGTTTGAGGTAATATGGGAAATTGAGCTAAACACATTTTTCTTGACAATTTGTGCCAACCAGGTAAATGTTTAACTCTGCCTCGCGTTCTCTTTGCTGTAATTCCCAAAGGCACCAAAACACCTTCATAAGAGAGACTAGCGTTAATTATCCTAGATCACCTGTATCATTTATGCCAAGTATAGTCATTATTTGAGATCAGGAATGTGGATGACATGTTGCTTCTCTATAATTCATTTGGTCTTCTGTAACTGCTTGAATATCAGTGTACCTTTCTCTAGTTTGCCTTTTATTCTAACGCTACAATTTGATTCTTTTATGCTTTAGTTAATTACATCATGGTATAATCAAAACTAAAAATAATACACATATTCCTGAGTTTCAGATGACATCATAACATTCTATAGGCAAATAATATTTAATAGAAAGAGGGGTAGCTAAAATTACTATTATTAAAGCCCCAGTGTGTAGGATTCGTGGCGCATAGGTGGATGGTGCTATTGCACTTTCTGTTTTAGATACGGCAGACCTCGAGGCACCCGCGCACGAGCCGTGCGCCGCTAGCCGCTACTGTATAAATAAAACACGGTCCCGTTTTTTTTTTTTTTTTCTCATGAAAACACACATTCCCGATCATGTACCATGACACTCTACACATCAAATGAAACCTTACAGTCTCCTCTTTTTGACTATGCAATTCATTTCCCTGCACAACAATCACTCCCCGAGCACATGGGCCTTTTATACAGAAAAGCACAAAACGAGGTTAGCTTACCTTAGAATGCTTTGCACAGGTCAAACTCTGTATTTCACCATAAACTTGCTCTCAATTTGTCCGTAAGGATCCAGCGAATAAAATCCAGTAAAACAATTTAGTCCAAAACACGTGCTAGATCCATTACGACGTCTGATCCGGGAGCATGCTTGTGTTGTTTACCCAAAACCACGAGCCTTGCCGAAGGCGAAGGCGGAGCCCAAATGTCCTTCTGCGGCTCTCGTATTCAAAATGGCTGCCTCTGCATGGGGAAGATCCCCCTTTTATGTGACTATATCTAAGTCCAAAAGAATACTTTGATTTCATGATGGAAGTGAAAAGGCTTGGAAAACAATGTATTTTTGAATGGGTATCTTCAATTTCTGTAATTAACGGGTAAAAATCTTACACACTGTCCCTTTAAAATGCAGTTATATGTTTTTAATACAGTGAGTTTGTGGGTCCAGTTAATAAAAGAAATGATCAGGTTCAACATTTGTACATTTGCCTTTTAGATATCTTATGGCAAAGTTCAATGTAATCTACAGGGAAATGTAGCTCATTTAGCAGCATGTCATCAATCAATCAATCAATCAATCAAACTTTATTCATAGAGCACTTTACAACACTCAAAGGGACTTTCCAATAAAAAAAACAAAAAAAGAACAACAACAACAACAACCTGAATCTGAAAGAATAGAAATCTCAAAACCAACAATATGATGTCAATAACTCAAATATATTCACAGAACATTTATTTATGTTTTCACTTTACACATTTTCTCTTCTCAGTCTCTTCTCAGAGTCAGTGTGAATGTCAAAATTAGACAATCATACAGATCATGCAGGATAAAGGCCCCAGGCTTGAGGGAAAGCTAATTTAAAAAAAAAATGTTTTGTTTATTTTGGGCAAGTAAGCAATTTAAATTTGACATATGACACAAAACAACAACAAAAACTTTCGCCCAAAAAGGAGTGGGAAGAAAAAAACTTAGTGGGAAGAAGTGGAAGAAGAAGTGGAAGAAGTGGAAACTGTAAAATACGCCTCACCTCACAGCAAGAAGATTCCAGGTTTGACTCTCAGGCCTTTCTATGTCTTTATTTGCAAGTTTCTTACTGGGTCTGGGTGGATTTCCTGAGGGCGCTCTGGTTTATGTTTATTTGAGCAACTTGCAGGTTCCATTTAAGCATAATTTCACAAATACAAACTCAAAATACAAACTTATGTCACATGTCTCTGCAGTTCCTTTTGCTCAAAATGGAGCAGGTGGAACTATAAACTAATTTACTCCTGCTCCATATTCTCACACATTCCATATTGACAGCTATTATAATATATATAATATAATAATACAATACAATATAATACAATATGATCTAATATAATACAATATAATATACATTTCTCATCATTGTCCTGTACAACTACATACTATAAACATATATATATTAGGGCTGGGAATATTAACGCGTTAATCGCGATTAGATTAACATAAGTTATGATCGCGAACAACTTTTTTAATCGCGATCAGAGTTTGCCAGCATTTTCCGCAATTCTACCATCCATATGCAGCTCATTTGGTTGTATTAATTAAAGTGATACTCCGGGATTTTTGACATAGGGTCCAATTTTCTAGTTAGCCAGCGTGTAGGATATGTGTAGAGAAAGTTATTTTGCGATTTAATGCAGTCTTTGTAAAATCTGAGTTGGCTGTTGCTAAGCTAGCGAAAGTGAACGTCCTGCAGCTAGCCAGCCACTAAAATAGACATACCCAGTACAAAACAAACACCCAAACAAATCAGTTATTATGCCAGGGTATCGATGTACATATCTGTGTTGATAGAATGATTAAGGAAGTAAACCAAGCATGTATTCCTTTGATCATCATCAGCAATTCGTACTTCCTCATTGAAAGCTTGACAGCCGCGGATTGATATCACCCGCATGTCCCAATCCGACCGGCTCTAATAGTTTGTTTACTAGCAACCTCGCAACTGTAAAAGTGAGCACACGGAGCCTGTTCAAAGTATGGCAATGTTTGGCGAGCCCGATTATTTTGATGAGGAGGAAGAGCAGTTGCATTTTTCCAGTGAACCATACTTGTATGAGCCGGAGTATACGGACGAAGAATTGAAAGAGATGGATTTACAAAGAGCAAGAGAACAAGAGAGCGCGTCTGCAAATGCAGCCGCCGCCGAAGCTGCAGCAGAAAGCCGGGACAGAAGAACCGGGGATTGGTGGTGTCAGTGCCGAAATTGCGAAGTTATGGAGAACGAGGATGAATGTTTTTGCTGCAGGGAGTGGGACTTAGTTATCCCACAAATGCAAGAGCTGGAGCTAGATACTTCGTTTCGAAGTCTAGATGTGTCTGGTGGCCATAGCACTTCCAATGATGTCTGCATAACAGAGCACCAGGACTTCTTGCCCCATCTCAATCGTGGCGTACTGGAGACATTCTTCTGCGTCGAAAAGATAAATTGGAAGAAACGACCTAGACCTGCTGGACCTAATGGCCAGTTATCAATGCGGTAAGTGGTGTGCCAGAAAAAAATGTTGAATGTAGGAGCGTTTGGCCAGTTGCAAAATCAGTGAGATGATTATACTCACATCTTCTAAGTTAGGCCTCCTGTTTCTGTTACTCACCAACGTGTGTAATGCATGCCTCCAGTCTCTACTCTTTGTAATAATGACAACTGCTGCTGATGAATTGACGAGGGAGAAGTAAAATTCCGCCGCTGCTTAGAAACTAGTCCCCCAATATGCGTCAATTAAGTCGTTTGAAGCAAGGTCCGTTTCGTTCAAAATCTTATTATATCAACACAGATATTTAAATCGATACCCTGGCATAATAACTGATTTGTTTGGGTGTTTGTTTTGTACTGGGTATGTCTATTTTAGTGGCTGGCTAGCTGCAGGACGTTCACTTTCGCTAGCTTAGCAACAGCCAACTCAGATTTTACAAAGACTGCATGAAATCGCAAAATAACTTTCTCTACACACATCCTACAGGCTGGCTAACTAGAAAATTGGACCCTATGTCAAAAATCCCGGAGTATCACTTTAAACTCATTGTCGGTTAAACGCGCTATTTTGAGTTTGCTAGTATTTTGTTCCTTCTACGCATCCGTAGGCAGCTCGAGCGGGCTTCAATCGAGTCGTCGGCATTGGCAAGGAAGGACACGCTGTTGTCTTCAGTTTAGACAACTTTGTGTAATGGACAAGCAGAGGTTTTCTGGACCTCTGAATGGTTTTGTTTGAATATAAAAAACATCCAGACGGACAAATCGACAAGACTAAAGTAAAATGCACCCTGTGTCAAGCAGAGTTTCAATACCACCATATTTTAAGTTATGAAGTGCTTTGTATTGTTATTTTATTTTATTTTATTTATTGGTTATTTATGGTTATACTTATCTGAACTATAGACAACTGGGTCTACATGGCACTTTTTCTGATTTTTTTGTGTTCATTTATTTACAATTTCTCAAAGTAAGCACTATTACTGGTTCATTGTTACTTTTTCCTTTCTCTGCACTTTTTTGAAATAAAAAAAATGGTGAGAAATACTTTGCATTGTGAGTTTAACTTTAGATTCGAACGGTCTTACTGCAAGATATCAATTTTAAACATGCAAAATAAATCACGATTAATCGCGATTAACTATGAAATTTCTGAAGCCCAATATATTAATATATTACTACAGAGAAATTATCATTAAACTACTTAATGCTACTCACACAATAATAATAATGCAAGACAACCCCAGTAAACCATTTTTAAATAAACAGTATCATTAATAGGCCTGAGCTGCAACAAATAAATGGCAGAATGTACCAGTAATTAGCCATAGCAGTTAGTTACTCAACCCGCTACAACCCACTTCATATACTGAACGCTAACGACGGCTGGGATTTAAGTACAAATCAAGATACATGCACTCCCCATATAAAATTAACTGACTACACTTTCTGTTGCAGATCTTGGGTGCTGCTAGTTATTTTTTCTAATTTCTTGCCACTAAATGTCTCCTCCATGTGTTTAATGTGTCTTTTGTATTTAACTGTGACTCTATAAAGTAAAGGCCAGGTCTTTTTGCGCCCTGCCACAAATTAGCCTCGTGCTGCGTCATGATTTACTGTCTCCGTTATGGTAATCACAACCAGAACTGTGCAGCCTCACCGTAGACTCCTGAGCTCGTGACGGCTGGAAACTTTGACAGACTGCCAGTCGCGCAGTCTGCTGTTGTCGCCTGTGTCACCAGAGCTTTGGGAATGCCTTGTTTCAACTCTCAACCGCAACCTTAAAATACAGCCCTCCCACTGCATTTAATATTTTTCTTTTAATGTGGCCAGAGGCATTAGTAATTATAGTAACATTCCTTATAATATACACGGGTATTTGTGTCATCATAAAACAACTAAATGGAGACTTCAACCAAATTATGAAGCTGTAAGTATTGGAAAACATTAAGGCGTGGTGGAACATTTACTAGTAAAGGAGTGGAGCAAGCACTAAACAGTACTAAGGACAAAATGCCCCTAATAATTTTAAAAACAAGACAAAATCCCAGAGCGTCTACAAGAAATACTGCCTCCTTTTGATTAAATACAAAAGGTGCAGTACTTTACTAGGATGCTAATGGCACAAAGGATTAGTCAGGGTTATAATTCTGAATTGGGAAAACAGTAATTAAATGCTCCTCCGGCAATTGATACGTAAAAAAACTGGCAACCCCTTTCTTCAATAGACTTGTTTGTTATGTGACTTTGGCTATAAAAGCACCATGTTGATTTATAGCGCTTTTTTCAGTTCAAGATGACATTGTGTCTCCATCGCGTGTCCCAGTTCTGGCCTCCTGTTGTAATTGTGATGACAGCGTGATAAGACCAAAAGCATTCCTGCATCCATCAGCGGGCCTATCTGCAGAAGAGCCTGTGTCCACTTTAGCCACCGGAGATCTCTGAACTTAACTGCACTCTCTGATGAAGGCTGCTCCAGCTGATCGATATCTGGGGACAAGGAACAAGACAATTACATGAAAAAACAACTGTATTTGAATAATAGTGCTGTTGCTGATGTACACGCATTATGGTAAACAGGACTAGTGTGGTTGTTTATCTGTGCACGCAGATTCTAGCAACCACTGGAAAGTCATAAATGATAAACTCCAAAATTCAGTCCGAAATTTGCTTAAAATTTACTTCTTAAAACTTAATTTGAAAAAATCTCTGTGTATGCTTTTTGGAACTTGGCATTTACTCCAGTCTTCTGATCTCAACATATTTTTTTTTAATGGCGCCCCAGTGACCAATGGAACCTCTGTCAAATATTTGAGTGTGGCTGGATCCAGAATTAACCTTCAAACCCCACACTGATTAAATAATAAAACGAGCATATTCTTGTTTAATGCCAAACTGCTTCACACAAGAAATCAGAAAGAGGATAATCTCCCATCTTATCCTGCCTATCATTGATTATACTGACATAGTTTATCAGAACACCTATAAAATCTTAAACCTGTAAAAGTATTATTCAATACATTATGTAGATTCATCTTATAGAACTCATCATTATCATCATTATATGATCAGCTTGACAGGTTTCTGTTTATTCTTAAATGTATTTATTTTGACTTTCCATCATATATCGTACGTATGTATGTATGTATGTATGTATGTATGTATGTATGTGTATGTATGTATGTATGTGTATGTATGTATGTAGGCCTATGTATATATGTATGTATGTATGTATGTGTATGTGTATATGTATGTATGTATGTATGTGTATGTATGTATGTATGTATGTATGTATGTATGTATGTATGTATGCATGTATGTATGTATGTATGTATGTGTATATGTATGTATGTATGTATGTATGTATGTATGTATGTATGTATGTATGTATGTATGTATGTGTATATGTATGTATGTATGTATGTATGTATGTATGTATGTATGTATGTGTATGTGTATATGTATGTATATATGTATGTATGTATGTATGTATGTATGTATGTATGTATGTATGTATGTATGTATGTATGTATGTGTATGCGTGAAAAGTCCCTCAGTCGTCCAGGTAGAATCCATGATAACAGGAGAAGTTCAATTTGTCAACTGGACAAAGTTTGTTTGGTTGAAAACGTTTCGCCGCTCATCCGAGAGGCTTCGTCAGCTCTAATAAGAATACTGGTAAGACACTTGCTTATATCTTGCTGTAGGGAGGAGCTACCTAGCTAACTACTTTCCGGAACTATCTCATTGGTTTCCGTCTTTTGTTTCTCTGGCGTCTAGCTAACGATCTCTATTCATCCCTGGGTGTTATTCGGACATTACAACACAGGGCCCAAGTGGTTCCCACAAGCACAGAGGGTAAGGAAAAAGAAGAACAACATGTGCAGGAAGCCCTCTCTGTTTGTGGTTATCCCAAATGGGCTGTTAACAAAACCAAGAGAGACAAGGGCAAGAAACAAGATAATAGAGAATCCGAACCCAGGAGGAAAGGGTAGCGATTCCGTACCTGGCCGGCGTGTCGGAAAAACTACAGAGGATTTTCAGACAATATGAAATCCCAGTTTATTTCAAACCCACAAACACTTTAAGACAAAAACTCGTCCACCCAAAGGACAAAACACCGAGCCACAAACAAAGCAATGTGGTCTACTCCATTCAGTGTAGTGAAGACTGCAGTGAGCGCTACATTGGAGAAACAAAACAGCCACTTCACAAGAGGATGTACCAGCACAGACGGGCGTGCCAGAGTGGACCGTCTTCTGCCGTATATCTTCACCTAGAAGCCATGGGTCATTCATTTGAGGACAGTGAGGTTCAGATCTTAGCCAGGGAAAAGAATTGGTTTGAGAGGGGAGTTAAAGAGGCTATTTTTGTCAAAAAAGAGAATCCTTCTCTGAACAGAAATGGTGGAGTCAGACATAATTTGCATCCCATCTACAATTCCATTCTTAAGCGTAGATCAAGCAAACAGGGAAACAATAGGGCTAGCCAGGTCAGGGCCAGAGGTGTGAAAAACAGGCGTGTAGGGATGAATAGAGATCGTTAGCTAGACGCCAGAGAAACAAAAGACGGAAACCAATGAGATAGTTCCGGAAAGTAGTTAGCTAGGTAGCTCCTCCCTACAGCAAGATATAAGCAAGTGTCTTACCAGTATTCTTATTAGAGCTGACGAAGCCTCTCGGATGAGCGGCGAAACGTTTTCAACCAAACAAACTTTGTCCAGTTGACAAATTGAACTTCTCCTGTTATTATGTATGTGTATGTATGTAGGCCTATGTATATATGTATGTATGTATGTATGTGTATGCATGTACAGTGGTACCTCACCTTACGAGATTAATTCGTTCCAGAAGTGGTTTCGTAACGTGAATTTTTCGTAAGTTGAGTAGCTATTTCAATGGAAAAGGCCTGATCCGTTCCAAGGTTTGTTTTTTTATAGTGTAACTTTTTTTTTTATAGTGTAACTTTGCGTTCTGCGTCCTGATTGGACCAGGTCTAAACCTGGACTGGACCTTGACTAAACCAGGACTGGACCAGGTCTAGACCTGGACTAAACTGGGACTAGACCAGGATTAAATCACCCCGTGTGGCTCTTTGCTGGTTTCGTGCGGCTCTTGCGTTCGTTTGTGCATGTTCGATTTGTGGCTCGGGCTGCGTGTTCGCTGCGGTTCTATCTCGTGCTCGTGGTGCTCCTGTCTCCGCGCTCCTTGCATGTTCGGCTCTAGAGCTAAGAGGCCGAGAAAGGTGCTCTTTGAGCGGGCACGACCGCGGGATTTTCCCCGGGGCTGGCTCTGGTTCTATGCGATTCCAGAACCGGGGGGCTGACCCTGTGAGCTAAGAGGCCGAGAAAGGTGCTCTTTGAGCGGGGATAACAGCGGGGCGTGCATCGGAGCGCGCACTATTCGAATTTTTGAGATTTCGCGTTTCGTAACTTGAATTTTCTTTCGTATCTAGAGACCAAAATTTAACGTGAAGGCGTTTCGTAACTTGGATTTTTCGTATGTAGGGTCTTTCGTAAGGTGAGGTACCACTGTATTATCATGTTTTATGTGTTCTTGTGATGTGTTTGTAAACTGTATGTTATATGTTCTTTGTCTCCCTTGAAAACGAGTTGCTGCATCTCAAGGAGCTTTCCATAAATAAATTCAAATTCAAATAAAGAAAGAAAGAAATGGAAGCATAGAATTCAGAAAAAAAGAGTAGCTTACCTTCACAAGTTTCCAAATCTCTTAAGAGAAAATCTGCTGTATTTATCCAGCATTGTTTTTAGTTTTTCAATAGGGAGAAAATATCTGGCTTTTGATGCGAATCTCAGTTTCATATTTCCAGTTAGGAATTTTTAGAGAACACTTTAAATAAGAAAGTATTTCCTAACTTTCTACACAACAGTATTACTTAAATCACAGAAATAGCTCATGTCCTAACCAGAGACAGAGTGTGACGTCACCCATAGCGTTCGAGTCCAGTCAAATGAAGCTCACAGGGCCAGCAGTTATAGGAGCAAATTTGGAGCAGAATTCCAAATTAGGAATATAAATGTATTTATGTACAAAATAGTGGAATAAAAACATCAAAATCATATAGAGCGGGTTAATATGAGTATAGTTTTTGATTTTTTCAATGTAAAGTCAATGAAATGTAAAGTCAGTGAAGCCAGACGTGCCCCAGTGAACACAGCGGAAAGCGAGTTAGCTATGTCCATTATGGTCCAAACACATTATTGACTAAGAACAACAACTTGTAATGTTTTTCCCAAGCATGTTACACTTCCTGGTATTTCTCTCGAATTGTAAGCAGTCCCTCCCCTACATCGGGATGTCACTGGTCACATGTGGCAGAGGTGCACCACAACCCTATGATTAGACTGATTTATGAAGAGGTCAGAAAGGACTTTGCATTGAGCTCAGTATATCCATATTGCGCTATTTTCTGACCTATTTTATAATGTTGTTTCCTCATTAAAAACATACCTGGTGTTGTGTTTCAAGGAGAATTAATGTTTTTTTTTACAATCTAAGCCTTATTTCGGTAATAAAACAAGTTGTTTTACTCACCCATAGCACTTTGGTGTCATTTGGACCATTTCCGGAGATGTTTTAGATTAGCGATATCTGTTAACGTGAGTAGTCGGGGCACGACCTTGCAGTCACCAAAATAACAAACTTTAGCACTTTTCAAATCATAGAAGCTCAATGTCTTAGTCTACACTTTCGTTTGAGTCAAAAGTGGCCTCTAATCTGAAATTTAGCCATAGTTTCGAGTAGATGAGGACGCCAATGCGCATGCGCTCAGTCACAGCTGATTTCGCTCTCAGCTCTCGGGACCCAAACGTGAAAGGCAAAGCTGTAAGACGTTTGGACCATCGTGTGTGCAGTACCCTCTTCAGTCAGGACGACGCATGCGCACTGTCCTCCTCATCTACTCCTACTCCTCATTGAGATTCTATGATTTGAAAAGTGCTAAAGTTTGTGTTATTTTGGTGACTGCAACGTTGTTAACGGATATCGCTAATCTAAAACATCTCCGGAAATGCTCCAAATGACACCAAAGTGCTATGGGTGAGTAAAACAACTTATTACCGAAATAAGGATTGTAAGAAACGTTAATTCTCCTTTCATTCACACATTTTTAACACACAAACCCTGCATATTTAGACAGTGTTCTTCTTTTAAATGGAAAAAAAAAATCATGTGGTAATGCAGGAAGAGCTCCACTATGTTTTTATGACATGACATGAAAACTACCGCTTCATGACATCACAAGGTGGAACAGAGCACTTTGAGCTTTGGGGATGTAAACAGCCTAGTAATTCAAAATACTCAAACATTTGTGAACACAACTCCACGTATGTTTTTGATGAGGAAACAACATTATAACATGGCTAAAAGCAAACAATAATCAATTTTCATAATATAGGACCTTTAAAGGAAAAGTAATGTTTTTTACAATCTGAGCCTTCTTTCGGCAATAAAACAAGTATTTTTACTCACCCATAGCAGTTTGGTGTCATTTTGCCATAGTTTCGAGTAGATGAGGAGGCCAGTGCGCATGTGCGGACTGTGCTCTCAGATCCCGGGACCCAAACATGAAACGCAAAGCTGTAAACTATGGATAAATCTCGGATCACAGGCCACTTTTGCTTCAAACGCAATCGTAGACTAAGATATCGGGCTTCTATGATTTGAAAAGTGCTAAAGTTTGTGCTATTTGGAGCCCACCCGGGGCATATTACATGCTTGGGGAATATATTATATGCCCCGAGCTATGGCTAGAAGTTGCGCTAGGCTAACCACAAATCTAAAACATCTCTGGAAGTGCTCCATATGACACCAAAGTGCTATGGGTGAGTAAAACAACTTGTTTTATTACCGAAAGAAGGCTCAGATTGTAAAAAAAACGTTACTTTTCCTTTAATGGAGCTATGAGGATGACAAGTTACATGACCTCAGACTATAGAATCTGCTACCATATTTACCACACACACCACAAAGACAACATAGAAATACATAGTTTATTCATTCATATTGACATTTTAAGAGAATTGATCTGAGAGAGTGCCCATCTGATCTATCCAAGCTAGACAGACATAAACTACAGCAAGGACATTGGCACTCGGCTTGACTACTGTACCATAAATCACTATTGGGACCACCCTGCTTCCAAACCACATAAGGGTTGGCCCTAAACTGGATTTCTTTTGTGCCCATAGCCCTGTAAATGATTAAAAGCAGAGGGCACGAATTGCTTTTCACATGTCACCAGCCTCTAATTCAGCCTAAAATAACACGTGTTGTTATTTCGCTGCATCACTTTCTTGGTCCGCTTTGCTTCTGCTCAGTGACAAACACTAAAAGCTGTCCTTTAGTTTTGAAGCCTTACATTTAGTCCTTTGTGTGGTCACATTTGGGGATGTGCTGTTTGGTTGTGTGTCAGTGTACATCATTACCAGATCATATCGAATCATGGCTTTCAACACCTTGGCTATTTCTGCCCACTCAACATGAAAAGGTACAAATTCTAGTTGTGTGAGGCTAAATTTTGCTGACCTGCTCCCTGGGAACGAGGGACCTGCAGGTTGCATAACTCTCCCTCTCAAAAGGTCTCACTCTATTCCTTTTTGTCCTCTTTTCAGTAAACACCTCTACTTTGACATGAGTGGCAATTTTCATCTTGCTGATTGAAGAGTAAAGCTGCCGCTGGTCCGCCACACAGGCTCCTGCCCTGCCCTGCCTTGCTCCTTCTCTCACTTTGTACTATCAGTCATTTAAAAGAACCTCCCCCGTAATCTTAATCCTTCAAATCTAAAGGCCCCTAAAGGACCAGTCACAAGTCCTCATGTCTCCACGTGCTTCCTCTTTAAAATAAGCATCAATAACGGCTGTTTTGACACTGGGATGCACTATTACTAGAACTATTGGAGCTAAATGTTTGGACACATGCATACTAAGCCTACAAAACTGTGTTTCCAGATAAAAAATTGTGCTCTTCAGTCATTAACTGATTGCATCAAAGACTTAAAGGAAAATTAACGTTTTTCTTACAATCTGAGCCTTCTTTCGGCAATAAAACAAGTAGTTTTACTCACCCATAGCAGTTTGGTGTCAATTGGAGCAGTATCGCAGAACTTATGTTGAGCCATTCTGTTCTACTAATGATCCCGTATCCGTTAGCGTGAGTGCTCGGGGCATTACTTTGCGGTGTCCAAGTAACACAAACTTTAGCACTTTTCAAATCACAGAAGATCGCTGTGTCAGGGTAGACTTTTAGTAGATTCCAAAACGGCCTGAAACCCGATATGCAGCTATAGTTTCATTTGATGACGTCATCAGAGAGGACAGTGCGCCTGCGTGAACTCAGCTGTTTTGTAAACACCGCTAGTCCGAAAGAAGCTAACACCGCTCTGAACTTTACTTTTCTGTTGCGATATCGGGTTTCAGGCCGTTTTGGAATCTACTAAAAGTCTACGCTGACACAGCGATCTTCTGTGATTTGAAAAGTGCTAAAGTTTGTGTTATTTGGACACCGCAAAGTAATGCCCCGAGCACTCATGCTAACGGATACGGGATCATTAGTAGAACAGAACGGCTCAACATAAGTTCTGCGATACTGCTCCAATTGACACCAAACTGCTATGGGTGAGTAAAACTACTTGTTTTATTGCCGAAAGAAGGTTCAGATTGTAAAAAAAAACGTTACTTTTCCGTTAAAGTTGTGGTTAGGACAACATTTTCTTCATTTGAATCAAAACAAAACAGAATGCATTTTATTTGGTGATTCTGCATCTTCCGATTTTGATTGGTTGTCATCAAAGTTAAAGTTGACCGTCAGGAACCTTGGGGTCACTTTTGACAACAATTTCAAATTTGAGTGTTGCGAGAGCCAGTTTTTATCAGTTACGCCTTTTATCTAAAGTCAAGCCTTTTTTAAAACGCACTGACCTTGAAAGGACCATTCATGCTTTTAGAAGTCGGTTCTGGAATAGTCGGTCAGTTCTAGAATAGATTATTGCAACGCACTTTATGTCGGTGTCTCCCAAACTGCCCTCAGTCGTCTTCAGCTTGTGCAGAATGGAGCAGCTCATTTTTTAACCAACACACCTCGACGTCAGCACATCACCCCAGTCCTTTTTACACTTCATTGGCTTCCAGTTTCTTTTAGAATTGATTTTAAAATTTTACTTTTAGTTTTTAAAGCTCTTAATGGTTTAGCACCTTGTTATTTGACCGAGCTTTTACTTGTCCGAAAGTCAAATCGCACTTTAAGGTCAAATAACCAACTTCTTTTGGAAGTCCCCCGAGCCAGACTCAAACACTGGGGTGATGGAGCTTTCTCTGTGGTTGGTCCCAGACTGTGGAACAATCTGCCCTTTGAGCTTCGCAACATCACTGATTTTAACCTTTTTAAATCTCCTCTCAAAACACATTTATTCAAAATGGCTTTTAACACTTAGTAGTTTGTGGCACGTAATTTTTTCTGTGTTTTACTATTTATTGTTTTACATAGTTTTATTCTATATAATGTTCTGTCTTTTGTATTGTTGTATTTTCTGTTTTTAATTGGAAAGCACTTTGGTCACCATTGGTGTTGTAAAGGGCTATATAAATAAAGATTGATTGATTGATTGAAAACTAAATTCAGCAAATTTAGTAAGTGGTCCGATTTGGGGACCATCATTAATCTCGGTGCTTAATAATGGACTGCGACAAGAGAGCATGAGCATTTGACAGATTTATGCTTTTCTTATTTGAAATCCCGTTGACTTACTGATAGATAATAAAGTGCAAACTGCTGCCGTAGGATTTTCATCTTTATTATTTTCATTTCTTGTCTACGTTTTTCTTTTCTTTGAGATGTCACTGCTGTCAAAAGACACGCTCACGGTTTAAATTTCTTGTATTTTCTTCCAAAAATGGGCACTTTAACGTGTAAATGGCTCACACCAGATGCTCCACACATCATAAGCCTCTGAGGACACAAACAGAATCCTAACCACTTAATTCGTCCAGTTTTAATGTTCTCCTTTAATAGTGCTGCTTAATTCTGATGACTGTGCGTGTTTGTCTTGGGATGAGGAGAGGCAGGCAGCGGGCCCAGACCACAGCAGTCCCACTGGCCAGTAGCGATGGCTAACAGCTCATCAGTATTTGGGACAGAGCACTTCTCATCAAAGACTAAATCAACTGCACTGTCCCCCCACAGATTAGAGCAGTGAGTGTCCCAAGCCTCCCGGGACTGACTGGAGATAATCTTCACCTCCACAAAGCCTGAGCTAATATGAAGAGAAAACACAACCCCACCGCAGCTTGTGTCTAGACGGGACCTTAATCTGTCCTGATGACTTCTTCTAAAGGACTCAGCAGTGGAGGCTTTTGACATCACTAGTCTAGTTAAAGACAACTAGAGATTAAAAACACAATGTAAGCTTACCTCGTTTGGACGGCAGGTGGATACGTATGTAAAAGACATCAACAGACAGCTAATGAGGCCAGACATAACAAAAAAGGTTTAATTTTGCATTTAAATGGAGGGTTTAACAGTGTCACACCCGTCTTGTGTGAAGAGTATTTGTCCATGTGTCTACTGTAATAAAAATGTGCAACAAATGTTACAGGAGTGCAGCTGAAAGAGAGGTCTATCAATCAAATTAGCAAATACAAAAAAAGGTATGGAGATTAAAAACACAGGAGTGAGGGCTTCAGGTGCAGCTTCTTAGTGCTCCTCAAAGACAAGGCTCAAAAGCTCAAAAAAAAAAAAAAAAAAAGGCGAGACAAGCCCACTCGCAGTTTTTAAGCAATAAAACACGTGTAATTGAATAAATGCAATACTGCCTTGCCACACTTCATTCCGAGCAAAGCAAAAGTAGATGGCGGACTCCCCATCAAAAAAAAGTACACAGTGCACCTATAGTTGTAAATAATGCATTGTAAAGTAATGCACTGAGTTCACTTAAACCAGGTACAAATGATGTCTTCCTTTAAATAAAACTCCAAAAACATTAGCCTGTGCTGCAGTTGATGCTCATGCATGATGAAAGCTTCCCATAATCCCAGTGAAATGACAGTGGACAAAAGCTGGATAAGAGCAGGAGGAAATTGCAGTACAAACAGGTTGATGAGCTAACGGCCGGGCTCAGTGTATATGGTGCGCTATGTGTTTGCACAGCTCCACGGGCAGATTGGAAAGCTCTCATCAAAGCTCATTCTACTGTTTGTGTGTTGCACTGGGCCACCGCGCAGGACTGGTTATCAACAGTGCACAGGGGACAGGTGATTCAGGAGAAGATGGATTCCCATGGGATTGGTGACTTTGCTTGTTTCCTCTCCTAAATCCTGGAGCTGTGATCAGAACAACTAACCAATGTGGATTTTTGACAGGGACAGTCTGTCTCACAACAAACAGCTCTGTTCACATGAACTGAGCAATGCTCAAGGTTTTTGATGATAATCTTTTCTTCCTCTCAGAAAGCATCAAATTGCATTGGCTGACAAGCCCACACAGAATGGTATGCACTTATGAATGGTGTGTTTACGCGGATCAGTTTTATGTAACTTTGCTCTTATATTGCCTTTAATTTGCCCAATAACACAAGTCCCTGCTATTTACTTACCACAGTTATTCAGGCTTCAGTTGCAGATGAACCCGAAAAAGACAAGTTAGAATGGACTCTTAAAAACAACAATTATCCGTACAAGAAATGAGATTGTATGTTTGGGATTAAGGATTTGGCTCCGGTGAAGGGCAGACAGCACAACCTCTGATTAAAGTATTTTTATTTCTACTGAAGCATACAGATGGTGGTCCAGTGGCTCTTCATCGTTGGAGCAGTTGTAATAGATGGATAGTGTCTCCACTCAGGTCCTATTGTCCCTTAACATACAGCCTTGGCTGAGTGGCGCCACAGCCACACGAGCAGGTAATAATAAAGCTGTGGAGGGTGGCCCATAGATGTGTGAGCTGATGTGTTGCACAGAGGGCCCCTACGAAAAGACCCCAGGCGCCTTTCCCCGTGCCTGTCTCCACAGCACTAAGAGACCATTAGGCTGGAGTTTTAGGGCAAGACATTTGGGCTGCTGTCATCTTGTGTCAGTCCACCACAGGGACCGCGCCGTGGTTAAACAGGCTCGTAAATAAACACCACACACACGCACGCACGCGCAAACACACACACACATGCGCGCACACACACACACAGCTGCTGGTGATGGGGAGCCGACCGCAACTTTGGACCAGGACTCTTCTAACGCCCCCATTTCTCTGCCCCCAAAGTGTGACGCTCCAGACTCTAGAGCAGCATAACTCATGCACAGTCTGCGCCTGTCACTGTCACTGCAGACACATGGTTCAGGCTCCATCATGGAAAAACTCCGGGGTCCCACAGCCCCTCCCTCTCCGAATCCTCGCCCTCTGTCTCTCCTCTGTCTGTCTTCTTCTGAGCTGGAGACCACACAGATGTTCTAAC
Organism: Paratrypauchen microcephalus; assembly: GCA_036785185.1. Lineage (NCBI taxonomy): Eukaryota > Metazoa > Chordata > Actinopteri > Gobiiformes > Gobiidae > Paratrypauchen > Paratrypauchen microcephalus. Next base: position 3,291,393 of record JAVJIX010000080.1, on the reverse strand, counting down.
CACATCCAAGCGTCTGGCTGTGATGAGCACATTTGCACTGAGAGAAAGCTAACAATCTGCCAACAGCGAGAGCGCGTCTGCCTGTGGCCTAGTGCTAATCTTTGCCTAAGACACAGGAGAGCAACAAAACTAAAGCCTCTTACATAATTTTCTGAGAGACACAAATTACTGCAAATTATCACATTGTGTAGAAGATGACAACTGGTTTATGAAAGAACAACTACTGTATACAAGTCTAAGTCAAGTTGGCGGCACGGTAGCTGAGTGGTTAGCGCTCTTGCTTCACAGCAAGAAGGTTCCGGGTTCGATCCCCGGGTCGCCCAGACCTTTCCGTGTGTGTTCTGTGTGGAGTTTGCATGCATGGTCTGGGTTCGATCCCCGGGTCGCCCGAGCCTTTCTGTGTGGAGTTTGCATGTTCTCCCCGTGTCTGGGTGGGTTTCCTCCGGGCACTCCGGTTTCCCCCACCAACCCAAAAAACATGCACCATAGGTACTCCAGCTTAGGTCCTGATCAAGCCGAAGCAAGAAGATCATGGAGATGGTCCCCGGGCGCAGTAATGTGTGCTGCCCACTGCTCCTAATATATGTATATATATATATATATAGGATGGGTTAAAATGCAGAGAAGAATTTCTCCAGTGTGAGATCAATAAAGTTCACTTCTTCTTCTTCTTCTTCTTAAACACTGCCAAGATTTGCAGCTCAACAAAACCAATGCCAATCCAATATCATCTCAATTGAAAGCTTTACTTTTTTTTTTTTAGGATCATCTATCTTAAGTACAATTATTTTCTTTCTATGGGCAGTTAGAATAAAAATAGGCAAGAAACATCAGTGACGAGTCCTCCCATGATCGTTTTAAGCCATTTTAAACAAATTAAACTAGGGAGAAAAACAACTGCAGCCAATTAGATGACTTTATACTGATGGGTAACCATAAATATTGTGGAGTATTTTGATTAAAGGTGCACTGCGCAGGGTCCACTACCTGCTTGGAGATGCTATTGTGATCTTTGGAATGTACCTTAGTATAACATTAAACATATTAATCTAGCATTTATTCATTACGGGTGTTTTTATTGCTCAAAAATACAACAATTCCTTCTGTGAATAGGGACGACTCTCCACAGATCTAACTTGTAATGTAGCGTAGTGTAGTGCTGTAACCTGCTTGTCTCCCTTGTGATAGATATGTTTAATCTGTACTGCGGAATATTCTAGACAAAGCAATAATATAGACAAATTAGACAAACTTCATTGATCCACAAGGGAAATCGTTTGTTGTTTATTTCTATGGAGACAAGCGGGTGACGAAAACCTCCAGTAGAAATGTTATTAAAGTGCACCTTTAACCTCAAGTTCAACATAAAAAATAAAAAACAAACCACTTGGAGAAAGGCTTTAGCAAACCAGACAACCAAACCAAACACCAGACTGGCTCGAGAAGAGCTATCTCGCCATGGACCACGAATACATTACAATCACCAGACAGCTCATGTTTTCATCCAGTGATCCAGACCAATAAACAACTCGAAATACGAAATAGTGAATGCCACGTCCTCTAGGAGTAATCAGCCATCTTCACCAACCTCACAGACATCAATGCAAGTATGTCTCAGCCCCTGTCATTTAAAGCAGCTACTGTTTTAATGCACCAAAAACTAGTCCAAGCCCACAATTACTGCTCATGTGAATGCTGCTGTGTGTGTGTGTGTGTGTGTGTGTGTGTGTGTGTGTGTGTGTGTGTGTGTGTGTGTGTGTTCGGGGGGTGTGGGAAAGTGCGGTTGGGAGTATGCGCACACAAATAGCGGTTTTGCAGTGTGAGCAGACAGTGAAATTCTCATTTTAAGACAACAACAGCGCGTACCTCAGGGCTCGCCAATAGGGCCGACCGCACAATGTTTAAATCATTTTGGCTTAATTGCTTTTTAACAAGGCTCCCTACTGCGTTGACATTATACATTAACACTGTGGGTGCTGAAAGCTCGCAAGTCTGACAAGTCTGGCCACGTAAAAGTGCGTCTGACTCAGAATAACCCAAGGGAGAGACTTTCTCTTCTGTTTATGACTGTCAGACATCAGTAATAATATTAGCAATCGAAGATGAAGAAGTGATAAACAGGGGTACGGGTAAAGTTTAGAGAAGTTTTGGTGAAATCAAAACTGGCGGCTCCAGCGGTGGATATAGGATGAGATCTGATGTGACCTCGTGGGGTATAATACATAGGACTAGTCATAAAGGCCTTCATTAGGAGTGCCAGACAGTGTGGAGCATGTATTTTACTACACACCCAACATTTCGGACAGAATATAACCTCTGGGCGGGATGTCGACGGAGTGTGTGTGCGTCTGACCTATCTGTCATTTAAGGCCTACTTTAGGGTTTGGAGTACATATCCAAAATAACAATGTGCAGCGCAGAAATTATAAAGTACTCGACATGTACAATATATAGTTATGGAAACCTAAAAGCATCTAAGAAGACTTCTCAAATGTCATTAAGTCAGATAGCACACGCTCTGCACACAAAGACCTGGGCTGTAGAAATATCAAAACACAAAGATGCAGAGACATCCTAATATCCCTGATTTATTTTGAAAACAGGTCCCCAGATAGCTCGGGCTGCGGTCCACAGCCATCTATTTTAGAGAGGCACGCGCTCAAATAGCTACAGGAAATGAGGAGATGATGATGGACTTGAATCTCCTCTCTGTCTGAAGACCGGGCTACTAAAAAGTGACTGATCTGTGGTATAGAGCATGCCAGCCCGAGGAAAGAAACAAAACTGTAAAAGGCTGAAATGATTGACAGGCTCTGATTGGCCGACACAACAACCTGAAATCCTAAAATTAAACTTGATGTCTTTATTAAATAACAAAAAGCAAAGATATGCAGCTTTATCACTGTGTGAAGAGAAGTTAAATCAAGGTTTTCTAACACTGACAACTTTAGTGCTTTTTTATTGACAGGTAATATCTATGATTCTAAAATATTCCATGCACAGCAGAAGTCAAAAGATCTCTATTCAAAGGTATTTCAAGGCTGAAGTCAAGCTGCATGTCAAAACTGAGCCGTGAGTTTCAAGCGCCATCTAGTGGTTACTTAAAAACTGTGTGCACTTATACACTCTTCCATATCTTTTCCACACTTATTGTTTATTTAAAACCACTTAGCTGGTCAGGTTTTCATTATAAAAACTGCTCCTATTTACATATCACAGTTAACAGTTGAATAATTAGTTAATGAATTCATTTACATTTAATTTAAGATAAGAAAAGATAAAATAATCCTTTATTTGTCCCACAATGGGGAAATTGCAGTGTCACAACGCAAGTTTCAGTAACAGTAGGAAAATATGAGCATGCATCAAAATTAAGATAAATAATAATAATAATAAGTAGGTACAATCAACTAAAAAACACAACACTGTAAGGTTAAAAGGCACAGGAATGTTGCAATTTAAATTGAATTTATTTCTATTCTCATGCGCTTCTTGAGCTGAGTGTTGTAAATTGCAACACTGTCATCCCCTTAGGCTATCTTTATCTTATCTTTAATAATTTCACCACTATCACTATCACTATTTATTTGATTTAGTTTTAGCTTTTAGTTTCTTGAAGTATGATTTAATAATTTCCCTTGTGGATCAATTAAGTTTTTCTAAATCTAAGTCTAAGTATGCCATAGTGCTTGTTTTTTTATACAGTTTGGGAAAGTTTTGTGTGTAAATAAAAATGTTTCCATGCTTTGGTGAATATTCTCTCTCAGGTGTCTGGTTCGGCTAAAGCGTGCTTTTCTAAACTTACCCTTTGCTCGGCTTCATCTGCTGTTATTTCATTGATCAGCCCTCCAGCCCCATCATACTCCAGAGGAAATCTAATTAGCAGGCTCTCAACATGCTGCAACTTTGAAAGAGTCAGGTTCCACAGAAGTCTAACAGGTGGTGGGGCCCGGGGCTAAACTGACAATATGAGAGCCATATTGATCAGGGTTGTGCAGAATGAGCAAAGAGTAGACCTGGGATGTTTATGAAGTGCACTTAAGTGTGGTTTATCGCATTATGCTCCCACTGAGAGGCTGCAACTCATTTAGCATTGATCAGCAGCTGCTCGGGCTTACATCACATACATAACATAATGCTGTCAGCAGTGTTAACAAACTCTTCACAATCTACACACTTCAGGACAAAAATACAACACTTATGTACCTGTAGAAAACAGTGCGGTGTAGAGTGGGTGGAAGTAGAAGCTTTTGGTGGAGAGAAGATCGGTGCCAGAGAAGAAGTCAAGGGGCAAAGTTCTGCAAGGTCTTTGTTGCTCATTGTTAAACCGTGAAGAAAGAAAGTGAGAAAGACGAGAAAGCAAGTAGGTGTTGTTGCCATCTTTTTGTAAATTGAAATTATGCAATGTTTTATGCCAACAACTCTTAATTCCAAATCAATGGTTGTTTTTGGTCCTGTTTTTATATTATTATTATTATTATTATTATTATTATTATTATTATTATTATTATTATTATTATTATAGTAGTAGTAGTAGTACTTTAGTTTGGACTCAGTTGTGATAAAAAGTGACCCAAACTTCACTTAAGTCAGTGCTTCTCAATTATTTTCTGTGACACCCCCCCCCCCCCCTTCCAGGAAGAAGAAAAAATTTCAAGCCCCCCTTCCTGCGCGGGACTATTAATAGTATTATTTGTCTAGAAAATTGTTATTAGTACACCTCTGCATAACTTTGTATCCTTTTATTAAGATTAAAAACAAAAAAAGAAAAAAAAAACTTACAACAAAGTCTGCACTGTCTTTTTGTACTGAGAACTCAAATATGAATGTGTTTTTAATGCAGATTTGCGCACATTTGTTTACGTTTTACAGAAACGAAACTTAAAACCACATGGCCCATTTGCATAAACTAAACGCTCTGAAAAAAAAAAAAAGCTAATGCGTCAGCTTCTATTGGACTAAAGGACACGACTCAGTGGAATATACGTGTTTTTTCTGTGACAGGATGTTCTGCTGATGGTGAGTCTGTTCTGTATATCACGTATTTAAGGTTGCCGACCCCTGCCCCAGAGCAACAATGAGAGCGCCACTGCCAACTACTGTTGTTGATGTGCAATTACACTTAGTTCTAGTACAGTACAGCAAAAAAGCATGTTTCCAAGCACTGACTTAAGTCAACTCACTTTAAAAAAATATTCATTTCAAACATGTAACTACTTTTTCTCCAAAACTCCCTGTCTCAGTTGGCACATTAAAACATTGGTGGTTTTTAATGATAAATATATTTTCACAGAACTTTTTATATCGGATGCCCTTTCTGACACATTACGGTGACTGGAGTGGGAGCATATCGAGTGCAAATAAATGTGCAAATCAACACGGAGAGCTTGACTTGGTCATTTTGGGTGGGAACTATTTTCCAGTGCGGAAGAATACAGTCGAATCACGCAGCAACCCAAGGACTGCAGATCATATAAATCTGGTGTACAGCATCAGTTTTTTTTTAGATCAATGTAATCTCTACACTGTATCCACATTTAAATAAATAAAATGAAATTAAACTTGCTGGTTGGAAAGTTCACGCTTACCAACAGCGCCACCTATTGTCACCTAATAAAATAACAAAGAGCAAGGACATTTACATAAAACTACTGATAATACACTATAGTTGTTATTGTGAACAGACATGGGCAGCCTTTTTGACTATTTTGACAAGATTAGACATAAGTTGATGTGTATGTGTGTGTTTGGAGTATGGAGTGAGGGGTGGGGTGTGGGAGGGTTTTGTTTTGTCTTTTTTTTGTCTTGCATTTTGTCTCTCAAATTATATATAAAAAGAAAACTTTATGGTAGCTTTATTTTTAGATTAAACTTCTGCATTTATTTTAACTCTATGGAAAAAGCACCACAGACAGTAAATGTTTGGAGTTGGTCTGTCAGCAAAGTGGAGCCCTCCAGCTCAGGGCAGCGGTGAGCAATGGTGACAGATAGGTATTATGAGGAGTTTCCTGCTGCCTCCGCTAGGGATTTGTGATAATCTGAAGAATGAGTCATGGCCAGATTAACATACTGGCTCCTCTAGGCCAGGATATCCTATACTGTGCGATGCTAATAGGTGAGCCAGGAGAGAGAAAGTACCTGGGAAACACTCTCCTCACTGTGGCAGAGCTTTTAATGGATTAATGAATGCTCCTGCGTCAACATCAGTGACGTGCAGTCAGGGAGGCAGGCGAGCCCGTGTCTCATCTGTCATCACAGAGAAAATGAAAAGATAAATGGTTATATTTATCCAATGATTTGTACTATAACGTTATTTTCTATTTAACTTTGCCATTTTACAGGTTTTTTTAAAATTCAAAATCACTGAATTTTCACGTTTACCGTTGAAATACTGAGAAGAGGCGTGCGGAGAGGCACCAGCCGTTCGTGCCTCACATGGAAAGGCGCCGGGTGAGGCTCGTAGTTACCTGGCCTCATGGCAGAGGCACTCGTGAGCACAGGGGGGTTCTTCTTGCAACTCCTGGGGCAGCGGATTAGAATAAGTGGCAGCAAGCTACAATTTAGAGTAGGCAAGTTAAGTTTAGCAATCTGTTCACTTTTTTCTTCTTGTCTGGCCCAACTTTTCAAATGGAAGAAGATTTCATATTAAAGCTCAAGCAGTTTTCTAAACTGGACTTTCGGTCAGAGCAGAAGTTTATAATTAAAGGAAGACCAAAGGGTTTGCTCCAGACTATAGGACGAAAGACTTGCTCTTTTCAAACAGCGTGGTTCACACGAAATGCTGGCTTTGTGGATGTCCAATAAGAAATAGTCTTTTCTGCTCTTCCTGCCTTCTTTTCTCAACCTGCTGTGACAATGTCTGGACTCAGATGACCTGAAAAATGACCTGACAAAATTTGCAAAGAAGCCTCGTTAAACATGAGCGGTCCACTGCTCACATTCAGAGCCAGATCACGCTAAAAACTTCGCGATTTTAATTTATGACGTTACTCGGTGTGCTCTGGAAAATGCACTGAACAATAATAATTTATTTTTAGCTTCTCATCAAAAATATTACGAGCTACCAGTCACTACTAACACCTGGTTTACAGATTTGTAAATCTGATTGTGAAGACGTCAGTGCCTCACCAGCCATGACCCTCACTGCACGTCACTGGTCAACACAATATATAATCTAGCAGGGGTCTTCAACGTTTTTCAGGCCAGGGACCCCCAAACAGATGGCGAACTGGGCCAGGGACCCCCTACTATATATACGGCATAGTTGTGTTGTGTTGTGTTTTATATTAAATTGAGCTTAGTGTCATGTATAAACATTGCTACTCTGTTATGGTACATCCAATACAAGGAAATAATACACAGGTTAATACTGTATTTTACACTATAAAATTATATTATTTTAAAGTGAAATCAAAAGATTTCGCGACCCCCCTGCAGTACCTCCGCGACCCCCCCTGTTGAAGACCTCTGATCTAGAGTTTATGTATGAGCGTTGGTTAGCACTCACCCCTTATAAGTTTTCTTTGTTGGTGATGTAATGAAATATAATATGATATAGCTGAAATATATTTGTATTATTATATTTTTTTATTTTTACTTGTACATATACATTTATAAATTATACCTTATTTGACAGCAGTTTGTCGTTATTGTTGCTACTTATTTAGAATTTATTATTACCATTTATATGTCTGCTCTTTGTTATCATAATACATTGTGATGTGTGAACTTCTGCGTCCACATCATCTCCTTTGAGGATCAATAAAGTTTGTCAAAGTCGATGTCCAGTGTTTGCAATACACAACGAGTAGTGAGGTTTTCATTTCTCACTCTCATTCATTTGAAACAGAATTCTATGGCATTTCCCTTGTGCTCGTCAAACAAAGGATGAAAAAAAAAAAGAAAAGAGAAAATGGATTTGGAGAAATGAGGTCTTCTTCAGTGGAAGTGAGTCATCATCACCTCTGTCAGCTGCTCACCACTTCACAGCTCCGGCTCCATTTGGTTTGAAAAGACTTGAGAGAACTTTTTCGTTAATAAATAGATCAGCGCGTTGCAGCTGTGTACGCCGTTTATTCAGTCTGTCTGCCACAGTGGGACCGCACAGGCTCGGTTTGAATAGGCAGAACACCATGAGCTGGTATTATTCTCTTGTTTCTGATGCTGACAATAACAGCTCTCACCAGTGTTTTCTCCACAAAAACTTGTTTCTTAGATATGATTTTAAGTTAGCGCTTTTGCTGTATTTCTAAAAGTAATCAAAGAAAGCATCTAACATGGCAATAATTAGGTACGTATTAGGGCTGCACAAAATACCGAAAAAGTACTGATATGGCAATAATGGGCATTGCAACATATTCAACATATGGCAATAACAACAAGGTTCTTCATCTTGCACTGTTATACATGTGAAATACAAGAGATTTTAAAGAATATATTTATACATTAAGAATCTTTTATTTTATTATTATTTTATTATTATTTTCTTTTATAATAGTTATTTATTTTTGAGGCAAAAAATATATTAAAATATCGCAATATTGAAATAAACTGCATATCCTCCTGAGACCCGCCTATTCATTTGTGTCCTTTATAGTGGACATCTTTTAAGTTTTGAGATTCTAGTTTGTGGCTCCACTATGAAAAATAAATAAATAAATAAAATAATAATAATAATAATAATAATAATAATAATAATAATAATAATAATAATAATAATTATTATTATTATTATTATTATTATTATTATTATTATTATTATTATTAATATAATAATAATGTGGGCGGCAGTAGCTCAGTTGGTAGAACATATGTCTCGTGATCCAGGGGTTAGTGGTTTGAATCCCGCTCTTGACAGGTTGACCGCATATGATCCCAGCTCCCACAGATGAGCGCTGCCGTTGTGTCCTTCGGCAAGACACTTAACCCCACCTCGCCCCAGTGTCTGTGGACACTGGTAGCCCCCCTGGCAGAAGATACATCAAGGCCTGTTGTGACGTGAGCCATCCTCCTGTGGACCCACCACCCGCGGGAGGATTCATGGGGGCTGGTGCATTGTGTTCTGGGCAGCAGAACACTGCTTGGACTGCTGCTCCCGCGACCCAGAAAATGGAAAAGTGGAAGAAAATGAATGAATGAATAATAATAATAATAATAATACATAAAAAAATATATATATATATATATATATATATATATAAAATACATAAAAAAATTAAAATATATAAATAAAATCCATGAATAAATAAATAATAAATTAAAAAGGAGTCTAAAAACTTTTTGAGGCGACTGTAAAAGGTTTAGGTTAGGTCAACTTGACACTATTACAGTCCATTACAGAGGACATGTTACAAAAATATGAATAAAAATAAAATTAATAAAATGTAAATGCTAAGGTGTTTGTTTACCTCCAAATAGAAAATTAAAATAATAATAATAATAATAATAATTTAGATACATAGATACATTGCATATCGCTAACTTTCCCCATTTCATGCAGCCCTTGTACTTATAAGAAAACTGTGAAAATCATAATGAAATTTTATTTAATTGCAGAATAATTTAACATAATAACATATCGAATTGCAATTGGATCTGACATGTTTTCCTCCAATGCAGCCATAATGAGAAATCTCGCGCTACATTTTTTTCTTTAAGGAGCTCCTGAATACAGCTCCATCTGAAAGCACAGACTAATATAACATGCACTATGAATATTTGATAACCAGGTGATTTGAAATTGATATTTCCTGAGAAGTTGCTTCGCATTTGTTCCTGTCACATTGAATGTTAACACATCAGGAGTGTCTACAGGTGCTGCAGAGCTACAGCTTCAGAAAGCCAATGAAGCTGTTGTGTTCACTCCACAGCGCATCTGAATGCACGCACGCGCCTGCTCCTCTGATTAAAGCAAGGGCCAGAAACAAGGCCATAGAAGGCCAATTAGAACAAGCAAGCTGTCACAAAGACAAACCAGGATGAGGCGAGTATAGACTTTCCAGCATAGATAATCAACTCATGCGAAGCCCTCAAATTTTTATAAAGCTCTATAAGAAACAGTGTGTGTATCACAACTTACTTTCTATAACCTGAAAGCAATTATTCTGCAAGGATGAAAACTTTGAGACTTCCTTGCAAGTTCCGTCTAATCCTGATAAATTATGAAAAGCCTATGGGACTTAAGTCAGCGAGTGAAGCAAAGTTTGCTAAAAGATTTGTCTCTTTCTTTAACTATTAGTTGTCTCCCATGGGTGCCATACCTGCAGCTTGGAGCAATATTCAGCTGCAATCCAACTCTCTCACACTAGATGTCACTTAATCCTACGAGACAAGACCGCCTGATGATGACAATGAACAATAGGTAAAAGCCTATGGTGAATTTCCCATTTTTTGACAATACTACAATGTATATCTTGGTGTGAAAAAGTAATACAATAAAAATGTAGTTTGAGTGCTTCTGTTTTTTTTCTCTTTTTTTTCTTCCCATCTTATAGAAAAGGTCCTAAAGTAACTGACTTCAAGTTGAAACTGAATGTTGGTACCTCATCAAAGACATACCTAGATTTGTGTTTTATTTCATTCACAGATGTCTGAGTAATCCTGCATTATTAGTCTGTCTACGTCTCCAAAGCTCACAATGTTCTGTTCCACCTCGTGATGTCATTAAACTGTGGATTTCAAGTGAACACATACCTTTTATATTTAGTTCAGTAGAGACTGACAATTCCTGGGCAGAGATTAACCAAATGATTCTAGTGAAGGTGTATGGAGTTTAAAAACACGCTTCCTGTATTACCAGGGCTCTCAAGTCTCACGCATTGAGAGTGTGACACACGCAATTTGACGTGTTCACACGCAACACATGGTATTTCTCACGCTGAAATTTAGTTATGTAATTCAAGCGCAGCGCTTCTGTGCCCAGAAATCGGCTCAGGCACCACGCGGTTTCAGCGCCATTCGTCCCCCACCCTCCCACCCCCCGCTCCTCGCAGAAAAAAAATAGTCACTCGCAACCCCTCCCCCCGGAAATTACGCAGTCACACGCACGACCCCGCTCGAAAGTTGAGAGCCCTGTGTATTACAGTGCTTCTCAAATAGCGGGAGCGGTGTGATGCTGGGGGAGGGGCACGTGTGACCCTGGGAAACATGCTTTTTGCCGTACTGTACTAGAACTAAGTGTAATTGCACATCGACAACAGTAGTTGGCAGTGGCGCTCTCATTGTCGCTCTGGGGCAGGGGTCGGCAACCTTAAATACGCGATATACAGAACAGACTCACCATCAGCAGAACATTCTCTGTCACAGAAAAAACACGTATATTCCACTTTAGTCCGACAGAAGCTGACGCATCAGCGGCACAAGGAGAGAGCGTTTTTTTTGGGGTTTTTTTTGTTTTTTCAGAGCGTTTAGTTTATGCAAATGGCCCATGTGGATTTAAGTTTCGTTTCTGTTAAACGTAAACAAATGTGTGCAAATCTGCATTAAAAACACTTTAATATTTGAGTCCTCAGTGCAAAAAGACAGTACAGTCTTTGTTGTAAGTTTCTTTCTTTCTTTTTTGTTTTTAATGTTAATAAAGGATACAGTGTTATGCAGAGGTGTACTAATAACAATTTTCTAGAAAAATAATACTATTTATAGTCGCGCACAGGGAGGGGGTGTGTGAAATTTTTTCTTCTTCCTGGGGGGGCGTCACAGAAAATAACTGAGAAGGACTGCTGTATTATAACATAACATCACAAGGTGGAACAGAGTGTTCCACCAGGGGTGATCCTGGAGACTGAGAAATGGAGACTGAGAGCCAACCCAAGAGACTGTTCCAGGGCACGACCACGATGCTCTCCTCCGACGTGTCCACCCTGTCCGACCTTAGCTCCTGTCACTCTCCGGACCCGCTGGACGGCAGTCTGAGCAGCGTGGGCTCCTCCACAGGCTCCCCGGGCAAAATGGAAGGAGTCTCCCCCTCCTCCTCCAGCAACTCCCCCTTCACCTCCCTCCAAGACCTGTCCCCCAAGTGAGCCCCACCGACACTAAACCACAGAAGAGACTGCTCCTCTGCTCCCCTGCTCCTCTGCTCCTCTGCTCCCCTGCTCCTCTGCTCCTCTGCTCCCCTGCTCCCCTGCTCCCCTGCTCCTCTGCTCCTGCACTCTGTATTGGACTTGAGGTTTTTTTTTACATTGACGGTCAAAAGTTTGGACATATTTTTTATTCAATGCTTTTTCTTTATTTTCATGACTATTTATAGTGTGCCTGAGTGGTTAGCACTCATGCCTCACAGCAAGAAGGTTCGGGTCGCCCAGGCCTTTCTGTGTGGAGTTTGCATGTTCTCCCCGTGTCTGGGTGGGTTTCCTCCGGGCACTCCGGTTTCCCCCACCAACCTAAACGTGCTCCAGGTAAAATCCTCCAGCTTAGGGCCTGACCAAGACTAAATAACAAAACAAAATTATGGGGATGGTCCCCGGGTCAAATATAGAAACAACTTCTCCTGTGCGAGATCAATAAAGGTCAATCTTCTAATCCTTGATCACTGTAAGGCGCTTTGTGCTACAATTTTGTATGAAAAGCGCCTTATAAAAATATTGTTTGATTTGATTTGATTTGATTTGATCCTCGGCACAGGCTGACAAGGCAGCGAGTGCTTGAGGGAGGAAAAAAAAAAAAAAGCCCCCTCCTAATTGTTGGTTTTTTGGTTGTTGTTGTTTTTTTTTTTGTCTTTCATGGGGAAGGATTTTTATTATCTATGGCAAGTTAAACCTAAGTAAAAAATACCTAATTAAACATGTTACCAATTACTTTACACCGGTGGTGTTAATGTAGTCGCACTACGAAAAACCAAGCAACGCTATGTAGTAGAGAGTAGCAGACTTGAGCTATTTTCTAATGACAATTTTACTCCCATTGTTACTCCCACACTCACCTTTGGAACCTTTTCTCAGTGAAAATCCAACGCAGAAGTCACAGCAGACAAGTGGAGGCGAAAGAAAATCCTGGAAGCGCTGAAAATAAGAACCTAGTTGCTAGGTTATAGGTCAGCTACTTATTAAATCTGCCTGGCTCAAAGAAAACAACTCACACATACCTTGCTTTGTCTGATTTCTTGTGGTTTTAGTATTTTGAAACTATCACAGAATGTTCAAGAGTTATTTGTAAGTGCGCAAAAACTGCAACCTTTAGCCTGTTTTTGTTTTCTTACAGCTGGTGCAAAAGCGCTTGTCACGTTCTCTGGAAGCTCTGGCCCTTCTGTGTCCAAACTTTTTTTCATCAAGGGCCACATATCTAAACACAGACGAAGCAGAGGGCCATAGACTGGTGCTCAGTACAGTCAATCGTTGAAATATATGCATGTTTAACACGTTAGAATGTGCTATCAGCCCTTTATTCATGCTAAGATCCTCAAAACCACACAATAAATATTATATTGTCTTATCTTATCTTATCTATCAAGGTAGCTTTTCAAAAAACTTGCAGTCAAAAGTTCTGCTCAAGGTCATTTGGGCCAATTCACCTGGAAGCCTGAGGGCCAAGAAAAATTTGGCTGAGGGCCACATTTGGCCCACAGGCCATAGTTTGGACAAGCCTGGTCTAGATAGAAAACAATTTTCAAGGTATTTTTCAAAAAGGTAATTTTCAAACAACAACAATTTTTAACAACATATTAAATGTGATCATTTTGTCTTTTATTTTTTACAGAAGTCAGGAAAACATTTGAACAAGACCCCCCACTCCCCCTCCCACTGCAGATCTAGGCCCACCTAACTAACAGGATCTGTAAACAAGTAGGTGTGGTAGTTTCATCGTAATTTCATTGTAGTTAGCTCCTCCCTTCAGACAGATAAGGCAGTGTTCACCGGTGTCTGACCAGAACTGAAGAAGCAGCTTGGATGAGCTGCGAAACATATTCAACCAAATCAACTTTTTTCCAGTTGACAAATTGAATTTCTCCTTTTGCTAAAACATTTTAAAGTTCAAATGGCGTTCATATTTTCAATGTTTAATTAAATTAAATTTAAAGACACTTGACACCCAAAATGCACGCTACCCAACAAGTAGCCTAATTTATGTAGCCTATATCATTTGCCAAAGCCAATAATCCTAGAGAATTTGTGAGGTGATGTCTGTGCAGAGGTTTGCGCTGATATATTATAGGCTAGGTGTATATTTTTGTCTTCTTTCAAGACGATTTTGCTTTTTTGTTTGAGTAGAAATAAAAATATAAAATAAAATTATTCTGCATTCTATACATTGTACGTCTGTCTACAGATGTGAATGCATGTGCAAGAGAAAGGATAAGCGGTTAACAACTTTGAGTACTTATCGGAGGTAGAAAAGCACTAGAATGTATGTGGCCATTTCCTATACATGTAATTTTTTGTATTCATATTTATTTTAATTTATTTGCATTTAAAGCCCCAGTGTGTAGGATTCGTGGCGCATAGGTGGATGGTGCTATTGCACTTTCTGTTTTAGCTACGGCAGACCTCGAGGGTCACCCGGGCGCACGCACGAGCCGCGCGCCGCTACTGTATAAATAAAACGCGGTCCCGTTTTTTTTTTTTCCTTTTCTAATGAAAACACACATTCCCGATCATGTACCATGACACTCTACACATCAAATGAAACCTTACAGTCTCCTCTTTTTGACTATGCAATTCATTTCCCTGCACAACAAACACTCCCCGAGCACATGGGGCTTTTATACGGAAAAGCACAAAACGAGGTTAGCTTACCTTAGAATGCTTTGCACAGGTCAAACTCTGTATTTCACCATAAACTTGCTCTCAATTTGTCCGTAAGGATCCAGCGAATAAAATCCAGTAAAACAATTTAGTCCAAAACACGTGTTAGATCCATTACGACGTGTGATCCTGCAGCATGCTTGTGTTGTTTACCCAAAACCACGAGCCTTGCCGAAGGCGGAGCCCAAATGTCCTTCTGCGGCTCTCGTATTCAAAATGGCTGCCTCTGCATGGGGAAGATCCCCCTTTTATGTGACTATATCTAAGTCCAAAAGAATACTTTGATTTCATGGTGGAAGTGAAAAGGCTTGGAAAACAATGTATTTTTGAATGGGTATCTTCAATTTCAGTAATTAACGGGTAAAAATCTTACACACTGTCCCTTTAAGTGATTATTTATATATTTATTAAATTACACCTAACATGCAATTTTTTCCCTTTTACTATAATAACGTCATACATACTACTTCATAATGTTTGAAGCATGATATTCTTTCCACTGAGGACAAATTTGTTGCAGTAGGAAACAAGAATCTTCCCTGACCTATTTTCTGCAATAGCTTTGGCATTTAGCTGCAGATCATTTCCAAAACTTTTAGGGATCTTTGAAAACTTGATTGGCATTGTCAGCGTGGTCGACATCAGAGCCCATTTGTAAAATGTCACCGCGGAGATGCTTCATGTGTCAATCTTCCACCAGGTACCAAATGAATGCGACATGCTGGAGTTTACTATTGTCTTCCTCTGTCCATTAAAGGACCCATATCCCACTGTTATGTTGTCATCCAAAACATACCTGGAGTTGTGTTTTGTTTCATTCACATACGGTATGTTTAACACACAAACCCTGCATATTTATGATTCTTCTTTCAAACAGAAAACACTCAGTTCCACCTTGTGATGTCATGTGATAATAGAGGAAGTCCTCCACTGTGACTCCAGATTGTGACTTTTAGACTCCATACTGTACATCTTCACTAGAATCATCTGGATAATTTCAGCACTGGAATTGCCAAACCCTACCAATCAAAAGGTAAAAGGTAGTCGTTAGCTTGAAAACTACCAGGTGGAAAGAGCATTTTGAACTAATAATAAAGGGTTACTCAAAATGTTTAAATGAAACAAACACAACTCCGGGTATGTTTTTGAGAAGTGAACATCATTATAACTTGACTTAAAGCTCACAAGAGTCAATTTAGTGACCTTTAATTTAAGACTTGGTGTCAGGCAGAGTACAGGCACTTTTGGCTTGTGCATAGAACATTGCTTTACTCATTTTTACTGCTTGGGTTTCAGATATCACTACATTCTATAGTCCAATATAGTCCAATATTCCAATATTTATTCAGCAAATGGGGTGCAGCTAAAATTAATGTTGTTCAACTGCGGATTTTTGTTGTAATATAGCACGGTCTAGGGTCTAGTCAATAATATAAATTATAAATTTCCAAATTTAATGTACCTTTCCAATATTTCATGGAAAAGTAGAGTGTAATCAATAGGGAAAGCTGGCCCTTGCCCCCCATCTGTGAGTATGACATCAGTAGCTCCCTATATCCTCCTGGGACCCGAAGAAAAAAAGTGTAAATTATTATTATTATTTTAATTTTCTCTATTATTATTTCTCTATTATTATTATTTTAATTTTTTCTATTATTTTAATGAACACCTTAGCATTTACATTTTGTTAATTTTATTTTTATTCATATTTTTGTAACATGTCCTCTATAATGGACTGTAATAGTGTTCAATCCATGTCAAGTAAACCTAACCTAAACCTAACAAAAACATTTTTTCGGTCGGTTTTACAGTCACCTCAAAAAGTTTTTAGACTCTTTTTTAATTTATTATTTATTTATGTATTTATTTATTTTTATTTATTATTTTTTATGTTTTATTAAATTTTTTTTATGTATTACTTATTTTACTTATGTATTTTATTTATATATTTTTTGTTTTATTATTATTATTATTATTATTATTATTATTATTATTATTATTATTATTATTATTATCATTATTATTATCATTATTATCATTATTATTATTAGTGCAGTGGTACCTCACCTTACAAATGACCCAACAAACAAAAATTTCAAGTTACGAAACGCCTTCACGGTAAATTTTGGTCTCTAGATACGAATGAAATTTCAAGTTACGAAACGCGAAATCTCCAATTCAACTTTATTTATAAAGCACTTTAGAAACAACAAATCTCAAAAATTCTATTAATGCGCACTCAGATGCACGCCCCGAAACGTAAATACAGTGAACCCTGGTTTATCGCGGGGGTTAGGTTCCAGAAATAGCCCGCAATCAGTGAAATCCGCGAAGTAGGACAATTTTATATTTTACAATTATTCTACATGTTTTAAGGCTGAAAACGCTTCACCAGACACATTATACACCTTTCTGAGACTGGTATTAACATTTTTCTCTTGTTTAAACACTCAAACTTTTGTAGATTTTCATTAAAATATATTAATAGTGGGGGGGGGGGGGGGGGGGCACGTGACAGGCGGACACGTGCGCGCGGACACGTGTGCGCGGACACATGTGTTTGTTTTGGTACCACATATCCATGCCATGCAAAAAGTCGAGTGGAAAGCGACCTGGATATCATTTTGGGCAAGACTCAAGCCAATGCTAACAGTGCCAAACCGCTAACAGACGCCTCTGAGCACCAGTCTTCACCACAAGACCAGGTAAGACCAACCTGCGCTCACAAGAGTTGGTTGCATTTCACCCCGGCTCCAAAATCAGACCGCTATCAATGCGTCGCCAATACTCCACAGCTCTCTAGGACGGGGTCGGGTTCGTCCTCTCGGCGTGACGGGGAAGAGCCACTGTCTCCTCTGTGCGCGCGAGTGTCCTCCCCCCGCTGCGGCTCCCTCGAATGCGGCTCTCCCCGCTGCGGCTCCCCCGGCCCGTCCATGTTGATTCTTGGCTCTTCCATGGTCCGGCTCGCACTCTCTTCCATGGCTCGTGCAAGTAAACAAAGGCCACACCTCCTGTCACCCAGGCGCTCTCGTGAAGGAAATCAGAGACTCTGTCCCTACCATCCCTGGTCTAGACCTGGTTTAGTCCTGGTTTAGACCTGGTTTAGTCCTGGTTTAGACCTGCTTTAGACCTGCTTTAGACCTGGTTTAGTCCTGGTCTAGTCTCTTAGCTAATCAGGGCGCAGGACAGAATGTTACACTGTAAAAAAAAAAGTTACACTATAAAAAAAAATTGGAAAAAAAAAAAAAAAAATTGGAAAAAAAAATCCGCGAAACAGCGAGGCCGTGAACAGTGAACCGCGATACAGCGATACAGCGAGGGTTCACTGTACACTTTATCAACACACACGGGGTTAGGTTCCAGAGGTGGCCCGCGGTGGGAGAGGTCCACGAGGTAGGACAACTTTGTATTTGGCAATTGTTCTACATGTTTTAGGGCTGGAAATGCCTCACCACACACATTCTACACTTTTTTCTCGCATTTCTCTCTCGTTTAAACACTCGAACTTTCATAGATTTTCAATGGAATGTGTTTGGGGGGGACACGGCTCAATATAGCGCCGCCGAACGTGCGATGGGAGCGGAGACACAACAACACAGTATGGTAAAACTCACCTGTCTCACGACGGTCTAAACCCCGCTCACATTCCCTTATTGAATTGGTGAATTCTGCTTCACAATGACAGGAAGAGCCGACATCGAAGGATCAAAACGTCCATACGGCGCAAGGCCGCGCTACACCGGGGCTGCGGGATGGAGCTGCGGCGCCGCGTGCCTCCTCCTCGGGGCCGAGCACGCGCGGCTCACAGCTCACAGTGTGAGCCGCGCTCTGGAAGTCAGATAGAACCAGAGCCCACCCCGAGCGAGACCCCGCGGTCTTGCCTGCCGATAGAGCGGCCTGTTAGCTCACAGTGTCAGCCCCCCGGCTCTGGAGGTCAGATAGAAGCAGAGCCCGCCCCGCCCCGCCCTTATTCCCGCTGAAAGAGCGTCTTTCTCGGCCTCTTAAAGGAGCGCAGACACGAGCACCGAGCACCGCGCTCCTCCAACGGCACTGCCATGTTATAATAATAACAGGTCCAATCCAGGTTTAGTTCTGGCCAGACCTGGTTTATTCCATGTTCTTTTAGTCCTGGTCTAGTCTCTTAGCCCGTCAGGAACACAACGTTACACTATAAAAAAATGTTACACTATAAAAAAAAAAAACTTGGAACGGATCAGGCTTTTTCCATTGAAATAGCTACTCAACTTACAAATTTTTCACGTTACGAAACCACTTCTGGAACAAATTAATTTCGTAAGGTGAGGTACCACTGTATTCCTATTTTTAGTGACTTGTCATCACTAGAATTGTTCGTGAGAGCCAACCACACAAAGAGAAGACCACAAATCTGCAGAATAATATTTTTTTCATAAGATCGTAAAGCTTTACTATATTGAAACCATATGTCAATAATAGGAAGACCAAGCTCAAACTTACCTTCTTACTGTCAAAAACGTGGAGTAAAAGCAGTAGTAAATTTACTTCAGAGTTGTAAAATAAAATCATACTTTATTGTTGGCCTGAAACATGATTTGGTCGTCCTTTCCCATGTTCGGTTCCTGAAAATTGACTTCCAGACAATATCAACAAAAACAGCCATATTCTGTGACAAAATGTGTTTTATGTTTTAATGACATTATGTTAGATTTTCTCTGTTAGATACAAAATAGACAAAAATAATTTCTCAATAATATTTCAGAGTCTTTTTTTTTTCTTCCAAAAACATGATCACAACATAAAGCCAATGATCTTCTTTTTAAATTCTTTTCAGTAACATTATCAAAATATGTCTCTTCTCTTCAATAAAGACTATATACTGTATATAATTGTTTTTTGTTTTTTTGTTTACATTTCATCATTAAAGATCTCTTTCTGTCAGTGTAATATGAACAATCTCGCGAAAAAAGAAAGTGAATATAAAAGTACTAAATAAAACTGGTCCATTATCACAGGACAGAAAATCAAGACAGTCAAACACGGTTCACATACATTTCTTTGAGGCACTCATTGCCGTAGAACTATATCATCTCCTCGCCCTTAGCCCTGTAGCTCGTCGTACTTTGATCTGTGTAATCGGGTAAAGAAAAATACTTGAAGTGCAATGACTTGTATCCGTCGGCATTGAGCTTCCCCTTTTGAGGCACACAATCTTGTTTAAAAAGTGATTTGGTAAAAGAAAACCAATAAGATGTGAGAGGTGGATGATACTGTCTACTGTCTAAAATCATAAAAACATTGCTGATTTGAAAACTTGCAGAGGTGGGTAGTATTTTTACTGCAGCTTGAGTAGTATATTTAAAGGCGCTGTATGTAATTTCTAAGATGGAGGGTCCATGATGTTATTTCCTTGCCCGGAATGTTCCACAATATGGCATTAAACACATCTCCTGTGCACTTGTTCAGTTACATGTGTTTTATAGCTCAAAAATACCTTGAAAAACATGAATTCTTACCACGTGCAGGCTTGCTCCTTCATATCTCTGACCGTTAACATGTCCACATTGTGATTACGTTCCATACTGTGGAATAATCAAGGCAAAACAGTAAAATCTCCATGGAGACAAGCAGATGGCTTTTGTTACCCTCTCCACTGTGAGTGTCTAGACGTGACAAAACTTTTATGTGGACAATTTCCAGTAATGTGAACTTCTTTCTTTCTAACCCAAATGCTTGTGATGTATTCTTTGAAAATCTGATTTTTAAATGTTTTGTCCTGCCAATTACAATAACTTCAAACACTCCCAGATAAATCTTACTGTTCCTCTCGAGTCTGAGTTTCCCCAAATACATTTTAAGTCTTGAATGAGTAATTTCCCTGACCCCTACTTTGCATTTCTACTTGAGTAAGATTAATTTGAAGTACCCACCTCCGTCTACTACTGAGTATATAAAAAGTAAAAATCATGTTCTGCATCTTTGTAGAAACTGGTAGTCGATTATCTTTTGGTTGACGCATTCCTTTAAAGATCCCATGACATGGTACTTCTTGATGCTTTTATATGGCGCCTTAATGGTTCTCTAATACTGTAAATGAATCCTTCTTCAAAATCAACACTCAGTGCATGAGAAAGCCTCATGAACACAGTCAGAGTCATAAATATCTCTCTGGAACACTCCATTATGGGCGTTGTTGCTTGAATGCAAATGAGGAGGACAGAGACAGGCCAGTGCAGCGGGTGGGGGCGTGGCCAAACTCTCCGCTCTTTCCTCTTCAGCGGTGCGATGTGCGCTGGCCCCACTTCCGCATTTTTGCGCGGAGGAAGATATGAGAAGCATTGAAAAATAAACACATTTCCACAGAAAATAAAATTAAACCACTGCTGTTTCAGAGGTTCGGAGGCTCGGATAAAGGACATCCGAGCCTGGAAACACTCTCACGTGCCTCCAGGCAAATAAAAAAACGCATCTCGCATTGCGTAGCTCGTTTGCGGTCTTAACTCTCTGGGCGTGAGTTCCAGAGAGTGTGGGTAGAAACACAGACGGGCGGTGGAACTGCATTTGCATTTTTCCTGGAGTGTGACGTCAGAAACCAGCCTTGTTCAGAATCACCGTTTGGGCTGTCTTTTTTTCAAACACAGAAAAGGATCGCAAATGCTCAGTTTACACATTTCGCAACTTTTAGCCATGGGGGATGGCCCTAAACAGGGTAGGGGAGCTCACATTAACGTTCTAAAACCTCAGAAAGTGAAAATTTCATGCCATGGGACCTTTAAACCATGGCTAAGGTTATATTAAGGTAGGGGTTAAGTGTACACAGCACACCTCTCGCATACTAAACACTGTACACAAGACCCTATATCCATCCTTCTGCAATCACTTCTAATATATTGCAAAAATACTGTCTGATTATCGTACAAAAAAAAACATAATTTAGTTTTGTCAATATCACCCACCTCTACATGATTGACAGAAAACTCAGAAACAAAAATGTTTTCAGCATCACCAGTCAGAGTTTTGTCATTGGTATGTGCAGGTTGTTCCATGGTCCCATCCACAACTCATCCTCATCCGAAAGTGTGTGCTCGCTGTGGGACTCCAGTGTCTCTCGGCTGTCCTTATGGTTGTCAACACACGTCTCCTGCTCCATGTTGATGCAGCTGTTGTTTCTGTCAATCAAGGTCTTGGCTATATTAGTTCTGGAGCCAAATGTTTTGAGAACTACAATACCGGATCCGAGGGAGCCACTGGAGGAGCGCGTGTTCAGATTGATGTCCACGTTAGCGGAGATGCACGTACTCGTCCCGTTCTCCGTGCCGTTCGCCGTGCCGTCCGTGGTGGAGACGGGCGATGATGGCTCTTCGTGAGTGACCCCCAGTTTGTCAAGTTTTTTAAAATGCTCCGCCAGGCGGCACGGAGAGCCTGACTTGATGTTGTTCGGGAGGGGCACTCTTCTCGTTCTGACAATAGTGCCGTTCTGGGCGAGGTAGATGCTGCCGTTGATGTTGCTGTGGCTGTTTACATTGGACAGGGGGGGCTGCGGGGTCTCTGTAGTGCTCTCCTCTCCGGTAGAAGTTGTTTCATTCTCTCGATCGATCACCAGCTTGATTCGCTTTCTTCTGCCAGACTATAAAGATAGAAAGAGCAGAGTCACAGCTATTATGGAGGAGAAATATCAAAATGACAAATGTTAGTGTTGTTTTTGTTGTGAAAAGAGGAGCAGAATGTGTTGACTGTGTGGGACTATCTGATCTCTTATTTTTGGAGGATGGAATGCATTTAAAGGGCCCATATTATGCTATTTTCTGATATACAGCTCTGGAAAAAAATAAGAGACCACTGCATTTTTTCTGAAATCAGCATCTCTACATGTATTACAGCCATTCCATTCCAGCGTCTGTTGAATTCCAACACAAACACAAAGCTGAGCTACTTCACTTCTTGAACCAGGAGTGGAATAAAGTCACCCAAGAACAATGTGAAAGACTTGTGCCAAGACGCATGAAAGCTGTGATTAAAAAATAAGCTTTATTGCACCAAATATTGATTTCTGAACTCTTCTCAAGTGTAAACATTCGTATTATGTTGTTTTAAAATGAATTTGATCTTGTTTCTTTGCATTGTTTGAGGTCTGAAAACATGTCTCTTTTTTGTTATTTTGACCATTTGTCATTTTCTGCAAATAAATGCTCTAAATGATAATATTTTATTTGGAATTTGGGGGAAATGTTGTCAGTATTTTATAGACTCAAACTCAGAAATGTTCCTTTTGCCCAAACACATACCTGAAAGTAGTAAAATCAGAAAAAATGATAATTTTGCAAATGTCTCTTAATTTTTTTCAGAGCTGTATCTTATAATTTCCTCATTTAAAACATACCTGGAGTTGTGTTTTGTTTCATTCAAACATGTTCAACACACAAACCCTGCATGGTTAGACTGAGTTCTTCTCTCAAACAGAAAACAGTTCTGTTGGATGGCCCATTTCTACAGAACTAACAGTTGTTAACTAGTTTTGGAGATATAAACATACTAATAATGAAGGGTTACTCAAACAAATGTGAATGAAACAAAAAAACTCTGGGTATACTGTTTTTCTGAGGAGGTAACAACATTCTACCAAGACTTAAAGCTCACAAGAGTCAATTTTGCAAAATACAGGACCTTTAAATCAAATATTTTTCACGTTTTCCCAGGACAATCCAATTAACTGATTATTTATGACAGTTCAAATACCAAATGTAGTTGTTTAATTCCTAACATCCTGTTCAGGTACACTAATGTTTTTTTTCCTACATGTTTACTACTTTCTACATTTTATATATAAACAGAAGACATCAAATATATGTAGTAATATGTAACAAAGAAAAAAAAAAAAAAATCTAAAGGCCGCCACACACAACAGGAGAATTTGCCCAATTCTGGCTGCGATTTGCTTCTCCCAGAGTTCAGGGAGGTGACCTGATTTTGTGTCTTCGTGTGCGATTTTGTAGCCGCTGCGCTCGTCATGTGTGGCGTCAGTGTGAGTCTGAGCTGCTCTGTCAGATCATAACCACCAAACATCAGCAACACTACGGCAACAGCCAATAAAACAGCGTCAGGAGCAGACGGAGTGACGGACACAGAGATACAAACTCGGAATATAGTGAAAATTACGAGAAGACTTTATTACTCTCCTAAAGTGGTCAATTTTAAGTGCAGCATCTCATCCACATTATCCATAGAAACTGCCCTAATAATGACACCCAGTCGACAAAACCGCACCGTTAATCCAATTTGAAGCGTTCTTTGAAAGTCAAAAGCTGAGTATTTCCTCACATGTGTCTGTTTACATCCACGCAGCGCACGGATCGAGGTGAAGCTGCAGATTAGCGATAGTGACTTCCTGTGTACTTTATCACCAATCTTTTATAGTTTTTATAGTTTAAAAATCATGTATCTGAAGTCTGAATGTTGCACCACATTTTCACAAATAATAATAACACTAATGCAGTGCTCTGATCTTTTGAAAGAGTATCAAAGCGAGTTGTTTTAAGTTTTAAGAGATTTTAAGTCTCATAAGATTCTCTTCATGTCTGTGGTATACTCTTTTTGTCGGATGTTTAAAGGGACAGTGTGTAGGATTGGTGGCGTATTGGTGGATGGTGGGTAATGCAATTCTGGTTCTAGCTACGGCAGACCTCGAGGGTCACCCGGGCGCGCCGTAACGCGGACAGCTCGGCGTACCCGGAGGTGGGTTCAGCGGCAGCCACGCACGAACCGCACGCACGTGTGAAGCGCACACGGGGTGCGGGCCCGCGCTGCAACAAAGCCCCAGCCGCGGTAGGTACTATGTCCTTCTTTTCCTCTTAGATCAGAGGTCTTCAACAGGGGACCCCCTAGGGGTCGCGAAATCTTTTGATTTCACTTTAAAATAATATAATTTTGTATTTTATAGTGTAAAATACAGTATTAACCTGTGTATTATTTCCTTGTATTGGTTGTACCATAACAGAGTAGCAATGTTTATACATGACACTAAGCTCAATTTAATATAAAACATACTTCTATGCCGTATATATAGTAGGGGGTCCCTAGCCCAGTTCGCCATCTGTTTGGGGGTCCCTGGCCTGAAAAACGTTGTGTGATCCGGCAACATGCTTGTCGTTGTTTATCCAAACGCGTACTATCTCGTACTAGCCCAAACGCGTACTAGCCCTGTATAAAGAAAACGGCGAAGGCGGAGCCCAAATGTCCTTCTGCGGCTCTCGTATTCAAAATGGCTGCCTCTGCATGGGGAAGATCCCCCTTTTATGTGACTATATCTAAGTCCAAAAGAATACTTTGATTTCATGATGGAAGTGAAAAGGCTTGGAAAACAATATATTTTTGAATGGGTATCTTCAATTTCGGTAATTAACGGGTAAAAATCTTACACACTGTCCCTTTAAAAATCGTTTAAGACAGAAAAATCCTGTCGTGTGTAACGGCCTTAACCCTACTAGATTGTTAAAAATATTTAGTAGACTTGTTTAAATTTTTTTTCTTTACTAAATAATTCCACATATTTAGAATCATATATTTGATGTCTTCTGTAGGTACACAAAATGTGGAAAGTAGCAATCATATAGAAAAAAACACTGAATGATGCACATTTCTGACTGGTAGTGTACTTGCAATCCTTTGTAAAGCTATTTGATCTTATCTGATGAAATGCTTGCCAAATTTGTTTTCTAGTCTAAAGCTACACATCAAAGGTGCATTGTGCAACTTTTCAGGTGGAGGGTCTGTCACCTGCTTGTCTTCATGGAAATGTTATTGCTCTGTCTACAATGTTCCACGATACAGATTAAACATGCCTCAAAGCAAACAACTATAGACTACATTACAGGTCAGACATGTGGAGATGCAACCCTGTTCACAGAGAGAATGATTGTATTTTTGAGTAACAGAAAGACCCTTAATGAATACACGCTAGATAGATGCGTCTATCGTCATACCATGGAACATTCCAGGCAAGCAGTAACATCTCCATGGAGACAGTAAATGACAAACCCTCCACTTGTAATGTTGAGCAATACACCTTTAAAGGAGAATTAACGTTTTTTACAATCTGAGCCTTATTTCGGTAATAAAACAAGTTGTTTTACTCACCCATAGCACTTTGGTGTCATTTGGAGCACTTCCGGAGATGTTTTAGATTAGCGATCTCTGTAACGTGAGTGGTCGGGGCACGACGCTGCAGTCACCAAAATAACACAAACTTTAGCACTTTTCAAATCATAGAAGCTCAATGTCTTAGTCTACACTTTCGTTTGAGTCAAAAGTGGCCTGTAATCCGAGATTTAGCCATAATTTACAGCTTTGCGTTTCATGTTTGGGTCCCGAGAGCTGAAAGCGAAATAAACTGTGACGCCGCACATGCGCACTGGTGTCCTCATCTACTCAAAACTATAAATAAATCTTGGATTACAGGCCACTTCTGACTCAAACGAAAGCGTAGACTAAGACATTGAGCTTCTATGATTTGAAAAGTGCTAAAGTTTGTGTTATTTTGGTGACTGCAGCGTCGTGCCCCGACCACTCACGTTACGGAGATCGCTAATCTAAAACATCTCTGGAAGTGCTCCATATGACACCAAAGTGCTATGGGTGAGTAAAACAACTTGTTTTATTACCGAAATAAGGCTCAAATTGTAAAAAAAACGTTAATTCTCCTTTAACGGCATTGTATACTAAGCTGTCAGAAGGCAATAGTTAACAAATGTGTATAGTGAAAGAAAGGGTTGAAAAGACCACAGGGTACAAAACCAATATAAGCTGATATACCTTCCAATTATAGTAAGCATGCTGAAACAAGGAAATGTTTTTCTTCGCCTTACAGGCAATGTTATTAAAACAGAAATAGCCATCTCCTTCTACTTGCGCTAATGCAACAAAGATTCAAGCACAGAGTCACACAAAATCCCTAAGACAGAAATCAGACGAGGCAGAAAAGGCACCCAAAGACAAGTCATAGATAGGAGTTAACGATGTGCAAGAGAGTGTCAAACTAAAGGTTCTGCAGCTGAGCGTCTGCAACGTTTTCTGCTAGCTAAGGAAAAAATACAAAATCTGAAGCACTCTGTAGGGGAAAGCAGTGTTCTACTCACTCCCATGCTAGTTTATATTCACTCTCTTACTTCATAATGCCGTGTCTGACGAAGCATTAGTTCCACTGGAAGAAATGGCGTCTTCATCTACCTCGGTGATGGGTGAGAGTCCGCCGTAGGTTTCGTCAGATGTGCTCATGCTCTTGATGTCTGTGGGGTAGGAGGGGCTTTTGACGGGGGTAGAGGGCCCAGCTTCTTCAGAGGATACACTGGACCTCCTGGATGAAGACGCTTCACTTTGTTCGCTGGATGACTCCTTGCTTTCGTCCGCAGTTTCTTCTTTGTCCTCGTCTTCATCTTCATCGTCTTCTTCTTCCTCGCTCTCTTCAGTTATGGTAGCTTCAGAAGGCGTCACGGTGGATTTTCGAGAACGCTGGCTACCACTTGTGGATTTTGAACCTCCAGAGCTTTCCTCACTTGCTACAGAACTCTGATCGCTCTTCTGACTTTTGGATCCACCACTGCCCTCTGACCCAGATCGGCGAGATCCTGACTCTTCGCTTTCGGAACCTGCCTCGGATTCACTGGCGGTTCCTGTCCCGGATTCAGGCTCACTAACCTCCTCACTGGACTTTACAGTTGTTTGGGATGATCTTTTGCTTCCACTAGCACTCTCACTAGCACTTTCACTGCCACTTTTAGTTGCACTACCACTAACTGCACTGCTGCCTTTACTGGCTTCAGTGGCGGAAGATTTGACAGAGGAGCGAGCAGATGAACCACTCTCTCTTGTCTCCTCGGATGCCTCTTCCTCATCTTCGTCCCCTTCTTCCTCCTCTGAATCCTTCTCGGTTTCTGACTTTTCAGTGCCACTCTCCTTTTCTGTAGCAGTCCCAGACCCTGACCCTGATCCTGATTCTTTCTCTGACTCTGATTCCTTCTCTGATTCCGATTCCTTCTCTGATTCTGACTCCTTCTCTGATGCAGATTCCTTCCCAGACTCAGACTCTTTATCAGAGCCGGATTTCTCTGATTCAGATTCTTTTTCGGATTCTGATCCTTTCTCTGACTCTGACCCTTTCTCTGAAGCAGACTCCTTTTCACTTCCCTCTTCCTCTTCTTCAGATTTCTCCTCTCCTGACTCCTCTGGCTCCTCTTCCTCTTCCTCTGAGTCCACTGTGCTTTCCCGATCTAAGTCCTTAT
Source organism: Paratrypauchen microcephalus (assembly GCA_036785185.1). NCBI lineage: Eukaryota > Metazoa > Chordata > Actinopteri > Gobiiformes > Gobiidae > Paratrypauchen > Paratrypauchen microcephalus. The sequence continues at coordinate 3,263,408 of JAVJIX010000080.1, read as the reverse complement.
CTAAGTCTACTTTCAAATAGTCTTTGTCAGAGGCCTCCTCATCAGAGCCTCTTTCTCTCTCTTCTCCGCTCCCACTGACCCCTGCCTCTGGCTCACTTTCAGTCACACTAATAGACACTTTGGACTTTGCGTCATCCTCACTGGCCTCGTCTCCGCTCATAGATCGGCCCTGTAATTTGGCGCCCACGTTGATTTTCTTAAAAACTTTGCCAAGTTTGCTGCGAGTTTCCACCTTACTGTCGATTGGTCCGGTAAGAGCAGGCCCATCCGTCAGACTATCTTGACTGTCAATGCGGCGAGCAGACATTAGTTTGGCGTAGTCATCATCCCTCTTTTTGCCGCCAAACATCTTCAGCATCTTGGCCTTCTTCCATGGAGAAGAGCTAGGAGGCTGATCCCCTCCCTTGCTGGCCGCTAAGAATTTACTCAATTTCATGACAGACTTGAGTTTCTTGGCAGCTTTAGAGGGCTCTGCTTCCTCAGTGGGCTCTATCTGCTCTATCTCCTCCTCTGGCGGCATGTCTCTAAAACCAACCCTCTTGGGTGGGCCTTTACCACGCATACCGCGACCTCGGCCCCGGCCCCGGACCTAAGACAGTCATATTTCATTTTAACATTCATGTTAATGGGCAAGGTCACACTGGGAGGTTTCACACTGGAACTCACATCATGATTTATGACTAATATGATTGATTAACAAAAATAATAAAGCAGTACCTGTGGACTGTAGTAATATTCATCTTCTATCATCTCTCCATATTCATCATACATTGGTGGAATCAACCTCCTTCTGCTGCCATAACTGGAAAAAATCAAGAAAAAAATTGTTACTACATGGCATAATATTAACAATATTCTGGAGCAAAGTGAGAGTAAGAAATTTTGATTTAAAAACAGGAGAGATATGGCGTGTCAAAATTCAATAGCGCAATGTTTTTTGAGAAAAAAAATACGTCAAGTGAATACATGGATATTTTTCACTCCTCATTCATTTTTGAGACACACAGCAAAAGAGACATAGTTATATCCACTTAAGTATGACTATGACATTTTCTTAAATTATTTAATGATATTGCAAAGTAAAAAATGTGTTGAAATGTTTTATTTATACTGAATTCAAATGATTCTTCCTACCTTAAGTGCTAAATTAAAGAGCCTCGGGCTGGAGAAGCTGTGAGTCACTGATAACTTCCTACATTACACAGTGGCTCAGTGGAGAGCATGCTGGCTTTATTACTGGATTAAAAGCTTAACTGCAGTATAATTTCACCTCTTAATGCAAACATAAACACATCAAAGGCACCTGGTCTGGGCCGGGGACACTGTGTGGCACCACAATAACCCCATGACGGATCACAGCTACATAATTACAGCTTGTTAGCACTTTGAGCAACACCCGACTAATTAGACCAGATGACAGGCAAGTTATGGCAACGGCTAACAACTAATGTGGTCTGGAGCGCCTGCTCCCTAAAGCAGCACTAAGCATCAACCAAAGAGTTGCTGGTTCAAACTTTGCCTCCAGACTTAGTGTGGTGTAGTACTTTTGTACTTCACTTCACACACAACAGCGGTTACAAGCATACTTTCTGTATGGCAGTGCAAATTTGAGAATTACCTATGCAGCACCACATAGTTTTTATATAAAACATATTTTACTCATAAACATACAGTGGTACCTCACCTTACGAAATTAATTCGTTCCAGAAGTGGTTTCGTAACGTGAAAAATTCGTAAGTTGAGTAGCTATTTGAATGGAAAAAGCCTGATTCGTTCCAAGGCCCCGATCCAAGTTTTTTTTTTTATAGTGTAACTTTTTTTATAGTGTAACATTGTGTTCTGCGTCCTGCGTCCTTTTCCTCACATTTGTCTCTCGTTTAAACACTCAAATTTTCATAGATTTTCAACAAAATTATTAATAGTGAAGCGTGTGGGGGGAAGGAGGAGGGGGGAGAAAACTGCGCGTGGACACGTGTGTGATAGCGCACATGACCCGGCGCGGAGCTGACAGCAGGTCTAGACCAAGATCTAAACCTGGTCTAGACCAAGGTCTAAACCAGGACTAAACCAGGACTAAACCAGGACTAGACCAGGTGGATTAAAGCGCCGCGCGTGGGTCTATTTCCTGGTTTCGTTTCGAGTCACAGCTGAGGCGAGCCGCTGCTCTAGACCTGCCCGCGTAAGGTGCTCACAGAGCGGCATGACAGAACCGTGAGGTCGGCCTCTTCAAGACCTCCAAGCCGGTGACCGGGACAATCCCCGGACCCATGCCCGCTTAGGGAGCTCTTAAGGCGGGCTGGCAGTGTCCCCCTGGGTCCCTGGATGTCTGGGGCTCCGTGCCTGGAGGGGCCCTGGAGAGCAGGTCTAGACCGCGGCTCTTGCAGGCGAGCAGCGGCTCGCCTCAGCTGTGACTCGAAACAAAACCAGGAAATAGACCCACGCGCGACGCTTTAATCCACCTGGGCTAGTCCTGGTTTAGTCCTGGTTTAGTCCTGGTTTAGACCTTGGTCTAAACCTGGTTTAGACCTTGGTCTAGACCTGCTGTCAGCTCCGCGCCGGAACCAGGAAATAGACCCACGCGCGGCGCTTTAATCCACCTGGGCTAGTCCTGGTTTAGTCCTGGTTTAGTCCTGGTTTAGTCCTGGTTTAGACCTTGGTCTAGACCTGGTTTAGACCTTGGTCTAGACCTGCTGTCAGCTCCGCGCCGGGTCATGTGCGCTATCACACACGTGTCCACGCGCAGTTTTCTCCCCCCTCCCCCTTCCCCCCACACGCTTCACTATTAATAATTTTGTTGAAAATCTATGAAAGTTTGAGTGTTTAAACGAGAGACAAATGTGAGAAAAGTTTAAATCCAGGCTGAGAAAAGCGTATAATGTGTGACTGAGCGCGCATTATTTGAATTTTTGAGATTTTGCGTTTCGTAACGTGAAATTTCATTCGTATCTAGAGACAAAAATTTACCGTGAAGGCGTTTCGTAACTTGAAATTTTCGTTTGTTGGGTCATTCGTAAGGTGAGGTACCACTGTATTTACTTTTGGGGAGGTTGTATTAGTCAGGGAAGAATAAATATAATGAATAAATAAAAATATACACACGTTTGTTATACATTACAGGTGCTATATTATACAAAACTGACTCATGTGAGCTTTAAGTCATGTTATAATGATATTACCTCCTCAAAAATATACCTGGAGTTGTGTTTTGTTTCATTCACACATGTTTGAGTAACCCTGCAATTATTAATCTCTCTAAATCTCCAAAGCTCAAAATGCTGTTTCACCTTCTGATGTCATTTAGTGGTAGTTTTCAAGTTAACAGCTGCCTTAAACCTTTAGTTCAGTAGAGACTGGTAATTCCATCCAAATGATTCTAGTGAAGGAGTAACAAGTTTAAAAACAGTTTCCATTTCCTGTACCACATGTATCACATGACATCAAAAGGTGGAGCATTACATTTTGAGAGAAGAACTATATAAATATACACAATATACAGAGTTTGCGTGTTAAACATATGTGAAGGAAAAGTGCACTTGTATTGAATAAAAGGCAAAAAAGTAAAAGTCTCTGCTCTGGCTCTGGCCTTCAGGGTGTATAAGCTGCTTCTATCCTCTGATAAACTCACCCTGATCCCCCCGAGGCCTTCGCGTCACCTGCCAAAGACCGGCCACGTTTAATGAATAACAATTTCTCAACAGCTGCTCAAAGCCTGGATCTGGAGTTTTTCCCCCCATTTTCCACCATATGGCCAAGGTAAAAAACAAGACAAAACAGTCAGCTGTGATAAAACACTTTACAGGGTTGACTCAAGGCACCATAATTGATCTCATTTTACGGGAGCAGTAAGGGTAAACAGTCGGCTGGTACTTTATGCTGAGGAGAGCAAAATTTATACTCATTGTTTATTCTAAACTTCTAGACGCTCCCAAAGGACTTAAGCACCAAAAGATAAATCTGTTGCCATTTCTATTTTAAATGAAGAGATTAGGGTAAGAGCGAGACTGATGAGACTTGGGACTACCAAAAGACTTTATACGATGGTTGTTGAGAATTCCAATGGCTAACTGCCGTGCGTTAATTGATACTTTGCAGTGACCTTGCGCTGGGGGTGTTCTTCATCACTTAGTATGGTGGCAAAATGCAAACATGGACAAAAATGTTTTAAAAGAGACTAAAAATACTAAACTGATTGAAACAACACATTTTCAGAAATCAATATGAACATTCATGGTCCTGTTTGGAAGTTTGATTTCCAACTTTAGAAGGTCTGACCTCTGCTCTCGGTTCAATCAACTTCATCGATTTCCAATCTGACCCCCCCACATCCTTCCTTATGTAACCAACAAAAAAGATCACCTTATGTTATATCTCCAATTGTTTTTCTGTCATTACATGTTGTTAAATTGTTATTGATTGTACTGCATCTTTTTCTACTCTGCAACCAAGTTGGCGCCGCGAATGGCAGCCCTGGTGCTCGGAGTGTCTGTCCGCTCTAGGTATCAAAGCAAGTTCCTAATGTTGTGAACCTGTTCACTCATATGGCAATAAAACCTTCCTGATTCCTGATTCCTGATTCCTGAACAAAAAGAGAGTGACTAACTGAAAAACTGCAGGCTAATTCTAGCTTATGATTGTAATTTTATGCATGTGACAGATTTGTTTGACACCTCACCTGTTTTAGTTCCAACTAAGTCAGCTCTTTCTGCTCAGATTGTGTTCAAATAAAGCTCAAATTAAGTTTAACGTGAGTAACAGAGCTTCTAACAGAGCAGTGCCTACAGTTAGCTTCACACCCACAAGAAAGTATCAACGCGGAACTGTGTGTCATCAGGGCTCTCAAGTCTCACGCACTGAGAGTGTGACACACGCAATTTGACGTGCGAAAAAAAACTCCCGCACGCAATTCAGGCCCCCCCCCCCCCCCCCCCCCCCTTTGCTTTTGTCAAAAAGAATTTTCCGTATGACAGAAAAAGTCAACGATGGCAAAACATAACCAATGCCATCACCAGATTCATAGCCAAAGAGGTGTTGCCGATGCAGTCAGACCTGCCAACATGTGCGCATTTTGCGTAGCGGGCACGCAATTTTGACCTCCTTGTTCGCTTGTATGGCTTTGTTGTTCTAAATTACGCATATGGATCTCACATTTCGTCCGTTTCACTCAAGATTTCATTGACTTTCACTGACTCTGCGGCTGAGACACAGATCCACAGATCTGCATGTAAACAGAGAACTTTCAGCCAATCAGAGCGCTTCATTTCCTCCCCACTCCCCCGCCCTGCCTCCCTCCACGCCACAGTTCAGATTCAGGGATGTGAGACAGCGCCAGCTCCCCTCCTCACCCACTGAGCCCCAAAAGTAAGATTAATATGTAGAGTTAGCCCGACACGTGCAATGGTCACCGCCACATTTCCCCATATTCATTGCAGACAAAACGGTTTGGTTTCCGCACGCAATTCAAGCCCCCCCCTCCTCGGAAATTACGCAGTCTCACACACGACCCCGCTCAAAATTTGACAGCCCTGGTGTCATGCAGTTTCAACACACTCCGCTGCATCAAAACTACGGATGCACTTTGTATGCAAGTACCTGATATCAACCAATACCAGAGCAGAGACGAAAACAGAATTTATTTCCTTTAAACAAAAATAAAAACTGCTCCAAATATGTTGTGCAGATGTTATTTATCTCTCAAGTAACTACACAACAACTCTGTATAATAAAAGTTTACATTACATTACATTACATTACGAGACTTTCTGGGCTAACTTCCAAGTAAATAGTCTTATTACATTAATTTATGTCCAACCAGGATATTGACTGAATTGATAACTGGAAATTTTTCAGCATCCCTTGTGGAGCAATACATTTAGTCTAAGTCTAAGTTAAAGTTGTTTAATGCTTCTGTACTTGTATACACTCACCCCTGGTCGTAATAGTAGTCTTGTCCGTAGTAGTCCTGGCCAGCCTCCATGGACAGCTCCTGCGGTGTATAGAAGCAAAGAAAAGAGTCAGCACGATGAACAAAAAGCAGGGAAGAACACACAGCAGCACATACAATCCTGGTGAATTAAGAAAAGCAGGAAGAAATCTACCTCAGGTCTCAGAAGGGATGGCCTCAGCAGTTGTTGTTGCTGCTACCAGAGATTAGTAAGGAGAAAGGTAAAAGAAGGATGGTCAGAAGAGGCACACACACAAGGATAGAAGATTTAAAGGGCCATATTATGCTATTTTTGATCCATGTTATAATATTATTTTCTCAATAAAACATACCTGGAGTTGTGTTTTGTTTCACACACACGTTTAACACAAATCCCTACAACTCCCGGTATGTATTTGAGGAGGTAACATTATAACATGGCTTAAAGCTCACAAGTCAATTTTACGCAATATATGACCTTTAAAGCTAGAAGGTGCAGTGTTTGCAGAAAGCGCTTTTTTATTTACTTTGAGATGAAAAGATTAATAAAATACTGATACAGAAGAAAAACTTGCAGACATAAGACCTTTTTGAGAATAAAAGACATGCAGGGGGGAATATGTTGATTTAAAGGTGACAAGATGACAGGAGCAAACAACAATGTAAAAGGGCATAAATTAGGAATGAAAAAAATATGTGTGAACTTGGAAGCAACACTGAAGGAGTAATTAGTAGAAGACCTTGTAGACAAAGGTTGAATATATTCATTCAATGGTAGCCCTGCAGACATCTCAATTTAAGTGAATGTGTTTCAATGGCCAAGGAGACACTATTCTAGCAAATCAATCTTAATTTAAGGTATGATCCTTTTTATCACTGTAGGGGAATTTGTCCTCTACATGTGACCCATCCTTCAATGTGAGCAATGTGAGATCAAAAGGTGGAACACAGTGTTTACAGTTTGAGAGAAGAACTCTATAAATATACTAAATATACAGAGTTTTTGTCTTAAAGGAAAAGTAACGGTTTTTTTTTTTTTTACAATTTGAGCCTTATTTCGGTAATAAAACAAGTTGTTTTACTCACCCATATCACTTTGGTGTCATATGGAGATGTTTTAGATTAGCGTTAGGCCAGGGCTCTCAAGTCTCACGCATTGAGAGTGTGACACACGCAATTCGACGTGTTCACACGCTCACACACCACACATGATTTCTTTTTTTTTTTTTTTTGGTGCCCAGAAAATCGGTCTGTGTGGCTCAGTTTATGCAGGCACCGCGCGTTTTCAGCGAAAAAACTCCCCCTGCTCCGGGCGCACGGTCCTGAGCCTCAGTCCCGGTGCCACGTCTCCTCTGAGACGCACCGACTCCGGTCCCGGTGTCTCTGTCTGTGCGTAACGTGTCCTCCCCGACGGCTTACGCGCGGAATACACGCGGCCCAGAGCCAAACTGCCCGCGGTGAGACGTGGTGAGACGCGGGCCCGGTGCATTAACCAGACTCTTACATGAATCCGTTAAAAATGTCCCGCTCCCCCCCGCCCCCGGTCCCTCCTCCCCGCCCCTCTCAGTGCGCACTGAAAGTGCGGTGATGATAAAACAAACTGAGAACCATCAGGTAATAACTTCATTTATATAACTCTCATTAGTTGCTTTGTAGTTTAAGTTTGCTCTTTAGACAAACAGGGCTCTCAACACGCAATTCGACTTTTGATTCGATTGAAGCAAAAGTGGCCTGTAATCCGAGATCTATCCATAGTTTACAGCTATGCGTTCCATGTTTGGGTCCCGGGAGCTGAGAGCACAGTCCGTGCATGCGCACTGGCCTCCTCATCTACTCGAAACTATGGCTAAATCTCGGATTACAGGCGCTAATCTAAAACATCTCCGGAAATGCTCCATATGACACCAAAGTGATATGGGTGAGTAAAACAACTTGTTTTATTACCGAAATAAGGCTCAAATTGTAAAAAAAAACGTTACTTTTCCTTTAAACATGTGAATGAAGCAAAATACAACTGCAGGTATGTTTTTAAGGGGAAACAACATTATAACATAGATCAGAACATAGTCTAATATGGGCCTTTAACTTTCTTTTTTTAATTTTTTTTAAATTCCTGTTCTATTTGGTCTTTGTTACTTTTGTTAGTAACTTTCAATCATAATTTAAGGTACGTTTTATTTTGACCCATCCTTCAACGTGAATCAGACCCAGATCTTGAGCTAGGCTTGGTCAGGAGGACTAACTTAGATAGAGGATGTTACAGCAAATGTTTCAGTATCAGCGCCACTATCTGATACCAATATCAGATTGGTGCATCCCAGTCACTATATATTTTTTTTATCTTGGCCATATCTGAAAGCAGTCATCCTAAAAAGCTAATTCGATTTAAAAACATTTAGTTGGAACCAAATCAAGTTCACACTCCGCACATAACACTATCATTACAAAAGCATTTTTTGTAAACAGCAAGATCTGAGCTCCCCACTATTAGCATCAAATATACTTATATCATATCTTAATCAAATATGTTTTTTCTGTTGTCAGGAATAGCACAAAGCAATCTTTTCCAGTTGTCTAAAAGAAGAAGCCTTGGGGAATACGCAGAGCTCCCGAATGAACCTTAACCATGTTGTCAGTGTTGGGAGTCCTATCTCATCTTAATCTCATTCAGTGCTTTCCATCAGAGGAGTGGCAGATAAGAATAATGGAGTATGAGCCACCTCAAGCTGCATGAAGAACGACGAAATGTCTTGGCACAACAAATAGATAAGAACAAATCACAATAGGAACGCTTACCGGTCTGCCCATGCCTCGCCTGCACAAAAAAGGAAACAAAAAACAAGGAAGATAATGAATATGGGAAGACATTAGCATTCAAACACTTTTCAAAATGACCTTTACGCTATACCGACTGCTATGAGTTTTCCATTTTACTTACTGTGCATTTTCACGTGTTGAATAAATGACTTCGTGCTGGCTTAATGCTGTTATGTTATCAGAATGGCAATGGTGTTTTTTTTTTTTTGAAGTTAAAATAAAGTGCACGCTTGATGCAAATATAGAAGGGAAGATTGGGTGATGGAAAAGGCAGTTGTTTATACAGAAATATCTAGAACATCTCCCAGCAGATGTGAAAAGACATTGTTGGAGACATTGTAATGAAATTGTCTGACGTTATTGTGACATTATGTCTTGTCAAAAACTACAGAGGGCTCTTTGTGTGGGTAAATGCGCATCATCAAGTTTGTTTTGGTCCAAGATAGCAAAAATAAAATTATTCAAACCTATACAGTATCATAAAACAGACTTTTGTTGTGTTCGTCATCATATGCCCATCCATTAAAGTGTATATGACAGGTTTTCATGTATTCTAAATATGACTTGTGATGAATATTTATCATAGTTTTATATCAGTTTTACATCTGTGCAATTTTTCTGGAGGGCCCATTACCAGCTTCTCTCCATGGAGATGTTGCCTGGAATGGCCCACAGTATGGCATTACAATTATTTACCTTATTGACAGCAGGTGATGCCATAGGGCCAAGTTACCTATCAGATCTGTGAAGAGGCGAGCCCACTCACAGTAAGAATGCAGTTTTTTTTAAAGGAGAATTAAAGTTTTTTACAATCTGAGCCTTATTTCGGTAATAAAACAAGTTGTTTTACTCACCCATAGCACTTTGGTGTCATATGGAGCATTTCCGGAGATGTTTTAGATTAGTGATCTCCGTAACGTGAGTGGTCGGGGCACGACGCTGCAGTCACCAAAATAACACAAACTTTAGCACTTTTCAAATCATAGAAGCTCAAAGTCTTAGTCTACACTTTCGTTTGAGTCAAAAGTGGCCTGTAATCCGAGATTTATCCATAATTTACAGCTTTACGTTTCATGTTTGGGTCCCGAGAGCTGAGAGTGAAATAAGCTGTGACTCCGCACATGCGCACTGGCCTCCTCATCTACTCGAAACTATGGATAAATCTCAGATTAGAGGACACTTTTGACTCAAAAGAAAGTGTAGACTAAGACATTGAGCTTCTATGATTTGAAAAGTGCTAAAGTTTGTGTTATTTTGGTGACTGCAGCGTCGTGCCCCGAGCACTCGCATTACGGAGATCGCTAATCTAAAACATCTCTGGAAGTGCTCCATATGACACCAAAGTGATATGGATGAGTAAAACAACTTGTTTTATTACCGAAATAAGGCTCAGATTGTAAAAAACGTGAATTCTCCTTTAAGTAAAAAAAACAACAACATGTTATTGAGTAAATGCAAAATGGATTATCTTTAATGCCATACTGGGACATTCCAGGCAAAGCAGCAACATCCCCATGGAGACAAGTAAATGAAATGGCGGAGCCTCCACCAGAAAAGTTACACATTGCACCTTTATGTGGCAGTTTTTGGAAAAACATTGAGATAAATACAAGAAGAAGCAGTGGATTCCTCTACCTATGCCATCAACACTAAAAATTCCATCCAAACAGCTGGGACAATTTACGAGCAAGGAAGGCATTTTGAATTTTCTACTTATAACTACTGTGAAAATTAAAGAAGCTTTTGCCCTTGGTTACAGTATGGTTGATTGGTAACAGTTATGTTAACTCTATATATCAGTTAACTCTATATATCTCACATTGACAGCTTGTGTCAAACCAGGAAGCAAAAATATAAACTTCACCAAAATTAAGAAGCAAGAAAAAAATAAGCAGAAGTTTTAGTAAAAACTTAAACATAATGTGATATGTTAACTCTGTGTTAAAGAATCATGTAGTTTAATCTGTTACATGCATGTTAAACGTATATATTTAAAATACATTTTAATGACACATGCCCTTTATTGTAACTATCCACATACTACTGCCCGGACACATACTGACCATCCACATACTATGACAGGACTGACACAGGACACAAAAACAGTGTCTACGCTCCAGGCTTGAACTGGCAACTCTGTAGTAAATCTAAAACCCATTTTATATAACTCTGTGGCATTATGGAATCACCCATTGGCTGCATTTTGACATATCTGCAAACACGCTAGTAACAATCTTACGAGGGTGGGGTCTGGTAGCTGCAGGTTCACAAGCATACAACTGTAACTGCCTGGCCCTGTAAATGATGACAGCTTTCACACTCGGATAAATGGCCGTGCGATGATGTGAGCTTCCTGGGGAGAATTGTAATCCGTTATTATGTGGTGGAGGAGAGCAGGGGGACATGACCACACCTTGCAGGCACAGAGGAGCACCAGGATGGGGGTCGGGGAGCTGATGGATGGAAGCTAGCAGTGGCTTCTGGCTCCTGGCTAGTGCTGCTACGATGCACCATCAAGAGGAATGGGCAGGCAGATTGTGGCCAAGGGAGAGACAGGCAATGGTCGATGAGGTGAGATTGTGAAGTAAAGGAGAGCTAAGGATACAATGAGATACACTATCTTATATTTTCTTCAATTAATCAATCAATCAATCAATCAAACATTTATAAGGCGCTTTTCATACAAAATTGAAATTAACATGAAGTCACATTGTACTAGTGATTACTTTTTTGTATTATACTATTTAAACATAGGCAGTACATTTACTTAAGTAATACTTTCAATAAATTGTAGTGTTTGGAGTAGTTTTCCGACTGCATACATTTATTCCTACTTGAGTAATATTTTGTTTAACATAACTCTTCCCACTGTGATTAAGTCTATAACTTGACAATCCATCTAGCATTTATTCTTTGTGTTTCCATTGCTCAAAAATACGGTAATTCCTTCTGTGAATAGGGGCGACTCTTCACAGATCTGAATTGTAATGTAGCGTAGTGCCGTAATTGGCTTGTCTCTCTTGTGATTGATGGGTTTAATCTGTACTGAGGGACATTCTAACAAAGCAAGAGCAACTCCATGGAGACAGTCAGGTGGCGGACCTTCCATTATAAATGTTACGCAGTGCATCTTCTTTTTCTTAAGATATGGTTTATAAAAAATGTAAACACGAACAGAGTTGATCTTGATAATATTGTGGTACATTTGCAGTAGGCCTTTACACAACAGTACACCAAATAGGAAGGCGTGGTTCAGAACACTGATTGTCTAGTTTTAAAGGTCCCATGGCATGAAATTTTCACTTTCTGAGGTTTTTGAACGTTAATGTGAGCTCCCCTACCCTGTTTAGCCCCCCCCCCATGGTTAAAAGTTGTAAAATGTCTAAACTGAGCATTTGCGATCCTTTTCTGCGTTACAAAAAAATCGGAGCTCAAACGGGCGATTTTGAACAAGGCACCTTATTGACGTCAGATCGAAAAAAGAAATGCAAATGCAGTTCCACCCCCGTCTGTCTGAACTCAGCGTCTCTGTAAATCACGCCCAGAGAGTTTGGACTGCGAATGCGCTAGGCAATGCGAAATGCGTTTTTTTATTTGCCTGGAGGCACGTCCGAGTGTTTCTAGGCTCGGAAGTCCTTTATCTGAGCCTCTGGACCTTTGAACAGCAGTGGTTTAATTTTATTTTCTGTGGAAATGTGTTTATTTTTCAATGGAACGCTTCAAATCTCTCCCTCGTGCAAAAACAAGGAAATGGATCAGCTGAGGGCTCAGAGCGAGAGAGCGGAGAGTTTGGCCACGCCCCCACCCTCTACTATTGGCCAGCTCTTTCCTCCTCACTTGCATTCAAGCAACAACGCCCATTATGACCTGTTCTGACGGAGAAAAAAATACTCTTTCTCATCTTATCTCTCTTTCTCATGCACTGAGTGTTGATTTTGAAGAAGGATTCATTTACAGTATTAGGGAACCATTAAGGAGCCATATAAAAGCATCAAGAAGTACCATGTCATGGGATCTTTAAAGAAGACATATTACGCCTGTGTCAGCTATATAGTTATAATACAGTATATGATACCTGTGGATCATTATAATTTGGAATATTCATCTAAAACAAATAAGTTTTAATAAGTGGTGAAAATGGGAGTTGATCAGCGAGATAGTGTCTTGAAAATAAGCGATTGAATATTACTCAAACATCGATGAATCATTCGAAATACAACTTCGGGTGAATAAAAGGTGAGGGAAAACAACTATGACGTAGTTAAAAGTCGAATTTGCATAATAGGTCTGCTTTGATGTGAATAACTTGAACTGAGCAACATGGAGCTCCTAAAGCTAAACTTTGATTTTGATTCTTTGAAATGAGCGATCATAGTGTGCTTGGAACATGATTTGGTTATTTTTGGTTAGTATAATAATTACACTGTGCCTCAAATAAGCACTGGTAATCTCATTATTTCTGATTTCAAAATTGTCATGCAACATCACGGACAATTTCATGAATAGAAATTACAATCCAGCAATCACCCTTTCTAGACGCAAATGAACATGTAGATTTGTTGTGAAAGTATAAACCACCAAGTTTAGAGAAGGTTTAAAAAAATCAGAAAGTCTTCAGATATTACTAATAAAAGTAAAAATAAAAGTAAAAATGCAACTGAAAATCTTGCTAGCTAATGGTTGTCTATACTGTATTTTACATAAACAACAGATGGATACTGTATGGACCTAATTTTGGTCAAAACCATATGTTAATTTCAAAAACAAAACATGAAATCCACTCTTGCACACTTGTGTCTGAAAGAAACGGCATATGAGCTGCTAGCCTCTTTACAAAACGAGATCACCCCATGCCGTGAACATGGAATACACAATTAGCCAGAGTTCGATTTGGTCATCAAGGGGCGGAAAACGCTGCATGAATGAAACATGGCATCACAACGGTGGTATGCTGAGACCGTTTGCCTTAGGGCACAGGGAGAAGAACAAATATACAAAAAAGAGAAGGAAAAAAACGCAACACAGCGGTGATAGTGTGCGCTGGAACCAGGAATGGGAAGCTGCATGACAATTAGCGTTAAAAAGGTAATGGGATCTCTGGAGGCCTGCAGATTAGCGCTAAGGCTTTGGAGGAGAGGGAGGAGACAAATGGGACATGGAGAAGGTCACATGGATGGAAAAAGCAAAGCAGAGGGTAACACTACTTGACAGTCCCGAGGATTGCTTAAGGATTGATTGGTTCTCTAATTAGGCTTTTACCAGCACGGGCCCATATCACAGAGACCGCTTTATCGGGCTGTGGGGAACCGTGGAGACTCAGGACAGACAGCAGCCCAGAGGTGGAGTCTCACAGCTGAACAAAGGCCTGACAGGTGGGGCATTCAGAAGACAACAAATAGGCCCAAGAGCATTGTGTGGTTTATAGCATGCTAAGTTATTGCTGTATTTAATTATGCGTTATTAGATTTCTGTAAGTCTCCTATTTCATTTTAAAGGTCCTATATTACGCAAAATTTGTTGTTAGAATGTTGTTACCTCATCAAAAGCATACCAGGTGCTGCGTTTTGTTTCATTCACACATTTGAGTAATCTTAGTGTATTAGTCTGTCCTCAATTTCAAAGCTCCAAATGCTCCACCTTGTGATGTCATGTAGTGGTAGTTTTAAAGTTAACAGGTACCTTTCAACTTTAGTTCAGTAGAGACTGGCAATTCCAGGGCTGCAATCATCCAAATGATTCTAGATGCATGTTTGAAAACACACTGGAGCACTTCCTGTATGACATGACATCACAAGGTGGCACAGAGTGTTTTCTGTTTGAGAGAAGCCTTAATATGCAGGGTTTGTGTGTTAAACATGTGTGAAAGAAACAATACATAACTCCAGGTATGTTTTTGATGATTATAACATATATCTGAAAAGAGTCACCTCATTAAAAGTGTCCCTTATAATTCTATAGTTCTTGCTACTTATTTTAAATTGTATTACCATGTTACCTTTGTTGATTTGAAAATGTTATATTCACCAAAAAATGTAGGTTATTAACATTAGTTTTTGAACTTGTATATTGTTTTGTATCTTCTTTTTGTGTGTGTATTTATAGAGAATTGCAGCATGGGATATTGGATGATGTTGGCTTGTAGGCTTGTGGGCATGAGGGTTTGAATAAAGCCTGGGAGAGATTGCAAAATTACTCAGACTTATGGGTGACATTTAAAACAGACATGTTTTTGATGAGGGAACAGCATTATAACATGGAAGAAAGCTCCAAATTGCCAATTTTGCACAATACCTCCTCTTTAAAGGGACAGTGTGTAAGATTTTTACCCGTTTATGACTGAAATTGAAGATACCCATTCAAAAATACATTGTTTTCCAAGCCTTTTCACTTCCATCATGAAATCAAAGTATTCTTTTGGACTTAGATATAGTCACATAAAAGGGGGATCTTCCCCATGCAGAGGCAGCCATTTTGAATACGAGAGCCGCAGAAGGACATTTGGGCTCCGCCTTCACCTTCGGCAAGGCTCGTGGTTTTGGGTAAACAACACAAGCATGCTGCCAGATCAGACGTCGTAATGGATCTAACACGTGTTTTGGACTAAATTGTTTTACTGGATTTTATTCGCTGGATCCTTACGGACAGATTGAGACCAAGTTTATGGTGAAATACAGAGTTTGACCTGTGCAAAGCATTCTAAGGTAAGCTAACCTCGTTTTGTGCTTTTCCGTATAAAAGCCCCATGTGCTCGGGGAGTGATTGTTGTGCAGGGAAATGAATTGCATAGTCAAAAAGAGGAGACTTTAAGGTTTCATGTGATGTGTAGAGTGTCATGGTACATGATCGGGAATGTGTGTTTTCATGAGAAAAGAAAAACAAAACAAAACCGGGACCGCGTTTTATTTATACAGTAGCGCCCGGGTGACCCTCGAGGTCTGCCGAAGCTAAAACAGAAAGTGAAATAGCACCATCCACCTATTCGCCACGAATCCTACACACTGGGGCTTTAAGACTTTTTATTATAAGCCATACTGTAAGTCTTTCATTATTTCTATACTTTTAAAGGCTTGTTGGATCAAAGTATATTTTAAATGGAATCTTTACTGGTTCTTTACTTATTAGCAAAAAGTTAGATCAAATATAATCAAATCTCACTCATTTCAGTGTTCAGTGATCGCTTTCTTTTTGATACAATGGTAACTCAGTGTGCAACATTTTCTCTTTTGAATAATTTGCAGTCTACAGAAGCCACCTCCCAGTCACTAGACACACTCTTATCTGTGGAAGCAAGCAGGTTAATCCAAATCAGCCCGGGTTTACAGGCCCACAGCTGCGTGCTTTAAAGCTTTAGTAATAAGAGGATCTTGTAAAGATATGAAACATATACTCACAAAAGGGTGGCTGCTTTAAATTTTAATGTCTAGATATTACAATAAAAATTAAGCACTGTATGACCATCGTAAATAGTAAACTTATAAGGTGAGGTTGTAAAATGGCTTTTAAACTAAGCAGGACTGATTAATGGAAGCTTCTTTATGCTGTAGTTGGCATTGAGTGTTTGGCAGGTGGTGCTATAATGCCTTTGCTTATAGGAAACTGAGAGCAAAAAATCAGCCCTTAATACATAGTTACAATCTGTACTCTTATCGGGCCCCATTTAACTTACTGTGTAGAGGTCTGTGGAAATTCTTATAAAAGTAACACAGACTTATTCTTTAAATTACCCAAAAAAAGCAATACAAATAGCTCACTTAATCGGATGTAGAGAACATACGAATGCAGTTTTTCGCTAATCAAAGATACTGATATTTGGGGACTTGGTAAAATTTAAAACATGCCACATCTTATTTCAATCGAAACGCAACCTGCTCTCTGATAACATTCAAAACTGTTTTGCACAAATGAATTCAAGTACAACCTGAGAGGTCAAATGAATTTAAAAAACAATTCTCTGGAACCACTCTCAAAAGCATGTGTGGTACCAGACGTGGAGTAGACCTATGGAATAGCTAAGCTGACCATATCAAAGCTTGTACTAACTTGGTGCACTTCAAAAAACAATATAAAAATGAAATCTTACAGAAAAACCACAACTATTAACTAAATACAGACTGTACATTACCTTTTATTTTGATAGAATCATAAACAATACATTTTGTATCTTCTTTATCATTATTATTAGTTTGTACGACCATAAACAAAAAAAAAACTTTTTTTCATTCAATGTGGTTTATTTTGTACGATCATAAGCGATAAACCTCTGTGCCTTCTTTTTCATTGTTATTAGTTTGTAAAACCATAAACAAAAACCTAAATCCTTAAATGTTTCATTCTCACTGTTGTTTATTTTGTACGCTCATAAACGATAAACTTTTGTGCCTACTTTATCATTATTATTAGTTTGTACGACCATAAAAAACCTAAATCCTTACATTTTTATCCTCATTACTGTTTATTTTGTACGATCATAAATGATAAACTTTTGTGCCTTCTTTATCATTATTATCATTTTGACCACAAATATATTTGTGTGTGTATGTATATGTGTGTGTGTGTGTGTGTGTGTGTATATATATATATATATATATAATGCAATGGAATGAAAGGTAAAGCCATACTTTGGGACACTCTCCATGGCGATATATATGTTTTATGACATACTGTGCCTGCTCACAGTTAGGACACGTGTTTTTCTTTTTATTTTAGTCTATTTGGCTAAAAAGTTACATACTGTGGCTTTAATAAGTGTTGTCACAGATCAATGCAGTTCAATGCCAGGATCTAAAATGTACGATCATAAATGATAAACTTTTGTGCCTAAGATAATTTTTTTTAATTAATTTTTTCCATTTTTGTCATTATGTGGGTCTTCTCTTTTCATCAGTTATCTCTGCAGCACCAACACAGGCTCAAACTAACTTAATCCACGCCAGACAGTGGAACAGCTACCTACACTTAATTAAAAAAGAGAAAGAGAAAGTAGAAAATGAAAAAAACACTGAAACCATAAACAGGGACAGAATGAGGTGATTTTCAGGTCAGAGAATACTAGAATGTGTGGAGGACGGTTTGCTCATATCAGCAGAGCCTGGATCATCTGAGTTCAAATGCCCCGTCTCCTCAGAGTCTGTAGCCAGGTCACTTGTTCCATTTTCAACACCGTCATCAGTGGCAGAGTTCAGTGCAGGCGTTTTTTGCATGTCCTCATCATGGTGTGGATTAGGGCTTTGTGAATCCTCCGTCACTTGCTGGGTCTTGTTAAACCTGGGCACCTTGTTAGTCTTGTCTACTTGACTGCAGAGGTTGGCAACAGACTTCTCAATTTCTGCCAGATTTGGGAGGTTCTTCAAAATCCCTTTCAGCTCCTTTTTCCTGCCTTGAGAGTCGGAAGATGGCGGAACGGACAGCGGGCACTTGCGTTCTGATACTGGACGCAGCGATAAGGTGGAAGGTAAGAAAGGGGGGACGAACTGGACCCCTGCATCAGATGGGGACTGCGGTGGAGGTGGTGGAGGTGGTGGAGGAGGAGGTATGGGTTTTAGGACTGAAGATGGAGAGGCCTGAGAAGGGGTGAGATAGGTGGTCGTAGGTGAGGATGGAGAAGGACTATGGGGTGGAGAAGTAGCTGGCAAAGGCAGTCGCTTGGGAACAGTTGGCGGAGGGGGTGGGGCTGGTTCATCCGGGGGGTCCGGGATGATCTCCAAGGTGATCTGGCAACGGTGGTCCATCGTGTAGCTAGCATTGTTGCTACCAAACTTTCTTACTGGCGGGGTCTGCATCAAACCACACACTGGCCAGGAATTGTCTCCTTGAGCAGCAATCCAATTTGGGGGTTCACCTTTCCAATTTGTAACAGGGTCGTAGGGGGAGTCCATGACGGACAAAAGCCCTCCCGAAGACCGCTCCAATGTGTCTCGATCCCCGATAGCAGGTAAGTCATTCTGGGAGTTCCGCTGGAAGCTCAATTCTTCCAACTGCCAAGCTTGATCGCGGAGTGACAGCTTTGTTTCAGGGCTGTTCAGAAAGAGCTTGTCCAAAGTCTCTCTCCCCTCCCTGCATGTTTTATCTGTTGCCTGAATGTGTCTCTCCCAGTCGGACTTGTTCTTGAGCGTCTGTCTCCTTGGCGATTCGTATCCAAGCAGTCCACCTCGAATTCTGGCAGGCACTGTCCAGACCGGGTGAGTGGGAGGGCAAGAGAATGGCATTTCCTTGGACGTGCAGTAGTCAGGGCTACTGAGCGGGCTGTAATCGGCATACACTGGATTATGCTTGGTTAAAGGATGGCGGTCGGATAGGTAGGTCACGTTGCTTTCTGATTTGGGAATGCCAATGCACAGTGCTCCGTTGTCGCGGGCAGCTGCGGCGCAACCCGGAAAGGTGCCAATGCTCCCCTGGTGATTGACAGACTTTTGAACCCTGTCCCAGTGAAAGGAGAAAGGAGGGAGTGGAGAAAAGAAAGACTTGAAAGAGGTGAAGATGAATGGGGGAAGCTATAAATAAGGGGAAGTACAAGTAAGACAAGATATCAAAGCTAGTATTATGTTTTATAGAGCTCTGGGGATGGTATAACTCAGTGCAATGTCCGGCAGATGAGAGTGAGGGGAAAAAAGAGCATTTTCTTTTTTAAATAGCTGAGAAAAATGAAAATCAATCAGACATATGCATTAATTTACAGTTTTACATTTTGATATTTTATTCAACCAAAAGAGAAAACTAGTAAATTGTTGTTTTTGGAACTACTCAGCACTTGATTTCAACACAATTTTGCTATACCATAGGATGTGCATACCTGAATTAATCATAAGCTAAATAAATTAAAACTGCTAATAACAGTTTTTAAAGTTTTTAAAGTTTGAAGTTGCACTATAGGTTTAAAGGTACATTGTGTAACTTTTCTTGTGGAGGGTCTGCCAAATACTTTTTTATCTGTGGAGATGTCAATACTCTGTTTTGAATGTTTCACAGTATGGCATTAAGCCTTTCTACCTTCATGGAGACCAAACCAGACCAAGTTACAGGTCAGATCTGTGGAGAGGCAGATAGTCCGAATGCCTGTTTTTCTGTATTTTTGAGCTATAAAACCACCTGTAATTTAATAAATGTAAAGTAGAGCTGTTTAATGTCATACTGTGGAATATTCCAGGCAGAGCAATGACATTTCCGTAGAAACAAGCAGGTGACGGACCCCCAAGAGTAAAGTTAGGCTACTGAGTTAGCATGCCTGAGTTAATCATAAGCAAGATTAAATCTGCAAAAAACTGCTAATAATTATGTATTTATTCATTCATTAAGTTTTTTCTTTTTTTTTTTTTAGTTTTTAAAGTTTTAAGTTACACTGCCGAAATATTCCCTGTCAAATAAACCAATAAATAAAATTAAAAGATGGTTAAAGGTCACCTGCTTGTTTCTATGGAGATGCCATTGCTCTGCCTGCAGTTTTCCATAGTATGACATTAAACAACTCTACCTCACATTTATTAAATTACAGATGGTTTCATAGCTAAAAAAAAACAAAAAAAACCTAGAAAAACACATATTCTGACTGTGCGTGGGGCTGCTTCTTCACAGATCTGACCTGTAATTTGGTTTGGTTTGGTCTCCATGAAGCTAGTAAGGTTTAACATTCCAGACAAAGCAGTAACATCTTGAAGAAAACACATCTGATGGACCCTCCACCAGAAAAGTTACACAATGTACCTTTAACATAGGATTTGCAAACCTGAATCAATCATTAAAACTGCAAATAAAAGTTTCTAAAAGTTTCAAGTTGCACTGCAGAAATTTGGTGAATCTTTTAGTGTAAATATGGAATGGGCAGGCTTGTGGTCCGAACAGAACCAAAACAAACTATTCCAAGTGACATCAGACAGTACACTGAGAGACAGGAGCAGAGATCGAGAGGATGGATGTTCTAATGTGATTCAGACTACGGCCTTGGAGCTGTCTACTTAAGAGCGTTGCTTCAGACTAGTTTTTAATACATAGAGCTGAAATCGCTAAGAACAATTTCATTTAATATTTCTTTATCAGAATTCAGACAAAACACTATTTTCTGGCACGGTCTAATATATTCCATACAATAAAGTCTGGTTATATTATCTAAGGACTATTAAAAAGATGATGTGATTGAATTACTTACTGCAGTCTGAATCCAGAGAGACAGGGGAATGGAGATGGAGACAGAGCAGACAGATGGTAAGAAGAGAGAAAAGTACAATGAATACCATAATGAAAAAGTTGAATAGAGCTTTATATCACATGGATGTGGAAAGATATTTTAACTCGCTTCTAATATTTAAAAAAATGCTAACTGAATCACCAACCTTTACTTAAAGTTTGCACATTATAAAACACCTACTGTTGCAATGGTTGAGCTAAAACTACTATATAACTACTATAATGGCTACTAGTTAAAGGAGAAGTAAGGTTTTTTACTAAGTGAGCCTTATTTCGGTAATAAAACAAGTTGTTTTACTCACCCATAGCACTTTGGTGTCATATGGAGCACTTCCAAAGATGTTTTGGATTTGCGATCTCCGTAACGTGAGTTCTCGGGGCACATGTTTGCGGTCTCCAAATAACATAAACTTTTCAAATCATAGAAGCTCGATGTCTTAGTCTACGCTTTCATTTGTTTCGTTTATCCATAGTTTCGAGTAGATGAGGACGCCAGTGCGCATGTGCAGAGTCACATCTTATTTCGCTCTCAGATCCCGGGACCCAAACATGAAACACAAAGCTGTAAATTATGGATAAATCTCGGATTACAGGCCACTTTTGACTCAAACGAAAGTGTAGACTAAGACATTGAGCTTCGTTACATGCTCGGGGCATAATGCCCCGAGAACCAGTGTTCCCCCTAATGTTTTATGTGTCTGAGCAAACACACTAACTCCCTGAGCGCTCCTTGGACCCCTGTGCGCGACATCCGACATGCAAAAGAGCTGCACGTGCTCCTCGCACGTGCTGCACGTGCTCCTCGCACACCGGTAGAAGTTTAATACGAGACACGTACTTTTGTTTCTGAATACGGGACGATTCCCCCGTATTCAGATGACCCCGCGGCTGAAAAAAAAAGCGGAACTCTTTCATCTCTGCGCTGTATAGGTTTTCTTGTGCGCTGAGAATGTGCGAGCAGTGCGCAATTGCACAGGCGCGCAGCTTAGAGGGAACGTTGCCGAGAACTCGCATTACGGATCTAATCGCTAATGTAAAACATCTCCAGAAGTGCTCCATATGACACCAAAGTGCTATGGGTGAGTAAAACAACTTGTTTTATTACCAAAATAAGGCTCAGATTGTAAAATACGTTAATTCTCCTTTAAAGTGTTTCAGCTCTTTCGTCTGATAAAGTACACTGTTATGCATTGCTACTACTGTTTTAATGCTATACCAGTGCTTCCGTGTTGTGGCATAATATTGAGAAACTTTTGGAACAATTTACATTTTTTTGCAACAGTGTATAGTTATTATTAGTTGGATTACTGTGGGTATTTCTAAGTCATTATAAAAGTCACCAGAATTTTCTACCGCTCAGAGACTACAATTACATATAGCATGCAAAAAAGTTAATACAGATGTTGACAAGACAACTATGCTTGTCCCCAATGCTGTTTCCACAACAAATTATACTTTGGCACACAAATCCTCACGAGAGGCATTTTTCTGAAAATCATAAGCACCAATTAGCTTGGAGTACTGGTCAACATCTGCTGTGTGCGCCGTTAAGCATTTCACAGGTCCCCATTAACGCCCATTTGTTTTTGTTCAGCTGTGGTGCTGGAAACAAAGAAACAAACCTCACTACAACTGCTGCTACAACTGCAACTACACCTATTACTTCTAATACTAATCCTACTACTGTTACTGCTACTGTTCACACTACTACTACTACTACTACTACAACAACTACAACTACTGCAACCAATACTACAACAACTACTACAAATACTACTACCACTACTCAGACCCTCCAGGAATTTGCGATTTTGCGATTTGCAACTTCAACGCGACTTCAGCAAATCCCTGCAAATTCAGGGCGGTGTTGCAATTTTGACCAATCACCGCAACTTTTCCGCAATTTTTACTAATTTTGACCAATCATCGGCGACGTATTGAACGCCGACCAACTTCCTTCTGTCTTACTTCCGTGTGACGAAACCAAACTGCGGCCGGGTCCCCAGTTCCCAGAGCGCACAGCTCGGAGCGCGGCCCGAAGGGGGCTCAGACTGCAGTCAAGGAGGTGCACACTTGCTCAGCCCCGACTGCAGTCCGTGGACCGCTTAACGACTGCGGTCTTCGGACCGCGCATTAACTGCGCATGGGACAAAAAAGAAGTGGGACAGCAGTCGTTGCGCCGGTGTCCTGTCGAAACGTGTGACGCACATGCCCTTCGGGCCACGCTCCGAGCCGCGCGCTCTGGGAATTGAGACACGGCTTCTAATGGCAAAGAAACATGTCTGCGGCGCCATTTGACCACTAAAATAACAGCAAAAGACCGAAACAGTTCCCCTCCTAGTAGTCATTTATTTTCCATATTGGTAAGGTTGTTTTAGGACCATATCTGTGATCTCTGTGTCTTTGTATTATTCTTTGTCAGTAATAACTCAGTATTCAAAATATTACTCAATTTTAATTACAAAAAGGGGAAATCGCAACTATTTATCACAACTTTCACTTCCTCCCGCAACAAAATCGCAACAAAAACCTTAAAAGCACCGCAACTTTCATCGCAACTTTTTGGAAAAGCTCCCGCAAATTCAGACATTTTAGCCCGAAACAATCACAGAAAATGCCCGCGAAATCCTGGGGGGTCTGACTACTACTACCACCACCACTACCCTAGTAGCCAGTGTAAAAAAAAAAGTAATCATCATCTTGGGTACAGATGATAAAACGTCCTGTAACTACATATAGAGTTTAGCATAAAGAGGGGGCCTGTACGTTAACATAACAAACCGTACACTATTCCCCAATAACAACTCAATATAACGTATGACACCTCAAAAGATTTATCCTGCAAACCGCCATAACCCAAAGCTAAAATTTATATTCGCAGGGAGGTCATTTACCGAATAAAGGCCTTCTCTGTATCCTCTCTCTCACCTTGAAGGACAATCGAGCCCAAAATGCATGAGGTCAAGTAGAAAGCATCGACATAATCTCCAGTTTAATGTGGCACATAAAAAAGTCAGTAGTGATTTATGTTTTGGGGCCGAGGAGCAAAGCAAGGCAAAGTATTAATAAACTCAGAAGAATGTGATTAACAAGCAGAAATATGCCGTGGTGGAGTCAGATCAAGTCAGGAAAGTAAATTGAATATTTGTAAGTGTTTGTGTGCAAATAAAAATATATTACTAACGCTATGCTGGGCTGAGGTGGTATCAGAGGGTTTTTACTGTAATGTTAATCTATTCTGAAGGTGCACTGTGTAACTTTTTGGTGGATAGTCTGCCACCGGCTTTATCAACAAGGAGATGTTTTTGCATTGCCAATAGAAAATTAAACTTATCTAGCACTATGGTGACAAGCAGGTGATGCCACTAAGCTAAGTTACAAGTGGAGAATACAAGCCTGCTCGCAGTAACAAAGGTTGCTTCTCAATGTGTTTCTTAGCAATAAAAAAATAAATAGAATAAATGCAAGGAAGAGGAGTTTAATGCCATACATACAGGCTAAGCAATAACATCTCCATGGAGGCAGAAGGTAGTGGACCCATCAACAGAAAAGTTACATAATGCCCCTTTAATTTGGGAACACATTTGACTTGTTACTGAGTACTCTTCAAATACTAGAACTCAACATTATGCAACAACATACCACTAAAATAAAATATTAAACTGAACTCATTTCATTTCATGATAAAAGAGGAAATTCAATTTGTCAACTGGACAAAGTTTGTTTGGTTGAAAACGTTTCGCCGCTCATCCGAGAGGCTTCGTCAGCTCTAATCCGAATACTGGTAAGACACTTGCTTATATCTTGCTGCAGGGAGGAGCTAACTAGCTAACTACTTTCCGAAACTATCTCATTGGTTTCAGTCTTTTGTTTCTCTGGCGTCTAGATTAGCATACCTATTCATCCCTACAACGACTGTTTTTACACCTCTGGCCCTGACCTGGCTAGCCCTATTGTTCCCCTGTTTGCTTGATCTAGGCTTAACAATGGAATTATAGATGGGAGACAAATTATGTCTGACTCCACCATTTCTGTTCAAAGAAGGATTCTCTTTTTTGACAAAAATAGCCTCTTTAACTCCCCTCTCAAACCAATTCTTTTCCCTGGCTAAGATCTGAACCTCACTGTCCTCAAATGAATGACCCGTGGCTTCTAGGTGAAGATGTACGGCAGATGACGGTCCACTCTGGCACGCCCGTCTGTGTTGGTACATCCTCTTGTGAAGTGGCTGCTTGGTTTCTCCAGTGTAGCGCTCACTGCAGTCTTCACTACACTGAATGGAGTAGACCACATTGCTTTGTTTGTGGCTCGGTGTTTTGTCCTTTGGGTGGACCAGTTTTTGTCTTAAAGTGTTTGTGGGTTTGAAATAAACTGGGATTTCATATTGTCTGAAAATCCTCTGTAGTTTGTACCTGTCCTCTGTAGTTCTACCTGGACGACTGAAGGACTATTCATGCATCTTATGAACTAATTTCCTCTAAGAATTCTCTAAAAACTGACAAAATACAAAATACAACTTGAATTTTTTCATTCACTTACATTTTCTGACATGTATTCACCAGTAGTGACTTAGTTCATTTCTAATCCTTTCTGAATAGTTTTGGCCAATGTGATTATAAGGTATTGATTTTACAATCTGTTCCCATGAACAGACTGAGGCAGATTTTTATGACGTAGGTTCCCACACTAGACCACAGTACAGTATTTACTTCAAGGTTCAGTGTGATTCAAATTAAACATTTAACACTTACTTCAATGCAATTATCTGTAACACTAAATTAGCTAAATAACAATAAATTATGTATACTGCAGTAATTATTTCCTCTGTCTTGAGTGGACCTTGGCTCTACAGACTTGAACTCTGTGAATGTGTGCCAGTCCACCCTGGCTCAGTCCTGGTTTAGTCCTGGTTTAATCCTAGTTTAGTCCTGGTTTAGCCCTGATTAACTCCTGGTTTAGTCCATCCTGATTTAGTTCAGTATCTAAACCAGTTCAGAGTGGATGTCTCCTTTACTATGGTTCTCCAAGGTGGATGTTGGTTAATCCGCCTGTCTGTTATTGACCATCATCACTGTTTCTTTTTCAATTTTTGTTGGTTATATTAAAGGAATATTAACGTTTTTTTTTACAATCTGAGCCTTCTTTCGGCAATAAAACAAGTAGTTTTACTCACCCATAGCAGTTTGGTGTCAATTGGAGTGGTATCGCAGAACTTATGTTGAGCCGTTCTGTTCTACTAATGATCCCGTATCCGTTAGCGTGAGTGCTCGGGGCATTACTTTGCGGTGTCCAAATAACACAAACTTTAGCACTTTTCAAATCACAGAAGATCGCTGTGTCAGGGTAGACTTTTAGTGGATTCCAAAACGTCCTGAAACCCGATATCCAGCTATAGTTTCATTTGATGACGTCATCAGAGAGGACAGTGCGCATGCGTGAACTCTGCTGTTTTGTAAACACCGCTAGTCCGAAAGAAGCTAACACCGCTCTGAACTTTACTTTTCTGTTGCGATATCGGGTTTCAGGCCGTTTTGGAATCTACTAAAAGTCTACCCTGACACAGCGATCTTCTGTGATTTGAAAAGTGCTAAAGTTTGTGTTAATTGTACACCGCAAATCAGTGCCCCGAGCACTCACGCTAACGGATACGGGATCATTAGTAGAACAGAACGGCTTAATATAAGTTCTGCGATACTGCTCCAATTGACACCAAACTGCTATGGGTGAGTAAAACTACTTGTTTTATTGCCGAAAGAAGGCTCAGATTGTACAAAAAACGTTACTTTTCCTTTAACCATTTTGTGATGCCTTGGGAGGTCACTGCTGTTGTAATTTTTGGCTTCACAGAAATAAATTGAAT
The DNA here is from genome assembly GCA_036785185.1 of Paratrypauchen microcephalus. Taxonomy (NCBI): domain Eukaryota; kingdom Metazoa; phylum Chordata; class Actinopteri; order Gobiiformes; family Gobiidae; genus Paratrypauchen; species Paratrypauchen microcephalus. The sequence continues at coordinate 3,236,634 of JAVJIX010000080.1, read as the reverse complement.
TGAAATTAAATTATGGAATTTACAAAGCTTTCCTTGCATGTAAATTGTCCCTGCATTTTGGATGGAATTTTCCAAGTTGTTGACTTAGTAGTATTTTGTTTTAGAAGTCAGCACTACCGCCTGTATTTGTGTACTTTTCTTCTCAAGTTTATCCCACAAAACATCTCTTAACTGATGACTGATAACTAGAAAAACAAAAAAATAGTCATGCACACTTTAAGCTGAATTTTTGTCTCCTCTCTCTTACAGCTACTAAAGTCTGACCTGAAGTGCACTATTCGACATGAGCTTGTGCATAGAGATGTGGAGAGTGAACAGAGGGTCAGTGGGCACTCACATGCTCCCTCCTCCCAGCTCTGCGTACACGTTGGCTGAGGGGGCGGCCGCTGTGGGGGTCGGGGCTGCTTTCCCCCCTGGAGGAAGTGCCTGCTGTATTCTGGCTGTTTTAGCACACTCTGCTTGTCGCCTGTGCACAATGGACATTTGTTAGAGGCAGTTGGTAAAAAAAAAAGATATATGATGGGAGCAAAGCATGCAAAAAGCAAGCTACAATACATTTTAAAATACTATGTTGACATGTTAGAAGAAAGAGAAGGATGTTTCACTTGTAGATGTTCATACAGCTGTGACATTAACTAATTTTACATTGAGAAACACATATTAATCCAAAAATGTGGGATTGAAAAAAACAAGACTCTTAATTACAATCTTTTCTAAATTATATGAGTATTCTCTGTCTTTTTATCTACATTTGACACATTACATTTGACAGTATATTCTATTCCAATAGGCCAAATGTGATTTTCACAACTGAGCCAATAGCCATACGGTTATTTAAAATTATAGTATTTTAGTATTTTATTATTAGAGGTGGCTAGTACTTACATTTACTTAGCAATATTAGTTATATTTTGAAGAGACTGTACTTGTCAAAGTAGTTTTTGAACATCATACTTTATTAGCTAATATTTTATATGATGTAACGGTACTCATAAAACAAAACTTAAATACATTTTCAGTCTAAACCAGGCATTTCCAAACTATGGCTCGTGGGCTATAGGTTTTACTGTAATTTTTATTTTTTATTTTTTTTTTTTTAATCATCCCTGATAAAGCCAATATTAAAGGGATATGCCACCCCCAGGTCAAACTTGGGCATCTCCCCACAGTCCAGAGACTAAAATAAGTGGTGGAAAGTGTTTTTCTGGTGACGCAGCCATTGTCCGAGTCTGTCAGCACTGACCGCCAAGGTATCTGCAGCTACTCCGTGTTAGACTGGAGTCTAACGTCGCCAGAGAAAGATTTCGGCCAAAAGGAAATAATTTGCTCGATGCGTTTCCCAATTACTTTCTGTGTAGTGCGCATTCATATCGAGTGCAAATAAATGTGCAAATCAACACGGAGAGCTTGCCTTGGTCATTTTGGGTGGGAACTATTTTTCAGTGCGGAAAAACACAGCCGAAGCACACACCACGCTGATAGGGGAATCCCTGTTACGCACCAGGAAGGCAGTTCCCCTGTTACGCAGCGTGGTGTGTGCTTCGGCTGTGTTTTTCCGCACTGGAAAATAGTTCCCACCCAAAATGACCAAGTCAAGCTCTCCGTGTTGATTTGCACATTTATTTGCACTCGATATGAAACACAGAAAGTAATTGGGAAAAGCATCGAGCAAATTAATTCCTTTTGGCCGAAATCTTTCTTTGGCGCCTTTAGACTCCAGTCTAAGGCGGAGTAGCTGCAGATACCGCGGCGGTCAGTGCTGACAGACCTGGACAATGGCTGCGTCACCAGAAAAACGCTTTCCACCACTTATTTTAGTCTCTGGACTGTGGGGAGATGCCCAAGTTTGACCTGGGGGTGGCATATCCCTTTAAGTCACACAGTGAGTGCTTTTGAGGCTCTAAGCTTGAATAAAACTCTGGTAGCTCATTCTAACATGTTCAAAATTCACATATTTCACCGTATTTGGACCAGTCTATGGCCCTCCATCAGCCCAATATGTGGTCCTTGATTAAAACAAAGTTTGGACACCCCTGGTCTAAACTGTTACTCAGTCCTCAAGAAGTATTTTCATATTTTGGCTACTCTTTATTGTTAGAATAGGCTAAATGTCGAAAAATAAGGAAATAAGCAGTATTTATCTAACAACTAAACACATTTTAAATATCAACCAATAACAAAAACAAAAGTACATTAACAGTCTTCAAGCGTCAGTTGATATATTCCTATTATCTTGATCCCTGAATGAATATTAAATGTTTAGTACATTAAATATTGATACATTCTATTGCAGTAATTACCATCTCCACAGTGTATTCATATATAAAATGGATTTGTCCACATCCAATTCTTTCTGCCTTGTTCCAGCAATATTGGATACTGCCGTTTTACCCAGTTGCTTTGAAGAATACAGGTTTTGCAGTTCTTTGTGAGTAGCATGAGGGCGGGTGAGGTTGTGATGCAAATTGTCTCGTGTAAATGTTTGGATCCCTGTTCTGAATTGTATATAACATAACATTGCTAATTTAACCATCATTCAAAAAGCATTCAGTGATAAATAAATGAAATATGACTTACTCTTTGAACCTGGAGAAGGCGGCAGCAAAAAGGAGAGACAGAGGGAAAAAAAGAGACAAGCAAAAAGTTAGTAATTATAGACAACATTGTTACAAAGCAGCAATCCAATAAATGTGCCATTGAGATAATTAAAGCATCAGAGGCAATTTCAGATTTCAGACACAGATAAAATGTGTGTTTCTTTATCTATAATAAGAAGTTTTGACCTGGCCAGCATGATAACCTGCATAATCATTTGGAAAGAAGCACATGCCAATGGTTTATCATTGTTGTATTTGTGAAAATGACACCTGAATAAAACTAATTTGTAATTTCAGGTTACAGAAGACATCATAGCATTCTATATCTCTGCAATGTTTAGTACAGATAGGGGACGGCTAAAATAAATACAGTGGTCCCTCACCTTACGAAATTAATTCGTTCCAGAAGTGGTTTCGTAACGTGAAAAATTCGTAAGTTGAGTAGCTATTTCAATGGAAAAAGCCTGATTCGTTCCAAGGCCCCGATCCAAGTTTTTTTTTTTTATAGTGTAACTTTTTTTATAGTGTAACATTGTGTTCTGTGTTTCTCACATTTGTCTCTCGTTTAAACACTCAAACTTTCATAGATTTTCAACAAAATGTATTAACATTGAAGTGTGGGGGGGAAGTGGGAGGGGGGAGAAAACTGCGCTCTGACACGTGTGATAGCGCACATGACCCGGCGCGGAGCTGACAGCAGGTCTAGACCAAGGTCTAAACCTGGACTGGACCAGGACTAAACCTGGACTAAACCAGGACTAAACCTGGACTAGACCAGGTGGATTAAAGCAGCGAGGAGGGGACTGCACGCAGTCTGAGCGCATGAACGCATGAATGAGAACCATGCAAGAGCCGCGGGCTCCTCCTGGTTTAGTCCAGGTTTAGTCCTGGTTTAGTCCAGACCACCGCGGCTCCTCCTGGTTTAGTCCAGGTTTAGTCCTGGTTTAGTCCAGACCACCGCGGCTCCTCTAGACCTCCTCTAGACCTGGTCAGGTCTAGAGGAGGTCTAGACCACCGCAGCTCTTGCATGGGTCTCGTTGCGTTCATGCGCTCAGACAGCGTGCAGTCCCCTCCTCGCTGCTTTAATCCACCTGGTCTAGTCCTGGTTTAGTCCTGGTTTAGTCCTGGTCCAGTCCAGGTTTAGACCTTGGTCTAGACCTGCTGTCAGCTCCGCGCCGGGTCATGCTGCGCTATCACACGTGTCAGAGTCTTCTTCCCCCTCCCCCTTCCCCCCACACTTCACTGTTAATACATTTTGTTGAAAATCTATGAAAGTTTGAGTGTTTAAACGAGAGGCAAATGTGAGAAAAGTTTAAATTCAGTCTGAGAAAAGCGTATAATGTGTGTGGCTGAGCGCGCACTATTTGAATTTTTGAGATTTCGCGTTTCGTAACTTGAATTTTCTTTCGTATCTAGAGACCAAACTTTACCGTGAAGGTGTTTCGTAACTTGAAATTTTCGTTTGTTGGGTCATTCGTAAGGTGAGGTACCACTGTATTGTTAAAATGTCGACTTTGTTCAAATATTGAGCATTCTTGGGTACAGTCAGTAAAAGAATAACATTTGTGAATTCACTTTTTTAATAAGTCTGAAAACAGGTTCTTGCTCCCCTCTATGGTAATGGTCACATTTTTATACAACACTTTCCCACCTTCAAGGCACTCGAAGCGCTTTACATCAAGGAACCACTCACCCATTCACACATTCATACACCAGTGTACGCAGACACTGAGGTGAGGTGGGTTAAGTGTCTTGCCCAAGGACACGCTGACAGCATTCATCTGTCACCAGTCAGTGACCTGCTCTGACTGCTCTACTTATAGTGTTTATGGCGAAATGTTTATGTCGAGAGCGGGATTCAAACTGCCAACCTTCAGATCAGAGGACAAACACTTTACCAACTCTACTGTCACATCCTATTCCATAGTCTGAAAACTACCAATACAATTCAAGAATGTTGCTGCATATTATAATTGGTAAACTCATTTTGCAGTTTTATTACAATTTTCTTATTCTATATCCTCCTGGGACCTGAAGAAAAAAAGTGTATCTGAATCATTATTATTATTATTATTATTTTAATTTTCTATTTGGAGGTCAATGAACACCTTAGCATTTACATTTTGTTAATTTTATTTTTATTCATATTTTTGTAACATGTCCTCTGTAATGGACTGTACTCGTGTTAAATCCATGTCAAGTTAACAAAAACATTTTTTTGGTCGGTTTTACAGTCGCCTCAAAAAGTTTTTAGACTCCTTTTTAATTTATTATATATTTATTTATGTTTTTTTTTTTTTTTATGTTTTATTGAAATTTTTTATGTATTATTTACTTATTTATGTATTTTATTTATATATTTTTTCATGTATTTTATTTATATATTTTATATATTTTATTATTTTTTTATTATTTCATTATTATTATTATTATTATTATTATTATTATTATTATTATTATTATTATTATTATTAATAATAATAATAATTTATTTATTTTATTTATTTTTTATCATAGTGCAGCCACAAACTAGAGTCTATCTCAAAACTTAAAAGATGTCCACTACAAATGAATGGGCGGGTCTCAGGAGGATATACTAATATAACATTTTTGCCAATAACAATTTTCATCTTATCTTCTTTATATTGCCAACCTCTACATGTAAAGCCCCATTCGGACGGGATTAGTTTTCCAGGGGGATGTAGAGTAATGTCGGTTTATCACAGGACCTCTGTAATATAAATGACCCATTCACACAGGACAAGAAATGTCCGTAATATTCATTTGACATGGGAGGAGTTTGTTTACGCTCTGCCGTCACGTATTCGTCGCCGTGCACGTCACAGGATTTTGGTGGGGCAGGGCATAAAGCATCAGCTGAAGATAGAGAAGTTATGATTAGCCTATGTGTAATATTAGCGAACTATGCAAATTACTGCCCATAATCAGGACTAATAGAGCATACATGACCTAAAACAAGCAGAAGTTTCATGCCTCTGACGTTTGATTTATACCTCTTGGGCTTTTTCATTGGTCGATGTGTGCGTTTGATAGATAATTTTCTTGCCGGCAAAACAAAGCGCTTCAAGCTCCTCCGTGTTTGAAAATTGCGGTAAATTATTTCTTTAAACGGATGTGACGAAATATTACATACATCTTTACCGAGGGTCGTATTCACACGGGATTAATATTACCTATGGTAATTCCCCCTTCTGTTTTACAGAAGGTGAAACTCGCTGTAAATTTCACAGACATACTCCGTTATGTTTACGGACATGGTGCGTTCAGACAGGACTAAATTCCCTGGTAATTATTAATTCACCCCATGTCACCCCATAAAACTAATCCCGTCTGAATAGGGCTTAAGATCATTTACTCATTTTAAAATTGTATGCAGTTATAATAATCATAACTATCATTTATAATTGTATTGTATTTAAATAGATGAAATTGTATATTTTTTTTAATATATATATATATGTACTTTAGATTTTATGTTAGTGTAGAAAAGCTCAACCAGGGACGGGGGTTGAAAATTAGCACTTGCTAAACTCTGTATGCATCACATCAGCTGCAAGCACTGTTCTGTAACTATGTCCGATTGCACTGTCCCTGTCAAATAAATAAATAAATAAATACAAATATACTTTAACCAGCCCCAACCCAGTCATTGTCTGAATAACTGTGGTGCGTTCACCCTGGCCCTGCTTTGGTCCTGGTTTAGTCCTGATATAGACTTGATTTGATGTTTTTCTTTCTATTTCTATTTTTCTATTCCTGGATGAGTTCTGTGATATTTTTCTCAACCCCAATCCATCTTGGCAAAAACAATCCCTTATGTTTTGTATTTTCTTCTAACATTATATTCCAACTTCACTAAGCGAGGTTGACGCGAGCAAATGACACAATGATTTCTCAATCTGCTTTTTCCCCACTGTGATGTCAGACAACAAAGTACCATCTGCTGTGTGTTAAGTCTAGTGTCAGCCACTTTGAGTAGTGTGTATTTATGTAGGACAAGAGTTTCTCCCATCTGCTCCCCACAAACACTTCCTAAACACAGTGTCTGTAAGAGCCTGCTAATGAGTGGGCCAGTCACTGTGTCAAATTTGACTTTTATCATTACAATTACAGTGACAAACCTGCCAAATTGGAGAATTATTGACAAGAGAAGGGTGCATTCATACTGTATGTTTTTCTCACACTGTGTAACATTTCAGACAAAGCAACTACATGGTTTGCCCCTGAGGCCAAATTACGAGTCAGGTGTGTGGAGAGGCAAGCCCACTCACAGTAAGGATGCATGCTTTTCAAGGGATTTCAGTGCATTAAAACAGCCAGAATGTAAATGAATGTATTTTTTCGTTTTGTTTTAGACAATCATGGCTCAAATGTTTCATGGTGAGGTTTTAAATGAAATTAACAGTGTTAGATTACTATAAATAATCTATCCACTGTACATTCAAATTACTTTTAGGTGACTGAGGGACAATATGGTAAACAATTAATTTGATAGAAAGTGAGTTATATAGTGGTGATGTATATAGAAACAATTTGTGTCATGTGATCAAGCGCTCTTTTTCCATTTAACAGCAACCTTTTACCCTGTTATTTTACTTATTTCACTTAACCCATGCAAAGAGCATTAAACTAGTGCCTTGATTCTTCAATTATTTACACATTTCAAATGGTCATCAAATTAATCTGGACTCTTTGCAAAACTTTCACATCTACTACTACCATATTACTACTTTTTGACTGACAATTATGGTACCCAAACTGGTACATTTTATTATCCCCATAGTGAAAATTGCCCTCTGCATTTGACCCTTCCTTCAATACAGCTGCTGCTACTAGTCAAAAGCATGGGACCCATTCTCCAGATCTTGAGCTAAGCTGGGTCATGACTTGCCTGGTTTACACCAGACCATATCACAAGTGAGATATGGTCTGGGAGCCACCTTCGAAATATCTCGTAGCGGAGGTGTGGTTTACGATCGCCAACGGCCGTTTATTGGGCATTACGAATGTCTATCATTTGGCGTATACGTAGCCCAGAGCCAATCATGTCAGTTGTCAGTTCAAACTACAAGTTTCCGTTTGTCACGTAGTACACGTCTTTCCACCCCTCCCCGCTTTCTGATTGGCTCCCAGAATCTGTAGAGCTCGCTTGCCATAGTCGCCAGACTGTTCAGATCAGAACGAACGAAAGCAGCCTTGGATTTCCCAGGTTAGGTCATGACTACCATAGCTGAAAGATTTTCACATACATTGATGTAATCAAATTTACTGACTGTAGTTGGCCCAGAAACTCTCATAATATTTGTTACTTAAGAGATAAATAACAACTACATAACACATTTGGATTTGCCTTACTTTATTTTTGCGTAAAGGAAATAAATGCTGTTTTCAGTCTCTGCACTGGCTCGGCAGATACTTAAAGCTACAGTATCAAAATCAGTATCGGAACTGAAAAGCTGGATCAGTGCATCCCTAGTTGTGGTTCTGACACATCCATCATAGCACCAAAGACTATAATTACAATTAAACCCTTATTAATGACTTCCCATTGCCTTCACTTCACACTCCGACTGCTTTCCAAAGTAGATTTCTAAACAATTATGCTTTTACTTACGTTACCTTCCTTATTCTTCTTATACTGTTTTAAGTTTAAGCTATACTTTATTGTCCCCATAGTGAAATTTTACCTCTGCATTTGACCCATTCTTCACTGTCTAGAACAGCAGACCCTCTCCGGATCTTGAGCTAGACTTGGTCATGACTACCATAGCTGGAAGATTTTCACCTAATGTGCATGTTGTAGTTCTGAGGCATCCATCATAGCATGAAAGACTATAATCACAATTAAACCCTTACTAATGACTTCCCATTGCCCTCACTTCACACTCTAACTGCTTTGCAAAGTGGGGCAAAAAATGGCCCTGTTGCTGTGTGAGGCACTGTTGATTATCGCGTGGGTAGATTAAGTAGCATCCACATTGACAAGGCTTACAATTGGCTGCTGATATTAGTTGCAAATGAGCGTTAATGGAGGTGTTTTCACAGAGCGTGAGCAGGGAGATTGGAGCTGGAGTGCGCAGTCAGCATATGTGATGAGAGGGAGACACAGCAGAGGCGAGCTAAGGGGAACCAGCTCTTTTTATACGAGCTATATCTCGGTGGAATGCCAGGCCCCAACTTTGCAGTTCATAGGGTGTGCTGTATAAACTTGTTTTCTCCACGATATCAATAAATGTCAGGGGGATCCTTTGGCAGGATAAAGATAATATTAATAGTATTCTCAATGGATGGTGTAAGAAGATGATGTGTATTTTAAACTGTTTTGGGCTCCTGGTATATTAAAGATCCCATGACATGGTACTTCTTGATGCTTTTATATGGCTCCTTAATGGTTCCCTAATACTGTAAATGAATCCTTCTTCAAAATCAACACTCAGTGCATGAGAAACAGAGATAAGATGAGAGAGTATTTTTTTTTCTCTCTGAACAGGCCATAATGGGCGTTGTTGCTTGAATGCAAATGAGGAGAAAAGAGATAGCCAATAGTAGAGGGTGGGGGCGTGGCCAAACTCTCCGCTCTCAGCTCTCGCTCTGAGCTGATCCATTTCCGTGTTTTTGCACGGGGGGAGAGATTTGAAGCGTTCCATTGAAAAATAAAAAATTAAAATTAAACCACTGCTGTTCAAAGGTCCAGAGGCTCAGATAAAGGACTTCCGAGCCTAGAAACACTCGGACGTGCCTCCAGGCAAATAAAAAAACGCATTTCGCATTGCCTAGCGCATTCGCAGTCCAAACTCTCTGGGCGTGATTTACAGAGACGCTGAGTACAGACAGACGGGGGTGGAACTGCATTTGCATTTCTTTTTTCGATCTGACGTCAATAAGGTGCCTTGTTCAAAATCGCCCGTTTGAGCTCCGATTGTTTGTAACGCAGAAAAGGATCGCAAATGCTCAGTTTAGACATTTCGCAACTTTTAACCATGGGGGGGGGGCCCTAAACAGGGTAGGGGAGCTCACATTAATGTTCAAAAACCTCAGAAAGTGAAAATTTCATGCCATGGGACCTTTAAGGCTTTTAATTTTTATGTTCATTGGTCATAGGTATGTGGTAGGATCGTTACTTGGTATGACAATATGGGGGCAAATGATGATGGAATTAACTAGCATTGTCAATACTCAAATTTTACACTCAATTTCTATACTAGGAATAGACTCAATACTGATTTTGATACTGTGATGAAAATTAAAATCTTAAATATTTCCTTAGACAATAGAATGTGATTTTAGAATGTGACATTAAATCATAGTACTTTTTTATGCTACCATGTGGTCTGACATCTGTGTAATCCGGCTCAATATGGGTGTACACCAGTCTATGTGGTGTAATATTTGTACTGATACAGCTCAAGATCATTCTAAAACTATTCAGAAAAGGTTCATTTCTGTCCTGTGAATGTGACTTTTTTAGTATCGATACCTGCTCATACGAGTATTTAATTGATACTAAATCTAGTATCGATTAGGCTAGTATCAGAACCCTAGAATTAACTTTAGTAACGCTCAACTTTCCAAACTGAGAATTCTTTGGTAAATGCTTGTTTACAGTACTGTGATAAAAAGATCTAATTTGTGACAATGTTCAACAATTATGTTTTATAAGCATGTGTTTAATTAAATTATACTTTTGAACAAGTTAATATTCTTAAGACTATATAAAATGTCTTAGATGCAAATACACAGTTAAATTAAGTCACTGGTAAATGTTTTATTTAAAAAGTGATAGAAAGTCCTCAAAAACTAAGGAAACAAGTTCAGATTATAAGTGTGTTGTGTAACTTTTAAGGTGCAGTGTCCATCAAATGCTTTTCTCCATGGATATGTTATTGTTTTGCCAGAAATGTTTCACAATATGGTATTCAAATTTATATTGTCATGGAGGTCAAACCAGACCAAGTTGCAGATCAAACTGTCAGAATGCCTGTATTTCTAGGTATTTTTTAAGCAATAAAACACCTGTAATTGTATAAATGTAAGGTAAAGCTGTTTAATGTCATAGTGTGGAACATTCCAGGCACAGCAATGACATTATTCATAGAAACAAGCAGGTGACGGACCCCCAACCAAAAAGTTACATAGAAGCCATTGTTACTGAAGGTATTCTTCTTCTACTTCTTCAGTTCTAGAACTGAAGAAGCAGCTTGGATGAGCTACGAAAACGTGTTCGACCCAATAAACTTTGTCCAGTTGATAAATTGAATTTCTCCTTTTGCTATTATCCAGAATGATATCTTTAATTTGTCACCATAATTTCCAATCTCCCTCACCTTTCTAGTATCGGACAACACGTTTACATACAGCTAGCCGGTCCATTCTCCCAGCGCTCCTAATTAAAACCCAGCTAACTTGTAACTGACAGCTTCATAAAGATGATGAATCGCTTGGCACTCGCGGGTAACACTATCTGGGATCTGTACTCACTGTTTGTACGAAACCATGACGATGAGGATGGCAGGGATGCAGCAGAGAATGATGATGATAGCCAGTGCTAGCAGAGCCCCCTCGGTGTAGCCAACAGCCTGAGCGGCCTTCTTCACACTGGCCACGATGTCTGGGGAGCGGATTTCAAGGATACGTCCTCCCTCGCCCAAGTGTGGCTGGAACTCTTTGTTGATCTCCAGAACATTTCCATCTAAGAACCTGTGATTTAGAACAGGCATAAACAGGCAGAGGTGAGGTTGAGATAAGAAGGCTGAGTCATAGTGCGGAGAGGTAGCTGCTTGCATAGTTTTGTGAAGGGGGTAGGGTAAGTACGCTGAAGTATTGATCGATTTTTCAGAGTGCAAAACAATCTTGATAGAGGGATTAGATAGATTAGATTAGATTAGATCATTCTTTATTGTGAGAAATAGACACAATACAAGGACATAACACAGACATAAACACACAGGACAATTGAACAAAGACCATCTTTGACAATATGTTCATGTTATACCTACCTCTGTGACATAACATTCAGTTATATGTACATTTTTTATCTAATACTTGCAGATTGCACACTGATTAGATGCTAAATCTCATTTCGTTGCACAGTACTTGTACAAGTGCAATGACAAATTTGAATCTGAATCTCAGCTGAATAATTTATCTTGAGGATAGACTGAAGTATGAAGAACCGTTTGAGCCTGAAGTGTGCCACATAGTTCAAGATTCAAGATTCCAGATTGTTTATTTGTCATATGCAGAATCAACACAAGGTCAACAATGCAATGAAATGCTTAGGATCAGAAGAACCGTTGACTCGCTAAGATAGTCAAGAAGTACTAATAACATGCAATAATAGTACATGGTAAAAAAGTGTTGCAAAGTGCAGGGGAAGAAGTAAACAATATAATAAACAATATAATAAAATATGTAATAAAATGTAATAAAATAAAAAAGCAAGGTACAATGTACAAGGTGCAGGTAGGATTAAATCAAAGATCAGATAAGGTGTAAGTATTTCACAGATTGCACATAATATGGTGTGGTATAGGTGTTGCATGTGGATTTCGTATTGCACATAGTATGATATAAATATTGCACATAGGTTATTGCACTGATTATTGCACATGTAACAGTAATTTACAGTGAGGTCGTGACAGACATGATATATTCATATGTCTCTGAGCCTATGCCTGAATGGTAACAGAACATATTCTGTGCTTGTAAGATGATGTTTTTGGTTAGTTCTATGGTGTTTGTTATGGAATATGTCCTATTTTTCCATTTTGCGTTACCTACACCCACCAGCTGATAAGTAGCACCTGGTCAGTTGGTAAAAGCCTTTGGTCCACCACTGCAGTTACCTTAATTAACCTTTATTTATATATATTTTTTTGTTTTAATTTGCACAGATTTTTCTGTATATTTTTGTAAAATAAATATTGTTTCTTTTTTGAACACCTCTCCAAACTCCCATTTTTGTTCTACACCTGGATTCAACATCTTTTATTTATCATGTGATTTCCTTAGACCCAGTGGTAAGATATAGTGTTACTATAGTATATGACTTCTCTCACAAATCTCTGAATATATTTTAATCAAATGTCAGATTTGGCAGTGACTGAGAGGCAAATTAAATGATTGCAGGATTAAAGGATACAACAGATATTTAATTTTTAAAACAATAGTTTTATTTTTTCACAATGCAAAGGGTAAAAGGTGATGTTTGGAGGGGCTTTAGCACTGGAAGTGCCTGGGCGCCCTCCTCTGCTCCTCCACTACGTCCGCTCCTCTTGGGCGGGTGGATGGCTGTCCTCTTTCAGTTTCACATTCAAACTTCAGGAAACGTATCTCCTCTCGTACTGAAAAGAGTTCATAAGAAAGCTGCTGCACCTACTTGGACATTTTCACCTTGTCTTTGTGAGTCGTATCTCCACCAACTCCAATGCCAGTGGTTTGAGAGTCTCTGTAGGCCTCTGGATCTGTTTGTGTTTTTCATCTCAGCCATTTTATTGTCCTGTGCTTCAAGTTGTTCCTTTATCTTTTCAAGGACTTAACTGGTGCTGGAAAACTCTTGTTTGAGCTGGACACTTTCTCTCACCAAACTGTTATACATATATCGAATCTCCTTGTTTGCATTCATTTTCATCTCCAGCTCTTTGTATTTCTTCTGTAGAGAAGCTTTGAGTTTTCGCATCTCCAAATCGTCAGTCTTATTCCTGACCTTTTTGGAGATCGCAAGTTCTTGCTTCAGCTGCACATTTTTCTGTACTGTAGAGCTGCACAAGTACCAGATCTCCCTATGTGCATTACTTTGGTCTTGCAGTTTCTTGTCTTTGTTTTGGAGAGAATCATTCAGTTTTTTCATCTCCAAGTCTTTTGCTTGGTCGATTCTCTCCTAAGCTTTTGGTCCAAAGAATTGCTTATTTGGACCTGATCTGCAAGTTCACGGAGTGCCCTGACCAGAGCGCTCTCCTCCAGGGGTGGAAGATCCTGGACTAAGGGTGGAAGGTCTTTGATCAGGGGTGGAAGTACCAGGACCAGGGGTGGAAGATCCTGGACCAGGGGTGGAAGATCCTGGACCAGGGGTGGAAGGTCTTTGATCAGGGGTGGAAGTACCAGGACCAGGGGTGGAAGTATCTGGACTAGACTTTTGTCCTCTGGGCTTGAGGGCTCCTGGATGTCGAGAGACACCAGTTGGGTCTCCTGTGGCTCTTGACACAGCAAAGCCTTCAGGTTAAAGCCCTCATCATAGAGATGGGCGTCGTCCTCTAACGTGTAGAGGTACCAGGTGGAGAAAGACGTAGAACTATCCATGTTTGTGTTTCACCAGTGTGCTGAGAAGTTAGAAATTATGGAATGCATATAACTATTAAAAACTAAATATATCATAACACTATATTATATATTATTAAAATATTTTATATCAATTTGACATCTAACTTTAAAAAGCATCACTATCCATCTTTTTATCATGAAGTTTAGGTCAGCATTTAAGATAATCTATGTTCATCTGTGTTGAAAATATTAGTATTTTATATATGTAGTCCGATCACCACCTGGTGGTGAGTTGGGTCCGCTGGCAGGGGAGGAAGCCGGAAAGACCTGGCAGGCCCAAGCGCGTAGTGAAGGTCTGTTGGGAACGTCTGGCAGAGCCCTCTGTCAGGGGCACCTTCAACTCGCACCTCCGGGAGAGCTTCTCCCAGATTCCGGGGGAGGCTGGGGACATAGAGTCCGAATGGGCTCTGTTCTCGGCCTCTATTGTCGATGCGGCCGCCCGTAGCTGTGGTCGTAAGGCCTGTGGTGCCTGTCGCGGCGGCAATCCCCGAACCCGGTGGTGGACACCGGAAGTAAGGGATGCCGTCAGGCTGAAGAAGGAGTCCTATCGGGCCTTGTTGGCTCGTGGGACTCCGGAGGCAGCCGGGGGGTACCCGACGAGCTAAGCGTGCTGCAGCCCGGGCGGTGGCAGAGGCAAAAACTCGGAGTTGGGAGGAGTTCGGAGAGGCCATGGAGGAGGACTATCGGACGGCCTCAAAGAAATTCTGGCAAACCGTCCGGCGCCTCAGGAGGGGGAAGCAGTGCTCCACAAACACTGTTTACAGTGTGGGTGGGGAGCTGTTGACCTCGACTGGGGATGTTGTCGGACGGTGGAAGGAATACTTTGAGGATCTCCTCAATCCCGCCGTCATGTCTTCCGAGGAGGAAGCAGAGGCTGGGGACTCGGGGTCGGACTCACTCATCACCCTGGCTGAAGTCACTGAGGTGGTTGGAAAGCTCCTCGGTGGCAAGGCCCCGGGGGTGGATGAGATCCGTCCTGAGTATCTCAAGTCGCTGGATGTTGTAGGGCTGTCTTGGCTGACACGTCTCTGCAACATCGCGTGGCGGTCGGGGACAGTACCTCTGGAATGGCAGACCGGGGTGGTGGTCCCTCTGTTTAAGAAGGGGGACCGGAGGGTGTGTTCCAACTATCGGGGAATCACACTCCTCAGCCTTCCCGGTAAGGTCTATTCCAGGGTGCTGGAGAGGAGAATTCGACCGATAGTCGAACCTCGGATTCAGGAGGAGCAGTGTGGTTTTCGTCCCGGCCGGGGAACACTGGACCAGCTCTATACTCTCCATCGGGTGCTCGAGGGTGCATGGGAGTTTGCCCAACCAGTCCACATGTGCTTTGTGGATCTGGAGAAGGCATTCGACCGTGTCCCTCGTGGGGTCCTGTGGAGGGTGCTCTGGGAGTACGGGGGTTCGGGGCCCTTTGTCAAGGGCTGTTCGATCCCTGTATGACCGGAGCAGGAGCTGTGTTCGCATTGCCGGTAGTAAGTCGGACCTGTTTCCGGTGCATGTTGGACTCCGCCAGGGCTGCCCTTTGTCACCGGTTCTGTTCATTATATTTATGGACAGAATTTCTAGGCGCAGTCAGGGTCCGGAGGGGATCTGGTTTGGGAACCACAGGATCTCATCTCTGCTGTTTGCGGATGATGTTGTCCTGATGGCTTCATCAAACCGGGACCTCCAATGTGCACTGGGGCGGTTCGCAGCCGAGTGTGAAGCGGCTGGGATGAAGATCAGCTCCTCCAAATCCGAGGCCATGGTTCTCGACCGGAAAAAGGTGGTTTGCCCTCTCTGGGTGGGTGGAGAGTCCTTGCCTCAAGTGGAGGAGTTCAAGTATCTCGGGGTCTTGTTCACGAGTGAGGGGAGGATGGAGCGTGAGATTGACAGGCGGATTGGTGCAGCGTCGGCAGTGATGCGGTCGTTGTACCGGACCGTTGTGGTGAAGAGGGAGCTGAGCCAAAAGGCGAAGCTCTCAATTTACCGGTCAATCTACGTTCCTACCCTCACCTATGGCCATGAGCTTTGGGTAATGACCGAAAGGACGAGATCGCGGATACAAGCGGCCGAAATGAGTTTCCTCCGCAGAGTGGCTGGGCGCACCCTTAGAGATAGGGTGAGGAGCTTGGTCACACGGGAGGAGCTCGGAGTAGAGCCGCTGCTTCTCCACGTGGAGAGGAGCCAGCTGAGGTGGCTCGGGCATCTGTTCCGGATGCCTCCTGGACGCCTCCCTCGGGAGGTGTTCCGGGCATGTCCCACCGGGAGGAGGCCCCGGGGAAGACCCAGGACACGCTGGAGGGACTATGTGTCCCGGCTGGCCTGGGAACGCCTTGGGGTCCCCCCGGAGGAGCTGGAGGAAGTGTCCGGGGTGAAGGAAGTCTGGAGGTCCCTGCTTAGACTGTTGCCCCCGCGACCCGGCCCCGGATAAGCGGAAGAAAATGGATGGATGGATGGATATATATGTAGTACAGTAGCCCTATGTTTAACTATTACAAAGCAATACATATTGCAAATATGTTTTACATTCACAGGGATTATTATATTTGTGGGTGTTATAGGATGCATTAATATCACCACGCTGCCTACTGTGTCACAGTCACATACTGTACTATGTGCATGGTTGAAAAAGAAGACATTTTAAGTATGTTGAAATTTTAAGAAACATGCCATAAAGCTAAAGAAGTCAATCCAGGTTCAATGCAGTTAGACAAAAGATTTTAATTAAATGTCTCAAAGAGGTCAGTGTTAGTATGGCTTATTTGGTTTAAAATGTATTTATATTTATATATATCTTATATTTTTATATATATACATTAGCAGTTGTATAAAGGACCTTGCCTGTACTGAAAAAGGTTGTGTCCATGTCATTCTAGAATATATTATAATCTCACATGGAGGACCTATGTAACACTCCAGGCTCTGTGACTCAAATTAAACTTTATCTGAGCTTTGTTTTAATACAAAATGACCTGAAGCTGACTTAACTGAAACAGGTGAGGTGATTTGTGTTCATAAACAAGTTTCTCATTCATGAAATTACAGTCACAAGCTCGCTAGCATTAGCCAACAGTTTTTTTTATTTTTCAGTTTTAGTCACTCTCACCATTTTTGTTGAAAATCAAACACCTAAACCGGACTATTAATGGTTCCTGAAAATCTGCTGTTTGAATCTTGAGTTGTCGGATTATCATTTTGAAAGTATTTGCTGACATAGTGTAACCGTGATAATAACTGCACATTCCACCATAGGGGGTATAGAACACCCCCGGCGTGATGCCGATAGGCTGTTTATGAGAAATGCTAAGACGTCATGTGAACCCAAGCCTGGCCACTAGGGGTACTGTAAATTCCACAAATTCAACAAATATTCTATTCTAGACGACTCTAGAATAGAATAGAAAAGAATAGAATGCCTTTTATTGTAACTATTCATATGTACAATTTACATCATACATACTCACAATGAGATTGAAAGCATCTCAGACATTTAAACACGATATTTACAACACAGCAGGATTTTTACAACACAGTACAGGGGGAAAAAAATAGTGCAAAAAAAAGTCCCATACTACATACTAGTTACCAGGTTATTGCAAGTCTTGCTCATATGTTGCAGTAGGGGTGACATATACAACCATATATACACGCACTCGACAGTCTCTACATTGCAGAGGGAGATGTCTCACAGAATTCAGTTTAGCATATTGTATTGTATTAAATATTATCAACAAACTATACCATTCTGTTAAGTATTGCACCACAGGATATTACACTGTAATTAGGTATTACACAACAACAGATGGATATGCTACAAAACGCAGCTCAAGATATTACACAGTAATAAATATTGCCCAGGTGGATATGCTACAAAAACTATATTATTACACTGTAATAAATATTGTCCAACAAGATATATTGCACTGTGTTATGTAATTGCACAACGGGTGGATGGGAGGAGAGTGGGGGACAGGAATATGGAGTAAGTCAGTGCATGTGAGTGTTCAAAGAGGTTATGGCCCTTGTGAAGAAGATGTTTTTGAGTCTGTTAGTTCTTGCTTTGATGCACCTGTGACGACTTCCTGAGGGCAGCAAGTCAAAGAACTGAGAGCCAGGGTGGAAGCTGTCCTTGATGATGTTGTTGGCTCTGCTGAGGCAGCGGGAGGTGTAGCTGTCCATCAGGGAGGGGAGAGGGCAGCCTATGATCTTCTGCTCCATCTTAACTACCCTCTGATGCTGCCCCCTCTCTGCCTTGGTGCAGACAGGGGGTGCAGACGGTGATGCAGTACGTCAGCAGGCTCTCTATGGATGCACAGTAGAAGGTCAGTAGCAGGCTGGGGTCTAGTTCGTACATCCTGAGCACCCTCAGAAAGTGTAGACGCTGCTGAGCCTTCTTAGTGATTGCTGTGATGTTCTCAGTCCAGGAGATATCATTGGAGATGAGAACACCAAGGAACCGGAAAGTGTTGACCCTCTCCACACACTCACCGTTGATGTAGAGGGGGGCTAGGTCTGTGCAGTGCCTCCTGAATTCGATGATGATCTCTTTGTTTTTCTTGGCATTCAGAGCAAGATTGTTCTCTGTACACCAGGCGGCCAACTTCAGGACCTCCTCTCTGTAGGCTGACTCATCACCCTTTGAGATGAGCCCAACCACTGTGGTGTCATCAGCAAACTTCACTATGAGGTTGCTGTCGCTGCATGCGTTAGTACTTTACATTTATGTATTTTTTCATCTGAGCGGAAAGACATTTTTTCATAAAAGTCCTCTAAATGGCAGCCATTACATTAACTTGTCAACCAAAACAGAATTTGATATATTCTTGTGTGGCCTGATAGAATAAGCAATCCAATGAGAAAATAAATACTGCTGATTCAATTTGTGCAATCATTTAATCTGATATGCGTGGTATTTAATGATTTGATTTTGTTGACTAATTTGGAGAGAAAATGTCAAGGGCATACATATTATCTTTTATAGTATATTTGTATCCATGCTTTTCAAAGTGATGAGAAATTAGCTCCGTTGCCATAGCAATTAACACTTCATTGTAGATATGGCCATACCGGCTTGTCGGTGCCTTAGTTCTTGGATGGAAGAGTGCTGAGAATACCAGGGGCCACAGTGGGGCAGCAGTAGATACTGTATATTGGAAACTGTAGTTGTGTCTTTGACAGTGGTGGAAGAACTTAATTTAAAGTACAAATAAAAGCAAAAAAAATAAGTATTAAAAATGTACTTAAAGGGACAGTGTGTAAGATTTTTACCCGTTAATTACCGAAATTGAAGATACCCATTCAAAAATACAGTGTTTTCCAAGCCTTTTCACTTCCATCATGAAATCAAAGTATTCTTTTGGACTTAGATATAGTCACATAAAAGGGGGATCTTCCCCATGCAGAGGCAGCCATTTTGAATACGAGAGCCGCAGAAGGACATTTGGGCTCCACCTTCGCCTTCGGCAAGGCTCGTGGTTTTCACACAACGAGATAGTACGCGTTTGGATAAACAACGACAAGCATGTTGCCGGATCACACGTCGTAATGGATCTAACACGTGTTTTGGACTAAATTGTTTTACTGGATTTTATTCGCTGGATCCTTACAGACAGATTGAGACCAAGTTTATGGTGAAATACAGAGTTTGACCTGTCCAGAGCCTTCAAAGGTAAGCAAAATAACAAACCTCGTTTTGTGCTTTTCCGTATAAAAGCCCCATGTGCTCAGGGAGTGATTGTTGTGCCGGGAAATGAATTGCATAGTCAAAAAGATGAGACTGTAAGGTTTCATTTGGTGTGTAGATTGTCATGGTACACGATCGGGAATGTGTGCTCTCATGCGGAAAGAAAAAAAAAAACAGTGAACGGGACCACGTTTTATTTATATAGTAGTTGTCGGCAAGGGTGCGCTTCACGCGTGCGCGCTGTTCGTGCGCGGGTACATGAGCTGTCCGTGTTACGGCGCGCCCGGGTGACCCTCGAGGTCTGCCGTAGCTAGAACAGGAATTGCAATAGCCGCATCCACCAATGCGCCACGAATCCTACACACTGGACCTTTAAAGAGTATTTCATGCAGACTTTGAGATCTAATAAAACTTTAAATGCAATTATTTTGATTTGTTATTGAATTTTATTCAACAGAAACAACTGATTTTTTGTTATTGTTTTTATTTGTATGTTTTTGTTTGCTTAAACTACAAATGTGTTAAAAATAAACCCTTAGGCTTTTCAGGTATCACACACACACAAAAAAAGTCAATTTCAGATAAAAAATGTAGCTGAGTAGATAGTACAGATATCTTCTGTCAAATGTGGTGAAGTAAAAGTAAAAATTACACACTTTAAAATGTACTTAAGTAAAGTACAGATACCTACAATTTATGTTGAAGTACAGTATTTTACTACTTTTACTTTGTCACATTCCACCACAGGTCTTTGGTCAAGGCACTTCACACACCTTACTTAGTAAGAATGTGCTGTATGCGTGTGGCGGTCAGGGGGTTCATGGCACAAAATGGCAAACTAGGTCTACCCCAGGGCAGCTGTGGCTACAAAAGCAACCACCAGCAAGTATGAATGAATGAATAATGCAGTGTTTGCTGCAATAATGCATTTTTGGTGTCTTGAAAGGTGCTATAGGGACTACAGATGGAAATTAGCTCCTAGAGTTAAGTCTGGTACAAAGCATCTTTTCATTGTTGGTGATTAATGCTCCTGTACATTGTCCCTGTCAAATAAATCAAAAATATATAAATCATATGCATCACCAAATATTTCATCTTCTGAATGGCAAAAAGTGCTAAAAATGGTGTATAAAAAGAAGCCAGAACACAAGGTAAAGCAAATTTTACTTGTCAGCTAAAGTCAGTTGCCACATCCAATTATGGCCATCTTTGTTTTCTTCTATAGATGAATAATGCACAGAGTGAAAGTCATTAGCAGGCTTCTTGGCTTTAGCTTTTCTCCAGGGACACATATTGGGGGCACTGGGGGCTATTTTCAAGGTGGTGTAAGGACAGTCTGTGTATGCTGTATATGCACAGTTTCTTTCTTCTTTGGACAGGAGAGTCACAGATGAACTACATGTACTTACTGTACCTTGAAAAGAGGTGACACACACACTTGTTGGTTAGATTGTAGAAGTACAAACAATTAAAAAAAAAAAAACACTGAAGGGAAACATCACAGGCTTAAGTCTTTTTTCATTGTTTCTGGACAGTGTGCTCTCTCAAAATGTACACATGAAAGAGCTAAATTGTCCAATTACTTGAAGATATTTTATTATTTAATGTGCTTCCATAGATTTACTTAGGGCCTTAAAGAATGCATGAGACTGCTATATATTTATAATCTACAAAATCCATCAATTATTATGTTATAATTTGAATATTTTAAATCACAAAATTAATCCAAAATGGCTTAATAAGATGACTTCGGGAGCTAACGTTGCTGTAAAGGTCATCACAGCACCTACTATGGATCGCTGCACAGATTGTTTTTTTTTTTTCCATTTGTACCAAAATGACTATGCAACACTGCCAAGTGTATCACCCCAATTTTATGAAAATAAAATTTAAGAAATAAGTAAGTAAGAAGCAGTGGGTGTATGCCAGTTGTGGTGAAAACAGGGGTTGAATGTGGATTAAAGATTACTCAACCATGTATAAATCACTCCAAATACCATTTTGAGAGTGTAAATGGTGAAGTGAAACAACTGCAACATGGTTAAAAGCTCTGACTTGATTTTGAGTGATAGGTCTGCTTTAATGGGGAAGATACCTTGAATATTTTTCATTTTCACTTTATCTGTCAGTGTAGGCTGGTTAGTTCAAAGGTGAGCCTTTTTCAAAAGTAAAAACCTCACATAATTGTCTGAGCCTGTGATATGTTTTGGCTGAAATCCACTTCAGTATATGAGCCACCTGTGTGAAAAATACACTTGAAGAGTATTTTGTTTTGGTGACTGAATTTAGCTATGACCCAAGATGAGCTCTGTGCACTCGGCCGTCTGTTAAAGGTCCCATGGCATGAAATTTTCACTTTCTGAGGTTTTTGAACGTTAATGTGAGCTCCCCTACCCTGTCTAGGCCCCCCTCCCCATGGCTAAAAGTTGCTAAATGTGTAAACTGAGCATTTGGGATCCTTTTCTGCGTTTGAAAAAAACACAGCTCAAACGGGTGATTCTGAGCAAGGAAACTTTCTGACGTCACATCAAAAATGCAGTTCCACCCCCGTCTATGTTTCCACACCGTCTCTGTAAATCACGCCCAGAGAGTTTGGACTGCGAAGGAGCTACGCAATGCAAAATGCGTTTTTTTTATTTGCCGAGCCATCTAGGCTCGGAAGTCCTTTACCCGACCCTCTGGACCTCTGAAACAGCAGTGGTTTAATTTTATTTTCTGTGAAAATGTGTTTTTTCAATTGAAACAGTTCTCCTTTCTTCCTTCGCACATAAAACGCGGAAGTGGGAGACAGCGTGGAGCGCAGCGCTAATCCAGGAAACAGTGGCGCATTTGCCCCCCACCCCCCACCCGCTGCTCTAACCTATCTCTGTCCTTCTCATTTGCATTCAAGCAACAACGCCCATAATGAGGTGTTCAGAGAGAGATTTTTTTTACCATGTCTGTGGTATGTGTCTTTCTCATGCACTGAGTGTTGATTTTGAAGAAGGATTCATTTACAGTATTAGGGAACCATTAAGGCGCCATATAAAAGCATCAAGAAGTACCATGTCATGGGACCTTTAAGCAACAAGAGGCACTGGAGCAAGAGTGCCTGGTGTACTGTTTCACGTTAATGTTAGAGGAAATGTATATGTTAGACCATAAACACCCAAGCATGCAAGAAAAATGGGTAACGCTTTATATTAAGGTCCTGTAATAAGCGTTAATAGTCAATAATTAGAAGGTAATAAGCCCTTATAAGTGCATATAAGATGCTTATTAACATTATTATGTGTTTATAAGACTATATAAGTATTAATAGTCTCATTATAATATAGTTAATAGCAGACTAAAAGAGCTTAATAAGAACTTATAAGAAATTTGTTAACTGTTTGTTAATGCTTAAAAACATTAATAAAATACTCACGAGTATTTTATAATTGTTCATAATATTACAAACACATGACTCAACTAGCCCAGCCATTGCCATGCCTTTATTAATCTTTATTGTTTGATTTATTAACATTAATATATACTTTACTGCTTATCTATTATAAGTTAACTATGCACTTGTTTACAGTTAACTGTGCTTTTGCAGGTACCAGATCTAAAGCGAGAACAGTGTCTTATGAAGACTGATAAATCTTTTATTGTGCATTATTATGCCTTTAAGAATACTTTTTTGATTGTTTTATTAAAATAAAAATGTACTTTATTATTCACTTATTATCAGTTAACTATGCACTTGTTAACAGTTAACTATGCGTTTTGCAGCTACCAGATCTAAAGCGAGAACAATGCCTTATTAAGTGTAATAAATCTTCTATTATGCATTTATAGCCAATGATTTTCACAAATTCTACATCTGGAATGAACAATACATGTGACCAAGGTTAATACTGTATGATGGAAGGAAAAAAAAACACAACAAATTTCCAAGTTCACATGGAAAAGTACAATTTTGCAAAGTGCAACATTACATTTTATTCCTAATAATTGAATACAAAAAATAAAAATATAATAAACAAATATAATAAAGATAAAAAGGACTCTTATAGCCTACTATACCAATCATCAATCAACAAATGCAACATACAACTGATTATTCCACTGATCAAACATTTTAAACATTTTACAAAGTACTCTTAAAATGTGCAATTTGGGTCAGAAGGAATTAAGACACCTTCCCCTTTCTTACAGGCAACAGTTTCATTGATTTGCTGGAACCTTACTGTCAATATCTGGACAGTGATGGTGTGAAACACTCTCACTATTTAGCCTTCATTTTAGCCTACCCTGTACCTTTTAGCTATATCATATAGTAGCCGACCAAGAGGACCATCTTTGTGTTTCCTGGATAGCCATTCACTCCACTCAATGAGACAAAGATGGTCAGACAGTAAACTTTCAGTTTGGTTACCTCTTTGCCTCCAAACTTGCTCCTTAATACTCCGCCATGCTCTTTCTATGTGCTGTGTATGAGCACCTGTTTGGGGATCTACATACCACCGTGCATGATTTACAGTCATGTGATTGTAGCCAAGTTCAGGGAGGTAACGATAAGCACGCCATTCATCACTAATGATGTCTGATCCTATCCTGACATGATGTGCAATCAGAGGGACAAGATCTTCTCGTCTTCTTCTCTCTACAAGACGCAGCACTGGCTTTCCTCTCTTGCTCCTCTGCAGCTGCAGACCAAGCATACCAAAGACCCATTTCCGTCTTTGCCAGGTACCACCCATTCTTCCTCTGCCATACTGTTGTGATGATGACCAATAAAAAAAGAGAAACAGAAACAGATCATGGTGTGTGAACAACTTACAGGCAAACTATATGATGTTATACAATACTGACCTATAATGAGCTAAATTTAAAGGAGCCGTATGTAAGATTGTGACCAAACTGGTATTGCAATCACATTCAATTTACTGTACCCTTACTGACTAGAACAAGCTTGGTACCACCTCTAGAATTTTGCCTGTTTTCATAAGTGGTTGCCAGACTTCAAATCTTTTTAGATTTGAGTCTGGTTTTCCAAGCTAGTCTAGCCCACTAATTCAGATAGTGTTTTAAATGTGATTATTTACTCACTTAGCATCACAAATCATTTAAAACATGCCTATTACTGCAGCTCACCTTTCTCTTATGGCGGAAATGACTCTCATCAATTACAACAAATTCACGCTGTCCACCAATGAGCTGTCCTCGTCGTTCTCTCATTCGCTCAATGGCCCTTCTGCAGACCTTCCTCAGTTTTTTCGCCATCTTTGAGAGGGTTGCAGGGCTTGCAACAATATTGTCTTCCATCATATCAACCTGTCTGAGACGTAGGCCCTGTGCAAATCTATAGAAAATAACACATCAAGAGTTTTACATTTTCTTCAAAATGGTTTTCCAAAGTAATTATCTAACACTTGTTTTATTGTGGAATGTATTACCTATAAATGAACTGCATCCACTGAAATAGTGAAAGTCTGGACTTGCTGAAAAGAGATTTTTCTCTAACTGATTTCACTGTCTTGATCCGTCGGTGCACTAATCGTTGGCATGTCCTTAGTAAAAGCACAGAGTTAGACTAATGTGTGACTGGTAAAAAATATTAAACAGATTATTGATATTCAGAAAACATTACTACGGCACATCACTGTTAGCTTTACCTACAGGAGGCCTACATCTGGCAAGTGAATATTCAAATTTAACAAGGCATTCCACAGATGACTGTAGGCTAGTAAGTGAAAGAAATCTACTAATCACCTGCAGTATTTTACCAGCATTTTTATTTATTTTGTGCCCTACAAACTACAAATAGGTTGGTTTAGGATCCATCTAAATAGCTACATTTTGCATCCCTTCTAATGGCCTAATGAATAAGCACAAACCTGCTTAGTCAATAGCTCTACCTGACATTAGCCAAGGGAAAAGTTATTACCAGCTGTAATGGTCTCTGCACCTCTTCTTTGTCATCTTCATCTTCTTGTGACAGATGCGGCATTTGACTTTTTTCATTAGGAGTTTTTTTTCCTGAAGGAATTTAATTAGCTTTAAAGTTTTTTTTTGTTGAACTACCTTCAAAAATCAGTTTTCTGACTATGTTTTGCAGTGTCATTCTGGTAAAGTCAATTCTCCTTTTTCTCTTCTTCGTTTAATTTTTGCGGGCAGTCTGCATCTGTTCTCGTCTTTTTGGCGCTTCTCGTGAGATTTTGATAACAGACCGTAAAAGCGACACTTGCAGTTTGAACGACTGAGCCACACTTCTAAACTTTCTCTGGCGATTAACGTGAACGTCCTTCTGATCCCGCATGCAAAATGGAGGGAGAGGACCAAGAATCTTCATCCTTGAGGAGGATACAAACCCGTTCTGGATCTCGAAAAGTTAATGCTAACAAGAGGAGCCGGGATGACTCTTCTGGTAAGTTTTAACTGCAGCTAGTTAGTGTACATTCAACAAAGCTAATCATTACTGTTGCTACTAATAGAAGTGCAGTCTTGAGTTGGTTGCTCATATATGTACTAGTGAGGGATAAAGTGCCTGTCCAATTAAAATACCGTAATTTACCGTAACGATGCGGCTAATTTATGAACGGATGCGTGCACAGCAGAAAACGCCGCTGTTTGTGCGGTTAACATGGTTTAGGGTTAGTTACAATACTAGCTAGCGATGTTGTCAGCACTAAAACAGTTTATTACCATGTAATATAATAAGTTATGATGCTTATGATTAGTGAGTGGGATGCGTCTTAATGACCGTATGCGTTAAATGCAGGTGAGGCGTAAATGACGACAAGAAACGTCTCAAACTTCAGTAGTCGGACATCCACTCATACCTGATCGATACACCTATCTTTTTTTTTCTTTTTTTTTGCTGTTTACATTTTAATCAACAGCACGGTGATTTGAATGAAATATGGAAATCATGGCCACATGTCTAATATTTGTAACAAAGAATGCCACATGAGTTATTAACATTGGTACAGGTCTTTCATCCCTTTTTAACATGTAATTTTTTTCATGTAATTTGGTTAATGTTGTGGTTTTTAACTGTGTTTTAGATTGCCTTCCCAGAAGGCATAATCCATGATTAGCATTAACTTTGAATTGTTATTTCTGTCAGGTGCTGTCCAAATGGCCCCCACTGCCACACTCCAGAAGCACAAACATGAGCTGGAGCTGGCTAAAATGAAAATATCTTCTCAGGAAGACTTGATCAAGGAGCTAACCAAGGAGAGAGACTTTTTAAAAGACCAGCTGTCCCAGAGTAAGTCAGTGGTGTTCATCAATATGTTGAGTATTATGTTAATATAGTTTGTTGCACAAATCATGGTGTTTTATTTGTTTGTTTGTTTTTTTAATGAATGTGTACATTGTGTCCTAAGCAACAGGGACACTGTCCTACTATAATAGTTCAGTAGTAATACCTATTTCCAAACAGTTGATCCTGTCTCCTATCAATCTATTGTGGTCAATATTTCAATGTGTTGTCTTCATACAGCATCAAGAAACACCAACACAAGAAGCATGAGAAATGATGACCCATCCCCTGAAGCATCTCCATCAGATGCTGATTTTTCTGGATCCTCCAAGTCAAGCTCAGAGTCTACCGACCCTTCCTCAGACTCCTCAAGTTCCTCTACTTCTGATGATAGGAAGAAGAGGAAGAGGAAGAAGAAAAACACAAAGAAGAAGAGGGGGAAGAAAGGAACAAGGGAGAGACAAAGCAAAAGGAGCAGTATTTTAAGAGGTATTGTTATCTATTTCAGTGAATATGAGTGAACTTGCAGATCAAGGTGAACACTTTATGTAGTCCAACTATATGCAAGAAAGCTGGGACACTGTTGTGACTGTGACTGACAGGCTATGCTCACTGAATGCTGTTAGTTTGTTAGTAAAAGTGCATAGTAAACTTCATGAATGGTTTAAGATTATTGAATGAAAGATCCTTTTTGTCATAGAGACTAATATCTCCCCTCTTTTTTCTTCTCCATGAGCACGTGGGCCAGATGAGGTAATTGCACGTTACCGGAAAGTGTTGAAAGCGTACAAGAAGAAGAAGAGCATCACTGCTGCTTGCAAAATAGTGGGAGTAGATCGCAACACAATTACACTGAATGCACCAATTGCAGAGCTTTCCATTGCTGCCCCTGCAAAGTTTGCTGAATTCAGAGAACAGCATTCCACAAAACACAAGCTTGGTGATTTTGCTGGGAAATGTTTGCTGGGCATCCATGACGATCCAGATATTCAGAGTAAAGTGCAGGCACTTAAGAAGGCAAGGAAGCTGTTGCCTGTTGGAAAGGGGGACTTTTGAATTGTTTAATAGAAATGTTAAATGTGAAATGTTACATGTTCATGTTCAGGGAAATTAAAATCTACCTAAGATTTATGTTGAACTTAAATGTTCCATCACCTGTTTTAGGTCATTTATATTTTTGTAAATGTTACCTTTTTTGTTACCCCCACAGTGCTGCCTTAAATGACTCACCTATTCTGAAAGCCAAATAGGGGTAGGGATTGGTCACCTTATTTCTTTAAATTGCTGGCATTTAGGTTATAGACATCTCCGATGTCCATCCTTTTTTTGTGTGAAAGTAGCATTGTTGGCGTGTTGGTGGTGCAAAAGAAGCCTTTTTTTTATTTTTTTATTATTATTATTTAACATGTTTAGGAAAATATTCCACAGCAATAAATGAAAAATTGGGCTTCACTGTTGAAAAAATTGTTGTGTTTTTTTCCTTCCATCATACAGTATTAACCTTGGTCACATGTATTGTTCATTCCAGATGTAGAATTTGTGAAAATCATTGGCTATAAATGCATAATAGAAGATTTATTACACTTAATAAGGCATTGTTCTCGCTTTAGATCTGGTAGCTGCAAAACGCATAGTTAACTGTTAACAAGTGCATAGTTAACTGATAATAAGTGAATAATAAAGTACATTTTTATTTTAATAAAACAATCAAAAAAGTATTCTTAAAGGCATAATAATGCACAATAAAAGATTTATCAGTCTTCATAAGACACTGTTCTCGCTTTAGATCTGGTACCTGCAAAAAGCACAGTTAACTGTAAACAAGTGCATAGTTAACTTATAATAGATAAGCAGTAAAGTATATATTAATGTTAATAAATCAAACAATAAAGATTAATAAAGGCATGGCAATGGCTGGGCTGGTTGAGTCATGTGTTTGTAATATTATGAACAATTATAAAATACTCGTGAGTATTTTATTAATGTTTTTAAGCATTAACAAACAGTTAACAAATTTCTTATAAGTTCTTATAAAGCTCTTTTAGTCTGCTATTAACTATATTATAATGAGACTATTAATACTTATATAGTCTTATAAACACATAATAATGTTAATAAGCATCTTATATGCACTTATAAGGGCTTATTACCTTCTAATTATTGACTATTAACGCTTATTACAGGACCTTAATATAAAGCGTTACCGAAAAATGTGCTAGTGCACTAACGCAGACTATTTTCATGTTTGTACATTTGTGAAAATATATGATAATTCCTCTTTAGCTCAAAAAGGTTCTACCAGATCATCTAACTGTAATTCAGACATAAATTTTATTCATGATTAAAGGGCCTATATCTCACGATTGATCTATGTTTTAATGTTTCCTCATCACAAACGTTTTGTTTTGTTTCATTCACACATGTTCAACACACAAATCCTGCATATTTAGGCTGAGATCTTCTCTCAAACTGAACACATGTTCCACCTTGATGATGTCACGTGGTAATACAGGAGTTTTTAAACTTCATACACCTTCTCATTTCAAGCTTTGGAGCTGTAGACAGATATATAATAAAGGGTTACTCAAACAAGTGTGAATGAAAGAAAAACACAACTCCAGGTACAGTATGTGATGATTTGAAGAGTTAACAGCATTATAACTTTCTGTGTAATATAGATTCTCCATTAGAAATTTTACACAGTGCACCTTTGAACAGGAAAGTACCACTGACATTCTAACTGTCCTTGTACCAAATACAACCTTGTATGGTACATGTTCTAGTGAGGAAACCTACCTCTACTTCAAACCAACACACAGTGACAAGTGTGTTTTTTCTATTTCCAATTCATTTCACTCTCCTCGCTCCCCTCCTCTCCACTCGCTCCATCTCCCTCTCCACTCATTCCCTCCCCCTCTTCAATGAGAACGGTTTATGTTGTCCTTCTCCCGTTGCCGCCAAGGACATGTTTACAAATTATTCCAAATGTCATTTGAGTGGGGGACTTAAATGAACTGAAATGGTCATAATCACATTCATGAAGGCTTTCTCTGCAGGCAAAACAACAGTGGCTAAGTGGATAAAAATATCACTTTTGTCCTGAGGTGACAGCTGAGGTTAGTGGTGGAGTAGGTTGTGTTCACGTGACATTCCATAACCCCTATAGTTTAACATTGAGCTGGAGGACAATTCTACGGTACAGTTTGCTGTTTACGATACAGTACTTTTTACGGATAGTTCATTTTAAAGGTCCTGTATTACACAAAATGGATTCTTGTGAGCTTTAAGAAGAAGAAGAAGTGACTTTATTGATCTCACACTGGAGAAATTCTTCTCTGCATTTTAACCCATCCTATATATATATATACATATATTAGGAGCAGTGGGCAGCACACACATTAGGGCGCCCGGGGACCATCTCCATGATCTTCTTGCTTCGGTTTGGTCAGGACCTAAGCTGGAGGTACCTATGGTGCATGTTTTGGGTTGATGGGGGAAACCGGAGTGCCCGGAGAAAACCCATCCAGACACGGGGAGAAACATGCAAACTCCACACAGAAAGGCCCAGGCGACCCGGGGATCGAACCCAGACCATGCATGCAAACTTAAGCCATGTTATAATGATGTTACCTCCTGAAAAACACAGCCAGACTTGTGTTAAATTTCATTCACAAGAAATTCAGAAGAAGAAGAAGAAGAAGAAGAAAAATAAGACTGACTTTATTGATCTCACACAGGAGAAATTGTCCTCTGCATTTGACCCATTCTGTTATTAGGAGCAGTGGGCAGCGCATGACTGCGCCCGGGGATCATCTCCATGATCTTATTGCTTAGGCTTGGTCAGGACCTAAGCTGGAGGATTTTACCTGGAGCATGATTTTGGGCTGATGGGGGAAACTGCAGTGCCTGGAGGAAACCCACCCAGAACATGCAAACTCGGGGAGAACATGCAAACTCCACACAGAAAGGCCCGGGCGACCCGAATCTTATGGCCATACCAATGTGCCACACAGGGATCGAGCCCGGAACCTTCTTACTGTAAAGCGTGAGCCACTCAGCCACCGTGCCACCATTATTCTGTCTACATCTCCAAACCTCATAATGCTCTGTTCTACTTTGCCATGAAATGGTAGTTTACAAGTTAACAGGTACATTTTACCTTTAGTTCAGTAGAGATGATCCATGGCTGAAATCACGCAAACTTATTCTGGTGAAGGTGTGAAGAGTGTTTAATGTTCGAGAGACTAACTCAGCCTAAATATGCAGAGTTTGTGTGTTAAACATGTGTGAATGAAACAAAACAACTCCAGGTATGTTTTTAATGAGGAAACAACATTATAACTGATCAGTAAATAGCATAATACAGGCCATTCATATGGTTTGCAGTGGTCTATTGTTGCATTTCAAGCATTTAAATTATTTACCATGATGAGTTTATAAGTGCTTTTCACAACTCGCAGAAACAAGTGTTTTGCTATGACAGTAAAGCTAACAACAACCAGCATGCTAATGTGCACTAATCCAAGTAATCTTCAAGTAAGAACATAGCACCAAAATCGATTTATATCACTTCAGAGGAAGGCAGTAGACTGCAGACAAAACTGTCAATGTATGATCATAAGTAAAGATAGTCATTTTGATATTTCTTTCAAAAACAGTGAATATAAGCTTCTGCCCTGCATCTGAAAATATGACATAATCACAACTCCAGGTATGTTTTTGATGAGGTAACACCATAACATAGGTATTTGTGTAACTATAATATAGTTTGTGCATCATAAGTTTTGATATTTCTTTCAAAAACTGTGAATACAAAATATGGACATAATCAAATCCTAGAATCTGAAAGCCAACTATATGTGAGTAAATGGGTAAAGAGGACCCGAAAAGACAATTGCTATGAAAAATAAGGGTATTTCCTACTGACTGGCACTACTGTTGGATGGGGATACCTTTTAAAGATTAATGTGTGTGTTTTGACAGATAGGAGAGAGAACAGGGAAAAAAGTGAGTGTGCGTCACTCTTGAAGTGCTATCTCAGACCGCCGTTGTCCTCTGAACACATGAAAAATGGTTTGGAACTTTTTCTGTGATTCTTTGGAAAGACACAGGCAAAAAGAAAACAAATGGTTGGAACAGTGGGGTGGATCTCTTTGAGCCCATGTGCCACAAAGACAGTCACGGTTTTCAAATTCAGAGGTTTTATTTTTTTTTATTTGCACTTGATCTGAAAATGTATAATAAAACATTGTAAATGTCCAAATCATTTCCTTTCAATAAAGTTTGTCTAAGTTTAAGTAAGCTGACTGAAATAAAGCAATAATTTAAAGACACAGTATGCAGCTTTTTATTTTTATTTTTTAGCTTAAAATAGACTCAAATAAAAATTATTTTATTTTTTTATTTTTTTGTATTGTATTTATTGCACTGGAAACCAGGCATCCTTACTCTGGGCAGGCTTGCATCTCCACAAACCTGACTCTTAATTGGCCTGGGGAAGGGGGGGGCCCTTCCTGCTTGTTTCCATGGAAATGTTCTTTTAGTTATAATCTTACACAGTATCGCATAAAATGTATCTCCATAGATGCTTTTTTTTTTTTTTTTTAGATTCTATTTCCATGGAATCATGCAGGTGATGTATCACCTCCAGGAAGTTACACAGTGTTGCTTTAAATATATACATGCATTTAACAGGTGATATAATAAGAGAAAGTGTCCTATTTATGCCATTTATCGTACTGTTACTTCTTTAAAGGGACAATGTGTAGGATAGGTGGCGCATTGGTGGATGGTGGGTATTGCAATTCCTGTTCTAGCTACGGCAGACCTGGAGGGTCACCCGGGCGCGCCGTAACACGGACAGCTCGGCGTACCCGGAGGTGGGTTCAGGGGCAGCCGCACACGAACTGCGCACACGTGTGAAGCGCACCCGGCGCTGTGCGCGGGTGGGGAAAATCGGGAACCGGACCGCAGAGGGCGGTCTGAACCCGGGCTGTGGGCCCGCGCTGCAACAAAGCCCCAGCTGCGGTAGGTACTATGTCCTTCTTCTTTTCCTCTTAGATGAAGGTGCTTGCGCCTGCGATGTATGTGCGGAGTAAGTGTGATCCGGCAACATGCTTGTCGTTGTTTATCCAAACGCGTACTATCTCGTTGTGTGAAAACCACGAGCCCTGTATAAAGAAAACGGCGAAGGCAGAGCCCAAATGTCCTTCTGCGGCTCTCGTAATCAAAATGGCTGCCTCCCCCCTTTTATGCAGGTATATTTAAGTCCAACAGAATACTTTGATTTCATGATGGAAGTGAAAAGGCTTGGAAAATACTGTATTTTTGAATGGGTATCTTCAATTTCGGTAATTAACGGGTAAAAATCGTACACACTGTCCCTTTAAATATATGTAAATATATGTAATTTAATTCCTTCACTCCTGTTAGTAATGTTTATTTTATATCTGATCTTATAAAATGTCAATGCTATAACCATTGCCTCCTCTAGGGTCAGATAAATGGTCTTATTTTCCATACATACTCATTATCTTTGTTTACGTATCATAAAAGACCAGGGCCAAGATCTCGGACTTAAAGCATAAAGTAAAACGTCTGAAGTGACATCTGATTGTGACATATAGCATCATATGATCAATGGGATTCTGAGTAAACTTTTTTCCGCAGAGTCATGATGTGGTTTTGAGAATAAAGCCTAGAGGGGCACAGCGGGGCACACGCACATCAAATGAAAGTAAATGACTGCAGACTGCGCATGTGGTAATAGAATAGAACCACTCACTTGAAGAGCTCCTGTCTCTGGATTGCCCTGTTCGTCAATGGGTCAATGGCGTACACCATCAGGTCTGATTTACTGTAGTCTTCCAACTCGTAGCCGTCACCGTGGCGACGAGGACCGATGGCCTCCACTATGACTTTGGCACCGGGGATCTGGTCCTGGACGTGGCGCTCCAGAATTCTGCCAAGAGGAAGCAAGAAAGTACAGATTTTAATAGAATGTGCAGAATTTTTGAATAAGCCTTTTTACGGTTTGAATATATGTATCAGAGGGCTACGAAACCTATAATCACCTATAGAAAACACACATCATGCTCCATCTGGCAGCAGTAGAAATCAACCATGAAACAAAAACAAAAGCCAAATGTACTTGACTGGCACTAATATAAGTGTGCAGTTGTTATGGAAATTACTGAATCACTGTTTTCAAAATTGTAGCTTTGTAGAAAAAGAACAGTAAACCTAAAGCATATTTCGACTATGAGTTTACCTTCAAAGGCACTTGTAGGGCACAAAGCAAAGAGGCAATAGTTTGAGAGGTGCACTGTCTCTTTCTGTGTGCAGCTCTGGGACTAAAGATAAGTGCCTCCATCTGAATGTTGAACATAAATCAAAAAAATACAATTTTCAGCACTGATTTCTCTATTTTACCATTTAAAGGTCCTATATTGTGCAAAATTGACCTGGATACCTGGAGTTGTGTTTTGTTTCATTCACACATGTTTGAGTAACCCTTTATTATTAGTCTGTCTCAATCTCCACAGCTCAAAATGCTCTGTTCCACCTAGTTTTCATGTTAACAGCTACCTTTTACGTTTTGTTCAGTAGAGATTGGCAATTCCAGGGGCTGATATTACCCAAATGATTCAGTGAAGGTGAGTTTAAAGGTCCCATGGCATGAAATTTTCACTTTCTGAGGTTTTTGAACGTTAATGTGAGCTCCCCTACCCTGTTTAGGCCCCCCATGGTTAAAAGTTGCGAAATGTCTAAATTGAGCATTTGCGATCCTTTTCTGCGTTACAAAAAATCGGAGCTCAAACGGGCGATTTTGAACAAGGCACCTTATTGACGTCAGATCGAAAAAAGAAATGCAAATGCAGTTCCACCCCCGTCTGTCTGTACTCAGCGTCTCTGTAAATCACGCCTAGAGAGTTTGGACTGTGAATGCGCTAGGCAATGCAAAATGCGTTTTTTTATTTGCCTGGAGGCACGTCCGAGTGTTTCTAGGCTCGGAAGTCCTTTATCTGAGCCTCTGGACCTTTGAACAGCAGTGGTTTAATTTTATTTTATGTGGAAATGTGTTTATTTTTCAATGGAACGCTTCAAATCTCTCCCCCCGTGCAAAAACACAGAAATGGATCAGCTGAGAGCTCAGAGCTGAGAGCTGAGAGTTTGGCCACGCCCCCACCCTCTACTATAGGCCAGTTCTTTTCTCCTCATTTGCATTCAAGCAACAACGCCCATTATAGAGTGTTCAGAGAGAGAAAAATGACTCTTTCTCATCTTATCTCTGTTTCTCATGCAGTGAGTGTTGATTTTGAAGAAGGATTCATTTACAGTATTAGGGAACCATTAAGGAGCCATATAAAAGCATCAAGAAGTACCATGTCATGGGATCTTTAAAAACACATGACATCACAAGGTGGTGTTAAACATGCAGGGTTTGTGTGTTTGTGTGTTTGTGTGAACGAAACAAAACACAACCCCAGGTATGTTTGTGATGAGGATCCACAATGCAGACATTTTCTAGATTTTCCTTAATTAACACTGCTGATTATTAACTTGTCTCCAAACTTATCCTTTAATGCCTCAGATGCTAAACCACTAAAGTATTTCCGGCACCTCCAGATCCACAGTAATATGAGAGCCTCTTCTTAAGCACCCTCTTTGGCTGTGATGGCTCCACTGTGCTCCCCTCTTTTCTCCAAAACCAGCTCTTGGCACAAAAACATTGCCTTCTGATAATCCCTGTTCAGCCACCACAAAATCCACACCTCAAATTACAGGATATAAAAGAAAATCTGCCCTGACTCTCGCTGCCAAGATGGATAAACTGTGGGCATCCAGGTAAAATGCTTTAGCAGGCTGGTTAGAAATGATTATGGTGTTATGCAGAAATCAATTTTTACATGCTTTTTACTAAGTTCAGTTTCGGGTCATCCTTTATTGTGATAAAACGTTTTTCTTCTGCCTGTTCAGGGCCTTTTACAATTAAAGGGCCTCTATTACACTATTTTCTGATCCATATTATAATGTTGTTTCCTCATAAAAACATACCCAGCGTTGTCTTTTTAGAGTTTTTTCAGAGTTCTTCTCTCAAACCGAAAACACTGTTCCACCTTGTGATGTCATGTGGTGATACAAGAAGCGCTCCACTATGTTTTTAAACTTCATACATCTTCACTCAAATCATGTGGATGATTTCAGATCTGAAATTGCCAATCTCAACTGAGCTA
Organism: Paratrypauchen microcephalus; assembly: GCA_036785185.1. Classification (NCBI taxonomy): domain Eukaryota; kingdom Metazoa; phylum Chordata; class Actinopteri; order Gobiiformes; family Gobiidae; genus Paratrypauchen; species Paratrypauchen microcephalus. The sequence continues at coordinate 3,200,562 of JAVJIX010000080.1, read as the reverse complement.
AAAGTAAAAGGTAGCTGTTAACTGGAAAACTACCACTATCTGACATCACAAGGTGGAACAGAACATTTTGAGATTTTGAGCTGTAGACCAGGGGCGTCAAACTCATTTTGGTCCGGGGGTTGTATCCAACCTACTTTGATCCTAAAGGGGCCGGATCAGAAAACTCATGGCAAATATACTCCAAAAACAGAAATAAGTCCAAATATTTGTGCAGAGAAACACAAATCTATTACAGACTGCTGTTTCTTCAGTCCCAGCAATAATTCGTTTATTCTCTGTCTTCTCAATTCTCAGTTCAAGTTCTTGTATTGTTCAAAACGCCGTGTCTCGTAGTGGCGTTTAAGATTTTATTCCTTGAGCACCGCCACTTGTTGCAAACACACCGAGTGTATAGGTTTCCCATTCACCTCCATGAATAAATAGGAATTAGTCAATTTTTCTTGGAAAATCCTGCACTCGGCGTCCACTTTTCTCATTTTTGACATTTTGCTGATGAGGGTTTAACGGTCAACACGATGGTCCTTTAAGAGCGTTTGGAAAGAGGCGAGTCTTCAATTGTGTTGCTCTGGAGGGAAAAGCAGAAAATTGCCGCAGAAACTTACCAATATTTTAGTAGAAAAATAAATATAATTCAAATATTTCAATAGAAAATCAGCCGAGGGCCAGATTAAAGGTCTTGGAGGGCCGGATCTGGCCCCCGGGCCGCATGTTTGACACCCCTGCTGTAGACAGACTAATAATAAAGGATTATACATACATGTGTGAATGAAAAAAAAGCAACTCCAGGTATGTTTTTGATGAGGTGACAACATTCTAACATGGCTTAAAGCTCACAAGAGAAAAAAGAGAAAAAAAAAACTCACTGTGTAACATTTTAACCAATACTAGTAGACTAAAATAAAGCATTATTGCATTTAATTGCTGAAATGTTTCACAGTGGGGCTTTAAAGCTACCACATATAATTAGATTGGCCTCTGCAGTATTCTCACACGTCACCACTAGATGCTATCTGTGTTAGTTCTGTTGATAGGCAGTTGCTTTTTTGTTTTTGTTTTTGTTTGTTTTGTTTGCTACGCACGCAATGAGTTCTTCTTTCTTCTCCTCCACCATCGTAGGGGGCACTGTAGACACCACCACTTGCATGTCCAACGCATTCACAACCGAAACCTGCAAAAAACAGACAAAATTGAGCCTTAAAAGTGCATTTTGCAGTGTAATTTTTGTGGTGGAGAATCTGTCAAATGTTTTTCTTTATGGAGATGTTATTGCTTTGTCTGGAATGTAACCCCTTTCTATCTTCACGGAGATTAAACTAGATCATTACAGGTCAGATCTGAGATGAAGCAACCCCGCTAACAGTCACAATTCCTGTTTTTAGGTACTTTTGAGCTATAAAACAACTTATAATTGAATACATGTAAGGTAAAGCTCCATGCCATACTGTGGAACATTCGAGGCAAAGTAATGACATATCCATAGAAACAAGCAGGTGACCGACCCCTAACTAAAAAGTTACACAGTGCACCTTTAAATAGCTCCCAGCATTAAGATGTCTAGCTTTCCAGTTGTGACTATATCTGACAGAGAATAGAAGATACTCTAATTGGCCGCTTGTTATTGCGTCAGGGAGCGATCCTGTCCAATTCATATGCAGCTGTTAACTGTATACCAACAAAAGATAGAGAGCGGAGGAGCCAGATACCCCATGTGAATACTGTGAAATTAGGTTTCCCCTTTGAAAATTAACGCGCTCCATGCTTAGCCATTCGCTGCTCCCTCACACGTGGCAGCTAATGTCCCAAGCCCTCCTCTTCTCTTGTTAAGGCCTTGTTAGCTGAGTGTATTTCAATAAGACGCAAATGTGAGGCTGAAACAGAGATAGTTCGATCGATGGAGGATTTCGTGCAAGGCTGGAGAGAAGTACAGTATAGCAAGAGTTCAGTTTTTGGTATGGAACAAAAGAAATACTTGTTCCATATAATATTCTATAATATTCTTGCCAACAAATGAAACTTTAAGCTTGTTTTCAAAATTGTTTTCCAGAAAATCAAATAGGATCCAGTGGTATGACACCTATAGGATTGTGAGTACTATAATAGCTTTCATCCCTGCACTACTGAACCAAGAACACTGCCAGCTCAGTGCTGTTGTTATCTGATCTGTGCCATAAAAGATATAATACTCCCTACAATGGAAGCATAATCAGACTTGAATGGACATTAAAGGAAAAGTAATGTTTTTTTTTTTACAATCTGAGCCTTCTTTCGGCAATAAAACAAGTAGTTTTACTCACCCATAGCACTTTGGCGTCAATTGGAGCAGTTTTGAAGAACTTATGTTGAGCCGTTCTGTTCTACTAATGATCCCGTATCCGTTAGCGTGAATGCTCGGGGCATTACTTTGCGGTGTCCAAGTAACACAAACTTTAGCACTTTTCAAATCACAGAAGATCGCTGTGTCAGGGTAGACTTTTAGTAGATTCCAAAACGGCCTGAAACCCGATATCGCAACAGAAAAGTAAAGTTCAGAGCGGTGTTAGCTTCTTTCGGACTAGCGGTGTTTACAAAACAGCTGAGTTCACGCATGCGCACTGTCCTCTCTGATGACGTCATCAAATGAAACTATAGCTGCATATCGGGTTTCAGGCCGTTTTGGAATCCACTAAAAGTCTACGCTGACACAGCGATCTTCTGTGATTTGAAAAGTGCTAAAGTTTGTGTTATTTGGACACCACAAATCAGTGCCCCGAGCACTCACGCTAACGGATACGGGATCATTAGTAGAACAGAACGGCTCAACATAAGTTCTGCGATACTGCTCCAATTGACACCAAACTGCTATGGGTGAGTAAAACTAGTTGTTTTATTGCCGAAAGAAGGCTCAGATTGTAAAAAAAACGTTACTTTTCCTTTAAGTGTTCATGTCTCAGGGTCTTGTATTGATGGTAAATAAACTTCAGCGTTTTGCCTCTCTTTACAACTCTTCTGCTGCATAATTTATTCTACAAATTCAACTTATTATAATATAATTTAATACTGATTTTAGATTGTATTGTTGTATACAGTTTTTAAAGGACAATTGAACGTTTTTTACAATCTGAGCCTTATTTTGGTAATAAAACAAGTTGTTTTACTCACCCATAGCACTTTGGTGTCATATGGAGCACTTCCAGAGATGTTTTGGATTTGCGATCTCTGTAATGTGAGTTGTCGGGGCAAATGTTTGCGGTCTCCAAATAACACAAACTTTAGCACTTTTCAAATCATAGAAGCTCAGTGTCTTAGTCTACACTTTCGTTTGAGTCAAAAGTGGCCTGTAATCCGAGATTTATCCATAGTTTAGAGTAGATGAGGAGGACAGTGCGCATGTGCGGAGTCACAGTTTATTTGGCTCTCAGCTCTCGAGACCCAAACATGAAACGCAAAGCTGAAAATTATGGATAAATCTCAGATTACAGGCCACTTTTGACTCAAGCGAAAGTGTAGACTAAGACACTGAGCTTCTATGATTTGAAAAGTGCTAAAGTTTGTGTTATTTGGAGACCGCTCGGGGCATATATTATATGCCCCGAGAACTCGCGTTACGGATATCACTAATCTAAAACATCTCTGGAAGTGCTCCATATGACACCAAAGTGCTATGGGTGAGTAAAACAACTTGTTTTATTACTGAAATAAGGCTCAGATTGTAAAAAAACGTTAATTCTCCTTTAACATATTAAAATGAAGATTAGCAAAACATATCATGGCAAACCACTGTACTAAACTCAAACTCACTGTAGCAGTGTGATACATTGTTAGACGAATGTGTACTCTGTTCTAAAACTGGCCACAAGAAAGAATCATTAGGGTGGTAGGATGAATCACTATTGAATCAAAATTGAAATTTGAAGCAAATCACAAAGACTGCAATTATTTAAAGGTCCTATATTATGCACAATTGACTCTTGTGAGCTTTAAGTCATGTTATAATGCTGTTACCTCGTCAAAAACATACCTTTATTCACACATGTTTAAGTAATTATTAGTCTGTCTACATCTCCAAAGCGCAAAATGCTCTATTTTGCCTTGCAGTTGCAGGTCTGAAATGATCCAAATGATTCTAGTGAAGGTGTGGCATTTAAAAACACAGCGGAGCACTTCCTGTATTACCACATGACATCACTAGGAGGGGCAGAGTGTTTTTTGTTTGAAAGAAGATAGATTTCTGTTTGTGTGTTAAACATGTGCAAATGAAACAAAACACCAGGTATGTTTTTGATGAGGAAACAACCTTAGAACATAACATCATAACACATAAAAAAAAAACTGCATAATATAGACCAATATCCTCTTTTATATATGCTAACCCTGTAGTTTAAACCTCTACAAACAGGTTCTGAAATGCATGGGATTCTTGGATTAGTTTAAAGCCCAGATTTCTGTATTTTCTCAGCTCTGAATGCTCCTACACGTCTTAAAACTTTAAACCTGAACTTTGAACAGATCTAAACATAAATCCCAAATTGAAACATAACTGAAACATAACTGCACTACTCTTTAGAAAAGTTGCTTATATTTTTCGTGTAGCCCTAAGAATCATGCCTGTGAATACGAGTTAGAGGTTCCTTTTATAATCAGGTTGCCTCCTTTTATAGTTTGAAAATTGGGTTGCCAAGTTTGAATCCTTTTCCTATCTCCAAGATCAGATAATGAACGTACAGTAGACTATTTATCAGATAATTATTCATCTTATTAGGGCCACTGTGAAAATAAGCTAACCTCTGAGACAAGTCCACAAAGCAGACATTAGAGTAGTGTCCCCACGTCTTTCAGAGCGATGGGTCTATTATAGTAATTGCATTCACGGGCTATTGTAGCTCTCTCATTTACAAGCAGAATGACTTTGACAGAGAAGACGACTGGTGTCCCCTTCTTTTACTATTTCTGCATCAGTGAGAGGGATGGAACTCTATTCAAGTGGTAATCAAAGTCCACACTGGAGACATTCACTATAAAGAACATAAAATTGTAGAAAAATTGGATTCAACATTTTGCAGATACAGTGGTCCCTCGTTTATCACGGGGTTTAGGTTCCAGAAATAACCCGTAATGAGTGAAATCCGCGAAGTAGGACAACTTTATATTTTACAATTATTATACATGTTTTAAGGCTGTAAACGCCTTAAAACACTGGAATCAACGTTTTCTCACATTTCTCTCTCGTTTAAACACTCAAACTTTCGTAGATTTTCAACAAAATGTATTAATAGTGAAGCGTGGGGGCTCCGCCGGGAGCCCCGCCGGACGTGCGAGGAGAGCGGCTCATCCAACAGCACTGCCACGTCCGGGACGCAACGCGCACCAACCCCTTGGAGAAGTGCACGTGGTCAAATCCGTGACAGAGCAGCACGACTGGCGCAAGGCCGGGGCTGCGAGCACGAGATCAAACCGCGGCGCCCGGACCATGTCTCCCCCTCAGGACCGTGTCCTCGCAGCCCGAGCCACAAACCGAACACGCACAAACAAACGCAAGAGCCGCATGAAACCAGCAACCACCACACGGGGTGATTTAATCCTGGTTTAGACCTGGTCTAGTCCCGGTTTAGTCCAGGTCTAGACCTGGTCCAGTCCTGGTTTAGTCCAGGACCAGTCCAGGTTTAGACCTGGTTTAGACCTGGTCTAGACCTGGTTTAGTTCTGGTCTAGACTTGGTTTAGTCCACGTTTAGTCCTGGTCTAGTCCTGGTCTAGTCCTGGTTTAGTCCAGGACCAGTCCAGGTTTAGACCTGGTTTAGTTCTGGTCTAGACTTGGTTTAGTCCATGTTTAGTCCTGGTCTAGTCCTGGTCTAGTCCTGGTTTAGTCCAGGACCAGTCCAGGTTTAGACCTGGTTTAGTTCTGGTCTAGACTTGGTTTAGTCCACGTTTAGTCCTGGTCTAGTTCTGGTCTAGTCCCGGTATCCCCTGCATCCCCCATCTATCAATCGGCAAAGGTCTACAGTCTCTTAGCCAATCAGGACGCAGAACACAATGTTACACCATAAAAAAAAGTTACACTATAAAAAAAAAAAAAAAATCTGTGAAACAGTGAGGCCGCGAACAGTGAACCGCGATAGAGCGAGGGACCACTGTATAATGTTTCTTTATTATTATTGATTAAAAATGCACTGCGTAACTTCTGCCACCTGCTTGTCTCCATGGAGATGTTATTGCTTTGTAGTTGCACAGTAAACATGTATCTTATTTCATTATGGGTCTTTTAATTGAAACAAAGTGTGTATGTTTTCCCTAATAAAAGCCTAATAAAGCAACTCTAGAGAAGAGTCCACCACGATAAACAAATTTAACTTGCACTTATTCAGTTACAGGTGTTTTATGCAAAAAAAAAAAAAGGAGACAGATGGTTTCATGCCATAATGAGGAACATCCCAGACATAACAACATCTCCATGGAGACAAGAACGTTTTAGAACCTCAGACAGAAAACTAATACTAAGAAACATAAAAAAAACATACATTTCTTTTAAAAGGATGTTATAATTTTTATGCATATATTAATAATACATCTACAGCTGCCATATTAAAAAGTAAATATATATTCTCAGAAATCCATGAAAGTTTAACACTCACTTTCTTTCTTTTTAAAGCGTCATTTATTCATTTATCAGCTATGAACCCTTCCTTCACTGTTTGTACCTACCACCACTTCTGCACTGTTGCTAAGTCCCTTCCCGTAGTCGTCCGTAGCGATGACTTCGAACTTGAAATAGGAGCGCCTCATATTGCGGAACATCATGGCCGACTTGATGATTCCGGTGTAGGTCTCGATGACGAAGCTGTCCTGTCCCTCGGCGGTGGGCGGGATGATCAGGCGGTACGCATTGGCACTGTAGTTCCCCGTGTCTACATCTGTGGCCTGGAATCAAACAAATGCAAATCATATTAAAACATGTAAATGAGATGGGGGTAAATAATTGATGGGGATGGGATTATATCAGTTTTTCTTCTACCCCTCCTTTTTAGGCAATTTTTGTTGTTGTCCTTGTTTCTGTTGATACAACTGCACTGATGACAATATAGATGACAGTATGATTAAAAGAGCATACAATTTTTACAGTAATCCCTCGTTTATCGCGAGGGTTAGGTTACAGAAATAACCCGCAATAAGAGAAATCCGCGAAGTAGGACAATTTTATATTTTACAATTATTATACATGTTTTAAGGCTGTAAATGCAGGGATGAAAGTGGCCAATAATGAAAAAAGCGGAAAGTCCCCCCCCCCCTGAAATTTGGATTTCTATATGCTATATGTTAGCAATAAAGTAAAACTGTGCATAAAAGTACAAAAAAAAACACATTTTATTAACAGGTAGGCCTACTAGTAGTATATATATATACAGTAAATTGGATTTGTTTTTGCTTTGCACTTCGTCTAATCAGAGCGCATTGAGGAGGAGCTTATGCACGCTAAAAGGCGCAGGTGAAAAAGTGAGGAGCGACGGGTTAAGTGAGGCACGGGCTGGTAGGATGAGGTATAGGATGTTTTATAAAGTTTAACCTGTGTACACGCAATGGTACAGGCTGTTACGAAAGAGCTGCGCTCACTCGCTCGGTCCGCGGCTCCAGACATGGGCTCGCGCCCGTGTTTAATACGAAGTTTAATACGAGATACACGTACTTTTGTTCTGAATACGGGACAATTCTGTTTTTCAAGGGACAGTTGGCGACCCTAAACACAACTATACATACAGTATTTATACACCCAAAATCTTTCTCAACGAATTTGCACAGATGTAAAAAAAAAAAAAAAAAAATTACCCCGCAGCTGGAAAAAAAGCGGATATCCGCTAAAAAATGGAACTCTTTCATCCCTGTAAATGCCTCACCACACACATTATATGCTTTTCTCAAACTGGAATTAACCTTTTCTCACATTTCTCTCTCGTTTAAACACTCAAACTTTCATAGATTTTCAACAAAATGTATTAATAGTGAAGCGTGGGGGGAGACACGGCTCCGGAACCCCCGCCGGACGCGTGAGGAGCGCGGAGACATGAGTCACTGGATCCGCAGGGAGCACCCCGCTCATCCAATGGCACCGCCGCGTTGCGTCCCGGGACCAACCCCTTGGAGAAGTGCGCGACACGTGCACCCCTCATCGTGGTCAAATCCGTGACAGAGCAGCACGACCGGCGCAAGGCTGCGCGTACACCGGGACTGCGAGCACGAGATCGAACCGCGGCGCCTGGACCGCATCCTCTCAGCCCGAGCCACAAACCAGCCGCATGAAACCAGCAAAGAGCGGCATGTAGTGGTTTAATCCTGGTTTAGACCTGGTCTAGTCCCGGTTTAATCCAGGTCTAGACCTGGTCCAGTCCTGGTTTAGTCCAGGTCCAGTCCAGGTTTAGACCTGGTTCAGACCTGGTCTAGACCTGGTTTAGTTCTGGTCTAGACCTGGTTTAGTCCACGTTTAGTCCTGGTCTAGTCCTGGTCTAGTCCCGGTCTAGTCCCGGTCCCCCGCGTCCCCCATCTATCAATCAGCAAAGGTCTACAGTCTCTTAGCCAATCAGGACGCAGAACACAATGTTACACTATAAAAAAAGTTACACTATAAAAAAAATTGAAAAAAAAATTTGATTTTTTTTTTTTTTTTAACAGTGAACCGCGATAGAGCGAGGGACCACTGTAGTTGCCCAAAATAAATAAGTAAAATTAAATAAATAAATAATAATAATGAGTAACAATGAATTACTCATTGTTACTGTTTATTCTAAACAGCAACTTTGGAGGTACAGTTGTAAAAGTTTGAATACTGTAATAGTAGAGTTTTATGTCTATTGCATGAACTCTTTCACAATGGATCTCTAACTTTTCACATCATGTACCATCTGAGAGGATATCTGGCTTTCTGAGTACCACCAGATGTAATCCAGGTTTTAGGCTAGACTTGTCCAGATCTATAAGGTTAAACCAGGTTTTAAGTCTTGGTTTAGCTCAAAAGAGGACAAAAACATAATAATATTGATTCAGGACAGGATCCAACGAATACTTGCAGAGGACCTCTTGCCTGGTTTGAGAAACACTGCTATCTTGAAAACTGTGTTCCCTTTCTAAAATTACATCCCAGCTACCGGAATCCACCTTTTATACCATCAACTGCTCTGTTCCCATGTGAGTACAAGTGACACATACAAGAATTTCTGAAATACGATCAGAAAAGGAGGAAAATCACTGTGGTTTTTACTCCTTCATTATTTGGTAAGAACTGATTTCTAATGTATTGTACAGAGCTTCAATACCGAGCTTCATTTATCACAGTTATTCTGACGCCTTACCATATCAGTTCTTTCATTAAACTAATTCATCATTGCAGCCTGTGGGGTTTTCTCCCAGAGGTGCTGGTGTGGCTGGGCTGTCAATGCGCTCAGTGTTTAATAATGCCCGTCAAAGATACAGGTGATATCAGGTGAGAACAGGTTGTCCACTGAGGATTTTCATGACATGATTTTTTCAATTCTGGTTGATTAAATACTGTCTGTTGTATGATAACGTGGTGACATGCAGAGAAGATGGCCTGTAGCCAATTTGGAAACCTTGTCCATGCAAATGCTATTTATGTAACTGATAATTCTCACTTGAATTATTACACTCACACGTGAAAGGGCCCATATTAAGCTATTTTCTGGTCTATCTTATAATGTTGTTTCCTCATCACATACTTGGAGCTGTATATATTTGGGCTGAGTCCTCACACTACCTTGTGATGTCATGTGGCAATAGAGAAAGTGCTTCATTGTGTTTTTAAACTCCATACACCTTCACTAGAATCATTCGGATGATTTCAGCCTTGGAATTGCCAAACTCTTTGCCTGGAAGAATCCATGACTCATCGCTGTACCAGCGGCGAGTCTGGTAATGCTTGGTCCAGAATGCGCTGCCGTTGCACGTAGACAGACAGCTAAGTGAACCAATCAGAGAACAGTTAACGGACAGCGACGTGAACCAATCAAACAAAAGAAAAGAAAGAAAAGAAAGGCCTCTAGAGCTGTCAGCTGCTGTGGTTTTAAGGAATCGGTGTGTTTTAGGTCATTTAAGACCAATTTTACAGCTGAATGGAAGGGACGTTCAGTTCTCCGATGCACCATCTTGATTCAAAACTGAGGAGGAACTTCCGCTGCCTAAGAGTGATGTTGCGGGCAAAGGCGGGTGCACTGACGTCACCATCTTTGAACGAATCAGAATCGCGGAGTCCGTTGTTAACCGGGGGAGCGAGGGTGGAGCGAGGGTGTCCAAATGGTATCTCGCTGTATAGCAAATACAGAGAGATATCATTTGGCTGGCCAGGTAACCAAACTCTACTGAACTAAAAGTAAAAGGTAGCTGTTAACTTGAAAACTACCACCACATGAAATCACAAGGTGGAACAGAGCATTTTGAGCTTTGGAGATGTAGACAAACTAATAATAAAGGATTACTCAAATGTGTGAATTAAACAAAACACAACTCCAGATATGTTTTTGATGATCTAACGTTTGTGTGAAGAATCAAAGGAGTGGCCCATGGCTACATCTCCACCTAGGAGCCACGGGCCACTCCTTTGAGGACAGTGAGGTACAAATCTTAGCCAGGGAAAGAGCTGGTTTGAGAGAGGAGTGAAAGAGGCTTTTTTTGTCAAAAAAGAGAATCCTTCCTTGAACAGGAATGGAGGGGTCAGACACTATTTGTCTCCCATGTATAATTCCATTCTCAAACCTAAATCAAAACAAACAATGAACAATAGGACTAGCCAGGACAGGTCCAGAGGTGTGAAAACATCCATTATGGCTAAACAAGACCTCAGACAGAAATTGAAAACAAAGAAGTGTGATAGTTTCAGAGTAATTTCATTGTAGTTAGCTCCTCCCTGCAGCTAGTTATAAGCAGTGTCCATCAGCACTCTAGCCAGAACTGACGAAGCAGCTTGGATAAGCTGCGAAATGTCTTCGACCAAATAAACTTTGTCCAGTTGACAAATTGAATTTCTCCTTTTATCATGAGCTAACAACATTATAACATGGCTTAAAGCTCACAAGAGTCAATTTTATGTAATATAGGACTTTTAAGCATTATGTTTTGGATCTTAAACTTGCAAGAGCCAAAATGTTGTAAATATATCTCTTTAACTCTGACTTCAAACTTCAAATGAACTGTCTGAAATGAATTGTATGTATAGTGATTGTGCTAGTGTTATGAACATTTGTGTGATTGTACTTTTCTCTGTCCTGTAGATGATTTCACATCAACCTGTCGAGAGACTGAAGATGGAAATTAGCCACACTGGCTATAATTTTTACATATTTACATTTTATCCATGCATTTTCTTCCACTTATCCGGGGACGGGTCATGAGGGCAACAGTCTAAGCAGGGACTCTCAGATTTCCTTCACCTTGGACACTTCCTCCAGCTCCTCCCGGGGGACCCCAAGGCGTTCCCGGGCCAGCCGAGAGACATAGTCCCTCCAGCGTGTCCCGAGGGAGGTGTCCAGGAGGCATCCATCTCTAGGGGAGCGCCCAGCCCAACATGCACCGGGAACAGGTCTGACTTACTACCGGCATATTTACATTTTTAAATGTTCATTAATATGTGCTGTCTAAACAATAAAACACCTTTTGAGATTTCATGAGACTTCAAATGGCATTTCCAAACATAATCTGTATTCATTTGTATTTGTGTCCTCCATAAACAGCAGCATATGGCAACTTATTCTAAAACAAATAAAAACACACATCTTTTACTGTCTTAAATACATAGAAATAATCATTTTAAACTGAACAGTCAAAACTTACTCTTCACAAACTCTAACTCTACGCAATACATTCCTATTATCATCATTGCAATGAGCTTATGAGCGCTTTTCGGAGGCCAGAGTTTTAGCATTATGGTAATGCTTACTTCCTAGTTTGCTCTATAATAAGATTGTAACAGCACAGAATGGCCTCAATTTGACCCTGAGAACTGCTTTTACGATAAATACATTTTTAGTAGTACTAACTACTACAAGGTTTACTGCTACTCCTATTAAGACACCAAATACACTATATTCCTTTTCAAATTCAATGAAACAACCTAACCTGCTATGTGGATTTAAAAAAAGTTATGTGTAAAACCAAACCTTGGCCCTTGCTGAAAAGGGAGGCTCTGAACTTTTGGAAATCAGAATACATATGCATGTGTTCTGATTTTACTGTTAAGGAAATTATTGAACGTAAGTATAGCAAATTTCAACAAGACGCTTATTATATAGAGAACATTTCTATTCTTCTTTCTCATTTTTACACTTTTTAAAGTTGTATTTAATTTATTTATCAATTATGTAGAAAGACGTGCTTGAGGAGTTATTTGTATTTGTTCATTAGTTAGGAAATAATCAGCACAAAATAGTACTAGTTTGAAAGCATCACATTTTTATTTTTCTTCTGGCAAACATTTAAAGGTCCAGTGTGTAGGATTCGTGGCGCATAGGTGGATGGTGCTATTGCACTTCCTGTTTTAGCGACGGCAGACCTCGAGGGTCACCCGGGCGCGCCGTAACGCGGACATCTCGCGTACCCGCGCACGAACCGCGCGCCGCTACTGTATAAATAAAACGCGGTCCCGTTCACTGTTTTTTTTTCTTTTCGCATGAAAACACACATTCCCGATCATGTACCATGACACTCTACACATCAAATGAAACCTTACAGTCTCCTCTTGTTGACTATGCAATTCATTTCCCGGCACAACAATCAGTCCCCGAGCACATGGGGCTTTTATACGGAAAAGCACAAAACGAGGTTTGTTACTTAGCTTACCTTTGAAGGCTCTGGACAGGTCAAACTCTGTATTTCACCATAAACTTGCTCTCAATTTGTCCGTAAGGATCCAGCGAATAAAATCCAGTAAAACAATTGAGTCCAAAACACGTGTTAGATCCATTACGACGTCTGATCCGGCAGCATGCTTGTGTTGTTTACCCAAAACCACGAGCCTTGCCGAAGGCGGAGCCCAAATGTCCTTCTGTGGCTCTCGTATTCAAAATGGCTGCCTCTGCATGGGGAAGATCCCCCTTTTATGTGACTATATCTAAGTCCAAAAGAATACTTTGATTTCATGATGGAAGTGAAAAGGCTTGAAAAACAATGTATTTTTGAATGGGTATCTTCAATTTCAGTAATTAACGGGTAAAAATCTTACACACTGTCCCTTTAATGATTGGCTTTAAATTAGCAGCTTGTATGTAAAAGAATGATTTATTTACTGGGGTAGAATGTTGAATTTGTAATTCTTTTTTGACTGCAATTAAAAGAAAATACACTTAAATGTATTTGTTACGAAAGCGGATTTTTAAAAATCATCTGTTGTTCTGTTGGCACCAACTTCTGAACTACTACTATTATGACTACTACTTCTTCGAGAACTACTACTCCAACTACTGCTGCTTATTGCTCCTACTACTCCTATTCCTCCTCTACTACTATGGTAAAAGGAGACATTCAAATTGTCAACTGGACAAAGTTTATTTGGCAGCTCATCCAAGCTACTTCAAGTCCAGTTGACAAATTTAATTTCTTCTTTTACCATGGATTCTACCTGGACGACTGAGGGATTCTTCACACATCCTCTACTACTACTACTACTACTACTACTACTACTACTACTATGACTACCACTATGACAACAACATGCAACATGCAGCAACATTTCAAGCCATTTATAAACTACAACTACTAAACTATGACTATGATTACAACTACTATGACCACTACAACTATGACCACTACTGCTACTGTATCAACTTTTAAAGGTCCCATGGCATGAAATTTTCACTTTCTGAGGTTTTTGAACGTTAATGTGAGCTCCCCTACCCTGTTTAGGCCCCCCCCCCCATGGCTAAAAGTTGCAAAATGTCTAAACTGAGCATTTGCGGTCCTTTTCTGCGTTAGAAAAAAACACAGCTCAAACGGGCGATTCTGAACAAGGCAACTATGTGACGTCACATCGAAAAATGCAGCTCCACCCCCTGTCTGTGTGTCTACTCAGCGTCTCTGTAAATCACGCGCAGAGAGTTTGGACTGCGAAGGAGCTACGCAATGCGAAATACGTTTTTTTATTTGCCTGGAGGCACGTGCGAGTGTTTCTAGGCTCGGAAGTCCTTTATCTGAGCCTGTGGACATCTGAAACAGCAGTGGTTTAATTTTATTTTCTGTGAAAATGTGTTTTTTCATTGAAAAGCCTCTCTTTTCTTCCTCCACGCACCGCACCGCTAAAACAAGGAACCAGCGGCGTATTTGCCCCCCCCCCACCCGCTCCTCTAACCTATCTGTGTCCTTCTCATTTGCATTCAAGCAACAAGGCCCAGAATGAGTTGTTCAGAGAGAGATATTCTGACTCTGACTGTGTACATGTGTCTTTCTCATGCACTGAGTGTTGATTTTGGAGCAGGATTCATTTACAGTATTAGGGAACCATTAAGGCACCATATAAAAGCATCAAGAAGTACCATGTCATGGGACCTTTAAAGCCATTTGTGAACAACCACAACAAGACCACTACCACTACTGCCACAACTACAACTAGAACTACAACTACAACTACTCCCTAAAAAATGCTGGCTTATTTTTTCTACCCAACTTCAGGGTTAGGGCTGTTGGGTCATTCCTTTGGGTTATTTTCACAGAATTGGGTCATTTTTCTTAACCCAAATGCTGGATCAACAGGTTGGGTTATAGTTGGGTCATTTCAAATCTAACATAATGATGAACATGAACACTGATGAACATTGGGTGAAACACAGACTCTTCAACTGTGAACGGCGGCCATAACTCCCCTCCTCTGCTGTTTCAGAGAAACATCTGTTAAAGGTATTTACAGATCTTTATTACTTTTTCTTTGTGACTTTATCTGAAACTTCACACAATTTAATCATCATCATTGTGGCAGTTAATGTTAATCTTACTAAATAAACGTTTGACTTCTGCCTGCTGAGCATCTACATGGCACAGCTAACTAGATAACTAGTCTTTAACTGTCAGTAACTACCTGCTTGAATAAATTAATATTGTGTTTTTATTATTAAAACCAACTCAGCGCTCAAACTTCTGTCACTACAACTAAGTTGTAAAAGAACAAACTACAAAATGGACAATTTAAATGAACATTTTATTGCTGATTTCATAATGTGCACCTGTTAATAGTGTGACATGTTTTGAATGAAACTATTTATTTAAAATTTCTTTTTTAAAATAAATGTTTCTTAAATGACACTGTAGTGGTCATTATAAACACTAACCAATGCAGAGTAGTAAAATATAACCCAGAATTGAGTAGAAAAAAAAACAACCCAAAAAGCTGGGTTGAAATTATAAACCAAACTGCTGGATCAAAATAACCCAGAGTTGTGTTAGTCCAATAACTCCTGATTTGTTGTTTAATTTTCAACAAATCAGGGGTTCTTTATCCTTGGAGGCAGCAAAAACATATTTTAACGCAATGATCATATCTCATATTTCATACTGTATATCCTCATGGTCTCAGGCCAAACAGACAGTTCTCAAACCTCTCAGATCCTTGCATAATCGGGCCCTAAAAATTCTGGATAAAAAGCCTCTAAGGCACCATCATTGTCATATACTTAAAAAATACAAATTGCTTAGCTTTGAAAATCTGATCAGCTTCTCCAATATTCGTCTGGTTCATAAAATCTTGCATGACGCTGCCCCACCCCCTCTACAGACCTATGTCCAGCCACGCGCTCGGCTCACCAGCCGAGTGTAAAGGTCTGTTTCGAGGGGAGACTGCGATGTCCCAAAAAGGAGAACTGCCTTCTCCCAATCAGCCTTTTCTTATAAAGCTGCAACGGAGTGGAACAGACTCCCGAGTCATATAAAGGACATGGCAGACTTTCTAACATTCTCTCGAGCCGTTAAAAGCTGGCTCCTGGACAGTCAGTCCTGCTCTCACTAATACCAGACGGTAGTTGGCCAACAGAGGTTACCCTCGTGGGTATCCTCTGTTGGCAAAGGCCCTATTTCTAAAGCTTCACCTCAAAATAATAGTACCAGTTAGGTAGGTGGCTGTCGGATGATACCCTCGTGGGTACCATTCGACAGCTGCTGCTCTTTATAAAAGTAATGATAATGTCGGATAATGTATAGAATTGTTTTGAGATTGTTTATTTTAGAATTGCTTATATTTTAAGATTTTATCCTGCACTAGCTTTTAAGATTGTACCTTGTATTTGATATGTGATTTCTTTTTATTATATTGTATTGTATTTTTATTGTATTTATAATTGCACTTTATCGTATTTTTGTATTGTATTTTATGATGTGAGGACTGCAGATGGAAATTAGCTTTGAGCTAAATCTGGTGCAGACATCTTTTTAATGAAACTGCACACTGTCCTTAATAAACTAAACTAAACTAAACTAAACTAAACCCAGTGCTGGGTTATTATCTTGCACAGTTTGGGTTATTTTGAACCCAGCATTTTTAGTGTGTATTACTACTACTACTACTACTCAATTACATTATAAATGATGCATGTAATGGTAAAACAACACAGACCTCCTCCACTGACCTTTGCAGCTGTATTGGCACTGTCCACAGCGTTAACACACAAACATCAGTTCTGTTAGGCCCATCTGCCTCTGCTGACACTGATGAATAGAACCAATCAGATTTCTCTCCAGCTACTTGCCCAGGACAGGGAGGCACGCGATAAGGTCTGAATAAGAACGCTGCATACTATATCACACACAAGCAAAGATCTCCTTGGCTAAAACACCAAATAATGAAATCCACGGTCGGTCTAATGCAGTGTTGATGTTTTAAAAGCAGTGAATGATTTCCCAAGATGCACTACAGATGTATATTAACATATGAGATGGAGGATAAAAATAGAAAAGCTTTAGCGTGTTAAATACTTGATGGGTATTAGAATAGAGACACCATTAGGCTGATGTGTCATTAGTGATAACATGTATAAGTTTTCTATAGAGCATAATGTACTGCTTTGAATGTTTGCATGGTTTAATGGGAATAGCAGCTTACCATACTAAACTATATGAGCTGATTCTTTGATGCCAGTACTTCAATTATTCTATTATTATTTTTTGAAGATAAAAGATAAGATAAAACAAAGATTAACTTAGTTGCATGCTTTGCTCACTGAATCTGCAGGAATATGCAATCTTTTTTAGTCCTCTGTGATTTTTTCCCCTTTCTTTGTTCCTCATAAGCAGCCATATTTGTTTTAATATGGATTGACCATGGGTGTCCCTGATTGGCCAATCCACCTGTCAATCACACCCATCTGAACTCCAGGAGATTAACTGGCAAAAAGACTCACAGACACTCATGTTTGAAGGACCAGACTGGAAGGTCCGTCAAATGTTTTTTCTACATGGAGATTTTATTGCTTTGTCGGGTTTCACAGTGTGGTATTAAACCTTTCTACCTTAATGGAGACCACACTGGATCAAATTAAAGCTCAGATCTGTGGAGAGGCAACCCCATTCACAGTCAGAATGCCTGTTTTTCTAGATATTTTTGAGCTATAAAACTACCTGTAATTTAAAGGTCCCATGGCATGAAATTTTCACTTTCTGAGGTTTTTGAACGTTAATGTGAGCTCCCCTACCCTGTTTAGGGCCCCCCCCATGGTTAAAAGTTGCGAAATGTCTAAACTGAGCATTTGTGATCCTTTTCTGCGTTACAAAAAATCGGAGCTCAAACAGGCGATTTTGAACAAGGCACCTTATTGACGTCAGATCGAAAAAAGAAATGCAAATGCAGTTCCACCCTCGTCTGTCTGAACTCAGCGTCTCTGTAAATCACGCCCAGAGAGTTTGGACTGCGAATGCGCTAGGCAATGCGAAATGCGTTTTTTTATTTGCCTGGAGGCACGTCCGAGTGTTTCTAGGCTCGGAAGTCCTTTATCTGAGCCTCTGGACCTTTGAACAGCAGTGGTTTAATTTTATTTTATGTGGAAATGTGTTTATTTTTCAATGGAACGCTTCAAATCTCTCCCCCGTGCAAAAACACGGAAATGGATCAGAGAGCGCTCAGAGCAGAGAGCGGAGAGTTTGGCCACGCCCCCACCCTCTACTATTGGCCAGCTCTTTTCTCCTCATTTGCATTCAAGCAACTACACCCATTATGGAGTGTTCAGAGTGAGAAAAATTACTCTTTCTCAGCTTATCTCTGTTTCTCATGCACTGAGTGTTGATTTTGAAGAAGGATTCATTTACAGTATTAGGGAACCATTAAGGAGCCATATAAAAGCATCAAGAAGTACCATGTCATGGGATCTTTAATAAATGTAAGGTAGAGTCATATTGCAGAAAGAGCTATCCATAGAAACAAGCAGGTGACTGGCCCTGGAAGTGAGTATTTCTGGATCATAGGCAAACCCAACCCTACATTAAGGATAACATTTTGAGGTTATATGGAAATGTGCAATTCTCAGATGAAAGTGCTTAACCAAACACAACAGTTTCAAAGCTGAGGGGAAGCAAAGCCAAGCGAGGGATTCTGCTCTTGTCAGTATTTACTATAGTGCTTTACCCCCAAATGTAGGAGAGCTCCAAACAGCGGTTTAATTTTCAATCCAAAACAAACAAAGCAAGCTAAGTTTGATCTGTTAGCAGCAGTCCAAACTCATTCCTCACTTTGTTAAAGATCTCATGACATGGTACTTCTTGATGCTTTTATATGGCGCCTTAATGGTTCCCTAATACTGTAAATTAATCCTTCTTCAAAATCAAGCCTCAGTGCATGAGATAGCCTCATGAACACAGTCAGAGTCATAAATATGTCTCATATGAAATGCTTTATTCTGGGCATTGTTGCTTGAATGCAAATGAGGAGGACAGAGACAGGCCAGTGCAGCGGGTGGGGTGTGGCCAAATACGCCACTGTTTCCTGGATTAGCGGTGCGCTGTGCGCTGTCACCCACTTCCGTGTTTTAAGAGCGGAGGAAGATATGAGACACTTTCCATTAAAGATCCCATGACATGGTACTTCTTGATGCTTTTATATGGCTCCTTAATGGTTCCCTAATACTGTAAATGAATCCTTCTTCAAAATCAACACTCAGTGCATGGGAAAGACACATGTACAGAGTCAGAGTCAAAAAATAACTTTCTGAACACCTCATTCTGCGCCTTGTTGCTTGAATGCAAATGAGAAGAACACAGATTGGTAAGAGGAAGGGGGGGGGGCAAATGCGCCGCTGGTTCCTTGTTTTAGCGGTGCGCTGTGTGCTGGCCCCACTTCCGCGTGTGTAAGCGCGAAGGAGGAGAGGAGAGACTTTTCAATGAAAAAAAACACATTTGTACAGAAAATAAAATTAAACCACTGCTGTTTCAGAGGTCCAGAGGGTCGGGTAAAGGACTTCCAAGCCTAGAAACACTCGCATGTGCCTCCAGGCAAATAAAAAAACGCATTTCGCATTGCGTAGCTCCTCCGCGGTCCAAACTCTCTGGGTGTGATTTCCAGAGACAGGGGGTGGAGATCCAGACGATGGTGGAACTGCATTTGCATTTCTTTTTTCGATCTGACGTCAATAAGGTGCCTTGTCCAGAATCGCCCATTTGAGCTGTGTTTTTTTCAAACGCAGAAAAGGATCGCAAATGCTCAGTTTAGACATTACGCAACTTTTAGCCATTGGGGGGCCCTAAACAGGGTAGGGAAGCTCACATTAACGTTCAAAAACCTCAGAAAGTGAAAATTTCATGCCATGGGACCTTTAAAAAAACAACAACATTTCCACAGAAAATAAAATTAAACCACTGCTGTTTCAGAGGTTCGGAGGCTCGGATAAAGGACATCCGGGCCTGGAAACACTCTCATGTGTCTCCAGGCACATAAAAAAAACGCATCTCGCATTGCGTAGCTCTTTTGCGGTCCAAGCTCTCTGGGCGTGATTTCCAGAGACGGTGGGTAGACATCCAGACGGGGGGTGGAAACCTTTCCGCGAGTGTGACGTCAGAAAGTTACCTTGTTCAGAATCGCCCGTTTGGGCTGTCTTTTTTTCAAACACGGAAAAGGATCGCAAATGCTCAA
This sequence comes from Paratrypauchen microcephalus, assembly GCA_036785185.1. Classification (NCBI taxonomy): domain Eukaryota; kingdom Metazoa; phylum Chordata; class Actinopteri; order Gobiiformes; family Gobiidae; genus Paratrypauchen; species Paratrypauchen microcephalus. Next base: position 3,180,499 of record JAVJIX010000080.1, on the reverse strand, counting down.
TTTACACATTTCGCAACTTTTAACCATGGGGGGGGGGGGGGGGGGGCTAAACAGGGTAGGGGAGCTCACATTAGCTCACATTAATTTTCAGAAAGTGAAAATTTCATGCCATGGGACCTTTAATGCATTCCTAACATTTGAATTCTTTGCAGGGATACAATTTTGAAGAAAAAAGTTTGAGCATTACAGAACTGTTAACAATGTAAAGCATGGATGTATCACAGCAATGATACTTCGAGGTTTGTGATTGATACAAATGCTTTGATCCAGATAGTACACAGTAGCCTGATTTTTTCACAAAGAGAATCTTTTACAATGTAATGTAGGGGAGGAAACCTACAATACTACAAGAAAACATGAGGTATAGCCCCTTTAAACATAACTTCTTTCATGATCACTCGAGATCCTTTTTTAGATCTTTTTTAACTGTGCGATCAGTAGTGTGCTGACGTATGTTTTTTTTAGTGTGGTTCTCCAGCTGCACTAAGGCTGACCAGCAGGCACTCCAGCGGGTGGTGAAAACAGCGGGGAGAATCATTGGGATGACTCTCCCAGAGATCAGCACCATCTATTCCACTCGCTGTTTGAGTAGAGTGCGCAACATCCTGCGGGACCAGCACCACCCTGCTCACCACCTCTTTCAACTGCTGCCCTCAGGGAGAAGGTACAGGGCCATAAAGGCCAGAACACAATGACTGGCCAACAGCCTGTACCCACAAGCTGTGAGGCTACTGAACACTGCCCCCCACCCCTTTCTTCCCCCCCTCCCATGGACAATAACCACACTCGCCAATCAATAGTTCTGAACTGGTTTTCGCATTGCTGCATAATGTCACTATTCTCATGTGTCTGAATGGCCCTGCTCTAATGCACTTTAATGATAATATTAATGACATGCCCTGATGCTGCTGCCAATACTGCTGTACTGATGTCAAATGTTTACAAATGTTTACACCGGGGGTATTTAGGGGTTATTGAGGGGTATTTATTATTTCACTGGGTTTGCACTTTACTACTTCGCACTTTACAACTACGTATGTGGATGCTCCAAACGCACTTTCATTGTTCTTTCTTGTGCAATGACAATAAATACTTGAAATCTTGAAATCTTGAAATGAAATCCTGAACTGATGGTAAATTATCACAACAGTACACAAAAGAAACAGGTACTCATTTTGTTATCATCACATTACCATTGAAAAATCTTGGCTTTTAAGACAATGGATTTTGAGGGTGAAATAATAAAAATCAGGGCTCTCAATCAGAAAATAGATTGTTCTGTTGTTGGGCAGACTGTAGAGTGTAGTTTCAGCTGCTAAGCGCACACAGCGGTGATGATAAAACAAACTGAGAACCATCAGGTAATAACTTCATTTATATAAATCTCATTAGTTGCTTTGTAGTTTAAGTTTGCTCTTTAGACAAACATTTACAGCAGGGCTCACGCACGATCCTGCTCAAAACTTGAGAGCCCTGAATAAAAACTTTAAAAAACTATGATGCAATAGACTGCAAAAGAAAAAACAACAACTCTTAATCATTTAACCAAACAGAAGCAAAGGTCAAGAAGCATCTCCAGAGCTGTGTGTACGCACTTGACAAGAACTAACATTTTCAAACACAATCTGACATTTACCACTATTTATTTTACTATAAACACCACTTAGTGTGAAAACATATTTGTAAGAATGCAAGAAGGTCAAATCGGTCAAGCGCCATCGCTTTCTAATGAAAAGCTCAGCAGAAAAAGCTGCTTCATTACTTATTAACTCCCATGTAGCATCTCCTTATGCTATTCACACTCCAGCAGGCCAAGAGGAGAATGTGAATAGTACTTGACCCATAATTCCATGCTTTGGTGACTTTTCCAGAGCGCGAGAAGCACAGATAGGGGCCTTTTGCCATACAAGACCTTCAGCAGTGGTGGAACTTAAAGTAAAAGTATTATCTGTACTAACTTTTCTGTTAGAGGGTCCGTGAAATACTGTTCTCCATGGAGATGTTATTGCTTGCTTGGAATGTTTCACAGTATGGTATTAAATCTTTCCATCTTCATGGAAACCAAGTTATAGGTCAGATCTGTGGAGCGGTAACCCCACTCACAGTCAGAATGCCTGTTTTACTAAGTATTTATGAGCTATAAAACCACATGTAACTGAATAAATCTGAGGTAGAGCAGTTTAATGCCATACTATGGAAGGTTTTATCCATCCATAAAAACAGACAGGTGACGGACTCCCAACCAAAAAGTTACACAGTGCACCTTTAAGTAAATAAAATACAAACATCTCTTTTTGTTGATTTTAAATTGGACACTTTTTACGTTTAATTCACTACATTTGAGAGCAGGTATGTGTACTTTCAGTTCTACTTCAATTTTGAACAGGATAGAAAAGTAAAAGTATGTATTATTATTGTTTGAGACCTGCTGAAAAAGATTATTTTATCAGGTTCGTAATTTGAGCAAACAAAAATATACAAATAAAAACAGCTATGAAAAAATATTCATTCAATATTCAGCAAAAAATTATCAAAATCACCACATTTGAAGCCTTACTAGATCTCAAAATCTGCGTAAATTACTTTTACTTGTTACTCTATAAGTATATTTTTAAACAGGTATTTTTTCATGTGATACTTTTAATTGAGTATTTATTTGCTCCAATATCTGTACTTTTAATTAACAAAATCAATTAACAAATCTTCTTTCACCACTGGGCTTCAGATAGGATAAGCGATGGAGAACCAATCTCCAGTTTTTACAGTGTATCCTTAAATGAACTGCTACTTTGTTGGATATTTTACTATCAGATGTTATATACTGTAGTTAAATATTCAGATAGCCATCATAAATTTTTAAGGTACTATATTATGCAGAGTTTTTAAATGCTTCAGACAGGGTAGACTTGCTATTTTTGGTATTAAAGGAAAATTAACGTTTTTTTACAATCTGAGCCTTCTTTCGGCAATAAAACAAGTAGTTTTACTCACCCATAGCAGTTTGGTGTCAATTGGAGCAGTATCGCAGAACTTATGTTGAGCCGTTCTGTTCTACTAATGATCCCGTATCCGTTAGCGTGAGTGCTCGGGGCACTGATTTGCGGTGTCCAAATAACACAAACTTTAGCACTTTTCAAATCACAGAAGATCGCTGTGTCAGCGTAGACTTTTAGTAGATTCCAAAACGGCCTGAAACCCGATATCGCAACAGAAAAGTAAAGTTCAGAGCGGTGTTAGCTTCTTTCGGACTAGCGGTGTTTACAAAACAGCTGAGTTCACGCATGCGCACTGTCCTCTCTGATGACGTCATCAAATGAAACTATAGCTGGATATCGGGTTTCAGGCCGTTTTGGAATCCACTAAAAGTCTACCCTGACACAGCGATCTTCTGTGATTTGAAAAGTGCTAAAGTTTGTGTTATTTGGACACCGCAAAGTAATGCCCCGAGCACTCACGCTAACGGATACGGGATCATTAGTAGAACAGAACGGCTCAACATAAGTTCTGCGATACTGCTCCAATTGACACCAAACTGCTATGGGTGAGTGAAACTACTTGTTTTATTGCCGAAAGAAGGCTCAGATTGTAAAAAAAACGTTACTTTTCCTTTAATATGTATCTGTAAAATATAGAAGATGCCAGCAAGGTTTACATCTGCTGGCCCATGGGTAGTGAAGAATGTGGTAGCTAGCATCGACAATTCTATTTCTAATTTCAGGAATGTTCAGAACAAGTGGTGTAAAGTTGTATGGACGTAAGAACAGAGGAACTTTATGGATTACTATTAGATGACTTGTACCAGAGAAGCTAATGCTTTGAGCTCTAAAGAAGGAGAGATGTGAGAAGCAATAGATTTTTATAACTTGTATTGCTTTTCACGTGTAAATATACATTTATATAATTATGACTTATTTGACACCAGCCTCTCCAAGTAATTTCCCTTGTGGATCAATAAAGTTTGTCTAAGTCAAAGTTGATAAAAGGAGAAATTAAATTTGTCAACTGGACAAAGTTTGTTAGGTCGAAAACGTTTCGCCACTCATCCGAGAGGCTTCATCAGTTCTGGTTCGAGTGCTGGTAAGACACTGCTTATATCTAGCTGCAGGGAGGAGCTCACTACACTAAATTCTTCTGAAACTATCTCGACTAATTTGTATTGCAATTCTCTCTTTTGTAAGTCAAAGTCTAATGTGTAGATTACTGAACTGTGCTCAAATTAACCATTGATTGATGATTAACTCAAGTACAAAATGCAGCAATGGCATTAAACCTAGGCAAAGTTACAGGTCTGATCTGTGGCAAAGTCACAATTCATGGTGTCACAATCGTCTCCATAAAGCAGCTTTAGTGTTAAAGGTGCACAGTGTAACTTTTCTTGTGAAGGGTCCGCCACCTGCTTGTCTCCATGGAGATTTTACTGTTTTGCCTTGATTATTCTACAGTATGGAAATAAACTGGGTAATCACAATGGAGATAGCAAGCCTGCACATGGCAAGTGTTCATGTTTTTGAGGTCATTTTGAGCTATAATACACCAACAATTGAATAAATGCAAGTGAGATACAGTATGTTTAATGCCCTACTGTGGAACAATCCAGACAACGAAATAACATCTCCATGGAGACAAGCGAGTAGCGGACCCTCCACCTTAGAAGTTACACAATGCGCCTTTAATGTGAACACTAAAGTTGTTGAGAGAGTGTATGCAGTTCTCCATGTACAGTGCATTCATTCCCCAGTGTATTCAGCCTGGAAGAAACTAGAGCACTGAAACGCTGTCAAACAACAAAGCAGCCTGGCATGATTCTGACATGTTCAAAAGGAAGAGGAGGCCTTTCTATTTAGCCAATGCAAACTATGGAAATACCATAACAGATATGCCAACTTAAATGTGCTCATCAAATATCAATAGGCCAAATCACCAAATGCAATGCAATCTGCCCAAATAGTAAGTAATCAGTCCTGTCTTGAAGCTTTTTGTTAAAGGTCCCATGGCATGAAATTTTCACTTTCTGAGGTTTTTGAACGTTAATGTGAGCTCCCCTACCCTGTTTAGCCCCCCCCCCATGGTTAAAAGTTGCGAAATGTCTAAACTGAGCATTTGCGATCCTTTTCTGCGTTACAAAAAATCAGAGCTCAAACAGGCGATTTTGAACAAGGCACCTTATTGACGTCAGATCGAAAAAAGAAATGCAAATGCAGTTCCACCCCCGTCTGTCTGTACTCAGCGTCTCTGTAAATCACGCCCAGAGAGTTTGGACTGCGAATGCGCTAGGCAATGCGAAATGCGTTTTTTTATTTGCCTGGAGGCACGTCCGAGTGTTTCTAGGCTCAGAAGTCCTTTATCTGAGCCTCTGGACCTTTGAACAGCAGTGGTTTAATTTTATTTTCTGTGGAAATGTGTTTATTTTTCAATGGAACGCTTCAAATCTCTCCCCCCGTGCAAAAACAAGGAAATGGAACAGCTGAGAGCTCAGAGCCGAGAGCGGAGAGTTTGGCCACGCCCCCACCCTCTACTATAGGCCAGCTCTTTTCTCCTCATTTGCATTCAAGCAACAACGCCCATTATGGAGTGTTCAGAGAGAGGAAAAATACTCTTTCTCATCTTATCTCTGTTTCTCATGCACTGAGTGTTGATTTTGAAGAAGGATTCATTTACAGTATTAGGAAACCATTAAGGAGCCATATAAAAGCATCAAGAAGTACCATGTCATGGGATCTTTAAAAAGTTCCATGAATCAAATTTTTTTTTAACTAACTAAGGAGCTCCAAAAGTAACCAAGAGACAACCCTGTACACTGTTTCTTTTAATCAAAAACTTGAACTTGCTTTGTATTGTTTAACAACATAAGCCACCTCCAATGACAGACTGATGACAAGTTCCTACATTATATATGCATTATTTATATTGTTTTTGGCCTTTAAACATGATTGCTTTAAACAATGGCTATCTACAGAAAATACCCACCATGTTCCCACAGATGTACTCCAACTACTAGTAATTGGAGTGAACCTGCAATTTACTGGCAGCAGAGGGAGTTACAATTGAATAAACATACCTGTGCTAGGGTTAACAACATTTTCTGATGCACTCAAAATGGACACAATTTGAGGGCAGAAAGGCAACTAGTGTACGCTTTTACCTGCGATGTAACAACCCTGGGAAATTCAAAGATGTGTGTTTTTTGAGCACTCATGGGGAGAAGAACAATGGTATAAGAAAAAAGCTCAGTTTTATAATGTGTTTTTCTCATCTTCACATCTCCTTGTGATGTTACTGGGAGGCTCCTCATTGGCTCCAGCGTATTAATAATGCATCAGAAGTCTTGAAGAAAACATGGCTTCCACTTGGATCTCAACAGAACGTAATGAAGCAGGTTAAGGAGGCTGTCTGAGCTCCTCACCAGAGACACATCAAAGGTGGAGGAGAAGAAAAACATGTTTGGAATAGACTTGGAATGTTTCAGTTACAGATACAATGTGCACACAGCTTTGCAAATCAGGTGCTGCAAAAGTTGTTATTTACTCTATACTCTGCAAAAGCCAACACCACTTTTCGGTCTTCCATTTGAGTGAAATGTGATTAAATTAGCAAGTTAAACCCCTTTATAGCTGTAGCAATTCTACATCCCATTTCAGCCTTTTATTGACAAACTAGTATGTGTGTGAAAAGTAAAGTCTTGGGGAAAAAAAAAATAATTCTAATGCAGGCTTAAAGGGCATCTAGGTGATTTTTGTCCATATATGAAAGTCTAAATTCTAATTCTAAAGTTATGAAAAGCATTTCTAATTCATTGTGGTGAATAATTAAAGTGTTTAAAACGCTTGAGGTAAGTGAGGAATAACTTGACCTGTCCAACCCATTTAGAATGAACGAGTCCAGTTTTTAGGACAGTAAAAATCAGGTACAGTGCTTTTTCATATGATGATTGTTTAAAAATGTGAAATGTATTTGATATGTATATTGTGAATTGATTTGAGAAGTATTTTCAAAGAGGACCCAAGGAAACAAAACATACCTGGAGTTGTGTTTTGTTTCATTCATACGTTTGAGTAATGCTGCACTATTGGGCCATCTACATCTCCAAAGTTCAAAATGCTCCGTTCCACCTTGTGATGTCATTATTTTTCCAAATTAATAGCTACATTTTGTCTTTTGTTCAGCAAGGATTGGCAATCCATTGGGCTGAAATGATCCAAACGATTCTAGTAAAGGTGTATGGGGCTTAAAAACACAGTAGAGCACTTCCTGTATTACCACATGACATCACAAAGTCTGTTTCCATTTGAGAGAAGAAAATATGTAGCGTTTGTGTGTTAAACATGTGAATGAAACAAAACACAATTCCGGGTATGTTTTTGATGAGGAAACATCATAATAAGATAGATCATAAAATTGTCTAATATGGGTCCTTTAAACAAAAACAAACAAAACTTATTATGCCAAATACAGATTTTAGTCCCTTACTTTTTACAGTATATGATCTGGACTACTACTCAGTATAACCATGTCCACTGCATTTAACTGCAAATACAAAAAATCAAAAACTGAAGTTTGAAGTTTAACCTTCACCTCTTTCAATGAATCTTATGAGAGGATGGTTTGAGCTGCAGGCAAAATGCAATACCCATGACAGTTCTGTGGCTGCCTGAAAGCTGTGATAGTGCTGATGTTTTGAGCTAAAAAGATAACGGGGAGTGCAAAATAAAACATTTTCATATAACAGTGGTGGAAGCAGTACTCAATTTTGCTTTTTAAAGGGTCCATATTATGCTGTTTTAAAAAAAATATATTATAATGCTGCTTTCTTCATCAGAAACATACCTGTGGTTGTGTTTCGTTTCATTCATATATGTTTAACACACACATCTTGCATATTTATTCAGAGTTCTTCTCACAAACCAAAAATGCTCTGTTCCACCTTGTGATGTCATATGGCAATATAGGAAGTGGTCCTGCAATTTTAAACTCCATACACCTTCACTAGAAACATCTGGGTGATTTCAGCCGTGGAATTGCCAATCTCTACTGAACTAAAGGTAAAAGATAGCTGTTAACCTGAAAACTACCACTACATGACATCATGTAGACAGACTAATAATAAATGGTTACTTAAAGGTCCCATGGCATGAAATTTTCACTTTCTGAGGTTTTTGAACATTAATGTGAGCTCCCCTACCCTGTTTAGCCCCCCCCCCATGGTTAAAAGTTGTGAAATGTCTAAACTGAGCATTTGCGATCCTTTTCTGCTTTACAAAAAATCGAAGCTCAAACGGGCGAGTTTGAACAAGGAAACTTATTGACGTCAGATCGAAAAAAGAAATGCAAATGCAGTTCCACCCCCGTCTGTCTGTACTCAGCGTCTCTGTAAATCACGCCCAGAGAGTTTGGACTGCGAATGCGCTAGGCAATGCGAAATGCGTTTTTTTATTTGCCTGGAGGCACGTCCGAGTGTTTCTAGGCTCGGAAGTCCTTTATCTGAGCCTCTGGACCTTTGAACAGCAGTGGTTTAATTTTATTTTCTGTGGAAATGTGTTTATTTTTCAATGGAACGCTTCAAATCTCTCCCCCCGTGCAAAAACACGGAAATGGATCAGCTGAGAGCTCAGAGCGAAACCGGAGCGTTTGGCCATGCCCCCACCCTCTACTATTGGCCAGCTCTTTTCTCCTCATTTGCATTCAAGCAACAACGCCCATTATGACCTGTTCTGAGGGAGAAAAAATACTCTTTCTTATCTTATCTCTGTTTCTCATGCACTGAGTGTTGATTTTGAAGAAGGATTCATTTACAGTATTAGGGAACCATTAAGGAGCCATATAAAAGCATCAAGAAGTACCATGTCATGGGACAACATGTGTGAATGAAACATAACTTTATTTATGTTTTTGACGAGGTAACATTATAACATGGCTTAAAACTCACAAGAGTCAATGTAATGTAATATAGGACCTTTAAAGGTACACTGTGTAAGATTTTTACCCGTTAATTACTGAAATTGAAGATACCCATTCAAAAATACAATGTTTTCCAAGCCTTTTCACTTCCATCATGAAATCAAAGTATTCTGTTGGACTTAGATATAGTCGATTTCACCTGCATAAAAGGGGGATCTTCCCCATGTAGCGGCAGCCATTTTAACTACGAGAGCCGCAGAAGGACATACTGTATTTTGGGCTCCGCCTTCGCCGTTTTCTTTATAGCTGTCGGCACTGGCCCGTGGATTTCACACACTTTCACTTTCGTGTTAACGCAGGTTACGCCTTGCTTGCGCATACCGCCACCTACTGGTTCCTGGGAGATTCTGCTACTTATTACTGCTGTTTATGACCCTCGAGGTCTGCCGTAGCTAGAACCGGAATTGCAATACCCACCATCCACCAATGCGCCACCATCCTACACAGTGTACCTTTAAGTAAAAGTACAGATACAGCGCCAAAGAATTACATAGAATGTGCTTAGCTTTTTTAAGTTAGATATAGTGATACTGATGAACTATTCTGCTGATTTCTGGTCAGCAGTAGCAATAGCAATATAAATATATTTCCTAAGTTTACTATGAATTTTATGTATTTATTTATTTTGTTTTGCTGAAAACTGGGATTTTAATTTAAAACTTTTAGCCAGGATCTTACCATGAATGTGCTAAAACACAACAACTCTGAAATCATAAGTAAATTACTTTTTTACTTTTCAGTCCTGTTCAAAAATGTAGTAGAGCAGAAAGTACAAATACTTGCTCTCAGATGTAGTGAAGTAAAAGCACAAAATATCCACAGTAAAATTTAGTAAAGTACAGATAATTAAACATTTTACTTAAATGCAGTATAATTTTTTACTTTGTTATTTGTACTTTGTTATTTCCCACCACTGCATAAACTTAATATATAGGCAAGTTGTTTTCTAATCAGCATTCCCTACTGCTGTGCTGTCCTTGGGCAAGACACTTAAGAAACCTTTGCTCATTTTCTATTCTTCTTTAAAGTTTAAGAAATGGATTTACCTCTACATTCAAGAGAAACAGGTATGTAGGAATGTAGGAACATTTACATCCTAATGAGCACTTGGAAAGAACGAAATTAGCTTTGGCGTTCTGAGAAAATGCTGTTGACGCTTGGTCTGTAATTTAGTGGGAGCTGATTGGCAAAATGGTGTCTTGAAAATAAGTGATTTAGATAAGTGAATTAAAGACTGCTCAAACAAGCATGAATCACTCTGTTTTAAAGGTCCCATGACATGGTACTTCTTGATGCTTTTATATGGCTCCGTAATGGTTCCCTAATACTGTAAATGAATCCTTCTTCAAAATCAACACTCACTGCATGAGATATGACTCTGACAGTCTTCATGAGGCTAGATATGTATCTAAAATGCTTTATTCTGGGTGTTGCTGCTTCAATGCAAATGAGAAGGACAGAGAGATTGGCTAAGGAGCGGGGGGGGGGGGGGGGTTTCCCCCGCTGGAAGCGCAGCTCTGCACCGCTGTCTGCTCGCTTCCGTGTTTAACACAAGAAGACAGATGGGAGACTTTGCAATGAAAAAAAGCATATTTACACAGAAAATAAAATTAAACCACTGGTATTTCAGAGGTCCAGAGGGTCGGGTAAGGGACCTGCGAGTCTAGAAACACTCGGACGTGCCTCCAGGCAAATTAAAAAAACGCATTTCGCATTGTAGCGCATTCACAGTCCAAACTCTATGGGCGGGATATACAGGGACGCTGAGCGGAGACAGAGGGAGGGGCTGGAGCTGCATTTGCCGATCTGACGTCAAAAAGGTGCCTTGTCCGAACTCGCCCGTTTCAACACTGGTTTTGTGTAACGCAGAAAAGGACCGCAAATGCTCAGTTTAGACATTTCGCAACTTTTAGCCATGGGGGGGGCTAAACAGGGTAGGGGAGCTCACATTAACGTTCAAAAACCTCAGAAAGTGAAAATTTCATGCCATGGGACCTTTAAGGCATTCAAATGAAATGGTATTATTAAAATTGTATTGATGGCTGTATACTGTATACATAACAGTGTTTAAACAAGAAAAATAATGGCAAAAGGAGAAATTCAATTTGTCAACTGGACAAAGTTTGTTTGGTCGAAAACGTTTCGCCGCTCATCCGAGAGGCTTCGTCAGTTCTGGTTAGCGTGCTGAAGGACACTGCTTATATCTCGCTGCAGGGAGGAGCTCACTACACTGAAATTATTCTGAAACTATCTCACCTATTTGTTTTTGAGTTTCTGTCTTTTGTTTTTAATTTCTCTGGCGTCTTTAAACAGAAATGGTGGAGTCAGACATAATTTGTCTCCCATCTATAATTCCATTCTCAAACCTAAATCAAAACAAACAAAAGAAACAATAGGGCTAGCCAGGTCAGGGCCAGAGGTGTGAAAAACAGTTGTGTAGGGGTTGAATAGGTATGCTAAACTAGACGCCAGAGAAAGAAAAGACAGAAACTCAAAAACAAATAGGTGAGATAGTTTTAGAATAATTTCATTGTAGGTAGCTCCTCCCTGTAGCGAGATATAAGCAGTGTCCTTCAGCACTCTAACCAGAACTGACGAAGCCTCTCGGATGAGCGGCGAAACGTTTTCGACCAAACAAACTTTGTCCAGTTGACAAATTGAATTCTCCTTTTGCCATGGATTCTACCTGGACGACTGAGGGATTCTTCACACAAAGAAAAATAATAATGACTTCATTACAGATATAACTATGCTACAAATATAACTATGATAATTTACTTCCACTATACTTCTGGTGATGATACTATCTTATTTCTTGTTGGACAGAATTTTTCCAATGTTGTCTCTCTTTATTATTAATAATAAAATAAAAAAATTAACAATGAAGTTCTGCAACTGAAAAAAAATAAATAAATCAATATGAGTAAGTGTCTCGCCTAAGGACACAATAGCAGTATACATGACTAGAACATTGTGTGGCCATACCTCCCTACCTCCCTAATGCAGGGGTCTTCAACGTTTTTCAAGCCAGGGACCCCCAAACAGATGGTGAACTGGGCCAGGGACCCCCTACTATATATACGGCATAGAATTGTGTTTTATATTAAATTGAGCTTAGTGTCATGTATAAACATTGCTACTCTGTTATGGTATATCCAATACAAGGAAATAATACACAGGTTAATACTGTATTTTACAGTATAAAATATAAAATTATATTATTTTAAAGTGAAATCAAAAGATTTCGCGACCCCCCCCTGCAGTACCTCCGCGACCCCCCTAGGGGTCGCGACCCCCCTGTTGAAGACCTCTGCCCTAATGCATTATTATTATTATTATTATTACTAGTACCACCAGTTCACCACACCATAGGAAACAGTATTTCAAATATGTACACATGCTAAATTACACCTGCTAGTCATTCTGTTTGTGTAGTACCCGGCACAGTGTCATTACTGTCAGACAGGATGTGACTCCATGCTCCAGTGGGATTACAGTTCTGTAGCTCTGATCCCAGCTGAGCGCACGCACACACACACACACACACACACACAAACACACACACACGGAGCAGCACCCCCAGCCCAGTGTAGAGATGCGCCCACAGATACAGAGGAAAATCAAAGTGTCTCATAACAGGAGCTCTGAGGTGAGTGCCACTGCTCTGCTTCCACAAGTAAATTTTCCATTCATTTTTCCCATAGACTTTTAGAACATTTCAAATATTAAGAATTCAAAGACATTGCAGAGGTTAAGCAGCTATGTGGTAACTAATATCCATAAGGAAGTTGTTTAAGTCCAAAAAACACATTTAAAATACAAGATTTGGTTAAATGCTTTAATAATTTTGCAGGTGTATAAAGTTTCAGAAATAGATATTAAATAAAATTATAGGTTTTGAGGTCATTATCATGTATCTGAGCAAGCTTAAAAACTTTCAATGTATATTCAATGTATATATATATATATATATATATATATATATATATATATACATCCATCCATTTTCTTCCGCTTATCCGGGGCCGGGTCGCGGAGGCATCCGGAACAGATGCCCGAGCCACCTCAGCTGGCTCCTCTCAACGTGGAGAAGCAGCGGCTCTACTCCGAGCCCCTCCCGTGTGACTGAGTTCCTCACCCTATCTCTAAGGGAGCGTCCAGCCACTCTGCGGAGGAAACTCATTTCGGCCGCTTGTATCCGCGATCTCGTCCTTTCGGTCATTACCCAAAGCTCATGACCATAGGTGAGAGTAGGAACGTAGATTGACCGGTAAATTGAGAGCTTCGCCTTTTGGCTCAGCTCCCTCTTCACCACAACGGTCCGGTACAACGACCGCATCACTGCCGACGCTGCACCGATCCGATCAATCTCACGCTCCATCCTCCCCTCACTCGTGAACAAGACCCCGAGATACTTGAACTCCTCCCCTTGAGGCAAGGACTCCCCACCCACCCGGAGAGGGCAAGTCACCTTTTTCCTTTATATATATATATATATATATATATATATATATACATATATATATATATATATATATAATATATTTTTTTTCCCCCCATAGTATGCAGTAAGTATGTTGGCAAAGTTAATGACAAAACACTACCTCTACATTCAAGAGAAACAGGGAACCATACTTCCAGAACCAGGGGGAGGCTGGTCACCGATGAGCTCCATTGGAACAAACCTATCTTGGCATGAATGTAGCTTCCTGATTAGAGTGTGGGCATAGTCCAAATTTCAAGCTGTTTCCTAAAACATCGCACCTATATATAGTCCAGCCATTTTCTTAACGAGGACATGCAACATAAAGTTTGTATCTTCAGGCTAATCCATTAAGTTGTATCTATGCTGTGGTGTATTGTTGGAAAGAGGAGGCTAGCTAGCTTGATAGCAGATATTTTGTGATGGTCATGTATTACATATGACTCTTGTGAGCTTTAATCCATGTTATGATTCTGTTACCTCCTCCTACCTGGAGTTGTGTAATGTTTCTTTCACACATTTGAGTAACACTTTATTATTAGTCTCTCTACATCCCCAAATCTCAAACTTTTCTGTTCCACCTTATGATGCCATGAACCAATTTTCAAGTTAACTGCTCCCTTTGACCTTGACTTCAGTAGAGATGGGCAATTCCAGGGCTGATACCATCCAAATGATTCTACTGAAGGTGTAGTGAGTTTAAAAACACAGTTGGGCACTTCCTGTATTACCACATGACTGCACAAGGTGGAACAGAGGGTTTTCAGTTTGAGAGAAGAACTAAATATGCCTAAATATGCAGGATTTGTGTGTTAAAACGTGTTAATGAAACAAAACACACCTCTGGGTATGTTTGTGATGAGGAAACAACATTATAACATAGATCAGAAAATCGTGTAATATGGGCCTGTTAATGTGATAATATGAACAGAAAATTTACCACTATCTTGAGTACGGAGCTGAAGATCTTGGTGTCTTCTGTTACTCCCCCAATGTAGAGCTTTCTGGAGAAGACTGGAGCATGGTCATTTTCATCCTGCACCTCAATGAATACTTTGGCTGTGTTGGCTGAAAAAAAAAAAAAAATCAACTTAAAAAATCTGAATACATGTAAATATCATGTAAAAACTAACAATGGTTTCTAGTTGTGATATGTCCAAAGTTAATACATTTACAATCACACATTTTCTAGAAATGCTGACATCAATATGATTTTCATGGATACTCGCTGGGACAAAACCTCAAAAGGAAAGTTGAAAATATTTTCTCAAAATGTTTCTGAGCTTGAAATGATAGCATGTTGACCAAGCTGTCTGTAATAGATAGCTTCTGGCCAGTTCTGAAAAATGCATGAGGATGGGGTCACCATAAGAGGAGAGCTCTGTCAGTGATCATTACATCAACTGTCAATTAGTCAGACTGGTTTTATTGTTCATTTGTGCCAAGTCTTGGAGCTTGTGAAATAGGTCCCAGAGACAGTTTAGTTCAATAATGAATCTGAGGAACATATTACATTCATAAATCACTAAATTAAATTAATAAATCACTCGCTTTGAGGCATACAACAGCACCCCAGCACAGAAGACTCGACCCCCTCCCGGTGACCAGACAGCCCCTGACACTGTCCCCAGACAGCATGAGGAGATCCCTCAGCAGGATCAATACACGCAAAGCTCCGAGGCCGGACAACATCCCTGGTCGTGTACTAAAAGAGTGTGCTGAGGAACTCACAGAGGTCTTTATCTTCAACACATCTTTGAGCAAGGCTGTCGTCCCCATGTGCCTCAAAACCTCCACCATCATCCCCATGCTGAAGAAGTCGTCTCCATCCTGCCTTAACGACTACCACCCGGTTGTGCTCACCTCCATCCGCATGAAGTGTTTCGAACGGCTAGTCATGCAACACATCAAGACATCTCTCCCCTCCAACCTGGACCCATTTCAATTTGCATACCGGTCTAACCGCTTGAACAATAATGCAATCTCAACAGCCCTCCACTCAGCCCTTACACACCTGGACACCAGAGACTCATATGTTAGACTGGCTGCTGGATTTCCTGACAGGAGGACCGCAGGCAGAATGGGTCGGCAGCAACACGTCCAGCACTATCACACTGAACATGGGGCTCCCCGAGGATGTGTGCTGAGCCCCCTCCTCTTCACTCTGTTGACCCACGACTGCACACCGTCACAACCTCTTCATCAAGTTTGTGGATGATATAACTGTATTGGGTCACATCAGCAACAACGATGAGATTCACTATAGGAGCGACCTGGTCAAGTGGTGCAGTAACAACAACCTCTCCCTGAACATGGAGAAGACAAAGGAGATTGTCGTAGACTTCAGGAGAGCACACACACAGCACACCCCCCTCACCATCAATGGAGCTGCTGTGGTGAGAGAGAGCAGCACCAAGTTCCTGGGTGTGCACATCTCTGAAAACCTCTCCTGGTCAAAGAACCCTGCATCACTGGCCAGGAAAGACCAACAGCAACTCCCAACTCCCATCATGCGCACCTTCTACAGAGGCACCATAGAGAGCATCCCCCAGCTACATCGAGTAGTGAGAGCAGCAGAGAGAATCGTGGGTGTGTCTCTCCCCTCCCTGCAGGACATCTACCCCACCCGCCTCACCCATCCAACTGCCTCTTCAGTCTGCTGCCATCAGGAAGGAGACTGAGGAGCCTCAGGGCAAAGACTGAAAGACAGCTTCATCCACCAAGCTGTCAGGATGCTGAACTCTCTCCCTGCCCTCCCTCCCCCAGTGACACTGCTGCTTAAATGACACCATTTGAGCTTTCTTTCGTTACACATTGTGAGTTCTACCTATTTGTATTATATACGTATATAAGTCTACTGTACTTTTACTACGAGTATATGTGATGTTTTGTCATTGTGTTTATTGTCTTGTTTATCAGATGTTTTATGTTCACTTTGGGCCTAGGGGGCGCTGCAGTTTCAAATCCTGTGTGTGCAACCTGTACATATGGTTTTTGACAAAAAAGCTGACAATTCTTATCTTGAGTAGTAGATTGTGAATAAGTTGAATAAGTATTTAATACGTATATTTGACTTTTCTTATTTCAAGTACAGGACTGTGTGTGTGTGTGTGTGTGTATGTGTGTATGTGTGTGTGCGTGTGTGTGCGTGTGTGTAATTTCAACAATTGTTTTTAAAGGTGCACTGCACAACGTTTCTGATGGAGGGTCCGCTATCTACTTGTCTCCATGGATCAAGTACTCATTGCTTTGTATAAAATGTTCCATGGTATGACATTAACTCATTCACTGCCAGCCTGTTTTCAAAATCTAACCCCTTAGAGTGCCAGAGATTTAGATCATTTTCACTGATTTTACAAGACTCACAGAATACTGAGTTCTTTGACTATATAAACATGGCACACATCAAAATAAAGCGTAGACTCTCTTCTTTCACCTGGGAAAAAATGATGTTTCTAACATGTTCGGTTCTCAAATAACTGATAGTAGAACATAGGGAAGTTTCAGCAAAAACACTGTTTTTTGAGCAAGAAATGGAGAAAACGAGCGTTTAGTTCAAAGAAGGATTTCGAGCAGATCAGTGACTTTGACATCAATATTTATCGATTTAGTGACACCTCAAACATCTAAAATAACAGAGAAAGAGATTTTTGATGACAAAGTACATTTTTTATTTACAAATATAAGAATATAAGGCTCTGTGAATTGAAAATTCGTTCAAATCAATAGTGCCAAGAGATGTTTACAGGATATAATATCTTTTCATATAAAATAGAACTTTGTTGAGGCTTTGTCTGAGGCCCAGAGTACAGACCCATAATAAAAACTAATACACACACACACACACAAATATGTACATACACACAAGCCCATGCATAAACCTTTACACACACACAGCTACACACACACACGCGCGCGTACACGCACACACGCACACGCGCACGCACGCACACACACACACACATATATATGTACATACACACAAGCCCATGCATAAACCTTTACACACACACAGCTACACACACACACGCACGCGCACACGCACGCACACGCGCACGCACGCACGCACACACACACACACACACACACACACATATAACTTCATTCATTACAATTACCACACAGCAGCATCACTGCTCCAAGTCAGTAAACTTCTTCTTTGGCGCTGTCGTAGTTCTGAAAAGAGTTCCTGCTCCGCACAGCGCACACATGACACGCCCCCTCCTCGGGCACAGCAGACCTCTGCTCAGACCTCGCTGCTTGATCCAGCTTGTCTCTGCGATCCTCTGATCCAGGATCCTGGGTCCCAAGAGCGATCTGATCGCTCCATAGGCGCTGATCAACAGTTATCTGCTTTTCCGGGTTCTCTGGCCTCGCCATCTTACACACATCTATACACACACTGCACTCCTCCTTTCTTCCGCGGCTCTGATCGGCAAATAATGATACAAGATCGCCATCTACAGGTTGAGAGGTGTGAATTACACCTTCAAAGTTGCGCCAGGTTGTATCCTAGCAACCCCCGCTGAAAAACGCCTTTGACGTTATAGCTCGGGGAATATAATATATTCCCCAAGCATGTAATATGCCCCGTGCGGGCTCCAAATAACACAAACTTTAGCACTTTTCAAATTATAGAAGCCCGATATCTTAGTCTACGATTTCGTTTGAAGCAAAAGTGGCCTGTGATCCGAGATTTAGCCATAGTTTACAGCTTTGCGTTTCATGTTTGGGTCCCGGGAGCTGAGAGCACAGTCCGCACATGCGCAGTGGCCTCATCTACTCGAAACTATGGCTAAAACTCGGATTACAGGCCACTTTTGACCACTATGGTCTATGATTTGAAAAGTGCTAAAGTTTGTGTTATTTGGAGACCGCAAACAAGTGCCCCGAGAACTCACATGATGGAGATCGCAAATCTAAAACATCTCTGGAAGTGCTCCATATGACGCCAAATTACTATGGGTGAGTAAAACAACTTGTTTTATTACCGAAATAAGGCTCAGATTGTAAAAAACGTTACTTTTCCTTTAAACAGTTTCATCTCGCAGCAAAAGGCGAAATTCAATTTGTCAAATAGACAAAAGTTTATTTGGTCGAATATGTTTTGCAGCTCATCCAAGCTGCTTCTTCAGTTCTGGTCAAATGCTGGTGAACACTGCCTATATCTGCCTGAAGGGAGTAACTACAATGAAATTACTCTGAGACTACCACACCTACACCAGCCAGGTAAGGAATAGTTACACTCTTTCTCCTCCAATCTGAGAAAGTAGTGTAATACATGTAGCACTATAGGCTGAGTGGACAAATGGTAAATGCTCTTTGATCCCTCTAACGCGGCTCAGTACAGTGGTCCCTTAGCCTGGGAATTCCCAGGCCGCTTCCGTTCGTTTCGAACTGGAAGGCGGCCTGGAAACTCGTCCAAGCGAGAGTCCCAGATTTAGGGCCCCAATCAGAGAGCGGGGGAGGGGTGGCAAGACGGTGACGCGTACTACATGACAAACGGAAGCTTGTAGTTTGAACTGACAACTGACATGATTGGCTATGGACTTACGTATACGCTCAATGATAGACATTCATAACGCCCAATAAACGGCCGTTGGCAATCGCTAACCACACCTCCGCTACGGGATTTTTCGAAGCGAGTTTCCAGACCCATATCTCACTTGTGATATGGTCAGGTGTTAACCAGACTAGTGGTCCCTCATTTATCGCAGTGGTTACATTCTAAAAATAACACACATTCTACACTTTTCTCAGACTGGCATTAACATTTTCTCACACTTCTCTCTTGTTTAAGCACTCAAAGTTTCGTAGATTTTCAACAAAAAAGGCACAGTGTTATAGAATGAAACCAAAGATCAAATCCTGTTTTCAGGCCCTAAACATACTGCATGTATTTCACAGTTCCTCTGACCGAATCTCTTCGTCCTGGCGCCGCTCCAATGTCACGGGTTTTGTCAGGGAGAAAACTTGCAAAGATACAGCACTTCACAGTAGAGGTAAGATCGGGCCTAAAAAATCCAGCCCGACCCGACTCGGCCCGCGGGTATTAAAGCCCGACCCGACCTGAACCCGACCAATTAACTTGATTTGCAGGCCCGAGCCCGAAGCAAACCCGAAATTTCATATTTTATTTGTGAGGAGGAGGGAGGGGGAGGGGTGATTTATGATAACAAATTAAAGCCTGTCTCTTGTAACGAAATCTAAGTTAAACAAGACTGTATAAACATTTACATCTTTTATATTTGTTTCCGCAGAGGGTACATTAACCGACAATTTTCCATCATTGACGGATTTTTTTAAGAGTTGACGGGAAAAATTTAAGGCCGTCCGTCATTTTGACGGGTTGAAAATTGGGCCATAAACCACAGCAGCAGTACGTCCTTAAGAATCTAGAAGAGCAAGAACACAGAAATACAATAAATCTGCATAAATAAACTAGATAAATAAACAAAGAATAACATTCTTTATTTTAATGATTTGCATCGGAACACACAAAAAACAACCTGCTTTAAGAAGCATTGAAACAAAATAAATAGGAACATTTTCAGGAACACGCTTTTGGAATTAAAAAAATCACACTATAGGCCCCTAGCGTAAGAACAGGCCTGCTGTAAAGAGTCATTTAACATAATATATAAATAAGCAAGCTAGATAAAATACAACGTTACTAATTTAAATAATTAAGAACAAAATTATGTGTTAAGACCATTATTTAAAAAATAAAGAACCAAACAAAGTTAAAAATGCGTAAAAATAAGCCTACTAATAATTACAAATAACTCAAACAAGAAAAAAAAACCAAGAAAAACACACTCATGTTTAAATAAAATGCAAAAGCTTAGTGAATGTATAATACAATAAATGTCAAACATGAACAAACAAATATACGTTACAAATTGTGCAAAACACAAATAGAATAAAAGAGTTTAAGCTGCTGCCTGGCCTTGCCTATAGTCTGCAAATTGCGGCATCGTGTCCTGCTCTTTATTCCTGTGAAATAAGGGAAATAATTAAAGGCTCAGATAATAATTAAAATGGCGAAGGATTTTACTTACGTTGTTTATATTTTGTGGTCGTCATGCAGGAACAAGATGGCGTCCACTGTGTCAGGTTTCAGTGAAGTTCTCCGCTGATCTATGGTGCGGCCAGCTGCGCTAAAAACTCGCTCACTGCTGTTGCTGCTTGCAGGTATGCACAACACTGATCTTGCTAACTTGGCAAGCTTCGGGTATATACTCGAGTTTATTCTCCACCAGCCAAGCAGATCTCGGTCATCAGCCATGGCATGCTTTTGACTAATGTACATGTTAACCTCATCTTGAACAGAAGCATAATCGTCATCATCCGCGTTTTCCCACTCTGCGAAAAAAGAACTTCTTTTTTGTTTTGCTGCAGGTTGAGAAATGGTGCTGGGGTGCGCCTCGTCCTCCTCGTTTTCAAAAGTTGTAGTGGTGGCTTCTCCTCCTTCATCTTCTTCTTTCAGGAGTGTGCAGACATGTGCATGCACCTCTGACACCTCTGTCGGTGTCATCATTTTGAGTTTGTTGAAGGTAGGCCACAGGAACAGTGCAACTTTGTGCAACATATGTATTTTGATTTTTTGCTCCAAAAATTCAGAATGCCTGTGGCGCACAAACGCCTGCTGAGGATTATCCGTAGAACTGGGTTGGCAGTGCTTTTTTAGCTTCTCATTCCAGAGGCAAACTAGATTCAGTGTGGTATATTTATCTCCTTCCAGTTCTCGTTGTGCTGCATAGAAAGGCTCTAGAAAGGAGATCAAAAAATCTAACAGATCTGGCGCAATGTTGTCCATGCGCTCCTCCTCTCCGCGTGACTGCAGCTTCTCACACAACTCATTATATATCTCGTGCACAGACTTGAGCGTCAAGTAAACGGTGCTGAATCTGGTTTCACCCATCTGAAGCACTGTTTTTGATAGTTGTGCTGCCAAACCAGATTGCTTGATGAAACGGACAACACTCTTGGCTGCACTTATGGTTTCTCCAATGTCTGGGGCGTTTGCAGACAGTGCGTCCTTGTCCAGCCCATGGCGAAGTACAGTGTTTATCACATGGTCAAGGCACGAGAGGCGCTTATAAGGCTCCAAAGCTTTCACGATGTTACTGCCCTCATCTGTAACCCACACTATTCTGAATAAAGATGAAGGTTCCAAACCAAATCTATTCACCAGAAGCCGGACCAGTTCTCTTCTTATATTCTTCCCCGTTTTGGCGTCTTCTGCTGGAAACACAGCAGAGGTGAGGGTTTTTCCAACCAAGTTGAATTCCGTTTCAGTAAAGTGACAAGTTATTGCAATATAACTCATCTTTCTGTAATCATCTGTCCACATATCGGTACTCATGGCGACGTCACAGCCACTTGCCAGAGCTTTCTTTACCCGCTCAATAAACAAGCTCCTTTTTACCTCAGCCTTCTCGATGCACGCCTTTGACACTGTGGTGTAGTGGGGCAGGACCGAGTCGACAGGTACGCGGCCAAAAGTTGACCCAACATTGATCAGTTCTTGGGCCAGACTTTTGAAACCTTTGCCACTAACAAGTGAAAATGGTCTAAGGTCCTGACAGCAAAAGTCCACGCACTTGTCTGTGATGGCCTGCTTAGCGCGAAGAGGGGCGTTTTTTGAAACAAATGATAATACAGATGTTTGACGATCATCTATTTTGGTAGTACAGCTTTTTAAATGCCTGCTCAGCGTCGAGGTGCCAGTCTTTTTGCTCTCATAAGAAAGCAAAGCGCCACATTTACTACATTCAGCGTAGCCAACGCAAGTTTCTGTAGCATTTTCAACTATAAATTGGAAGCTTTTCCACACCTCACTCTTACCGGTGCGTGTTTGTCTTCTCAGTTCTCCTGTCTTTAGTTTATGCTTAACTTGTTGCTCCTCCATATTGGGGATACCAGGTCAAAATAGATGCGGACTTGCGGAGGGGAAGATTATTAAGAGGGCGGCGTTCACGTGCACAGAGCATGCTCTCTGGCTGCGGCTCCTGTTTAGTAGTTAAATAGCAATTACATTACAGCGCCTTCTCTGTTTTATCCAAATGATTTATTTTAAAACAAGTATTCCTTAGTTTAGTATCCACACATCGTTTTAGTATACATTTTATAAACATATATTTATTTTTAAAAAGTCAGCGAGAGAGAAGCCCGAGCCCGACCCGACCCGAAGCAATGATTGACATTTTAGGCCCAACCCTAAATGTCAATCATTGCTTCGGGTCGGGTCGGGTCGGGCTCGGGCTTAAGATCTTACCTCTACTTCACAGTCACACTGCGATCAAATATTTATAGAAATTTGGCAAACTGAATGCATTCTGTACGGTACAGGAGACATATCACGGAGGAGAATGACAAAATTGGCAAAGGTCTACAGTCTCTTAGCCTATCAGGACACAGAACACAATGCGCGCTGATAAACTATTAAAAATAAAAAATAAAAATTGGAATAATTGGTTTGTTCATTTTCAAAATGTAATTCTATGGCACAATGGCAAAAAAAAACATTATATGCAGTGTTATTTCATTTTAAATTTCAAAAGGGTTTTGTGGCTCCCAGTGTTTTCTTTAACAGGTCCAAATGGCTCTTTGAGTGGTAAAGATTGCCGACCCCCGACATAGCACTTTTCCACCTTCAAGGAACTCAAGGAACCACTCACACATTCACACACACACCAGCTTATGCAGATACTGGAGGCAACGTGGGTTAACCATTCATCAGTGGAAGCGGGATCTGAACACTCAGCTAATGATGTTTATGTAGAGAGCAAGATTAAAACCCGCTGACTTTCAAATCAGAGGACTAACAACTAAGCTACTGTTGCCCACAAGCTTACAGTGCATTTTTGTTTGCTCTACTGTAGGCATGAATGTACAGGCAACCATGTTAGGTCAATACTGCCCTTTAACCGTGTACTTTGGCTTTTTGTTCATTAAGTTCATTTTGGCGTCTACTTTTGAACTATTCAGAAGTTACTTGCAGTCCACCCACTTGCCTGACTGAAACTAATTTGTGCTTAAGCGTGATTGATGTAGTCATTAAGCTTGGCATACACATTCAGAGCAATGACCAATTTACTTCTTGTTGCTTCTTTGTGCTAAAACTTCAGATATGAAAGCAGATCTGTCCATCACCTAGACTTAGCTTGACCTTAGAGTAAAGTGTAAATGCTATTTTTATTTAGCTGTCAACTCTTGAGTGAGTAATGAGGAGGTTACTGTAAATATATCCAAAAAGAACAAAACATTGAGAAAGCCAGTGTGACTTCTCCCTATCCATATTCTCAAACAAACAAGCTTACCATTTTCTGTTGTGTTTACCCACCAATTATAGAATGAAATATAGAGGTGTAAAATGTACTTTGTAAAATGCCTGATGAAATTCTGCTTTCTACGACTATATTTTAAGACCTATCCTTCCCAAGTGTAATAACTTTAGGAGCATCATTTACTCTATGGGACTTTCTTCCCCCCATAACCCAGGGTGCTATACTAAAACATCAATAAAAAAAGTTCTATTCGCAATTGCTTTCACATTATTGGGAATTGTTACTTGAGAGGCAGCCAATAAGGTAAGAAATAAGCAAAAGTATTATTAAAGGGGCAGAAAAGTTTGTATTAAATTACCAGCTTAACCGTCATTTTTAAGTATTTTTTTAAAAAGTATTTTTAAGTGCACTGTGTAACTTTTCAGGTATAGGGTCCATCACCTGTTTCTGTCCATGGAAATGTTGTCTGGAATGTTCCATAATATGGCATTATGCATTCATTTCTATGAAGACAGCAGGCAACGCCATAGGATCATGAATACCATCCATCCATTTTCTTCCGCTTATCCGGGTTCGGGTCGCAGGGGCAACAGCCTAGATCTCACTCGACCAGGCCCTATGGATCCTCCTGCGGGTGGTGGGTCCACGGGAGGATAGCGTCTGAAACATCCAGCAGCATAGTCCGCATTCACGTATTGTCTCTCTCCACTCGTATCACTACGCCCATGTTAACTCTATCAGCCTGTTCACCTTCAGCGGATGTCTACGCCGAAGTTTACAAGTGAACAGGCTGATAGAGTTAACATGGGCGTAGTGATACGAGTGGAGAGAGACAATACGTGAACGCGAAATACGCTGCTGGATGTTTCATGGACAACAGTTTCAGACGCAAATACTGTATATCATCTTTCTAACAAATGTTTTGTTTTGGAAGAAAAACAAGCTTTATTTCATGTTCCAGGTAGTGCTGTCAGGCGATTAAAAAAATTAATCTAATTACCGTATTGGCCCGAATATAAGACGACCCTGATTATAAGACGACCCCCTCTCTTTCAAGACTCAAGTTTGAAAAAAGACTTTTTGAACACCAAATTTATTTTTTATACAGAAAATAATTACAGTACATCTGAAACAAATGATTATAACAATATATTCGAGAGAAAAAGCATGTTATTATGCCTCATTCAAATCATGCAAAAACTGTCTATCACATCTTAATATCTGAACATTTAAATATGTAAACTAAAGTGCAATCACATTTGTAAATGAATGGCTTCTGGTTTTTTCAAATGTAAATAAACCAATCTACTGTGATAAAACAAGAGGAGAGACTGCTGTGTGTGTCTGTGCCTGTGAGTGAAGCGACAGTCCACGCTGTTCTCAACTCCGCCCCCGCCCCTCTCTGCCTGTGTCTCTCTGTCTCTTTCTCTGAACGGGGAAAGAGAGAAAACGGCGCAATTATTTTTTCCCCTCCCGCGATCTTGGAGCCTCTGATCACCAAAAAAAGTCGCTAGATTTGTCGTTAGTCGCTTTTGTCTAATTTTCTCGCTAGGGGGGTCCAGAAAGTAGCTAAAAATAGCGACAAAGTCGCTAAGTTGGCAACACTGCCGCTAGCAGCATTCGCTTTAAAGATATCTGGCGCCATCTAGCGTTGGAATGGCTAGACCTCGAATCTAAGACGACCCCCGCTTTTTCAGTGTCGTTTCAATGCAAAAAACATCGTCTTATATTCGGGCCAATACGGTAATTACAGGATTTGTAATTAATTAATCTAATTAATCGCATTTTTTAAAATAATTTTTGTAGGTGGTTTATTGTGCTTTCCCACAGTGCAAAAAAGGTGTGATTTATAGTGGTACAGTGAAAAGAATGCAGACTTCCCCTTTAAAAGATAAAAGGAGAAATTCAATTTGTCACCTGGACAAAGTTTGTTTCGCCGCTCATCCGAGAGGCTTCGTTAGTTCTGGTTCTAAACAGGGTCTAACCAGCACTAGAACCAGAACTGACGAAGCCTCTCGGATGAGCGGCGAAACGTTTTCGACCAAACAAACTTTGTCCAGTTGACAAATTGAATTTCTCCTTTTATCATGGATTCTACCTGGACGACTGAGGGACTCTTCACGCACTTCCCCTTTAAGTCTTTCAGTCTTTCACTCTTTCAGTGCAGTTACCTCCAGTGTAACCAAGACAAGACTGTTGTACACCCCCATTCACCTCCCACATTACGTAACATTCATTTGAAAGCTCATTTACACCATTCCACTAGCCTATTAAATGGTGAATATTTCTGGTGTACGTGAGCACGTACAGTAGCTTTCATGCAATGTCAATAAATAATATACACAGCTTCAAATATACAGAGAATACAAATAATTGTCCGTGTAAATTACTCATGGCTCACCTGACCCCCGGAACCCGCGAAACTGGATTACCGGCGCGGATGTGTCCGGACCATCGCACGGAGGAGGAGGGAGGAGGCGGCGGCACCGCGGGGTGAGTAAATGATCGGGTTTAGCGTGATTTGGATGGGCAAAACTAACGCTTCTTAAGTGTGCACCCTTAGTCACGGCAGAACACGCTGGAGAGGTTATGGGGAATTGAAAGGGGTTCAGCGCGCGCAGCACAGCAGATACGGAAACGGACGCGCGCGTCTTCACGTGCTCTCCCCGGCGTCTTCACGTGCTCTCCGCGGCGTCTTCACGTGCTCTCCGCGGCGTCTTCACGTGCTCTCCCCGGCGTCTTCACGTGCTCTCCCCGGCGTCTTCACGTGCTCTCCCCGGCGTCTTCACGTGCTCTCCGCGGCGTCTTCACGTGCTCTCCGCGGCGTCTTCACGTGCTCTCCCCGGCGTCTTCACGTGCTCTCCCCGGCGTCTTCACGTGCTCTCCGCGGGGACAGGACAGGGGGCTTAGAAACGGATCTGCTCCGTCACATTTTTATAAATAAACTCGCCGTTCAAAGGCCCCGCACGCCAAATTTAAAATGCGCGCGCATTGAATTGCGCTCATAATTAATTGCGTTAATTTTTATAACGCGTTAATTAGCAGTGTAATTAATTAATCTAATTAACGCGTTAAACTGACAGCCCTAGTTCCAGGGAAGTTACCGGACCTACTCACGTGGGCTCCAGAAAGCGAACTGAACCGGGATCAGCTGAGACTGTCAGAGGTAAGCCGGTGTCAACAGACGTAACTTTTAGAAGGAAACCCATACAGATTAACATTAAAAAAACACACTATCCCTTTAATGACATACCAGGACATTCCAGACAAAGCAATAACATCTCGATGGAGACAAGCAGATGGGAGACCCTCCACCAGAAAAGTTACACAGTGCACCTTTAAGACACAGATCCTTACTGTAAACACCGCTACCTTGTAATTTGTCATGACTACACACTTTTGCATAGAAATCATAAATATGTGTCTGCACCTCTACGGCAGGTTAGGGTAAAATATGTGCACTGTCAAGCACCATTTTTCTTCTGGCGCTGCGTGAAAATGCAATGTCGTCTTGCGTTGAGAGCTAAGGGAGCACCCGGAGAACAGGCACACACACAAAAAAAAAACTACACAGCACATCGAATTATGAAGACAAAAGCAGCAATGTTAAGCACAGAAGGAGGATTCAAGGGGGCTGGAAAGAGCTCCCTTCCTCTTCTGTACCCACCAGAATAGAAATAAATCATAAACTGTAAGCATAAACATGAAGCCGTGTCCACCCTCCTGCTCAGGTACTCACGCACATGCAGAAAAAGAAATGGGTCCATTAGGAGGAAAAATGGCTGCTAATGTGGAGTAAGGCGCGCCCGGTGGCTGGGAGTGCATTTTCATTTAGCAAACATGTTTAATTGATTTTTGCCCTTCTCCCTAATTGTGTGTGTATCTGTAGAGCCTTGTAAACATGTGCAGAATTGCTTGTTAGTGTGTCCTATTGATTCTGCTGTTTTGTTAGTGGATGTAGATTATAGGCCTAATCACATGAAATGAAATGGTGCTATGAGTTCTACATTGGGGAATTGTTACATTGGTACTGACGTGATTAAATTAAGTCTGTGTTGTGTCTTGAGAAGGATATTATCTCTACATACGTTTAAAAAAAAATTTGTCTGGTATTTAGTAATAAACTACATAGATTTTTATTTGACATGTTCTTCACAGTAAACTTGGATATTGATTTAATACATATTAATCACCAAAACAGTTCTATTAACTTGACCAGAGTGAGTAAGACCTTTTCCACTAACCGCAAGTTAAAGGGATATGCCACCCCCAGGTCAAATTTGGGCATCTCCCCACAGTCCAGAGACTAAAACAAGTGATGAAAAGCGTTTTCCTGCTCACCCAGCCATTGTCCGAGTCTGTCGCCACTGACCGCCGCGGTATCTGCAGCTCCTCCGCCTTAGACTGGAGTCTAATGTCGCCAGAGAAAGATTTCGGCCAAAAGGAATTAATTTGCTCGATGCATTTCCCAATTACTTTATGTGTAGTGCGCATTCATATCGAGTGCAAATAAATGTGCAAATCAACACGGAGAGCTTGCCTTGGTCATTTTGGGTGGGAACTATTTTCCAGTGCGGAAGAATACAGCCGTATCACGCACCACGTTGTGCAACAGGGGAACTCCCTTCCCGGTGCGTAACAGGGATTCCCCTGGCAGCGTGCTGCGTGATTCGACTGTATTCTTCCGCACTGGAAAATAGTTCCCACCCAAAATGACCAAGTCAAGCTCTCCGTGTTGATTTGCACATTTATTTGCACTCGATATGAATGCGCACTACACAGAAAGTAATTGGGAAACGCATCGAGCAAATTAATTCCTTTTGGCCGAAATCTTTCTCTGGCGACGTTAGACTCCAGTCTAAGGCGGAGGAGCTGCAGATACCGCGGCGGTCAGTGGCGACAGACTCGGACAATGGCTGGGTGAGCAGGAAAACGCTTTCCACCACTTATTTTAGTCTCTGGACTGTGGGGAGATGCCCAAATTTGACCTGGGGGTGGCATATCCCTTTAAGAACAGTGGGAGGAGATAAGGAGTAGGTGAAAGTGGGAATTTTCTGAGCACTCAAGTCTCAAATACATGAATCCAACACAGGATTATACAAGCAAGTGTAAACTGTATGTTGTCTAAAGGCTACCACACACTACAGGAGAATTTTCCTGATTTTGGCTGCAATTTGCTGCTCTCAGAGTTCGGGGAGGCGTGACCCAAAGATAATCCTAAATCCAGACCTAAATGTCCCAAAAATTACTGTCACACAGAATACTGAGTAGTTTTTCTGAGTAGTTATTTTCTGATGAACATTAAAAACTGTTCGTAGAATGGTTGAGACAACTGTATGCATCCCTGACTAATGCTGACTGACTGGTGCACTCACACTAGGCCTTGAACCATGTCCACACACGCACATGCCCCTAAAGCGCGGAACATTATGGATTTTGGCCTGGTTGGAGGAGGTGGGCGCACAGTCATGTACGCATACACGCACAACTAAACTATACAAGCCCTGTGTGTGCACTGATGTGATTCATACAAGGAAAACACAAGATAAAATCTGCTCTAAAACATACCTTCAGTAAGGACTGTGGACAGCAACAGACGTTTTGCAGCCTCTCTCCTCTGGCTGTCATCGCTCCCCTGCGCTGTTATTATCTATAAACTCACGGAGGAGCCTGTATCACAGCAGGATTCAAATCTGTCTCACTATTTAATAGAGATTTCATGCCGCTGGACTTATAGTATATTCTCCGCTAAAAGCAATAGCTCTGCTGTGCATCATGTAAACAAGCAGCGCCATCACATGTCATTGAGCCGTGGCCCGGTTCGGTTGTGCAGGTGTGAGTGTGGAGCGTAGAACCCTATGGAATCGTGCCTGAGCAAAGATGCCCCCTGTCCTGAATTTCAGCCAATCTCATCTGGTGTGGTGTGACCCGACTTTGTGTCTCCGTGTGTGAATTTGAAGCTGCTGCGCTCCTCGTGTGTGGTGTCAGTGTGACTGTGAACTGCTCTGTCAAATCGTAACCACCAAACATCAACAACACTCCAGTAACAGCCAATAAAACAGAGCGTCAGGTAGACAGAATGGGGGACACAGAGATGCAAGATCTAACCTCAGGAAATAGATACAATAATCTTTAGTCTTTATTAAGATTTTATTGATCTCACACACAGGAGAAATTCACTTCTGCATTTCCTTTCAGGAGCAGTGGGCAGCCCATCTTTTCAGGCACCCAGGGGGGATTTAAACCCTGATCCCCCAGGTGAAAGGCAAGTGACTTACCAGTTGAGCTAACCAGCCAGCACAATTATTTATAATTATTATTCACCTCTAGTAAAGTTGTAACGTTAAACTGCAGCATTTTCATTCATATTTTCCAAATAAGGATATAAAGTCCACAAAACAGCTCCGTTAATCCAGCTTGAAGTAAAAAGGCGAGAGTAGTTCTTCATGTGTCTGTTTACATCCATGCAGGATTGAGGTGAAGCTGCAGATTAGTGATAGTGACTCTATTTCCTACTTTATCGCCAGCCTTCTATGCTTTAAAAACCATGTCTCTGACATACTGCACCACATGTCACAAATAATAACACAGTTTTATATGCATTTAAACTAGAAGTGCAGTGCTCTGATCTTTTGAACACTTAAGAGTCTCAAAGCGAGTGGTTTTACTGTAGACAGGAAACAGCTGATGCGAGGCGTGCTCACAACTTCAAGCTTGTGATCCACAGCCACATCCAGGATCGGAGATTTAAAATCTCAAAAGATTCTCCTTGTGCCTGTGGTGTGCGCTTCTTATCGCACATTTAAAAATCGTTTAACACTGAAAAACCATGTAGTCTGTGGCGGCCTATACTGCAATCACAACTACAATCACAACTGCCCAGACCTGCAGATAGAGGACACATACACGTACAAAGAAAGGCCATGGCTCATGTGAACGCTCCGAACCTCCAGAATTCACGTACTGAGCCGCAAAGGCTGCACTAGCACTGAGTCATGATTGGCAGCAGGTGCTTTGGTTTAGTGAGGACTCAGACCAGAGAGAGGCATTTTAAGTTTAAACCAACTGGATTTCAGCATTGTAATTAGGAATAATTCAGCATTGTAATTCTTAGCAGTAAAAGGTATACTTGATTTGAATATATTTAGTATCTGGGGACAAAGATATAAGATAAGATATGCCTTTATTAGTCCCTCAGTGGGGAAATTCCAGTGTTGCAACGCACAGATCAAGAACAGCACAAAAAAGTAACGTCAGCCTCTGCGCGTCCTCCGTAGCAGCTCCTCCGGCGCACAACTGCGCCGCGCAGCGCACATAGCAACGCACATAGCAACGGTGAAAAAGTTAAAATCCAGACAAAATAGAGGTTGAAATGGAGCAGAAACATCGTGTTTCTGAAGCACTTATCCTTATACACATAATCTTCAAAGTGTGCAAACGAACAAGCAGGTAAGAGCAGAAAAAAAGTTGGAAAATAACGGAGCGCGTTGCAACCAACATACTTATGAAATTTAAAATCATAATCTTAGCTCCTTTAAAATGCAAGTAAGATACGGATGATGGAGCAATGTCACAACAAGCTGATTTAACATTACAAGGGGTCCTCGGGTTACGACGGTCTCGGTTTACGACGTTTCGTGGTTACGAACGCGCCCCCATTAAAAAATATATATATATATTACGCGTCATTCCGTCTTACGCGGTTTAGCGTGGTAAGAGATGTAAAGAAACGCGAACGGCGCGCGGCGCACGGCGGAAGAATACGCTCTGTTGTGGTTGTAGGGAGAAGAAGACGGCCTCGTGTGCCTGCCCAATGTGGGCGGAAGTACCTGATGTGGGCTCTGATCTGCTCCTATGAAAGCGACAGTGATAACCAAGCAGCGTAGTGGTCTAATTATTGAGATGGAAAGGTTATTGGTGCTTTGGTTGGAAGATCAAAGGCAAAATCCGGCTTACGACGAAATTCGGGTTAAGAACGGATCAACGTCGTAACCCGAGGACCCCCTGTATATGCCTCCTTTAATGGTAGTAACAGTTATCAATGTTGTGTATTCTTCAACTGAGGAAATTTGAAAAGCAGTCAACAAAAGTTTGTTTTTTTTTGACATTTGGACATTTTGACTTCCAGCCAGAGGCCCTTTTCCACTTCTGAGGCGAGCACTGAACTTGAGCTGATCCTCTCTGTGCTTGTCATCGTTTATTTGTGAGTTGCTCCATTGTCACTCTGGGCATTATGTACTTACTCTGTGAAGCACCTCTTCTATCACAATAACAGCTAACCTGGTCTGATCCTCTCCTCTTTAAGATGTGGACAGCTCCGGTTCAGTGCTTGCCTCAGAAATAAAAAAGGCTTCTGGTTTGAAACTGAATAGTCATTTCCATTTGCCTGCTTTTGAAATCTCCCTGACACATTTAATAAGAGTGTTACCTGTTAAAGATAGTATGTAAGATTTATACATACCGGATATGACTATGAGGCAAACAAACCAACACAATCCAAATAGCTCTTACTAGGGTTGCTCCGATGCTGCTACTGGTATCGGCAAAAACTCCGAAACCACACATTTTTCAGGTACTATTGGTATCGGCGAGTACTCAGAGGCTCTACAGACACTTAAAACACACTAATAATGACAGAAAGACATTTAAGTTACATTCCTGATCCCTCCATTTAGCCTTTGGTGTTCAAGCTCAACTTAACAGAAAAACTGTGCTATGGAGAGCATACTTGCATAATTTGCCACGTGCTCTGAGGAAGAGCATTTTTTACATGCCTCACTGTTGGTTTTGTCCATTTACTGCAGTATGGTTGTCTCTTAACACTTAGCTCTCAAAATCTAATTTCTTCTTCTAGCTTTTCTTTTGAGATAGTTTTTTAGTAGATTTATTTATAGCTCTCGTACTGTAACAAAATTGAGTGGCCTTTAGTCTACTTCTTCACACTATGTGGTATTGGACTCAGCGAGATAGAATCCCCCCCCAAAAAAGGTATCGTAACAACACTAGCTCCAATCATTGCTGCCAATCATTGATCAGCGCTAGTGCAGCCCCTACAGTTCAGTGAGTGAATTCTGGAGGTTCTGAGCAAAACTTGTACATGTCCTCTATATGCTGCTATAAATCATAGACTGTATATATATTTAAATGGACATAGCTAACTCATTAGCTGCTGTGTTCATGGGTGTACTTCCTGCTCCGTTGACTGCAATTGATTTTACATGCAAATGTCTCCCCTCTCCCTGTAACTGCTGCTGTGAGCCTCATTATTTTTTTTATTTTTTTTGGTTTTAAAGGTCCCATGGCATGAAATTTTCACTTTCTGAGGTTTTTGAACGTTAATGTGAGCTCCCCTACCCTGTTTAGGCCCCCCCCCCATGGTTAAAAGTTGCGAAATGTCTAAACTGAGCGATTTTCTGCGTTACAAAAAATCGGAGCTCAAACGGGCGATTTTGAACAAGGCACCTTATTGATGTCAGATCGAAAAAAGAAATGCAAATGCAGTTCCACCCCCGTCTGTCTGTACTCAGCGTCTCTGTAAATCACGCCCAGAGAGTTTGGACTGCGAATGCGCTAGGCAATGTGAAATGCGTTTTTTTATTTGCCTGGAGGCACGTCCGAGTGTTTCTAGGCTCGGAAGTCCTTTATCTGAGCCTCTGGACCTTTGAACAGCAGTGGTTTAATTTTATTTTATGTGGAAATGTGTTTATTTTTCAATGGAACGCTTCAAATCTCTCCCCCCGTGCAAAAACAAGGAAATGGATCAGCTGTGAGCTACAGCGGAGAGCGGAGTGTTTGGCTACGCCCCCACCCTCTACTATTGGCCAGCTCTTTTCTCCTCATTTGCATTCAAGCAACAACGCCCAGAATAAAGTGTTTGAGAGAGATATTTATGACTCTTTCTCATCTTATCTCTGTTTCTCATGCACTGAGTGTTGATTTTGAAGAAGGATTCATTTACAGTATTAGGGAACCATTAAGGAGCCATATAAAAGCATCAAGAAGTACCATGTCATGGGACCTTTAAAATGTTTTTATTAACCCGCTCTACATGATCCGGGTGTATTTATTTGCCATTTTGTCCATAAATAAATTTCTATCCCTAATATGTAACTGGCTCCAAATTCGCCCCTATAACTGCTAGCATCGTGAGCTTCATTTGACTGCAGCCCTACACTATGGGTGATGTGACTCTCCCTTGGTCCACTTGTTTATAAAATCTGTAATAAAATAAATACAAAGCAGCAGAGTATAGGCTATATATATATGGCTCCTTTAACTTAGTTCTTAAAGTATGTGTTGGAGCATATGGCACACAGTAATAGAGTGCTATGTGCCGGGGACTACAGCAGAATGTTTAGGCACAATTTAGGGGCTGCAAACTTCTGTTGCTGTTAAGCAATAACAATGGTCACTAATAAAAAGTAGTCCACTTCATCAGCTCATTGCCAAATGGTGTTACAAATCTGAGGAAAAAAGGATGATTTCATGGACTAGAAAAAATGTCAGTTACACAGCCTTTAAAGGGATAGTTCGTTTTTTTTAAAAATGTGAATCTGTATGGCATCCCCTTCAGCTGTGTCGTGCCCCGGTTCTGGAGCTGACAAAAGTAAGTCCGGCAAGTTAGCCGAGACGTTTAATAAAGCTTGTTTTTCTTCTCAAAACAATATTTGTCCAAAAAGTGATATATTTGTGTCACAAAACAGTTGCCCACGAAAAAGTCGGAAGTCATAATCGCTTGGTGCTATTTTCTCTCGAGTCCTATCACTGTGCGCCTATTATTATTATTAGCCTGTTCACTTGTAAGTGGTGATGTTTACAAGTGAACAGGCTTTATTAAATGTCCCGGCTAACTTGCTGGACCTACTTTCGTAAGCTCCAGAACTGGGACAGAACTCGGCTCACAGGACACTGTCAGCGATAAGTCAGTTTTAAAGGTCCCATGGCATGAAATTTTCACTTTCTGAGGTTTTTGAACGTTAATGTGAGCTTCCCTACCCTGTTTAGCCCCCCCCCAATGGCTAAAAGTTGCGTAATGTCTAAACTGAGCATTTGCGATCCTTTTCTGCGTTTGAAAAAAACACAGCTCAAATGGGCGATTCTGGACAAGGCACCTTATTGACGTCAGATCGAAAAAAGAAATGCAAATGCAGTTCCACCATCGTCTGGATCTCCACCCCGTGTCTCTGGAAATCACACCCAGAGAGTTTGGACCGCGGAGGAGCTACGCAATGTGAAATGCGTTTTTTAATTTGCCTGGAGGCACGTGTGAGTGTTTCTAGGCTTGGAAGTCCTTTACCCGACCCTCTGGACCTCTGAAACAGCAGTGGTTTAATTTTATTTTCTGTACAAATGTGTTTTTTTCATTGAAAAGCCTCTCCTTTCCTTCTTCACGCTTACACACGCGGAAGTGGGGCCAGGCACAGCGCACCGCTAAAACAAGGAACCAGCGGCGCATTTGCCCCCCCCCCACCCCACCCACTCCTCTAACCAATCTGTCTCCTTCTCATTTGCATTCAAGCAACAAGGCCCAGCATGAGTTGTTCAGACAGAGAGATTATGACTCTGACTCTGTACATGCATTAAGTGTTGATTTTGAAGAAGGATTCATTTACAGTATTAGGGAACCATTAAGGAGCCATATAAAAGCATCAAGAAGTACCATGTCATGGGATCTTTAAATGTCCCGGCTAACTTGCTGGACCTACTTTCGTAAGCTCCAGAACTGGGACAGAACTCGGCTCAGAGGACACTGTCAGCGATAAGTCAGTGTTAATGCACAACACTGCTGAAGGGGATGCCATACAGATTCATATCAAAAACCCCAAACTTTCCCTTTAAAGGGCCCATATTATGCTATTTTATTCTAATCTATGTTGTTTCCTCATCACAAACATACAGTACCTGGAATTATGTTTTGCTTCATTCACACATGTTTAACACACAAACCCTGTCCTCACACCCTGCTCCACGGAGTTTATAAACTCCATATACCTTCACTAGAATGATTTCATTCATCTCTATTGAACTAAAAGTAAATTGTAGCTGATAACTTGCAAACTACCATGACATCACAAGGTGGAACAGAGCATTTAGAGCTTTGGAGATGTAGACAGACTAATAATAAAGGGTTACTCAAACGTCTGAATGGAAAAAAACAACAACACAATTCTAGCTATGTTTTTGATGAAGTAACAGCTTTATAATGTGTCTTAAAGTTCACAAGAGTCAATTTTGTGCACTAAAGGACCTTTAACATGAGCTTCTGAGAAATTATAAAATACACAGAGAAATGTGTCAGATTAGTAGTTACTAAATTGTGTTACTATTAATAAAAAGCTATATATTCTTCAAAGGTATTAGCGGTATTGTGATAAGCAGTCTCATTTGAATCCTTTATTCTTCACAGCAGGACAAAGCCAGAGCAGTAGCCCACTCTCTCAGCTCGAGTGACACATTTTCTTTGAGTTCACGTTTTTCATTTTGATAAAGAGTTGAGCACAAAAGCCAAATTTATGCTCAAGACCAATTTTACAATAGTGTGCTTATTAGAATTATTAGGCTATTAGACCCCATACCCAATGTTTTTCCATGTATTTGAGCAAAATTTGTCTTATCTTGTCTTGATTTATTGTATAAGCAGCTCTTCAGGTCAAAGTAAGTCTGCTGCGTACTGTCAGCATCTAATTAGAAAGCATTGTATTGTCCGATAATCACAAAGTGCGTGGTTAGTTGTTACATTTATCGCTGTGGTTTCTGAAAGTTGAAAGTGGAAAGCACTTATAAACTCATTGCAGTTAATAATTAGGATGTCGTGAATGCATAAGGTAAAGAGTTGAGCTAAGAGTTGAAAATGAGCTAGGTGTGTTTTTCACATTTTGGAGACAGTACAAATCATGTACAGCTTCTTTAAACAGTGGTGAAACTTAAAGTAAAAGTAGTAAAGTACTGCACTTAAGTATAAATTTTAGGTGTCTGTACTTTACTTAAGTACATTTTAAAAGTGGATTATTTTTACTTTCAACTCCACTACATCTTTGAACAGGACTGAAAAGTAAAAGTAGAGGAGGTTTATTTTGTTTCAAGTTGATTGTTTAAAGGGACAGTGTGTAAGATTTTTACCCGTTAATTACATAAATTGAAGATACCCATTCAAAAATACATTGTTTTCCAAGCCTTTTCACTTCCATCATGAAATCAAAGTATTCTTTTGGACTTAGATATAGTCACATAAAAGAGGAGGTTTATTTTGTTTCAAGTTGATTGTTTAAGTAAACCAAAATATACAAATAAAAAAGGTAAGCTAGGAAAAATATGATTCTGTTGAAAAAAATTCAGCAAAATCACTACATCTGAAGTGTGTAGAATCCCTCAGTCATGCAGGTAGAATCCATGGCAAAAGGAGAAATTAAATTTGTCAACTGAACAAAAGTTTATTTGGTCAAATACATTTCGCAGCTCATTCCCTGCATGCCACTACATCTGAAGCTTTATTAGATATCAAAATCTGTACTTTTACTTTTTACTAGTTCTGTTAATCGATTCAAATATTTAATCACGATTAATCTTATGAATATCATAGTTAACTTGCAATTAATCGCAAATTAATTGCACATTTTTGTCCCTTGAATCATCATTTTATTACTCTTATCAACATAGAAAAGTGGATATCCTTGTTTGGTGCAAATGTGTTTGTATTGAAAACCATAACAATTGTCAGTGAGATGATTTTGTGTTCAATGTTCCACTCTCATGTTCCACTTTCATGAAGTGCTCTGCAACAGTGTGAGTGAAGTGCTTCTCTTCTGTCTTCATAATAGTCAAAGCGGCTGAAGTAATCCAGTAATCTCCAGTTAGTGCCACTGTGTTTGTCTGTCCCAACGCGTGCTGTACTGGGGCGTACTCGCGCTGGGACTTTTGGGCTCTGCTCGGGTGCCTGGGGTTCTGTGGCCCGCATCATCGTAAGGAAGGCACTGTTTGTTTGCATGTCGCACGGTGTTGTTTGTTTGCATGTATCACAGCGGAGCTGGTGCTTATGGCAGAGAGGGTGGGTCCAGCGGCATGGGGCGTCTATTGAGTGGTGGGACCGATGTGGGTCCTGCTAGAGTGCACGCTCCTCTGTGGGTTTGTGGTGGTGGCGCGGGGAGGGCTGGGAGGCTGCGGGGTTCTGTCGCTGTGCGTGGTCCTTGTCGAGGGTGGGCGTGGATTCACCATATGTTTTGGAGAGGACTTTGTTTCGTGTTTTCTTCGTGTAGGTGGCATCAGCTTGTGTGGTGAAGTCGTGCGTGTGCGCGTGCATGGGCAGCTGTGCCATGTTTTGGCCCACCTCCTCCAGCCGGGACTTCTCAGTTTTGTACTTTGTAGTTGTTTTCCTTCCTGTTTATAGCTGGATCCAGTAGTTTTTTTCTAACTTTAATAGCAGTGGCTACAGTTTATGAAACAATTGTTCACTAGGTCACAAACAGCGTTAATCTCGCGTACTTTAACACTTTTACTTAAGTAGATTTTTTCAGGTGATACTGTTAGCATTTTTCGCTTGCTTTTACTCAAGTAACAAAATACAGTACTTCTAGAGTACTTCTAAGTAATAGTTTGAAAGAATACATGTGAAGGAAGTTTGAAGAAGAAAAGGCCATCTTGAGATTACCAAGACATAAATATGCATATGGAAAAACGCTTTGTTTTTTAAAAGTGCATCAGCATGTTGTGTAATGACTACCATTAGTATGTACAGGAGGGCGCATATGCCAGCAGTTTTATATTATTATTCATAAATGCATTAAATGGACTGAACATGGACTGGTTATTAGCTACATCCAGTCTGGCTCTGAGCTTTTGTCTGGAGAAAATTGTAAAAACCTAAAATAAAATATTCACTCCCTGAAGTCCACATGAGAAAACTGCATACAGTTATTTACAAAATCTGAGTTTTGAAAGCTATTCATCATGTTTATGGATGGTCACAGGCACCGCATAAATGATTGAATAAAATACAGTCTCCATAATGAAGGAGCTCTTTTAGGTGCGTGTAATAAATAGTGCAGTTTTATCACATTAGGACAGAAGTGTATCCAGTGGCAAGTTGTATTTCGTTATTGGATATCGTGCAGGAATAAAAGTAAAGACAGAGAACTGGTATTAGATTATATGTTTATGTTTGAGGTACTGACTGTGTTGGAGTATGCAGTAGTCTAGAATCTGTGAATTTATGGAAGGGAGCTATGTAGAAGTATAATGGAAGTGTAGTAAAATGTTGGCATATTGTAGCATGACGGCATGGTGGTGAACACACTGTCCCCACAGCAAATAGGTACAGGCCCGGAGACTGTTCATGGTCTGTACTGTATCTAAAGGTAAGTTTCCCATCAGTATTGCAAAAACATGCTAAGAAAGCTAATCCTATCTAAGTACAGTGGTACCTCACCTTACGAATGACCCAACAAACGAAAATTTCAAGTTACGAAACGCCTTCACGGTAAATTTTGGTCTCTAGATACGAATGAAATTTCAAGTTACGAAACGCGAAATCTCAAAAATTCAAATAATACGCGCTCAGCCACACACATTATACGCCAAGGTCTAAACCTGGACTGGACCAGGACTAAGACACTCGCTTATATCTTGCTGTAGGGAGGAGCTACCTA
This sequence comes from Paratrypauchen microcephalus, assembly GCA_036785185.1. Classification (NCBI taxonomy): domain Eukaryota; kingdom Metazoa; phylum Chordata; class Actinopteri; order Gobiiformes; family Gobiidae; genus Paratrypauchen; species Paratrypauchen microcephalus. The sequence goes on along the minus strand of JAVJIX010000080.1, from coordinate 3,141,128 downwards.
GCTAACTACTTTCCGGAACTATCTCATTGGTTTCCGTCTTTTGTTTCTCTGGCGTCTAGCTGACGATCCCTATTCATCCCTACACGCCTGTTTTTCACACCTCTGGCCCTGACCTGGCTAGCCCTATTGTTCCCCTGTTTGTTTGATCTAGGCTTAATAATGGAATTGTAGATGGGATGCAAATTATGTCTTACTCCACCATTTCTGTTCAGAGAAGGATTCTCTTTTTTGACAAAAATAGCCTCTTTAACTCCCCTCTCAAACCAGTTCTTTTCCCTGGCTAAGATCTGAACCTCACTGTCCTCAAATGAATGACCCGTGGCTTCTAGGTGAAGATATACGGCAGAAGACGGTCCACTCTGGCACGCCCGTCTGTGTTGGTACATCCTCTTGTGAAGTGGCTGCTTGGTTTCTCCAATATAGCGCTCACTGCAGTCTTCACTACACTGAATGGAGTAGACCACATTGCTTTGTTTGTGGCTCGGTGTTTTGTCCTTTGGGTGGACGAGTTTTTGTCTTAAAGTGTTTGTGGGTTTGAAATAAACTGGGATTTCATATTGTCTGAAAATCCTCTGTAGTTTTTCCGACACGCCGGCCAGGTACGGAATCGCTACCCCTTTCCTCCTGGGTTCGGATTCTCTATTATCTTGTTTCTTGCCCTTGTCTCTCTTGGTTTTGTTAACAGCCCATTTGGGATAACCACAAACAATCTAAGAACGGATAACACATAGGCGTTCTTAGATTCTGCAGTAACGATAGGAGGAGACCGGGGACTCCAAGTAGAAGTCTTCAGGAAGCCCACACACACAGACCAATACCTGCTTTTTGATTCACACCACCCACTGCAGCACAAACTGGGTGTTATTCGGACATTACAACACAGGGCCCAAGTGGTTCCCACAAGCACAGAGGGTAAGGAAAAAGAAGAACAACATGTGCAGGAAGCCCTCTCTGTTTGTGGTTATCCCAAATGGGCTGTTAACAAAGCTGAGGCGAGCAGCGAGGAGGAGGCCGCAGGCAGTCTGAGCGCAGGTCTAGAGGAGGTCTAGAGGAGCCGCGGTGGTCTGGACTAAACCCACAAACACTAAGACCTGGACTAAACCAGAAGGAGCCGCGCTCACATGCGCTCAGACTGCCTGCGGTCTCCTCCATTCGCTGTAGTGAAGCCTCAGCTGTGACTCGTGAGAAACCAGGAAATAGACCCGCAGGCGGGCGTGCCAGAGTGGACCGTCTTCTGCCGTATATCTTCACCTAGACCTGGTTTAGTCCTTTGAGTCCAGTCCAGGTTCAGATCTTAGCCAGGGAAAAGAATTGGTTTGAGAGGGGGGTTAAAGAGGCTATTTTTGTCAAAAAAGAGAATCCTTCTCTGAACAGAAATGGTGGAGTCAGACATAATTTGCATCCCATCTACAATTCCATTATTAAGCCTAGATCAAACAAACAGGGAAACAATAGGGTTAGCCAGGACAGGGCCAGAGGTGTGAAAAACAGGCGTGTAGGGATGAATAGGGATCGTCAGCTAGACGCCAGAGAAACAAAAGACGGAAACCAATGAGATAGTTCCGGAAAGTAGTTAGCTAGGTAGCTCCTCCCTACAGCAAGATATAAGCAAGTGTCTTACCAGTATTCTTATTAGAGCTGACGGTTTAAACGAGAGACAAACGTGAGAAAAGTTTAAATCCAGTTGACAAATTGAACTTCTCCTGTTATCATTGTCACACTATAAAAAAAGTTACACTATAAAAAAAAAACTTGGATCGGGGCCTTGGAACGAATCAGGCTTTTTCCATTGAAATAGCTACTCAACTTACGAATTTTTCACATTACGAAACCACTTCTGGAATGAATTAATTTCGTAAGGTGAGGTACCACTGTACTCCTAAAAAGTTTTGTCTAAATTGTGCTATCCAGTTAACAAATTTGGCCTGACAATGTTTATTTCATTTTATTTATTATTTTAGTTGTTATTATCGTACTGCCTTTAGGAACTGCATGTTTCTCTGGGAGGTTTATCTCACTAGTGCTTCACTTTTTTGTCCAAGCAATATTATTTCCTTCATGTGTACACAATCTTGTCACAATTTTATCTCAGAAATACCACATTTAGCCAAATAATTTATGTCTGTGGCTCTTCAGTCGTCTAGGTAGGTTCCATTGCAAAAGAAAAAAATACTTTTTTCCAGTTGCCAGAATTCAATTTACTTTTGCCAAATAATTTCATGTCTACTGCCAATGCTTAAACATTTGATAAAAGAATGTTCCCGTGGTCAAACGCTTTAAGCGTATGTTCACACTTCAAAATTAGATTACATGAGGGCTAGACTAAACCAATACTACACATGCCATCGGCCCCTCCGACCACAACCAACACTCACGCACACTCCACTTTCATACTAGGCAATGTGGGTGAAGTGTCTTGCCTAAGGACACAACGACCGTTTTTGCGACTGGCGCCCCACTGAATATTTAGGCCTGTATTTGGATCCGATCCTATCCTTTTATAAACAAATTAAACATCAACATCAACAAGTAAAGTTATGAAATTTAATATTGCAAACTTCAGACATATTTGAAACTCCCTAGGCACTCAGGCATCAAAGGCTTTTCTTCTTGCAATGATTTTTTTCTCACTTACATTATTGCTTAATCTGTTGCTCTCAGACCTTAAAATAATCAATTGAGCCTCTTTTTAAGGAACCCATCAAAGTTTTTGATAAAAAAAAAAAATCATTGTCTTATCATACATACTTAACATACTGAACAGATAGAACCTATTAAACTTTGACAATATGATTTTTTTTTATTGCGGCTGCTCCATAGAATTCTCCACAATGCTGCTCCTCCTCCTTTAAGAGGCTTCTTCCAGTTGAGATCAGAGCAGATGACAAGAACATCTCATTCACCTGCAAATTCTGATCATTCCCTTTAAACGTCTTGTGATGGGACAGTCGGCTTTCTCATTACACAGCAAAAAAAAACTGGAATATGCTTCCAGCTGATCTTAAAACTTGCACTAACTATCACACTTCCTCTCATGGACTTAAACAATGGCTTTTGAGAAGGCAGGCATGTCAACATTAGGCTTCTTCAAACATTTAAACAATCTGACTGATGTGTTATGTAGATGTAAATGTGGTCTTGATGGTCATGTTGTTGATTAACTGTAATAATACTGTTGAATTTAGTAAATGTACATTTTAGAGGATATTAATGACAAAGACATTTTTAGAAGTTCATGGTGAATCTGGAATTTTGCATTAGAATGAATGATTTTTTTTTGTTTTAAATACTTAATGAATTGGATTGTGATTATTTTAAGAAGACACTGTTACTGGTGAAATGTTGTTGTTAGAGTTGTTCTAATGTAAATAGTTTCATTAATATATTTTGTACCTGCCCAAGGAGTGCAGATGGAAAGTAGCTCCAAGCTAAATCTGGCACAAAGCAACTTTTCTCACAGAAATTAATGTTTTCTGTGCCTTCTCCTTGTTTTAAATAAATATATAATAAACTGAGTTTACAACGAATGCATGTCTCTATTAGCATAGCATACACGAAGATGTTTATTTTCTAAATGTTAATTTCCGTTGCTGACAGCAGAGGGAGCTCTAGCACCTAAATGCCTTGTTGGAAACTGAAATAAAGTAACATTTTCCAAAAGCACAAATTATTTTATGTTAGAACATGTGAAATACTTATCACAAAGTGACTAAAAGCACATTTAAAAAATAATTAACGCCAGAAAAGATGAATGTGTGCAAAATAAAAAACAATACTGAATCCTTTTAAGCGTATTCTGCTCTACACCTCCACATAAAAGCACTCACATAGCTCTGAATATGTGGTACTGCACTTTGTATGTGGACCTCTTTGTGAGTAGTACTTACATTTAGAAGGTACGCGCAGGTTAGACATGACGACGATCATGGAGTCGGCCTGCACCCTGAGAATGTAGCTGGTCACGTTTTCATAGTCCAGAGGTTTGGCTGTGGAGATCACCCCCGTCCTGTTGTTAATCATAAAATCACCTGCCAAGAAAATACTACAATCAACAAAAATAAAACAACATATACAAAAGCAGTCTATAGAGGCAGACGGAGCACACTTTAGAGGAAAAGGATTTGGGAAAAGCATTTAAATTAGCAATTAGATTTTAATAACAGAATTCTGTTCAAGTTCACATTGTAAACACATCCAGAAGAATTGACAAAAACAGTGAAATATGAAATGACAAATTAATGCACGAATAACATTTCAGCAGAGGTGGGTAGAGTAGTACTTCAAAATAATAATACTCAAGTAAAAGTACAAAGTAGTGGTTCAAGATAATACTACGTAAAAAAGCAGGGAAAAGAACGTAACATCTGATTTATAATTTGAAGTTAACGTAATTGAAAGTCAAAACACTAAATAATGCACATTTGATACTTTGAAAGACTAGACACAAAAAAGTTGGAAAAACTATATTATATCTGAAGGAGCAGTGCAAGAAACACAAATGTTAAAATCATTTCAGGTTGTCAAAATAAACCTTTTGTCACTTAAAAGCTGTAAACTTACTCACAACTCAATAGACCTATTACTCTACGTTGTACTATATTAAGTACTTTTTAAAGTATGTCTTCATAAAGTTACTCAAGAAAATGTAAAAAAAAAAAAGCATAGTACCCATGCATGCATTTCAGAACAAGTCTGTACAGTTTGAAACTACAGTTTTTTTTATGCAGAATAAGACAGGATATTTTGTTTTTTGAGGAGAAAATTATGGTACTTCTAATATTTTTCACAATTGTGTTGATTCTGATTCATCCTGCAGCTCTAGCAGACATATTTATGTAACAGTTTCCGCCTCCTCTTTGCTCTTATACATTCTGAGATCTTGAACGCGACCCTGTGGAGACGGAACGCATTTATCCTTTACAGGCCAAAGTGTTCATAAGTGCAGCACATAAAAGAGTTCCCTTTCATGCCACATCTCACACTGAGAGGGCTTTTTCAATGCTTCTGTTGAGCACCTGCAGCTTCCAACACGTAACACATATATCCTCCAAAAATCGTTTGAATCGGACCCTATATGACCACGACATTTGGAGAGTCGTGTTTAAGTCTGACCTGTAATTAGATAAAATAGTGAATAATGTGTGGAATCTGAAAATGGGATTTGAAGAGCAAAAATTAGCATTCTTATGATTGGAATGCTGGTGGAATGCTTTTAACTCATTCACTGCCGGCCTGTTTTCAGAATTCTATCCCCCAGAGTGCCAGCGGTTTCAGTAGAATTTCACTGATTTTCCAAGACCCACAGAATACTGAGTTCTTTGACTATATAAACATGGGACACATCAAAATAAAGTGTCGACTCTCTTCTTTCACCTGGAAAAAAAATTATGTTTCTAACCTTTTCGGTTCTCAAATAACTGATAGTAGAACATAGGGAAGTTTCAGCAAAAACACTGGTTTTTGAGCAAGAAATGGAGAAAACGAGCGTTTAGTTCAGAGAAGGATTTCGAGCAGATCAGTGACTTTGACATCAATATTTATCGATTTAGTGACACCTCAAACATCTAAAATAACAGAGAAAGAGATTTTTGATGACAAAGTACATTTTTTATTTACAAATATAAGAATATAAGGCTCTGTGAATTGAAAATTCGTTCAAATCAATAGTGCCAAGAGATGTTTACAGGATATAATATCTTTTCCTATAAAATAGAACTTTGTTGAGGATTTGTCTGAGGCCCAGAGTACAGACCCATAATAAAAACTAATACACACACACACACACACACACACACACACACACACACACACACACACATATATATATATATGTACATACACACAAGCCCATGCATAAACCTTTACACACACACAGCTACACACGCACACGCGCACGCACACGTGCGCACGCACGCACGCACACACGCACACACGCACGCACACACACACACACACAACTTCATTCATTACAATTACCATACAGCAGCAGCATCACTGCTCCAAGTCAGTAAACTTCTTCTCTGGAGCTGTCGTAGTTCTGAGGAGACTCCCTGATCCGCGCAGCGCACACATGACACGCCCCCTCCTCGGGCACAGCAGATCTCTGCTCAGACCTCGCTGCTTGATCCGGCTTGTCTCTGCGATCCTCTGATCCAGGATCCTGGGTCCCAAGAGCGATCTGATCGCTCCATAGGCGCTGATCAACAGTTGTCTGCTTTTCCGGGTTCTCTGGCCTCGCCATCTTACTACTCTGGCCAATACACCATACACACGCTGCACTCCTCCTTTCTTCCCCGGCTCTGATCGGCTAATAATGATACAACATCGCCATCTACAGGTTGAGAGATGTGAATTACACCTCAAAAGTTGCTCCAGGCCGTAACCTAGCAACCCCCGCTGAAAAAAGCAATTGACGTCTATAGACGTCACGGCACTCAACGGTTGGATTCGAGGGGACGTCAATAGACGTCTCCGGCACTGAATGAGTTAAAGGTCCCATGGCATGAAATTTTCACTTTCTGAGGTTTTTTTGAACGTTAATGTGAGCTCCCCTACCCTGTTTAGCCCCCCCCATGGCTAAAAGTTGCGAAATGTGTAAACTGAGCATTTGCGGTCCTTTTCTGCATTTGAAAAAAAGACAGCACAAACGGGCGATTCTGAACAAGGAAACTATGTGACGTCACATTAAAGGAAAAGTAACGTTTTTTTTACAATCTGAGCCTTCTTTCGGCAATAAAACAAGTAGTTTTACTCACCCATAGCAGTTTGGTGTCAATTGGAGCAGTATCGTAGAACTTATGTTGAGCCGTTCTGTTCTACTAATGATCCTGTATCCGTTAGCGTGAGTGCTCGGGGCATTACTTTGCGGTGTCCAAATAACACAAACTTTAGCACTTTTCAAATCACAGAAGATCGCTGTGTCAGGGTAGACTTTTAGTAGATTCCAAAACGGCCTGAAACCCGATATCGCAACAGAAAAGTAAAGTTCAGAGCGGTGTTAGCTTCTTTCGGACTAGCGGTGTTTACAAAACAGCTGAGTTCACGCATGCGCACTGTCCTCTCTGATGACGTCATCAAATGAAACTATAGCTGGATATCGGGTTTCAGGCCGTTTTGGAATCCACTAAAAGTCTACCCTGACACAGCGATCTTCTGTGATTTGAAAAGTGCTAAAGTTTGTGTTATTTGGACACCGCAAAGTAATGCCCCGAGCACTCACGCTAACGGATACGGGATCATTGGTAGAACAGAACGGCTCAACATAAGTTCTGCGATTCTGCTCCAATTGACACCAAACTGCTATGGGTGAGTAAAACTACTTGTTTTATTGCCGAAAGAAGGCTCAGATTGTAAAAAAAACGTTAATTTTCCTTTAAAGAAAAAATGCAAATGCTGTTCCACCGCCCGTCTGTGTTTCTACCCACACTCTCTGTAAATCACGCCCAGAGAGTTTGGACCGCAAACGAGCTCCGCAATGCGAGATGCGTTTTTTTATCTGCCTGGAGGCACGTGAGAGTGTTTCCAGGCTCGGATGTCCTTTATACGACCCTCCGAACTTCTGAAACAGCAGTGGTTTAATTTTATTTTCTGTGGAAATGTGTTTATTTTTCAATGGAACGCTTCTCATATCTTCCTCCGTGCAAAAACGCAGAAGTGGGGCCAGCGCACATCGCACCGCTAAAGAGGAAAGAGCGGAGAGTTTGGCCACACCCCCACCCGCTGCTCTGGCCTATCTCTGTACTCCTCATTTGCATTCAAGCAACAACGCCCATAATGGAGTGTTCCAGAGACATATTTATGACTCTGTCTCATCTTATATCTCTTTCTCATACACTGAGGATTCATTTACAGTATTAGGGAACCATTAAGGCGCCATATAAAAGCATCAAGAAGTACCATGTCATGGGATCTTTAAGGCATTTTCTTCCTCAAAAGAATCAGAAGGGGTCTCACTGAATATACTGTAGTTACAATTCAGAATAATGTTATTGTGGTGAGACTGCGGAGTTTGATATGGAACTAAATACAGATCAAAAATGTCCATTATTCTCCTTCCACGTTTGGACACCGGGTTTGGACAGGGCTCATTTTTGTCCAACGGCTGAGCGACCTCAGCACATGTGGTTTTGTTTATAGATGTTAGTTCGCTTGGGGAAAAACTGCAGTGTGAAAGCGAACCGCACCAAAATAAAAAAAATAAAAAAACATTTGGTCTGGACCAAAGCAAGTGAACTATCGGACTTTCCTGGTGTGAAAACGACTGTCCCAGATCCGTTGATCAGATCCTTTCACGAAATGAGGTTGCCAGATCACTCAGTAAAAAAGGTGACTCTGCAGACTCTGAATCCTAACTGCTATGGAATTTTCAGAAGCGAGGACTGGCAACCAGAACTCCAATGGAAAAGATGCGCACCGTTACCGTTTTATTTAGCGACAAACCAAATGTTCGGCAACGTAAAAAAAAAAAAAAAAAACTCTTCGGATCTACACGATTCACACAAGTGACCCATTTTGGGATCAAAACGGGGAATTTCGCTGAAAGGTGACTAGTTTGCAGGTATGAACATAGATCAGACGACAGTGTTATATGGGCTCTTTTAGTTATTTAGCTTACCAAGTTCTGCTATATTTAATGACAGTACATATACATTCATCAAACAAAACATTTATGACCACCTGCGAAACAGAGGCAATAGTAAAAACAAACTTGCATAATAGACAACTGAACATTTTGTCTTCAAAGATGATGGGTTAGAAACAGGAAACTGGAAAGGAAAAATAGGCCAGTTTAGATTTAAGTGAGTTTGACATGGCCTTTTTCTGATGGCTAAATGGCTGGGTCAGAATATCAGAAATTGCAACTCTTCTGGGGTGTTCCCGGCTGCAATGGTCAGTATCTATAAAAATAGTCCACTAACAACAGTAAAGTGGTGATACACAGAGGACTAGTCAATAATAATTGGTGGTTATAATGTTACGGCTGATCTATAATGTGTGTATTGGTGCTTTGCAATGGCATCACGGGGACCCTGTGACCAATACAAGCATTCATGTTCCTGTTTAGGCATTTAATTTACAACAAAAGAGGTGAGAGGGACTTTTTGAAAAAAGCTTGTGACTGTAATTTTATGTGTGAGAGACTTGTGTAACCTGCTGGATGGAACACCTGCTGTAGTTCCATCAAAGTCAGCTCATTCTGGTCAGATGTGTTAAAACAAAGCTCAGATTAAAGTCTAACAGGACCTCAGACAGCACAGTACCTCTAGTTAGCATCATGCCCCTAGGGAATGTTCATGACATAACCTGAAAAGGATAAATTGCGTCACTTAGGAAAACATACCTTGTCCGTTGCCTTCCACTGCTAAATTAAAGATCAGATTAAAGTCAAACAGAGCTTCACACAGAGCAGTGCCTCTAGTAAGCATCACACCACCAGCTGCAAAGTATCAGCTCCAAAAACATACCTCGTTCGTTGCCTTCCACGATGGAGTAGAAGATGGTTTGATCGAGTGCTGCAGCCAGGACAGTTCCCACGCTTGTGCCAGTGGGAGCCAGCTCACTCACTGGAGCAAACCTGTGAAAAATATGACACCAAACTTCAAAAACAAATTCAGGAAAATAGAAAAATAACAGACGATCAGCCGGCCCCACTAGCACTCTGTGTATACACCCCAAATAATTTATAGCCCACAACAGCAGTTTGACATTTTGCGATTTTCTCATAAAAGCAATTTACTGCCCTTGTTTTTTCATATAATTTTTTTCCAGAGCTTTTCATTTTAACGATGCAAAATCTCCTGGTAACAATATATAGTGATTTATATATATATATTTTTCTTACTAGCAGCTAAATGAATAAATAAAAACTTGGCTCCGAAGGGGGCAGAACCTTAGCTTGGGAAAAGTTAAGTTATAAATAAGTAAACCGCCGCAGTAGTTGAGAAGTGGTTCAAGGTCCCATGGCATGAAATTTTCACTTTCTGAGGTTTTTGAACGTTAATGTGAGCTCCCCTACATTGTTTAGGGCCCCCCATGGCTAAAAGTTGTGAAATGTCTAAACTGAGCATTTGCGGTCCTTTTCTGCATTAGAAAAAAACACAGCTCAAACGGGCAATTCTGAACAAGGCACCTTATTGACGTCAGATCGGGGGAAAAAATGCAAATGCAGTTCCACCCCCGTCTGTCTGTACTCAGCGTCTCTGTAAATCACGCCCAGAGAGTTTGGACTGCGAATGCGCTAGGCAATGCGAAATGCGTTTTTTTATTTGCCTGGAGGCACGTCCGAGTGTTTCTAGGCTCGGAAGTCCTTTATCTGAGCCTCTGGACCTTTGAACAGCAGTGGCTTAATTTTATTTTCTGTGAAAATGTGTGTTTTTTTTCCATTAAAACGGCTCTCCTTTCTTCCTCCGCTTTTAAAACACGGAAATGGGTCAGAGCGCACAGCTGAGAGCTGAGAGCGGAGAGTTTGACCACGCCCCCACCCTCTACTATAGGCCATCTCTGTCCTCTTCATTTGCATTCAAGCAACAACTCCCATAATGGACTGTTCAGAGAGAGAAAAATTACTCTTTCTCATCTTATCTCTGTTTCTCATGCACTGAGTGTTGATTTTGAAGAAGGATTCATTTACAGTATTAGGGAACCATTAAGGAGCCATATAAAAGCATCAAGAAGTACCATGTCATGGGATCTTTCAGATAACCCCTTGTTTCCAATATTATCTTTAAATTATGGGCAAAAAATAGCTCCTGAGGCTAACTTTGGTCCATGCAGACCAGCAAATTTTGCATTGTGTGTGACTGGGCAGATTTTAAAGATGTTGCGTGGAATGTTCCTCAGTATGGCTTTAGACTCTGTCTTGTGTTTATTAAAATACAGGCGTTATATTGCACACACACATTAGTAGTCTTAGACTACGTTCACACTGCAGGGCTTAATGCTCAATTCCAATTTTTTTGTGAAATCAGATTTTTTTGTGAGGCCGTTCACATTTCCAATTAAATGCAAATTGTATGTGATCTCCAGTGTGAACGCTAAACTCCCCAAAAGTGTCCGGCTTGCGCATTGGAGGACACGATGACGTCACATGCAGCGAACACACTCTATGTTTACGGAAGTCGCCTAAAGTTGCTTTCGTACCGGAGCCAAAACATGTACAGCTTATTTGTTTTAAGGAGGAGACGGAGAAAGAGAAGGACAGGTTTTTGGCCACGGCGTTTTGTGGGGCAGTGGCAGCAACGTCCGTAGAAATGAGTGCGGAGTCGCAGTCAAGAGTGGTGGGATTGCTACGTGCTTCGCCGCTTCACTGATACGGAGTTTATATACTATTTTCGCATGACGAGAAGAACATTTGTGTACATTTGTGAACGCCTACTTGTACCACTCTCGCTTGTTGATGACGTGTAGGTCGGATGAATGCGACCTGGCCGTTCAGACTGAAGTCGCATGCCAAAAGATCTGATATGTATGGGATTTAGGATCACATATCCAAGTGGGCTGGATCGCATTTGAAAAAATCGGATCTGTGTCGTTCAGACTGCCATTAGAAGATCAGATACAGGTCGCATAGAGGCAAAAAAATCTGATTTGGGTCACTTCAGGCTGCAGTGTGAACGTAGCCTTAGTTGTCTCAAAGATCTGACCTGTAACTTAAAGGTGCACTGCGTAACTTGTTATTGCTTTCTTTGGAATGTTTCACAGTATGGCATTAGAACTTTCCATTAACATGGAGATCAAACCAAGCCAAGTTACAGGTCAGATCTGTGGAGAGGTGACCAGTCAGAATGCCTGTTTTTCTAGGCAAAAAACACTTGTAATTGAATAAATGTAAGGAAGAGCTGTTTAATGTCAGACATAGAAATGACATCTCCATAGAAAGTAGATAAGTGTAATGCTACATTGTGGAGTATTCCAGACAAAACATATCCATGGATACAAGCTGGTGGCAGACCCCCTTCCCACCAGAAGACTTAGTACACAGTTTCTAACAATGTGAAAAGTGATTTGGATGGTCAAACTACAAAAGACTAAAATTTAAGCCCTTCCATGATCAGAAATGTGTTGATGGTCCTTACTATATATTGTTAATTTTATAAACTGCAAGTTTTACGTAAATTAAAATAAATGGAGTTCATGTGTAACTCATGGATCAAAGCCTTCATGCATACCGCTGTTGCGCCCTTGGGCAAGACACTCCCCCACCTTCCCCATATCAGGGCTCTCAAGTCTCACGCATTGAGAGTGTGACACACGCAATTCGACGTAACCAATGCCATCACCAGATTCATAGCCAAAGAGATGTTGCCGATGCAGTCAGACCTGCCAACATGTACGCATTTTGCGTAGCGGGCACGCAATTTTGACCTCCTTGTTCGCTTGTATGCTTTGTTGTTCTAAATTACGCATATGGATCTCACATTTCGTCCGTTTCACTCAAGTTTTCATTGACTTTCACTGACTCTGCGGCTGAGACACAGATCCACAGATCTGCATGTAAACAGAGAACTTTCAGCCAATCAGAGCGCTTCATTTCCTCCCCACTCCCCCGCCCTGCCTCCCTCCACGCCACAGTTCAGATTCAGGGATGTGAGACAGCGCCAGCTCCCCTCCTCACCCACTGAGCCCGAAAAGTAAGATTAATACGTAGAGTTAGCCCGACACGTGCAATGGTCACCGCCACTTTTCCCCATATTCATTGCAGACAAAACAGTTTGGTTTCCGCACGCAATTCAAGTGCCCCCCCCCCCTCGGAAATTACGCAGTCTCACACACGACCCCGCTCAAAACTTGAGAGCCCTGCCCATATACAAATGTGGTGTGTGTATGAGTGATTGGCGGTGGTGGACCATTCGGGCAGATTGCCAGCCTTGCGTGTGTGACTACCATCTGGAGAAGTGGAGAAGTGCTTTATTAGACTAAAGAATTATTATCTGTATTGAGCTATTAAGTGTCATGTCAGCTCAGAGGCTAAATTGTTCAGCTTTGGGGGCCCTCAGGAGCACCTGTGGGCCCCATCCATGTGTAATAATATAGCTACAACTGTGTTCAAAGCCGTGAGCATGCCATAAAGTCTACTTAGCTAAGGAAGTGTCACTGGGATGTGTATTCTCCGTAGGGAGGCTACTGAGCTCTATTGTGAGGAAGCATTGATGACAGTGCTCCTATACCAGGTGACGTCTGGGGTTGTTAGTGCAGAGGTTTTGGTGGGTGCGGACTGAGAGGCAACCCCAGGGCTCACCCAAAGCATTATGGGAGAATTAGATCTTCCGATTTCAAAGACACGCTGTGGGGTTCACAGAGGGGAATCTGGAGTAGGTTGTGGAGTTAAGACTATTTAGACTGTGCTTGGGAAAAGGGCACAGCATGCAGGAATAAAGAAGCTTACAGAATGCAGTGTGTAGGGATTTGAGATGACAGGGTGAAAGTAGATGCACATTGAAATAACTGTTACAAAATAAAATGATTTGTGCGTAATTTGGCAAGGAATATTAGATTTTCACCACATTAGTATTCCATTTATTTGTGTTTACATTTCCAATTATCCATGGTTCTCAGCATGAGTGAAAAAATAAAACTGAAAACAAAATAGTAGCAGTATCAGTAGCTGTAGTACAATTACTATATAGAGGACAGGGATGTTCTAGCCACTTTTTTACACTGTTAAAGATCTTGCACCCAATTTTCTCCAGGTATTTGAGCAGCTCTTAGGGTAGAAAATATGTCCGCTATGTGTTGTCTGCATCTAGAAATATTTAATCACCCAATAATCAGGAGAAATTAAATTTGTCAACTGGACAAAAGTTTATTTTTTTTATTTTTATTTTTTTTAATGAAATACATTTTGTAGCTCATCCAAACTGCTTCTTCAGTTCTAGTTGTTGTTAGGTTTACCATCATGGTAAAACTCCACAGTGGTCTTTGAGAGTTGTATAAAGTATTCATGAACTTATCACAGTGAATAATTGCAATACAATGCTGTATAAGGTAAGTGACAAATAACTTTTACATTTTGAAGGCAGTAAAATTCAGGTAGAGAATTTTAAAGAAGCAGTCACTGATATGATGGAAAATTTGAATATGCTTTAGTGTACCTTTATTAGAAAGAAACGCAGACGGCAGTAAAAAGCTGTTGAGTTTGATTGACTATATAATATAAGAGTAGAAAGTTAAGACTGATATTTTAAGTATTGTAGAAGATGGGGAATGAAAGCATAAGGGAAAGTGTAGTGGTACTATTACTTTAAGAGTGCAAGTAATAAGCACAAGCATAAAAGAAAGCAGGTCATAGGCATAATGGAGTTTGGTCTGGAGATTGCAGACAAGCGAATAACGTTATAAAGGATAAATGCGTGCAAAATGTAATGTGTATTGCTTTGTTGCTTTTGCAATGTATTCAAACTTATTGTTTTGAAAGCCATCTTGTGTAAGTTCAACTTTACAACAATATGCAATGCTCCTGTGTCTTCTAGAAATATATTTTTTTGGATTGCAAACTTGCGTTAAAGAGCCTGTACCTGATTTATTGTATTTGAGCAAAATTTGCCTTACCCCAGATGCAGCTCTGGAAAAAAATAAGAGACCACTGCATTTTTTTCTGAAATCAGCATCTCTACATGTATTACAGCCATTCCATTCCAGCGTCTGTTGAATTCCAACACAAACACAAAGCTGAGCTACTTCACTTCTTGAACCAGGAGTGGAATAAAGTCACCCAAGAACAATGTGAAAGACTTGTGGAGAGCATGCCAAGACGCATGAAAGCTGTGATTAAAAATAAGGGTTATTACACCAAATATTGATTTCTGAACTCTTCTTAAGTGTAAACATTAGTATTATGTTGTTTTAAAATGAATTTGATCTTGTTTCTTTGCATTGTTTGAGGTCTGAAAACATGTATCTTTTTTGTTATTTTGACCATTTGTCATTTTCTGCAAATAAATGCTCTAAACGATAATATTTTAATATTTTATTTGGAATTTGGGGGAAATGTTGTCAGTAGTTTATAGACTCAAACAAAAATGTTCCTTTTGCCCAAACACATACCTATAACCATACCTCTTATTTTTTTCTAGAGTAACTCTCTAAAGTAACTCTTATATAGTTTTTATTGTCTGATAATCAGGAAGTGCACTCTTAGCATGCTACATTAATTGCTGCTAACTTTACCGTCAAGATAAACTCCGTTCTTGGCCCTGAAAGCTGTTAAACACACGTATGGTTTGAACTTTGAACTTTATAAACTCATCCTAACCTGATTCTGAATTTTATAAACTCATCCTGGGCCACTCTGGACCACTGCAGACTGGGGTGACAGTGACTCAGTGGGTAGAGCAGTGGTCCCACAACCCTGAAGATCAATTTCTGCTCTGACCATATGCTGTTCTTGTATCTTTAAGCAAGACACTTCACCTGTACAGTGTGAAAGTGGTGTGAGCGTGGTGATTGGAGTTAGTAGCTTTCTTTATTATTAAACCATTTGAAATTAGTTCTGGTTTTCATGTTAAGACAGCAAAAACAAGCCATATTTGTTAATTTGCAGTGTTCATTACATTTAATACACTTCTCTATATACAGTGGAGGAAATAAGTATTTGATCCTTTGCTGATTTTGTAGGTTTGCCCAATGACAAAGAAATGAACAGCCTATAATTTTAATGGTAGGTTTATTTTATCATTGACAGGCTCCCACAAACCAGTGAGATGCATGTTTTAACTAGTCACCGGTATAAAAGACACTTGTCCACAGAATCAGTCAATCAATCAGACTCCAAACTCTCCAACATGGGAAAGAGGAAGAGCTGTCAAAGGATGTCAGGGACAAGAGTGTAGACCTGCACGAGGCTGGAATGGGCTACAAAACCACAAGCAAGAAGCTGGGTGTTAAGGAGACAAATGTAGGTGCAAATGTTCGAAAATTTAAGAAATACAAAATGATCTTCAATCAACCTCGGTCTGGGGCTCCACACAAGATCTCACTTCGAGGGGTTTCAATGATCATGAGAACAGTGAGAAATCAGCCTGGAACTACATGGGAGGAGCTAGAAGAAGAAGACATCCTTTATTCATCCCCGTAGGGAAATTATTTCTCTGCATTTGACCCATCCTTCAGGAGCAGTGGGCAGCTCATCTTTTAGGCGCTCGGGGACCCATCTCCATGATCTTATTGCTAGGCTTGGTCAGGACCTAAGCTGGAGGATTTTACCTGGAGCATGTTTTTTTGGGTTGATGGGGGAAACCGGTGTGCCCAGAGGAAACCCATCCAGACACGGGGAGAACATGCAAACTCCACACAGAACACTCACAGAACGGCCCAGGCGACCCGGGGATCGAACCCAGAACCTTCTTAGAGGCGTGAGTGCTAGCCACTCAGCCACCATGCCGCCAGCTAGTCAATGATCTCAAGGCAGCTGGGACCACAGTCACTAAGAAAACCATTGGTAACACTTGCCGCAATGGATTAAAATCCTGCATTGCTCGCAAGATCCCCCTACTTAAGAGGACACATGTGCAGATGAGACCAGGTTAGATGAGACCAAAATTTAGTTCTTTGACATTAACTCAACTCACTGTTTTTGGAGGAAGAGAAATGCTGCCTATGACCCCAAGAACACCATCCCCACCATCAAGCATGGAGGGCACAGGACAATTTCACCACATCAGTGGGAGAATGGACAGAGCCATGTACCATTAAAACCCTGAGTGACAACCTCTTTCCTGCCTCCAGGAAAATTAAAATGTCGAGTCGTGGATGGGTCTTCCAACCCGACAATGACCCAAAACATACAGCCAAGGCGACGGAGGAGTGGCTCAAGAAGAAGCACATTAAGGTCATGGAGTGGTCCAGCCAGTCTCCAGACCTTAACCTTATAGAAAACCATGGAGGGAGATGAAGCTCCGAGCTGCCAAGTGACAGCCATGAAACTTTAATGATTTAGAGATTATCTGCAAAGAAGAGTGGAACAAAATTCCTTCTGATATGTGCGCAAACCTGGACATCAACTACAAGAAACATCTAACCTCTGTGCTGCAAACAAGGGTGTGGCTGCCAAGTACTAAATCTTTTTTGGCTAGAGGGTTCAAATACTTATTTTACACAATGAAATGCAAATCAGGTTACATATTTTCATTAAAGTTATTTTCTGGATTTTGTTTTTGATATTCTATCTCTCAATGTTAAAATAAACCTACCACTGAAATTATGGACTGTTCATTTCTTTGTCAGTGGGCAAACCTACAAAATCAGCAACAGATCAAATACTTATTTCCTCCACTCTATATTAAAAAACAAAGCGTACAAAAGACTCCATTAAAGCACAGGCACATTCTGTACTGCCAAGATCCATATTCCATACAGGTAATATCACATCTAATCAACCATGAAATCCCACGCAGACAGGAGCATTACCAGCTAATGACTATCAACCATACAAGCGTGTAATCCTATCAGACAGAAACACTGTGCATTGCCTATTTACTGAAATTACAACTGACATAAATATAGCAAAGGTGCAAGACCATAAGAGATTTTGATGGTACATGCTTGTTCAGGAGAGACTAATTACATTGCTATTGTGTTTTCATCTGGGATATGCATTTTTACAATGGACCTGAGCTACATCCAAGGAGTAAAGGTGATTCATGGAGCCACGAGCTGAGATGGAGGAAGAGACAGGCTGAAGTGTGATGCCACCAGGTCACTGTAGGTACTGGAAAAGCTTCGGGATAATTCAGGTCACTACTGCTATACCCATACCTATTACCAACATGATAAAGTGCAAAACTTCCATTAATGAAAAACGAAAGATGCAGATTTTCTAAAGAATCAACTACAAAAAAAAATAATACAATAAAATAAATAAATAAATAATAATAATAATTTGGTTCTAACCCGTAACTTGGTGTTGTTTGGTCTCCATGATGATAGAGAGGCTTAATGCTATACTGTGAAACATCCAGACAAAGTAAAAACATTTCCATAGAGAAAAGGTTTCGACAGATCCTCTACCAGAAAAGTTACATAATGCACATTTAAAGATCCCATGACATGGTACTTCTTGATGCTTTTATATGGCTCCTTAAAGGGATATGCCACCCCCAGGTCAAATTTGGGCATCTCCCCACAGTCCAGAGACTAAAATAAGTGGTGGAAAGCGTTTTCCTGCTCACCCAGCCATTGTCCAAGTCTGTCGCCACTGACCGCCGCGGTATCTGGTGCTCCTCCGCCTTAGACTGGAGTCTAACGTCGCCAGAGAAAGATTTCGGCCAAAAGGAATTAATTTGCTCGATGCGTTTCCCAATTACTTTCTGTGTAGTGCGCATTCATATCGAGTGCAAATAAATGTGCAAATCAACACGGAGAGCTTGACTTGGTCATTTTGGGTGGGAACTATTTTCCAGTGCGGAAGAATAAAGCCGAATCACGCACCACACTGTGCAACAGGGGAACTCCCTTCCTGGTGCGTAACAGGGATTCCCCTGGCAGCGTGCTGCGTGATTTCCTTGTTTTTGCACGGGGGAGAGATTTGAAGCGTTCCATTGAAAAATAAACACATTTCCACAGAAAATAAAATTAAACCACTGCTGTTCAAAGGTCCAGAGGCTCAGATAAAGGACTTCCGAGCCTAGAAACACTCGGACGTGCCTCCAGGCAAATAAAAAAACGCATTTCGCATTGTCTAGTGCATTCGCAGTCCAAACTCTCTGGGCGTGATTTACAGAGACGCTGAGTACAGACAGACGGGGGTGAAACTGCATTTGCATTTCTTTTTTCGATCTGACGTCAATAAGGTGCCTTATTCAAAATCGCCCGTTTGATCTCCGATTTTTTGTAATGCAGAAAAGGATCGCAAATGCTCAGTTTAGACATTTCACAACTTTTAACCATGGGGGGGGGGGCTAAACAGGGTAGGGGAGCTCACATTAACGTTCAAAAACCTCAGAAAGTGAAAATTTCATGCCATGGGACCTTTAATAGCTATCTTTATCCATGCCAAAACATTGGGATTGAAATTAGAATTATATGCTTTATTGTAAATATATAGCTTGGAACCACCTGTTTTACACCATTTTACTAAACACACAACTTTTCTTCTGTCTCCACAAAATCAAGACCAATCAGAGTGAATTTTAACCAGGATCGAATGACAGGACTTTACTGAAGCAGTAAAAGCCAAAGCATAAAACCCACTTCCTACAGTAAAGGTTACAAGTGCATAGGTAAACTGCCCCACTGTCTATGCCAGTTGATGGACTATGACAAATCGTAGACCCAGTAATTTAAATGGCAAGTTTACCTTTCTCCGGGTTCAGAGGCAAAGTAAAAATGAACTGGGTATGGTGGCCTAAAAGGACATTAAAAAGAAAATGTTAAAAAAAAAGAAGCTGTCTCTCCATCTGGGGGCTGCAGTTACTGTCCCTCCATTAATTTGTCTACTGAATATTTCTGAGGTGGATACTGTTCCCATTGCCAGCGGATGGGTCAGTCATCACACAGGCAAACCGGGATCAGAAAGAATTGTTGCCATGACGTCAATAGTGTGGGAAAGCATTGTGCGGTACAGGCCTGGTTTGGTGGATGTATTATGATATTCAATGTTATTCTGAGCAGGTATCTCTTTATATTAAAAAGATGCTGGAAGTTTGATCATATTAAAGGAAGTTTTAAAATGATCTTAAGGGTCCTATATTATGCAAAATTGACTATTGTGAGCTTTTAGTCATGATACCTCCTCAAAAGTATATTTTGAGTTGTGTTTTGTTTCATTATTATGTAATCCTGAATCATGAGTAATCCTGCATTAATTAGGCTAACTACTTCTCCAAATGCTCAGTTCTACCTTGTGATGTCATGAAGTGGTAGATTTCATTTTAATAGCTCCCTTTTACCTTCAGTTCAAGAGAGACTGATTCCAGAGTTGAAACTAACCAAATGATTCTAGAAGTTTAATAACCCAGTGACAGCTGGGTCATTTTTCTATTGAACATTGTGTCATTTGATTTGCTGTATATTTTTATAAAATAAATACAGTTTCTTTTTTGAACACCTCTCCGCGCTCCCGTTTTTGTTCTATACCCAGTTCCAACATGTTTTAGTTTATCATGCGATTCCCCTAGACCTGGGGTCGGCAACCTTTACCACTCAAAGAGCCATTTGGACCCGTTTCACACAGTAAAGAAAACACTGGGAGCCACAAAACCCTTTTGAAATTTAAAATGAAATAACACTGCATATAACGGCTTTTTTTTTACCTTTGTGACATAGAATTAAATTTTTGAATATGAACGAACTAAAATAAAACACATTTCAATTAAATACAGTCGTCCCTCGCTGTTTCGCTGATTTTTTATAGTGTATCAATGCGTATTGTGTTCTGCATCCTGATTGGCTAAAGGACTGTAGACCTTTGTCTTTGTCAGTCATTCTCCTCCGTGTGTCCTGTACAGAATGTGTTCAGTTTGCCAAATTTATTTAAATGTTCGATCACGAGCAGTGTGACTCTGAAGACTGAGAGGTCTGGTATTTGAGCACATGCAGAAGGGCCGAGGCTGTGCTCTATTACGGATTTGACCACGTGTCCGTGCGCACACTTCTCCGGGTGGTCAATGCGCATCGGGAAGTAGCAGCAGTGTTTCTGCATAACGAACTGGTGGAACCTGGAGTCCAGGCGGCAGAACCAGTCCTGAGAGCGCACGGATGCGTTCTCACTACAGTTCTGTGTTTGGTGCAGAGCTGTAGAACCCCTCCCTCCCGTTCCACAGACTACGGGGCCGCTTGTAGGTGTAAATTGCCAGGGCCGATGATCTCAGTCCGTCACTGCTCTGAAGTGCTGTATGTTTGCAAGTTTTCTCCCCAACAAAACCTGCAACAGCGCAGCGGCGCCAGGCGCCTCGGTCAGAGGAACTGTGAAATACACACATATTTATACACGCAATATAAAACTGACTACTTCACGGATTGATAATGACAAACGAGGGACCGCTGTACTGAGCCGCATCAGAGGGATCAAAGAGCCGCATGCGGCTCCGGAGCCGCGGGTTGCCGACCCCTGAACTAGACCCATGGTAAAACAGTGTTATTCTCTGAATATATTTTAATCAAATGTCAGATTTTGCAGTGACTGAGAAAGATGAAATGAAAAGATGAAAGGTGCACTATGTAATGTTTCTGGTGGGTTCATAATATTGCATTGTTGCAAATCAGAAAACATCGTAATATGGGCCCTTTAAGTCAAAACTTAAAATACTTAAAACTTAAAATACCAGCCCCAAGTGGCCTGACACACAGCAACCCCCTTTTATAATTATTTAAATTCAGCCTTTTCTAATAAATGTCAGCAACATAACAGCAACATTTCCATTAAATTGTTTACATTCAACATGACACGGTGCACCATCTCCCTCCATCTCCATCTCACTGCAGACAAAAGCCATGACCACAGCTTTGAATGGCCCTACTCCATCAGTTCAAAAACAGTGCCCGCATGTAATTACACTGAGTAGCTTTACCTATCTGAGGAGTGGACCATATAATAGGATGACCTGAAGACGTGATGCTGGGACTCTCCTGTACAAGATTAAAAGTCCCCATCTGGCTTAAAGCATTATTTTCTCTCCCCCTTAAGCTTGACCAAAATGGACAGAGCCTCTTGTTGATCCGGGCACTGCAACCTTTCCCCAAACAAGCAGTATTTTGTGTGATTTCCTGGAAGAGGGAGAGCTGACACGTTATTACTTCTGTACAAAGTGGCTACGCCCGAGGGTTGAAAAGTGTGAAATGCCAAAAGAATGTGCGATTCTTCTCCAAGTGAAGATTAGTACAAAAGCAGCATATACATTATGTCAGTGTTTCCAACCTTTTTTGTCTTGTGTACCCCCTGAGCCTTTTTGTCATACCTCGAGTACCCCCTGACTCATACGTGTTGATAATTCTCCAAAAGTAGAATGTGACACAATGGATTATTAAATGAAAATCCTTTTATTTAATCTCCTTAATTTGAAAATTTAATTCAGGCATTTTCTCTCTTTTCTTTAACTAAAAATTTACTCAAAAAAATCTCCCCCTGTGCCTGGCAGCAACACTGCCGAGTACCCCCAGCAGTGTGCTCGCGTACCCCTAGAGGTACTTGTACCCCTGGTTGGGAACCACTGCATTATGTGACCGACACACCATCGGTCTCTCCGGTCGCAGTTTCTCCAGTCGCTCAGAGCGAACAGGAGAAAATCACATTAGAAGCTTTTTTTTTTTTTTTCAAAATTTTTGATTTTTTTTGTTGTTGTTTTTTTTTGCCAAATGTGCCAGTTGAAATCATGAAATCATGAAGAAGCCACTCCATGTTTCAGATAACAGCACTGGCCGCTTTATGGTAAACTACCATAATTACCATACTGGCGCTCCTGGCCATTCACGTGACGATTAGCTCTCTTTTTTTTTTTTTCTTCCGCCAATCAGCTGTGTGCTAGAAGCAAACCTCATGGCTACTTAAGCTGCGTAGCTGCATGTAATTTCATTATTGAATGAAGATGGACCAAGCAAAATGTATTGGGGATGAGCTGAATCATGACTGTTTTAGTGCAATACTTCTTCGACAAACCGCCGATCTCACCTCTGATTCTGAAGATGACTGCACTGACGATGAAGGCGACTTTATTACATTGGAGAATATCCCTAATCTACAGCTGACCTTAGCCGAAGATGAATACGAGGAAGAATCTGTTGGCCTCACAGCAGAGGAGCTGGATCATAAGATATCAGATGCTATATATACAGTAACATTTGAAGAGGATAAGGACAGTGACATGGAGAAAATCCATAACTTTGACTGTAAATGCTATGTAAGAAGAAAGGAGAACTCTCCTCGGGACACGTTCATGTAGCTAGAAACTCTCCGGACCTTATGTAGAGAATGCAATCAGATTCTTTAGCTGCCAAAAGACAGTAGCAGGATATGCGAATAATTGGACATCTCGAGGCAAAAAGACATACGGTAGTTATGTTGGACCTGACCACATCCTGCAGAAAGCCCAGACAAAAAGAAAGTGTCCCCGAACTACATATTTCATTGGAGGCAATGATGTTTGCAGGAACACATTTCTCTTTCTTATGGGGAGAGTGAAGTGCCTCTAAACTTTGACAATACATACTTTAGGACATGTTTAAATTAGTGTTGTCAGTCACTTTGACTATTGTGAAGACAGAAGAGAAGCACTTCACTCACACGTATCCAGAGCACTTCATGAAAGTGGAACATAAGAGTGGAATATCGAACATAAAGTTGTCTCACTGACAATTGTTATGGTTTGCAATAAAAATAGATTTGCACAAAGCAAGGATATTCACTTTTCTATGTTGATAAGAGTATTAAAATGATGATTCAATGGACAAAAATGTGTGATTAATTTGTGATTACTCGCAAGGTAACTATGACTTTCATGAGATTAATTGCGTTTAAATTTTTTAATCAATTGACAGCACTAGTTTAAATAGTAATTCAGCTTTCGTGTGGTCATATTATTTCTGCATGAAAGGGAAATATTTAGCTGAAAGCAGGGGGCTTGATTGTCAACATTAGCATCATATTTAGGGTGACCATTCGTCCGGATTTCGTCCAGACAGACCGGTTTTAGAGCTGTCTGTCTGGCCGTCTGTCATGTGTCCTCCTTTTTTACGTTTTGTCCTCCTTTCGTTGCATAAATGGTCATAAATCCTCACCCATTATTTACACTTGCTACTCTGCGATGTTCGCCGTTTCCCAATTCAGAAAGTGGAGTTCTGGCCATCTGCGAGATGTAACAGGTCCCGCCTCAGCTCAATGAGCCGGGTGGTCTGCTCCTTGTTCCCTAAAGACAAAATATTATTATTTTGCGACTAGTAATACTTGGAATTCCCCCCCGCGGCTCGCACTTTGCAGGTATAAAAAAAACAACCCCGCGGCTGAATAAAAAGTGGAGATTCGCTAAAAGCTCTTTCATCCCTGATTTACAGTGCGCTGCATAGGTTTACTTGTACGCTGAGAATGTGCAAGCAGTGCACATTCTCAGCGCACATTCTTTGTTTTCCCCGAGGGGAAAAAAAAAAAAAAAAAAGGTGTCCTCACTTTAGGGCCCTTTTGGACACAAGTGTCCTCTTTTCCTGTTTCATGCCGGTGGTCACCCTAATCATACTACTAGCCAAAACCTCCCACTACAGCATAGTTTTGTTTGTAGTTTTTATTTGCAATAGGCAATTAATTTGAATAATGCTTGAATTGCTAAACTAGTGCATGAAGTGCTAGTAATTAAATAATGATTGTGGATACTACAGTACTAGTTGCCAAATCATTAGTATCACAGTCAATTCAATGCTAACAGGCAGCTAGACGAGGTGCTAAAAGCAATTTACTTCAAGCAATTCATATTCATATAGTATATTTTCTTATTATGCCTAGTTGTGCTCTTATTCCTTATTGCATTGTCATTGTCATGTGAAGAAACTGACAATACAGGTGACTTTGACTTAACATACCCTGTGTATTATTGAATTATTGAATGATTATATGGATTTTTTGTTATAAAAGCATTTCCATTTTAACAAAGTACCTAATTCTGACCTATCCTAATACCACTAGGCTAATACCAAACTATAGTGATAGTCAGTGATGGGGAAGGGCTTATCTTAATGTCATGCAAATGTGCACCATTCTGCCCCCCAGCCCTACAGTGAGACAAATCAAGTGAGATGGGAAACATGACAAGTGTTAAGGTGTAGCATAAGGTGCGCTGGAGGAAACAAGGGTAAAACATGGGGGCGGGTGTATAACATGTCTACTTGCTAAATGCCATTGTGGTGAAAGAACAGTTGATGTGCGCAATGCAAAAAATGACAATAAAATGCTACAGTAGTCACGTGTGTACAGTACAAGAAGTTTTGGATAATTATGTGGTTTATTTAACCTGAGAATTTCATTAAAGCAACATGACCAAGTTGGTTTGTTGCACAGTGAAGACAATTTGATGAAGGACTTTAGGGATTGGAATAGCAATAGAAAACATAGCTCACAATAAAATAATATACACTTTTTGAGATGTATACAATATTCGATATACTGCACAATATTGCGATGTATCAAATGTTTATAAAAATCACATTAGTGGAATGAAACTGAGGATTTGACAAGCCTAGATTCCCAAAAATAAGTAAAGTCTTTAACCCACTTTAATTTAAGTTAACACCACGTCAAAATTGGGACTAAATCCACAACTAAAGCTGGACTAGTTGTGGACTACATAGACCTAGCTAGACCAATTTAGATGATTTTTAAATTAAAATAATATAACTTGATTAAACATTGTGCTCTTCCATATTTCTTTATTAAACCTGACTGGACCTGATTTGTTCAAATCATGGTCCACAGTCACAAGACTTCCTGTCCCGCTAAGATGATGGGTTTTTATAGTAAATCCTATTTTCTGACATCCATTGATGTGTCTTCTGTTAAGTTCAAGGTTTGCCATCTCTGAGTTTTCAAACTCTGTTCCAAACCAGTTTAGTGAAACAGAAAACTCTGAGTTGTCTGCCTCAGGAGCGATTAAGTCTGAGTCAACTCAAACCCAGGTAAAAGGAGAAATTCAATTTGTCAACTGGACAAAGTTTATTTGGTCGAAGACGTTTCGCAGCTCATCCAAACTGCTTCATCAGTTCTGGTTAGAGTGCTGAGGGACACTGCTTATATCGATGTTGGTACATCCTCTTGTGAAGTGGTTGTTTTCACAAGAGGATGTACCAACATCGACGGGCGTGCCAGAGTGGACCTTCATCTGCTGTACATGTCCACCTAGAAGCCACGGGCCACTCCTTTGAGGACAGTGAGGTACAGATCTTAGCCAGGGAAAAGAACTGGTTTGAGAGGGGAGTTAAAGAGGCTATTTTTATCAAAAAAGAGAATCCTTCCATGAACAGGAATGGAGGGGTCAGACACTATTTGTCTCCCATCTATAATTCCATTCTCAAACCTAAATTAAAAAAACAAAAAACAAAAACAAAAAACAATAGGGCTAGCCAGATCAGGTCCAGAGGTGTGAAAACATCCATTATGGTACTGAATGGGTATGCTAAACAAGAGCCCAGACAGAAACTGAAAAACAAAGAGGTGTGATAGTTTCAGAGTAATGTCATTGTAGTTAGCTCCTCCCTGCA
Organism: Paratrypauchen microcephalus; assembly: GCA_036785185.1. Lineage (NCBI taxonomy): Eukaryota > Metazoa > Chordata > Actinopteri > Gobiiformes > Gobiidae > Paratrypauchen > Paratrypauchen microcephalus. Next base: position 3,114,959 of record JAVJIX010000080.1, on the reverse strand, counting down.
GCTAGATATAAGCAGTGTCCATCAGCACTCTAACCAGAACTGACGAAGCAGCTTGGATGAGCTGCGAAACGTCTTCGACCAAATAAACTTTGTCCTGTTGACAAATTGAATTTCTCCTTTTACCATGGATTCTACCTGGACGACTGAGGGATTCTACACACATCTTAAACCCAGGGTTTATTGAACCTCCTTTGTAAAACAGGACCAATATCCATAGTGAGGATCAATTATTTTATTTATTTAAGTCAATATTATTATTGTTTTTATGCTTTTATGTGTATGTATTATAATTTTAATTTCTATCTTTTTTTTTCATACTCTGTGTATGAATTTGCTCTATGTAAAAAAAATAAAATAATAAAAAAAAAAACTTTGCCTGTAGAGATCAACATTTTTGGTCCTCCTGTCCTCCCATCACATCACAGCATAACTTACTCAAAGTTTGTTGTTGAACTATAGTTGTATTCCTGCTGTCAAGCCTTCAGTGAGTACAGGACAGTTTACTTTGCATATTCAAATGAGGTGAACTCCTGACATCCAAGACAGAGAGAGGGCCCCGACATGCCTCCAGCCGCTGTAACAGCACAAGCCCCATTGACAACATGAGAGACGCACAGGTGTCAGCCAGCACTCCGCCTTGAGCCCAAACAGGAGTGATGGTGACAAGACAGGACGGGGGGACGGAGATATGCAGAGACAGGCATGGTGGGAGACAGAGGAAGATAGAGAAAGGGAGGGAGAGAAAAAGAGGGAATCTGATCTTAATCTGAGCTCATTTAAATAGTTTTTCAGTTGGGGTACTTTCACCTTTTTGGTTGACACCTAAATAGGACCATAAACGCTCATTGATCACAGGCTCCTGAAAATGTGTTGTTTAAATCTTTTCAAACTATATTAAAACATTTTAGCCAGTTTTTGCTAATGTGTGCATGGTAACTGCTGAACATTCTGTCAACAAAGACAAATGTAGGACACCCCCGGCATGATGTCATTGCAAAGAATTGATTCTGGCCCCTTCTCTTCTCTACTCAAACATTACATCAGTCAGTGACCAAGACCAACCTGTGATGGACAAGCTGGAAAATATATGAAGACTGGCCTGACTTAGGTAGGGAAGTGATAAAAGATTATAAAATGTAGTTGACAGGGGTTTTTGTCTTGAATGCAAATCAAATCCAAAAAGAAGAGAGTTGATGAAGTGAGTATTGCCACTTGCGGTTTTAATTTACATTCAATTGATTATTATTGCGAAAGACGATATGATATCAGGATATTTGGGTTATTCTTACATCCCTATTAGGTTTATGTAAGGAACAACTTAACAATAATAGAAGAAGGACAAGTATTCAATTGACAACCATCACATCCAGAAATGTGTAAATACAGTATGTAACAAAGCTGTATGGTGCTGCTCCTCTTCAGACCTGCCTGTACTGAAGATCAACAAAGTAAAGTGCAATTCTTTATTGGCTGGTGCTTTATCAGGACTTCATTTATTTATTCTGGGACAAAGTGACAGTGACAAAGGGCAGCCCCTTTGTCACTGGTTCTGTTCATTATATTTATGGACAGAATTTCTAGGCGCAGTCAGGGGCCGGAGGGGACCACAGGATCTCATCTATGCTGTTTGCAGATGATGTTGTCCTGATGGCTTCATCGGACCGGGACCTCCAGCGTGCACTGGGGCGGTTTGGGATGAGGATCAGCTCCTCCAAATCCGAGGCCATGGTTCTTGACCGGAAAACGGTGGCTTGCCCTCTCCGGGTGGGTGGGGAGTCCTTGTCTCAAGTGGAGGAATTCAAGTATCTTGGGGTCTTGTTCACGAGTGAGGGGAGAGTGGACATGAGATTGACAGGCGGATCGGTGCAGCGTCGGCAGTGATGTGGTCACTGTATTGGACTGTTGTGGTGACAAGGGGGCTGAGCCAAAAGGCAAAGCTCTCAAAGCTCTTAGTTTACCGTCAATCTATGTTCCTACCCTCATCTATGGTCATGAGCTTTGGGTAATGACCAAAAGGACAAGATAGTGGCCAAAATGAGTTTCCTCCGCAGAGTGGCTAGGCCAGGGGTCGGCAACCTTTACCACTCAAAGAGCCATTTGGACCCGTTTCACACAATAAAGAAAACACTGGGAGCCATGAAACCCTTTTGAAATTAAAAATGAAATAACACTGCATATAACGGCTAAACGGCAAACTAAAATAAAATACATTTTATTTAAATACAGTGGTCCCTCAAGGTTCACCTTTCGCAGCCTCGCTGTTTCGCTGATTTCTTTTATAGTGTATCAACATGCATTGTGTTCTGCATCCTGATTGGCTAAGGGACTGTAGATCTTTGTCTTTGTCAGTCATTCTCCTTCGTGCCATGTCTCCTGTACAGTACAGAATGCGTTCAGTTTGCCAAATTTATTTAAATGTTTGATCACGAGCAGTGTGACTCTGAAGCAGTGACGGACTGAGCAGTCTGGCATTTGGGCACATGCCAGAAGGGCCGCGGCCGTGCGTCTCACCTGGGGCCAGTCGCGCCGGTCATGCTGCTCTATCACGGATTTGACCACGATGAGCAGGTGCACGTGTCCACCCGCACACTTCTCCGGGTGGTTAATGCGCATCGGGAAGTAGCGGCAGTGTTTCCGCAGAATGAACTGGTGGAACCTGGAGTCCAGTCCTGAGAGCACACGGATGCGTTCTCACTACAGTTCTGTGTTTGAATGAGAAGCAGTCCGAGCCGCACCAGGCTCCGCTTTCAGCCCCAGTGCGTCCTTCTCTGGAGCATGAGGAAGGATGCAAAGACCAGGGACAGACTCAGCACCGGCTTCAACAGACCCAAAAAGAGCAGTTTCCTACGGATCTAGTGACTCATGTCTCCATGCACCTTGTGCATCCAGCCAGACTCCTGGAGTCGCTGGAGTTTTTTGATCCCAGTCCGTCACTGCCCTGAAGTGCAGTATGTTTGCAAGTTTTCTCCCCAACAAAACCCACAACCACGCAGCGGTGAAATACATGCATATTTATACACACAATATAAAGCTGACTACTTCATGGATTTCGCCTATTGCGGGTTATTTTTACAATGTAACCCCCGCGATAAATGAGGGAGCACTGTAATGAGCCGCATCAGAGGGATCAAAGAGCCACATGCGGCTCCAGAGCCGCGGGTTGCCGACCCCTGGGCTAGGCGCTCCCTCAGAGATAGGGTGAGGAGTTTAGTCACACGGGAGGAGCTCGGAGTAGAGCCGCTACTCCTCCACGTCGAGAGGGGCCAGCTGAGTTGAAGGTGACCCGGCCCCGGATAAGCGGAAGAAAATGAATGGATGGATGGACTGTTTGATGCTGATTAATGTTCAGTGTATCAATTGAAATAAATAAAGTCATACAATGTATAAACTACTGAAACTTCATAACTAAACACATTCTTAAAAGTCCTAGAACGTTGTTAGCTCATCAAAAATATATTTCTTGTGTTTTGTTTTGTATACACATGTTTGTGTAAGTCTATTATCTATCTCTCCAAAGCTCAAAATGCTCCTTTTACCTTTTGTTCAGTAGAGATGGGAAATTCCAGGGCTTAAATTATCCAGATGTGCCCAGACATGGAAAAAACAGTCACGAGTCATCCTGGAGATGTTTAGCGTTTTGAGTTATTCACAGATTCTGAAAGTGTAGATTCTATGCTTTCCAACAATGCCTTACACATGGAAATCTGAGAACATCTGAAGAATTTGTGGCCATTTGAAAGCATGCACATGGGATTTTCAAAAGCTCTGAAATCAGCTTGTGAAGTTTTCTCACTCCAGGCCTTCTGGCCTCATTTGCATGACATTAAGCTAAGCCCTCCCCCTGCAGATCATCTATCAGAGAAAGAATAAAGATAAAAGTAACAAATAAAGGTAAATAAAGTATAGGACAGACACATACACACACACACACACACACTCACAGGCATGCACACACACACTCACACAGTGATGACAGTGATGCATTTGCACGTGCATGTGCACTTTTATTAGGCAATCTTCAACCACAGAGTAGACCTGCTCTGTGCTGTAGACCTGCTCTGTGCTGTAGACCTGCTCTGTGCTGTAGACCTGCTCTGTGCTGTAGACCTGCTCTGTGCTGTAGACCTGCTCTGTGCTGTAGGTCTGTGCTGTGCTGTAGACCTGCTCTGTGCTGTAGACCTGCTCTGTGCTGTAGGTCTGTGCTGTGCTGTAGACCTGCTCTGTGCTGTAGACCTGCTTTGTCCTGTAGACCTGCTCTGTGCTGTAGACCTGCTCTGTGCTGTAGGTCTGTGCTGTGCTGTAGACCTGCTCTGTGCTGTAGACCTTCTCTGTGCTGTAGACCTGCTCTGTGCTGTAGACCTGCTCTGTGCTGTAGACCTTCTCTGTGCTGTAGACCTGCTCTGTGCTGTAGACCTGCTCTGTGCTGTAGACCTGCTCTGTGCTGTAGGTCTGTGCTGTGCTGTAGACCTGCTCTGTGCTGTACACCTGCTTTGTCCTGTAGACCTGCTCTGTGCTGTAGACCTGCTCTGTGCTGTAGACCTGCTCTGTGCTGTAGGTCTGTGCTGTGCTGTAGACCTGCTCTGTGCTGTAGGTATGTGCTGTAGGCCTGCTTTTTGCCAACACTGTAACATAAATTTAGATTTGTTTTTCTTCGCATTTCGTCTTGCTCTTCTAATCAGAGCGCATTGAGGAGGGAGCCTGTGTGCGTGGGGAGGAGAGAGCATGAAAAGGCGAGGAGCGGCGCACTGATGTGAGGTAGACGGACAGATAGGATGTTTTAAAAAGTTTAACCTGCCCTGTGATACACGCTGGTACGCAAGTGTGATGTGCCGCGTCGTGTCTGCGGGCTCCAGACGAGTGCACAGGCTGCAGTGTGAAGCCCCGCGTTGTCCCGCACACCGGTACAAGTTTATTGCAGCGATGGCAGCGGCCGTAATGAAATGTGATCGCACTCTTCTCGAGACCAAGACTGGTCTTGAGTACTATGACAGTACGATCTACCCACATCACCACCTGGTTTAGTCCCGGTTTAGTCTGGGTTTAGACCTGGTTTAGACCTGGTGTAGTCCTGGTTTAGACCTGGTTTAGACCTGGTTTAGACCTGCCTTAGACCTGGTTTAGACCTGGTTTAATCCTGGTTTAGTCCTGGTTTAGACCGGATTTAGAGTGGGTTTAGGCCTGGTTTAGTACTGGTTTAGTCCTGGTTTAGTCCTGGTTTAGTCCTGGTTTAGACACCGTAAATTTTCACAAGATGCTCACAGTTGATAGGCGGAAAAAGAAAACAAAAGGAGCGCTAATCTTCACGTGAATGGCTAGGAGCGCAAGCGTGGGTAATTACGGTAATTTACACACACCCTGATTCTTTCAGAAAAACAAGCCAGTTTCAAAGACAAAATGCCGACATATGACTGGTTTTCACGTGGCGGGTCACAAATGATCCTAGTGAAGGTGTATGCAGTTGAAAAAATACAAATGGAGCACTTGTACTGATTTACCACTGTATGAAATCACAAGGTGAAACTGTTTTCTGTTTGAGAGAAGATCTCAATATGCAGGATTTGTTTGTTAAACATGTGTGAATGAAACAAAACAGGGCTGGGAAATATGAGAAGAAAAAAAAGTGAGAAAAACTTGGATTATAATGATAAGAAGCAACAGAGAGAGAAAGAGGAGAAAAGGTGTCAGAGAAGCAGAAGGAGAGAGACACTGGACTTTTACTCAAATTGTGCAGATTTAAAGGCAAATTAACGTTTTTTTACAATCTGAGCCTTCTTTCGGCAATAAAACAAGTAGTTTTACTCACCCATAGCATTTTTCTGTCAATTGGAGCAGTATCGCAGAGCTTATGTGAGCCGTTCTGTTCTACTAATGATCCCGTATCTTTTAACATGGTGCTGTATCATTTGCTCGGGGCATTACTTTGCGGTGTCCAAATAACACAAACTTTAGCACTTTTCAAATCATAGAAGCCCGATGTCTTAATGTAAGAAATCGTTTGAAGCAAAAGTGGCCTGTAATCCGAGATTTAGCCATAGTTTCGAGTAGATGAGGACGCCAGTGCACATGCGCGGACTGTGCTCTCAGCTCCCGGGACCCAAACATGAAACGCAAAGCTGAAAACTATGGATAAATCTCGGATTACAGGCCACTTTTGCTTCAAACGAATTCTTACATTAAGACATCGGGCTTTTATGATTTGAAAAGTGCTAAAGTTTGTGTTATTTGGACACCGCAAAGTAATGCCCCGAAAACAAATGCTAATGGATACGCTACAACATAACTTTCTTCAAACAGCTCCAAATGACACGAACGTGATATGGGTGAGTCAAACGACTTGTTTTATTACCGAAAGAAGGCTCAGATTGTAAAATAACGTTACTTTGCCTTTAAGTCAAAACTTGTGAACATGTGAGGAGACACTGTAGCTCTTTTTCCTAAACCAGAGCGTAAATCCTCGTCAGCAACATTTCCCCCCTACTGATAAACAATTGCTGTAGACCTCTTGATTAAAATGTGCTCGCCTTATTGTCGAGATTGAGCAAAGTTGAGATCGCGATCTATCGATCTTACGATTTTTGGCACAGCTCTAACTCCAAGTATGATTCTGATCAATGAACGATTATAACAGATCAGAAAATAACATAATAAGAGCCCTTTAAATTCCAAAACAAAATAAAACTTGTTATTATAGAACCACCAACCAAGTTACACCACCATTTTGAACACTTCCAATGCATTTCGACAGTTCATTTCATACCTTTGGGACAAACTAAATTGGATTTGTACTGACCATGTCAAGTTTGCCCTTTGTGATTTCTTTCTACCTGCACATCTGGATGAATGCAAGAAAAAGAATGTATAAAATGTTTTAAATGTCAAAGCTATTTTGAATGATGGTTTATGATGATTTTAGATATGGGCTAACATATATCAGTTTTAATTAAATAGCACTTTTCCAATTAATTCAAAATACTAAAGGTATTTTGAATTTGAATTAATCACTCTAGGACTGTATTCTACGCACATGTCCTGTAAATCACTTAGCCGACTAAAAAGGAGGGCGTGGCCAAAGGTCTCAAAACTATTACATATCTGACCCAAATTGCACTCATAATGTGACTACACCTGCATCCAAAAACAACTATTTAAGATAATAAAGGCAGATTAACCCTGTGTGACCTGCCTGCCTTTTTAATTAATTTTTAATTAATTGATCCTTGCATTTATATAGCGCCTTTCAAGACACCCAAAGCACTTTGCAGTTCAGTGTAAAGAACAGATGTACTTTATAGGTTTTCCCCGATCACTGTTTACACACAAGACATTTTTACTTAATACTTAAAACATTATTTGTCAGATAATTATTTCTGTGTACATTAGAGGAGTTTTGCTAGGTAACAGTTATGGAATTCCATAGAGTGATGTCACATTTTCCAACCTGGAAGTAAAAAAAAATGTCAAATTGGGAAAATGAGTGTGAGTGTTTTTACAAAAATCTTAAATATAATGATGATAACTGTGTTTATTTAGTAAAATAAGTAGTCTAGCTGTCATAGGCACTTTCCATTTTAGTACTGTTACCTTTCTACATTTTATGATAAAATCTAGAAATCTAGAAAAATCTAGAAAAAAGTCATATTCCAAACCTGCAAATGTTTTTCAAAACACAAGCCACATTGAGCTTTCTATATCTCTACATACACCTAGCACCTTTATCTCTTAAGTTTCATGGCTCTCTGATTTTATTTTATTTTTTTTTTTTTTTTGGCTTGTGTGGCTCAGTTTATGCAGGCACCGCGCGTTTTCAGTGAAAAAAACTCTCCCCCTCCTCCCCGTCCCGCTCCCCGGAAAAAAATCAGCCAAACATAAAATAGATTGTTCTGTTGTTGGGCAGACTGTAGAGTGTAGTTTCAGCTGCTAAGCGCACACTGCGGTGATGATAAAACAAACTGAGAACCATCAGGTAATAACTTCATTTATATAACTCTCATTAGTTGCTTTGTAGTTTAAGTTTGCTCTTTAGACAAACATTTACAGCAGGGCTCTCAAGTCTCACGCATTGAGAGAGACAATTCGACGCGTTTACACATTCACACGCCCCCCCCCGCTCTTTGGAAATTACGCAGTCTCACGCACGACCCCGCTCAAAACTTGAGAGCCCTGAGTTTCCCGGCTAGAGACATCAAAGTCAACAACAAAATGAAATGACAAAATGACTGCAGAGGAAGACCAAATGTAGGCAAAAGGAGCTACAACAATTCAAAAATACAGTGATGCTTAGAAAAACATGACATTTTAATTTGATTAAAAAAATTTAAAAAAGTTTGGAATACAGAAAATTTGTACAAAGTGTGTAAAAATGTCATAACCACCATATTGCATAAAGCAGAGTAAAACTGAGCTTGTGGCATATGGCAGCAATCTGTATAATGAATACTGTGCATTTCCATAGTGCACTCTATTGCATTGTGGGGTTTGAATGGCACTGAGAAAAATACAAACAAACCGAAACAGTTTGACAAAGACAGTTATTAAGATTGATTTTCCTGTCCTAAAAACTCCCAAAAAATTGAAGAAACATTAAATGGTTCTTCAGTTTTAAAGTTTCTTTTAGAGTTTTAAGAAACATATTGGAATTATTATTTGAGATATGGGCAGGTGCATAATGTTTTTGTAATTTAAAGTGGGACTAAACACATAAACTCTGCCCACAACTACATTACAAATTACAAACGTTACACTTTTCCATTCATTTTTCCCATTTTAATGTAAAATATTATGGATAAAAAGACATCATGGAGACTAGACAGCTACGTGGTAACTGATATCCTTAATGCGGTTGTTTTAAGTCCAAAAAACAAATTTAAAATGTAAGATTCTGTGAAATGCTTTAATAACTTTGTGATTTATAAAGTTTAAATACAATTCTAGTTCTTGTGCTCATTAGTTACCACAGAGCTGATTATATCTGAGCAAGTTTTTAAACTCTTAATATTATTTTTATGGAAAGTGTATGTGAAAAACATATGAGAAATTTACTTCTGGAAGAGATAGAGTTGCTAAACTGGGCAGTACCTGGAGGACTAAAAGAGTGACAGGGACGCAGGGGCAGGAGGTATAAGGAACATTCCAAACTCCATCCCTGCAGCAGTGTTTGTAATCTGAAACTGAAATCAGGGCATTCTTGTGTGATGTCACATAGCACATGAAACATCAGCGGCCAGTGAAGGCAGTACAGACTTAAGGGCCGTTTAGACGAGGATGACTGCGACTGAATACGACAAAATATTCTATCGGAAGTGTCTTTCGTTTACACGGCGGCGGCGCCGTCGGGCTCTGAAACCGCAAAAATCTGAAGACTCCTTCCAGAGTGTGGAGTTCTGAAGACGGCCCGGGTCGCGTCTCCGTCTAAACGGCAAGAAGCGCAAAACATGTTCACGTCGCATACACCTGACTGGATGCGCCAAGCCGGTAAAAACAATAACAATACGTCGCAGGTGACAGAGGCGAGTTTGGACAAGACCGGGCAGAACCAGTCAGTGGTGGGACAATTTTGAGAATGGATTAGTTGCTGACAGTGCTTGGGTGGAAAACTTCAGAATGACTAAACAAGCTCTTGTTGCATTAAGTGAAGAGCTCCGACCCGACATCGAGGGCGAAACAACCGTGATGAGAGCCCCTGTCGGTGTCCTGAAAAAGGCAGGTGTTTTTATTAGCGGCCTGGCATGCATATTCAATCGAATTCGCCCACTTTTGCGTCTTCGTATAAACAAACATTTCCTGTTGAGAACGCTCGTCTAAACGGGGATACAAAATTGAAGACGAGACGCCACTTTTGCGTCTTCTGTTTTGATCGTCGCCGTATAAACGTAGCCTCAGATTTAGAGGGTTTGGACCAGAAGACTGCCAATTGACTTACTGTGCACTGAAATTACCCCAAAATGACTAGTAACAGTAGAAAAAAAAACACTATATATACAGTTTAGTTGCGGGAAAAGATACATACCTTCAAATCAAATTAAATGATCAAACTGAATTAACATGGTCACAAAATGTTCACCAACCATGCTTACAATTGTAATTACTCTACCTAGGATATGGTTACATGTTAAAGAAATGTGGCATTATTTTCAAAAAGATGCAGCAAATAACAAACCATTTTTTCCACATGACATCTAGATAGCTAAAGCAGCAGTTTTATTATGTATAAGAGGAGAGTACATTTTCACAGCCATTCTACAAGGCTAACTACTAGAGCAGCTAATGCAATACCCTGCTGTTTAATAGCACAACATCATCCCCTGCTACGTTAGCTCTCAGATATGTTTTATTCATAGAAGAACTCTGCAACTCGCAAACAATTTAACAATTCATCCATCCACTAGCTTTTCCTCAAGACTTATTGTGGCCCCGACACCACTCAGGCAGATATAGCTGTATATTATGACTCGCGTTAGCAACGAAGGATAACCAAAACACGCTGCACGTCTAAAAAAACACACCAAAAACATGAAAATATGACAACACAAATCTGAGTTTAAAGGTGCATGATGTAACATTTCTAGAGGAGAGTCTGTCACCTGCTTGTCTTCATGGAAATATTCCACAGTAAAGAAGAAGTGACTTTATTGATCTCACACTGGAGAAATTCTTCTCTGCATTTTAACCCATCCTATATATATATATACATATATTAGGAGCAGTGGGCAGCACACACATTAGGGCGCCCAGGGACCATCTCCATGATCTTCTTGCTTCGGTTTGGTCAGGACCTAAGCTGGAGGTACCTATGGTGCATGTTTTGGGTTGATGGGGGAAACCGGAGTGCCCAGAGGAAACCCACCCAGACACGGGGAGAACATGCAAACTCCACACAGAAAGGCTCAGGCGACCCGGGGATCGAACCCAGACCATGCATGCAAACTCCACACAGAACACACACAGAAAGGCCTGGGCGACCCGGGGATCGAACCCGGAACCTTCTTGCTGTGAAGCAAGAGTGCTAGCCACTCAGATCTACCACGAGGGAGACAAGCAGGTTACAGCACTATGCTACAGTACAATTCAGGTCTGTGGAGAGTTGCCTCTATTCACAGAAGGAATTAATGAATTTTTGAGCGATAGAAGCGCCCATAATGAATAAATGCTAGATAGATGTGTTTAATGTCATGCCATTGAACATTCCAGGCTAAGCAATAGCATCTCCATGGAGACAAGCAGGTGGCAGACCCTCTAACAGAAAAACTGCGCAGTGCAACTAACTGCCAATTTTCATAAATGTAAGTGGTTGATTCTATGTTAATTTGCATTCGTTAGCCCTTTATTAAAGAGGGGGCATTATGCAAAATCAACTTTTTGGAGCTTTCTACCATGTTATAACATGTTCAAAACAACAAAACAATCAAAAACATGCCTGAAGTGGTTTTATATACCGTCCATTCATGTGTGAGTAATTTAGCAATCTCTCTCAGACCCTATTTGAACCCTCCTTACGGTTAGCTATATACGATTTGTCCAATGATCTACCCACAAGCCTATGTCAGCCATGCTCCCACATGAGAATTTACCATAAATATACAAAAGCACGATACAAAACAATACACTACAGCTTCACAAACCTGATACAATGTGCAGTAGTTTCATTAGTGGATTGTGATAGCGCTGTAATATGCCCTGTATAATTTAGACAAACTTAATGTCTTAATATGCGTAATTTAACAACACTTCTTATTGAAACACTTCTTATTACTACTTAAAGATCCCATGACATGGTACTTCTTGATGCTTTTATATGGCGCCTTAATGGTTCCCTAATACTGTAAATGAATCCTTCTTCGAAATCAAGACTCAGTGCATGAGAAAGCCTCATGAACACAGTCAGAGTCAAAAATATCTCTATTCTGGGCGTTGTTGCTTGAATGCAAATGAGGAGGATAGAGACAGGCCAGTGCAGCGGGTGGGGTGTGGCCAAACTCTCCGCTCTTTTCTCGTTTAGCGGTGCAATGTGCGCTGGCCCCACTTCCGCTTTTAAGCGCGGAGGAAGATATGAGACGATTTCCATTGAAAAATAAACACATTTCCACAGAAAATAGAAATTAAACCACTGCTGTTTCAGAGGTTCGGAGGCTCGGATAAAGGACATCCGAGCCTGGAAATACTCTCACGTGCCTCCAGGCAAATAGAAAACCACATCTCGCATTGCGTAGCTCGTTCACGGTCCAAACTCTCTGGGCATGATTTCCAGAGACGGTGGGTAGACATCCAGATGGGGGGTGGAACTGCATTTGCATTTTTCCCCGAGTCTGACGTCAGAAATTTCCCTTGTTCAGAATCGCCCGTTTGGGCTGTCTTTTTTTCAAACGCAGAAAAGGATCGCAAATGCTCAGTTTACACATTTTGCAATTTTTAGCCATGGGGGGGGGCCCTAAACAGGGTAGGGGAGCTCACATTAACGTTCAAAAACCTCAGAAAGTGAAAATTTCATGCCATGGGACCTTTAATCGAAGAAGTAGCCCAGATATTCACGCTCCTGCCAACTCAGCACCACCATATCACCATATACAGTGGCTGTAAAAGTCTACACACCCCTGTTCAAATGCTAGGTTTTTCATGATGTAAGAAAATGACAAGACAAATAATTTCACAACTTTTTCCACCTTTAATATGACCTATAACCTGTACAATGGAATTGAAGAACTAATTGAAACCTTTAAAGATCCCATGACATGGTACTTCTTGATGCTTTTATATGGCTCCTCAAAATCAACACTCAGTGCATGAGAAACAGAGATAAGATGAGAAAGAGTATTTTTTTCTCTCTCTGGAACACTCCATAATGGGCGTTGTTGCTTGAATGCAAATGAGGAGAAAAGAGCTGGCCAATAGTAGAGGGTGGGGGCGTGGTCAAACTCCGCGCTTGCTCTGAGCCCTCAGTTGATCCATTTCCTTGTTTTTGCACGGGGGGAGAGAGATTTGAAGCGTTCCATTGAAAAATAAACACATTTCCACATAAAATAAAATTAAACCACTGCTGTTCAAAGGTCCAGAGGCTCAGATAAAGGACTTCCGAGCCTAGAAACACTCGGACGTGCCTCCAGGCAAATAAAAAAACGCATTTCACATTGCCTAGCGCATTCGCAGTCCAAACTCTCTGGGCGTGATTTACAGAGACGCTGAGTACAGACAGACGGGGGTGGAACTGCATTTGCATTTCTTTTTTCGATCTGACGTCAATAAGGTGCCTTGTTCAAAATCGCCCGTTTGAGCTCCGATTTTTTGTAACGCAGAAAAGGATCGCAAATGCTCAGTTTAGACATTTCACAACTTTTAACCATGGGGGGGGAGGCTAAACAGGGTAGAGGAGCTCACATTAACGTTCAAAAACCTCAGAAAGTGAAAATTTCATGCCATGGGACCTTCAAAGGGGAAAAATATAAAATAAAAAACTTAAAATAACCTGGTTGCATAAATATGCACACCCTTAAACTAATACTTTGTTGCAGCACCTTTGGCTTTTATTGCAGCACTCAGTCTTTTTGTGTAGGAGCCTATCAGATGATGACATCTTGATGTGGCAATATTTGTCCACTCTTCTTTGCAAAACCGCTCCAAATCTGACAGATTGTGAGGGCATCTCCTGTGCACAGCCCTCTTCAGATCGCCCCACAGATGTTCGATGGGATTCATGTCTGTACTCTGGTTGGGCCATTCCAAAGCCTCAATCTCATTCCAGTGAAGCCATACTTTTGTTGATTTAGGTGTGTGCTTTGGGTCATTGTCATGCTGAAAGATGAAGTTCCTCTTCATCTTCAGCTTTCTAACAGAAGGCTGAAGGACTAGTGGAACTGTTCATAATTCCCTTAATTTTACTTCATCTCCCTGAAAGTTTTGTTTTTCTATTGCGTTGTACAGGTTATAGGTCACATGAAAGGTGGAGAAAGCTGTGAAATTATTTTTCTTGATGTAATTTTTTACATCTCAAAAACCTGGCATTTGAACAGGGGTGTGTAGACTTTTTATATCCACTGTAAGACCTGTACGTCTCCAGGACTTGGAGAAGCAGACTCTGACCCTTCTCAACCTGTACATGGAGTATTTGAGCCACCCCTCTTGAGCAGCAGATTATGGTTCATTCAGATCAAAACCTCTCACCACAAGAACAGTTTTTTCCCCTCTGGCGTTGGACACCCGCACTTCACCTCTCACTATAACTTCAGCAATAATTAAAGAGTTTTACACTTCTACAGGGTACTAACTGCTAACACATGTCATAGATCACCATATTACCTTTTATTATTCTGAACACCCAAAACAATGTATTAACACGTTTTATAGTTAAGTTCAGTTTTGCTCTGAATCCCCCCTCCCATTTCTCCCCGTGTTAAGTCACTTCCCCTTCAGTGCACTACACAACAAATCAGGGTGCATTTTTGTATCATGTTTTTGTATATTTATGAAGAATTGTCATGTGGGAGCATGGATGACGTAGGCTTGTGAGCTAAGCAGTGGACAGAATCTTACAGCTAACCAGGCCTGGACTGGTAATCGGGCATACCGGGCATTTTCCCGGTGGGACGACAGTCCTAGGAGCTGATACCGCGTTTTGTTTTTTTGGTTTTTTTTCTTAGAGACAGGCCCACAATTTAGGACTGAACCAGGACTAAACCAGGACTAAACCAGGACTAAACCAGGACTAAATCAGGATTGAACCAGGACTAAACCAGGACTAAACTAGGACTAAACCAGGACTAATCAGGTCTAAACCAGGACTAAATCAGGATTGAACCAGGACTAAACCAGGACTAAACTAGGACTAAACCAGGACTAAACCAGGACTAAACCAGGACTAAACTAGGACTAAACCAGGACTAATCAGGTCTAAACCAGGACTAAATCAGGATTGAACCAGGACTAAACCAGGACTAAACTAGGACTAAACCAGGACTAAACCAGGACTAAACCAGGACTAAACTAGGACTAAACCAGGACTAATCAGGTCTAAACCAGGACTAAATCAGGATTGAACCAGGACTAAACCAGGACTAAACTAGGACTAAACCAGGACTAAACCAGGACTAAACTAGGACTAAACCAGGACTAATCAGGTCTAAACCAGGACTAAATCAGGATTGAACCAGAACTAAATCAGGACTAAATCAGGTCTGAACCAGGACTAAATCAGGATTGAACCAGAACTAAACCAGGACTAATCAGGTCTAAACCAGGACTAAATCAGGGTTGAACCAGGACTAAACCAGGTCTAAGCCAAAAATGCCAGGGCCATTTTTTTTGTCCCAGTCCAGCCCTGCAGCTAACCATAAGGAGGATTCAAATAGGGCCTGGGTTTGATCAGGGAACAATGTTATGTCATAGTAGAAAGCTCAAAAAAATTGATTTTGCAGATTACCTCCTCTTTAATCCATTTGCACGGGTAGTTTTGCACTGTCAACACTGTATATTTGTAAACTAATTTCTTCAAAAAGTTGTACATCTGAGTAAATCTAACTCAGTACTTACCCACCTGGGTCTAAAGCAAACAATTACCCAAACCCAGCACCCCTGATAAGTTGTTATGCGTTTGCAGTGTTCACAATAAGATGGGGAGTAAAACAAGAGAAGTGCTTTGTCCCTGCCCCGGTGGGATCAGTCCCCTCTGAGCGCTCCACTGATGGCTTATCTTGCAGTGGCAGACCTTGTCATTTGTATTCCCTGAGAAGCTCCATGTGGTGAGACTTCCATAAAAACGAGATGCAACTCAATCACAAATATGTGTCTGAGAAACATTAACATTATGGAGCAGCCAGAAAGGGAGCCCAGCTTAGTCACGCACTGTACAAAGACACTGTCAGGAGAAGAGGAGTCTGCTCTGTGCATGGATGTTTAGACTAGTTTGCATGTTTCACCAGACTTCTTGGGTTATTTCTTCAGTTATCTGTTAGTAAAGGAGTAAAAGAGCAGCTAAAGAAGTGCTTGGAATACTGATTAAAGGTCCTATATTTCGCAAAATTGTCTTTTAGCCATGCTATAATGTTGTTACCTCATCAAAAACATACTTGAAGTTGTGCTTTGTTTTATTCACATGTTTCAGTGACCCTTTATTGTTAGTCTGTCTGCATCTCCAAAGCTAAAAAAGCTCTGTTCCACAAAAAAAGATGTAGTAATGAAGCAGTAGGTTTCAAGTTTTCAAGTTACCTTTTACCTTTGTTCAGCAGAGATGGGCAGTTCCACGGCTGAAATCCAATCCAAATGATTCTAGTGAAGGTGTATGGAGCTCAAAAACAATGTGGACTTGTGTGATGATCCTGTATTACAGGATCATCATAAATATGCAGGATTTGTGTTTAAGTCTAAGTCTAAGTCCAAGTTAAACATGTCTGAATGAAACAAAACACAACTCTGGGTATGTTCACTCATCATTATCATACTCTGTAGCTATCCATCAGAGGGGACATCAGCACGGTCCGACAGCACTTTGTTGTATTAACGTTTAGAGTGATGTACCATAAAAGGAGAAACCAGTGCTGCAGTTTTGACTATACTGTACAGTATATATATATGGGCTGTAAGTTATAGGAAACCGCAGCTCAAACTATTAATAAAAGTTGCTAATACTTGGACATTGCCCAAACTCAGCACCCATGTGACACTCCACCACGCTACCAGCCATGCAGGAATGTCAAACCACTGTCCAATCCCCAAATTACTGTACTCCTGATGCCTGGCCCGTCCGCACACAGAGCCTTTTCAGTCCTCTGTCTCATAGTCACAATTATCCGTGTTGTGCAACATTAGGAGAAGCACAAAATTGTCTTGTATTATCATAAAAAATGCGGCTATGCATAATTAATACCTCATTGTGTTGTGCAAGCAATTGCAACAGCAGTAAAAAGTTCTTCTAGCTAACCCCATAGTGCACAGGGACAGATATGCAGCCATTGAACAAGAGCTTTGGCAAAGGGCTGCAGGTAATTTTGCTCCATGTGGCCAGTTTCGATTTGGTGGAGGCCAGTGTACATACATTTGGCTGGAGAGATAGGGTCTTATTTGCATATCCTCCCACCTGGCGATAATGGCTTTGGCATGTTCAAATCTTACTGTCTAAGGTCTCATTTTGCCGAAAGCAAGATAGCAGTTTGTAATTTCTTGAGTCATTCAGTTGAGGTATTGCAGACATATTCATTAGATTAAGATGTGAAAGCCATGTTATTCATTGATACAAACTCTCCATTTTAAGTTGTCCATTGTCAGTTCAAACCTTTCAATTCAAACCAGTTCAATACACTTCACTCACATTGTCACACACCAATTGTACAGTTGATTAACAGTGACAATCCCAAAAGAAAACTGCAAGCTAAAGATAGGGGGAAAAAAGTAAATTCACTGCGTAGGAGTTGTCCAGTGGCATGTTATTAATCTTAATATACAGTATCTACCCTGAACCCTGAACCCTGAACCCGAAATCTATTTAACATATATCTCTAGTCAAATAGGTGACAGGTCAGATCTGTGGAGAGGCACACACCCTCATGGTAAGAATAAGTGATTTTCCAAGATATTTTTGAGCAGTTTCAACACCTTTAGTTCAATATTTGTAAGATAGATTTTTGTTTAATTTTTAAGTGGATCTTTTCAGACAAAAGAATATAATCTCACAAAAGTAAAAACAAGTTATGAAGTGCATTTTTATGATAAATTATTGCACAAAATCTATTCCATATTCCTGGAGTATTTCCTGTATCATTCTTGGTTTGGCCTACAGATCTATAATTGCAAATAGCCACATACAGCATGCTCCCAGTATATCTCCCGTACACTTTGAGCAGCGACCTTTTTGTGGTATTTGGCTGCGTACGGTGAACGGGGCTGGCGTTAGACATCCAAGTGATGCCTGCCTACTTAGTGCAGACGAGTGAAAGGTCAGAGCGCGCCAAGGGTTTAGTGGTCCACACATTTCAACTTATGGCTAAAAAAGAAAAAAAAATATTCTTTTTCTGATAAATGAATGCCTACGCCTACGTTTGTGAACGCTGGTTTGGAGAGTTACAGTGAACACTCGCTTACATTTAATTAAACTTTTTATAGAAATTGTACTTCTTAGGTACTTTTCTATCTGCATATTTTCACTCCTACATGAGTATTTATATTGTTTATTAAAGGTGCACTATGTAAATTTTCAGTTGGGGGTCCGTCACCTGCTTGTTTCTATGGACATATAGATGCTCTGCCTGGAATTTCCCACAGTATGACATTAAACAACTCCCACCTTACATTTATTCAATTACAGGTGGTTTTATAGCTCAAAAATACCTAGAAAACAAAACAGGCATTCTGACTGTGAGCAGGGTTGCCTCTCCACAAATCTGGCATGTAACTTGGTCTGGTTTGGTCTTCATGAAGATAAAAAGCTTTCTTCTAGACAAAGAAATAACATCTCCATGGAAAAAAGCATCTGACGGACCCTCCACCAGGAAAGTTCCACAATGCACCTTTAAAGTAAACATAAACGTTAAACATAACATAAAACATAAAAAGCATAGAGTAAGTCTACAAGTGACAAAAGCTTAATGTTGACAATATTATTTAATCATTTATATTTCTTGCACAGCTACCTCAGATATGATTTACTTTTTAATTTCTGTGTCTATCCTTTGAAAATACCAGATTTGATGCATTATTTAGTGTTTTGTCTTTCCAATTAAATTCACTTTAAATTATAAATCAAATCCTAAGTCCAAAGAGTTGCTCTGCTCAGAATATGACACTAAACATCTCTGTCTTACATGTATTCAATTACAGGTGTATAGCTCACAAATACCTAGAAAAACAGGCATTCTGACTGTGAGTGGGGTTGCCTCTCCACAGATCTGATCTGTAACTTGGTCTGGTTTGGCCTCTATGATGAGAGAAAGGTTTTATGCTACACTGTGAAACATTCCAGACAAAGCAATAACATCTCAATGGGATAAGCATTTGACGGTCCCTCCACCAGAAAAGTTACACAATGCTCCTATAAGCTAAGTTGACATTTTTAAGGTCCCATGGCATGAAATTTTCACTTTCTGAGGTTTTTGAACGTTAATGTGAGCTCCCCTACCCTGTTTAGCCCCTCCCCCCATGGCTAAAAGTTGCAAAATGTGTAAACTGAGCATTTGCGATCCTTTTCCGCGTTTGAAAAAAAGACAGCCCAAACGGGCGATTCTGAACAAGGGAAATTTCTGACGTCACACTCAGGGAAAAATGCAAATGCAGTTCCACCCCCCATCTGTATGTCTACCCACCATCTCTGGAAATCACGCCCAGAGACTTTGGACCGCAAACGAGCTACGCAATGCGAGATGTGTTTTTTTATTTGCCTGGAGGCACGTGAGAGTGTTTCCAGGCTCAGATGTCCTTTATCCGAGCCTCCGAACCTCTGAAACAGCAGTGGTTTAATTTTATTTTCTGTGTTTATTTTTCAATGGAAATCATCTCATATCTTCCTCCACGCATAAACGCGGAAGTGGGGCCAGCGCACATCGCACCGCTAAACAAGGAAAGAGCGGAGAGTTTGGCCCCACCCCACCCGCTGCACTGGCCTGTCTCTGTCCTTCTCATTTACATTCAAGCAACAACGCCCATAATAAAGTGTTTGAGAGAGATATTTTTGACTCTCATTGTGTTCACGAGGCTTTCTCATGCACTGAATCTTGATTTTGAAGAAGGATTCATTTACAGTATTAGGGAACCATTAAGGCGCCATATAAAAGCATCAAGAAGTACCATGTCATGGGATCTTTAACATGTATTGATGCTTAAAATGTAAGCGCCTGAAAACAAACTGTACTTGAAGTAGCATTTTGTAGTTGTGTCAAAATATGGTTAAAAATACTTCACTGGGCTTGTTTGATTCCCTTCACCGCAGTGGTTGGTGTTCAGTTCCCAGACCAGATGGGGCCTTTCTGTTAAAGATCCCATGACATGGTACTTCTTGATGCTTTTATATGGCTCCTTAATGGTTCCCTAATACTGTAAATGAATCCTTCTTCAAAATCAACACTCAGTGCATGAGAAACAGAGATAAGATGAGAAAGAGTATTTTTTCTCCCTCAGAACAGGTCATAATGGGCGTTGTTGCTTGAATGCAAATGAGGAGAAAAGAGCTGGCCAATAGTAGAGGGTGGGGGCGTGGCCAAACGCTACGCTCTCCGCTGTCAGCCCTCAGTTGATCCATTTCCTTGTGTTTTTGCACGGGGGGAGAGATTTGAAGCGTTCCATTGAAAAATAAACAAATTTCCACATAAAATAAAATTAAACCACTGCTGTTCAAAGGTCCAGAGGCTCAGATAAAGGACTTCCGAGCCTAGAAACACTCGGACGTGCCTCCAGGCAAATAAAAAAACGCATTTCGCATTGCCCAGCGCATTCGCAGCCCAAACTCTCTGGGTGTGATTTACAGAGACGCTGAGTACAGACAGACGGGGGTGGAACTGCATTTGCATTTCTTTTTTTCGATCTGACGTCAATAAGGTGCCTTGTTCAAAATCGCCCGTTTGAGCTCTGATTTTTTGTAACGCAGAAAAGGATCGCAAATGCTCAGTTTAGACATTTCACAACTTTTAACCATGGGGGGGGGGGCTAAACAGGGTAGGGGAGCTCACATTAACGTTCAAAAACCTCAGAAAGTGAAAATTTCATGCCATGGGACCTTAAGTTAACCTACCTCAAATACACATGGTTAAGGCTGGGGTACAGTGGGAGTGGCCCAGTTGTAAAAACCCTCTATTATGTATAATAACTATACGGTTTCAAGCTCAATTCAGATTTTTTCAGTGTGGTGGTTCACAAGTGTTTCGACGCGCAGAAGAGGTCAAAACCAGGTGTCATGAGAAAGAGTATTAATGAACAGGCACCACTTTTCAATATACTTTTCAAAAATAAATCATTTTCTTTCACCTTATTACACAAAAGTGACTCTTGTGAGCTTTAGGCCATGTTAGAACGTTGTTACCTCATCAATTTGTGTGTTAAACATGTGTACATGAAACAAAACAAAACTCCGTGTTTATTTTTGATGGGGAAACAACATTATAACAGATCAGAAAATAGCTTATTATTCAACAGGCAAAAGTGAATATGGAAATGTACCATTTCAGCACTGTAAAAGTCAGATAAATTACACTCATTTAATATCATATGAAAGTGTCCTGGGTCTCATTCAGAAAAATCGTATTCAGTCTGTTAACACTGACATGAAAAAATCAGATCCAGGTCACATTTAGAAAATAAAAAATAAAAAATCCTAAAAACAGATTTGACCTACAATGTGAACATAGCATTAGTGTTATGATAACAGAACTTTTATTTGTCCCACAATAGGCAAATTCTAGTGCACAAAAAGAAATATACAATTAAAAAAACAACAACAAAAAACATAGACACATCAAACACTATTTAAAAAACCTTCAAGGTTACATCAGCCTTTCCAGTGGCTGCTCCAAGACTGTGAAGGAGCCTCCGCTGAACATCAAACTCACTTCCTGTTTTAAAATTTCTCATTAAAATCATTTAAAAAATATTTTTTTCAGGTTTGTTGCTGTTTTGTATTATGTTTTAAGATTCTGGAGATGCCTTGAATTTTGTACAACACTGTGGTCTTAAATTATCTTTCTTACCATGCTGTTTTTATTCTTATGTCCTTGTCTATTGTCATGAACTGTCTGAGAAACAACTGCCCCTCGGGGACCTAATAGAGTGTAGAAGTTGAAATCTGAAGTTGTTTTACAGTGTTCTATTAAAGTGCACTGTGTAACTTTTTGGTTGGGAGTCTGTCACCTGCTTGTTTCTATGGATATGTCATTGCTCTGCCTGGAATGTTCCACACCATGACATTAAACAGCTCTGTCTTACATTTGTTAAATTACAAGTGGTTTTATAGCTCAAAAATACCTAAAAACAGACATTTGACTGTGAGTGGAGTTGCCTCTCCACAGATCTATGGATCTCTCATGTAACTTGGTCTGGTTTGGCCTCCATAAAGATAGAAAAGTTTCCAGACAAAGCAAAAACATCTCCATGGAGAAAAGACATAAAAAAAAAGCCCAGATATTAAAAAAACAAAAACAAAACAAAAAAACACCTTTGAATATTTGTATTGAAAAAAATAAATAAATAAAAATTAAAAATACTTCAAATTATTTTTTTTAAGGGCAACCTTAAAAAAGGTTGAGCCGAGTTCACCTATACTGCAGGTGACAATCTCATCTGGTTTATTCTAGTAATTTACGACTTGTTCATGAATGCTCAAGGTTGCCGAGACCCTCCTGAGTGATGCTAAATCTACATTATACAAGTCTATTTCCTAGCAGACACATTTGTGATTCAAATAGGTGGGGATGCTGTTAAATCAGAGCGCAGTGTGTGCTTGGACACCCACAAGGTTGTTCATTGGGGCCGTCTGGATAGGCAGAAAACGTCAAAGAACATGACATTTATATAAGCCATTAACATTTAGCTAAAATTGAAAACCATTTTAGGCTTGATAATGAGCTAAAACTGGTGGCCTGAATGGCCGATTATGTATGAAGACCTCTTTGAAATTATTGAGCCTTTGAACAAAATGTAACTTACACAAGGCATGCAAACGCTGGGCAAAAGAGGGTGCCTTGTGGTATAATATTATATGTTAATTAGTCTTAATAAAGCATGACCAAAGACTTATATATATATATATATATATATATATAAAAGAAAGACTCAGACTTAACTACTTAAAGGTACAGTGTGTAACTTTCTAGAGGTGACATGTTACCTGAATGATTCCATGGAAATACAAAGTTAAAACCAAATGTCAGAATTTTTTCCATGGAGATAAAAAACACCATACTGCTTAAGATGATAGCCAAAGGGGACAATATTTCCATTGAAACAAGCAGGATGAAAACCTCGTCCAGGTCAAACACAAGTCAGGTATGTGGAGATGCAAATGTAAAGTAAGGTTGACTGTTATTATACATTTTTCAATAATAATAATAATAATAATAATAATAATAATAATAATAATAATAATAATAATTATTATTATTATTATTATTATTATTATTATTATTATTATTATTATTATTATTATTATTATTATTATTATTATTATTATTAGAGTCTATTTTATGTCTTAAAATGTACTCTGGCTTCAATAAACTTAAGAACAAGTGACGTACATTTTTGTTCATGCTTTATTAAGGCTATTAAAAGTGTAACCACAACATTCATTTTTTCATTGTTGCATAATCCTGTCATTGACTATAAATGGAAGAACAAATTTCAGAATTGCCATTTTGATAACGGTCTTAAATTGATTAAACACTGACGTCAAACTGGAAGATTAACACTAATCAGGCAATTAGCGCGACTAGCTTCATGAGTTGGCAGTGCGTTGCTGGTACTGTGTTTAGCTAGCTAACAGTGACTAAGCGCGTCACTTCACACGGCGGCTGGGGCTCCCCCTTGAGCACTGCCACTCTGAATATTAATATGACAGGTACGGCACAACATCTGCTGTCTGCAACAACACGGGCCCCCAAAGAGCTAAATAATGGGGTGGCATTTCACTCCCAAATGAACTTCTCCTCCGTCAGTAAACAAGCTAACCTTTCACAAATGCTACACAAGTCAGTGCAATATGAGTAAACGAAACAAAAATACACGATTAATTACAGGGGATAGCGTTCCTAAGTGAGTCAATATTAATACAAGTGCACCTATCGGTCAGTTTTATATAATATATGTATTTATATAATATATATCATTTTACGGTTTGGTGAATGAAAAGTGAGTGTTTTCTTGGGTTTGCAGAGAAATAGTCTTATTAAAAATTTACGACCTCGTCTAGCCAGTGTTTCAAGGCTTGTTTTTATTCTTTTATGACCACGGGAGTGAATCATTTCAGAACTCAAAACTTGTACATAGCCGTCCTGTTAATATATTTTTCAGTCAAGTAATACAACCCTTGAAATATTGTCCTGCCTGAAAGAAAAATGCATTCATTCAAAAATGGGTATGCATGTTTACACAGATCAGCAACATCAGAAGTACTTGGATATAAGATCAGTTTGTTGTTATTTACTGTCAGTGTGTATTTACTGTATTTACTGTTAGTGTTTGATCCTATTTGTGATTATATTCATAAGATACCAAACAAGTAACTACTGAGTCATCGCATATAGCCTAGGGATCTCCAATATGCGGACCGCGGGCCAACTCCGGATCCTGAGGTTATCTCGACTAGCCTAAGAGACCCTTACCTCCCTTTGAATGGGGGTAAGGCTAAACTCCCTCATCAACTCTAGGCTTTTATTTAATTCATTTGGAGAGTGATTTGTGTAATGAATAGAGATCACTTTTTATTTTAACCCTTCGTGCCATAACCTGACCCCTGCACTTGGCATTGTGTTGACTAGCTTGGGCTTGACAGCTGACATATGAAGCTAATGTAAAGAAGCAGGATGGCTTGCTCTAAGAAACCCAAACAAACGCAGCAAAAATCACCAGTTCGAGTCCGAATGGACAGAGGAGTTTTGTTTTATTTTGTCTGAGCACGGTATTAAGTCTGTGTGTTTGATTTGTTTGCAGACTGTTGCTATCTGTAAAAAGGAAAATCTTAAGCAGCACTTCAACACTACTCAAGCTGCTAGTTTTAATGCCAGTTACCCAGAAAAATCTGAGAAGAAAACACCGCATATCAAATATGATAGCATCATTCAGTCAGTCAGTGCGCACCGTTAGTAAATGGACATCTGGTTAAGAGAATGCCACTGCTGCACCGCTGATTGTGTCCTGGAACCTTTGGAAAGCAGGAAAGTCCTTTACCGAGGCTGAAACAGTAAAAGAATGTGCTGCTAATATGGCTGAGGAGGTGTTGTGTTTCAATGGCAAAATGAGTTCAACTATTACAACAGGTAGGCAGGGCATTTTTTTCATTAAGTTTTCAGTTAGTTGTTGCTCTGGAATTTATAATTGATCAATTGTTGGTTTTGTCTAGTGACAGATTTGTTGTGGACCCCGGTTTTGCAATGTGGAAATATTTTGGCCCTCAGGGAAATTGAATTGGAGTATTTTGTATTTTTTTCTTTGACAGCAAAATTTTCAGGCAAGTGGGTGAAGTGTGTTGCTCATGGACACAATGTCTCAATGACAACATTTGTTAAATGAATTAATTAATCATTGCATTTATATAGCACCTTTCAAGACACCCAATACGCTTTACAGTTCATTGTTCATTCACTCCACACTCAGTGGTGGTAAGTTACTATTATAGCCACAACTGCCCTGGGGCAGACAGACAGAAGAGAGGCTGTCAATCTGCACCATCGGCTCTTCTGACCACCACCAACACTCACACACACTCCACTTTCATACTAGGCAATGTGGGTGAAGTGTCTTGCCTAAGGACACAACAACAGTTTTTTGCGACTAGCGCCTCCCTGTGGCACCAAGCATTCCAAGCGGTCTCCCATCCAAGTACTAACCAGGCCCTGCCTTGCTTAGCCTCTGAGATCTGACGGGATCAGGCTTTGACAGTCCGATATGACCATAAAGATTAAAGATTCTATATAATGCAAAATGATTCTTGTGTGCTTTAAAGGGACAGTGTGTAAGATTTTTACCCGTTAATTACTGAAATTGAAGATACCCATTCAAAAATACATTGTTTTCCAAGCCTTTTCACTTCCATCATGAAATCAAAGTATTCTTTTGGACTTAGATATAGTCACATAAAAGGGGGATCTTCCCCATATAGAGGCAGCCATTTTGAATACGAGAGCCGCAGAAGGACATTTGGGCTCCGCCTTCGCCTTCGGCAAGGCTCGTGGTAGCACCGGAGGCAAAGCAGCAGGCGGCTCCGGCGCGCTGCGCAAGAGAGAAGGAGAGAAGGAGAGAGGTGCGGGTGGGGTGGGGGGAGGCTCTTGGTTTTTGGGTAAACAAGAAGCATGCTGCTAACACATGTTTTGGACTAAATTGTTTTACTGGATTTTATTCGCTGGATCCTTACGGACCTATTGATACCAAGCTTGTGGTGAAATACAGAGTTTGACCTGTGCAGAGCCTTCTAAGGTAAGCTAACCTTGTTTTGTGCTTTTCGTATAAAAGCCCCATGTGCTCAGGGAGTGATTGTTGTGCTGGGAAATGAATTGCATAGTCAAAAAGAGGAGACTGTAAGGTTTCATTTGATATGTAGATTATCATGGTTCACGATCGGGAATGTGTGCTTTCATGCGAAAAGAAAAAAAAAAACTGAACGGGAGACCGCGTTTTATTAATACCGTTGTTGTCGGCCGGGTGCGCGGCGGGTGCGCGCACGGGAGCGCGCGCGGCACGCGAGCTCTCCGCTACGGCGCGTCCGGGTGACCCTCGAGGTTTGCCGTAGCTAAAACAGGAAGTGCATAGCCACTATCCACCTATGCGCCACGAATCCTACACACTGGACCTTTAAGCCATGTTATAAAGTTGTTGCCTCATCAAAAACATACCTGGAGTTGTGTTTGGTTTCATTCACATGTTTGAGTAACCCTTTATTATTAGTCTGTCTGTATCTCAGAGCTCAAAATGCTCTGTTCCACTTTGTGATGTCATTTTTCAAGTTAACAGATACCTTTTACGTTTTGAGAGAGATCTAACCCAATTCCACAGATGTGATGCTCTTATATCTAACTTTTTCCTTTTTCCTTCTGCGTTTGAGCGCAGAAGGAAGATATGAGACGATTTCCATTGAAAAATAAACACATTTCCACAAAAAATAAAATTAAACCACTGCTGTTTCAGAGGTTAGGAGGTCGGATAAAGGACATCCAAGCCTGGAAACACTCTCACGTGTCTCCAGGCAAATAAAAAAAAAAGCATCTCGCATTTCGTAGGTCGTTTGCGGTCCAAACTCTCTGGGCTAAGTGTGGGAGGGTGGTCCGTGACTTTTCATGACTGATGACTTTATGTGCTCATCAGGGCTCGCAAATGGCAATGGTTAAAGAGTCCTCAAGGAAACCCTTGCAAAATGAAAGTCCCGTGGTCAGTTCAATATTAAACTTGTGTACCATTCTCCGTCAAAATGCGCGCACCGAACCGTGACCCCCGTACCGTGACGGTTCAATACGAATACATATACCGTGCCACCCCTACTTGTTAGTTTATGTGATTTTTTTTCCATACTTGTTGAAATGAATTAGTTAGTTAGTTATCTGAGCATCAAATTTTTTGACAGCCCCACTAAACACAATCACCAGTTTAAACACACATTCATTCTGAGCTGTCTGTCTTGCACAAAAATAAACCGACTTACGAGATAATACTTGCAAAGACAAACTCTAGGGACGCCTAAAGCCTATGAGGAGAAGGAAGAGTGGAAGAAGAGAAGGAGGAGGAGTGCAAACAGACAGAAGTGCAGAGCCAAGTCTCCAGTGATTGTTATAGAAGATTTAGTGAAGGCCTGTGGAGGAGATAGGAGGCGAAAAGTGCTTGAGCTGAGCGATTCTGCAGTGTCCTCGATCCACAGGGAGAGTTGTATTCACAGTGGGACAGTGGTAGATAGTAGCTCATGCCGCCAGTCTACAGGAGGGGCAAATAAATATTCATCTAGTCCCTGGAGCACCAAGCTAAAGGTGGACTGTGTGGAGAGTGGTCCCCAGCTTCAGGTAAAGTCTGGAATTATGGGAGTCTAACAAAGGTGCTGATTTGGTGTTAAAGAAAATGTATTGTGCTTGCGTCTGCTATATTGTTATAATCTATAACACCCGTGGATCCGTAAGTTATATTTTACACATTTTAAACATCATCACAACAACGGGACATGTAGCTGTCGGCGATGGCTAACTGTACATCAGTAACAGTACTTACTTGATTTACTTGAGTTTGGTTGCTCTTCCCACTGTGTTAAAAAAGCTAATGTTGTCAAAATTGATTTACTGATTTTGACATTTGCACTTTTCTATTTTGTTATTTGGCTATTTGTTCTTTTTCTTTCAATAATCTGTGCATTATTTAATATTTTGAACTCATAAATGAGAATTTTAAATACATTTTACATACAAACTAGCTCAAGGGAGTTGTACTGTGAAGATCTCGTATTACTTGATCTTAAAAATACTTATTCACTTACTAAAACCAAGAATTCTAATTGTTTTTGGAGTTAATTAAATTACAGACAAACCATCCATTCAGTGATAATAACTTTGGGATAATATTGTATTCGCCATTGTTGAAACTAATATGCAAGACACTGTACATGGCTCTTCTACATCAAGCCCAAAGCAGATCTACACCAGACCAATAACACTTAAAACTGAGTGATAAAAATGTAGAATTTATAAACAAAATTTGTCTTCAGCTATTAGTACCTTTCACCAAGAAAAACAGTTTTATATCTTATTAAATGATTAAAATATCACCACTGGCAAACTGATTTTACAGTTAAAGCTTGTTTAACTGCACTCCTTCGATAACGAGCAGCCAAAACTTTTTAATGAAAAAGCCTATTCAAAGATGCTTGATTTACAAATTAAAAACACTTCATTAGAGTAAAATACTGTAGCCCTCAAGCAACATCTGCAAATTCTAATATTAAAGGGCAGATGATATCTTAAACTTTTGAAGTTTTTACTCTCTTTTTTCGGTGTTTATATATTTTAAATCCTGATTGGATATGGGCAGCAGATATGACATTATGTAGAGGAAATTCCATAACTGTTACCTATAGCTGTTTTACATTTTACACATTAGTTTGACGACTACAAATTGGCATTATTCTTTGTTAAATTATTCTTTGTTAAGTTAATAAGTTATTCTACAGTATGTTAAATTAAATTTAACATGTCAGACATATGTGCTGTTTACCCATGAATAGAAGGATATCTTTTGAGAATCTTTTCAAATATTCAACAACAAAATCTTAAACTAGCATGTGACTGGTGTAAAACTATGATAAATATTTATCCCACCAAACCAAGTAAAAATGAGAAGTGAAAACCTGCCATATGCACTTTAACTCATTGACTGCCGGTGACGAGTTTTCTCGTCATGTTGAATCCGAACGTTGAGTGCCGTGACGAATAAACTCGTCAAGGACGTTTTTCAGCGGGGGTTGCTAGGATACGACCTGGAGCAGCTTTGAAGGTGTAATTCACACTTCCCAACCTGTAGGTGGCGATCTTGTATCATTATTTGCCGATCGGAGAGGCGGGAGAGGAGAGGAGTGTAGTGTGTGTGTACTGTGGAGTGCGAGTGGAGGCGAGTGGAGCAAGATGGTGAGGCGAGTGAACCCGGAAAAGCAGATAACTGTTGATCAGCGCCTACGGAGCGGTTTGATCGCTTTTGGGACCCAAGATCCCGGATCAGAGGATCACAGAGACACGCAGCGAGGTCGGGGCAGAGATCTGCTGTTTATATGTGTGTGTGCGTGCGTGTGTACGCGCACACACGCACGTGTATGTGCGTGTGTAGCTGTGTGTGTGTAAAGGTTTATGCATGGGCTTGTGTGTATGTACATATACGTATATGTGTGTGTGTATGTAGGTGCGTGTGTGTGTGTGTGTGTGAGTGTGTGTGTGTGTGTGTGTACTCTGAGCCTCAATATTGTTGTGAAGTGACAAAGTTCTATTTTATATGAAAAGATATTATTATATCCTGTAAACATCTCTTGCCACTATTGAGTTGAAGGATTCACAGAGCCTTATATTCTTATATTAGTAAATAAAAAATGTACTTTGTCATCAAAAATCTCTTTCTCTGTTATTTTAGATGTTTGAGGTGTCACTAAATCAATAAATATTGACGTCAAAATCACCGATCTGCTCGAAATCCTTCTTTGTACAAAACGATCGTTTTCTCCAATTTTGGTCAGAAAACTGTGTTTTTGCTGAAACTTCCCTATGTTCTACTATCAATTACTTGAGAACCGAAAAGGTTAGAAACATAATTTTTTTTCTAGGTGAAAGAAGAGAGTCAACACTTTATTTTGATGTGTGCCATGTCTATATAGTCAAAGAACTCAGTATTCTGTGAGTCTTGGAAAATCAGTGAAAATGGTCTAAAAGTTCTGGCAGTCTGGGGTTGACATTCTGAAAACAGGCCGGCAGTGAATGAGTTTTTAAAGACCCTGTACCATGTATTTGAGTAGAATCTATCCTCTCCCAGCACTGAGATATTGCACAAGTAGCTCTTGAAATAAAAAAAACAAAACAAAAGTCTTGTCTGTACTTCACACAGCATGTTGGTTGTTAGCATTACTGTGACAGCAAAACCCCACTTTAACCCCAGAAAGTTGTGAAAAGCACTTATAAACTCATCATGGTGAATAATCAGGATACTCAGGATGCTCAGAATGCATAAGGTAAGTGAGGAATGACTTTGGAAAATCCAGACACTTTAACATTCAGATTGCAATAACACAAATCATTTAACATACGATTCATACAACTCTGAGGACATGCTGCTACACTGGTTCGGATGTGTGCCATTTGTTCTCGCCAGCAATGTCTGACTGGGAGGTCCTGATTCCCCTGTGACAGATGGAGGGGCCAGGGCATAAAGCACCAGCCGAAATCTTAAGCTGATGAGATTTAATTGTGGACGGTGGAGAGGTGGGCCCTGCTTCACCTGATCGCCGCCATAACTAACCGATCCTGGTGGATGGAGCACTTGGAGGTTCTTGTGTGCTCGTTTGGAGAAGGTGATTTGTGTTGAGAGGTCTGTGGAATGGAGCAATGGGCGAGATAAAGGAGGGAGGAGAAACAGGGTGGCTGTAAGTGGAGAGAGAGGGAGGGGGAGAGGGAGAAAGAGAGAGACAGACAGACAGCGAGTGACGGGCTGGGCAGAGAGAGAGGGAGGTAGAGACAAGGAGAGACAGAGGCAGAGAGAGAGAAAGAGAGAGAAAGGGAGGTTGGGGGGACAGAGACAGAGAGGGAGAGACAGAAGGAGCACCATGCTTAAGGCTAACAGGTAAAGATGGAATTCTAGGAGTTCAACAAAGGTGCTTATTTGGTGTTAGAATGTTTTTATCCAGAATTGTGTCATTCAGGTACTGGGACAAGATCCCGAGAAACTGTTTCAAGATTGTTTGCTATGCTACACCTCTGAAGAAGGGAGAGAGAAAGAGAAACAGAGAGACAAAGGGCACACCACAGTGAACAGGTAAAAGATGGAATTCTAGGAGTTCAACAAAGGTGCTTATTTTGAGTGTTTTTACCCAGAATTTTGTGATTCATGCATTGGTTTAAAGTAGGAATGGGACAAGATCTCAAGAAACTGTCTCTAGATTGTGCCCACATGAGAAAAATTATCATATGAGATTTTTGTGTATACATTTGGATTGAGAAATTGTTTAACTTTGCGATGTGACAGCTCTTAAGAAGCTGTAGTTCCAGCAAGTTGTTAAAAAGCAGTTTAAAGATAAATTAAAAATTGTGATTCAAAATGTAGAGAGAGAGAGAGAAAAAGAAAGAGAGAGAGAGACAGATGGAGAGGATGTGTAGGCATCTGTAAGTCATCACTTACATAAGGTTTCCCCAGTTGGTTCGTGATGGCACTGAGCTTTCAGTGCTTTATGCCTTAGTTTTGACCTTCATTATTTTTACAGTAATATTCTCATTAAGTTTTGTGCAAGAAAAAAGTACATAGTTCCAAGAATAATTTGATTTTTGTAAAGGTTATTCAGTTCAGCGATACCAAATTCATTTCAACCTCCAGAAAGCATTCAAGATACATCAGCAAACATATTAGCTTCAAATGTACTGCTCGTGGGGTCTCATTTCTAAAGCATGCTCATGTCCAAAAATGTTCTGTATGTGAGTTTCTACATTAATTGTGGGATCTATAATAGCGCAACTTTACATCCTGGATTGCTGGTTGGTCAGCACTCGGCAGACCAACCAAAGCATTTCTCATACATTGCTATTGTTAGCAAGAAGACTGGGCGATATGGGGAAAAAGATAGAGCTCAATTTTTGATTCTTATTCTAAACATAGAGAGGTGTTAAAAGCACAGACACACGCTACTTTCTGTAACTTGAATTATTGTGATCAGCACCAGAGGAGAGAAAGAGAAGAGAAACAGTGAGGAGCTGACGAGCTGTGGTGACTCAGAGCTTCCACCTAAACAAGTGAGCAGTGACTGCCACAGGATTGGATTGTCTGTAGACATGTAGTTAGTTAAAATGTGCTTGCCTTAACATCGAAACCAGAGATTAGATTGTGACATAGTGATCTTCAGATTTTTGGCACAGCCCTAGATATCAGTAAAATAAGTTTGATTGGGCGTGATTATGATTGTGATGTTAACTTGTTGAATTTCTCTGTGGTCTAAGGATCTCCACACTGGTGATCTCTACATATACATGTTCTGACCTTCCGTGCACAAACATACTCCTGAGATGAACATTGTGGGTGAATAGATGCATAGACAGATTTATGTTACTGTCAATCTGAAACTTTTAGTTTGATTCAGTCTTTATGTAAAGGGACAATGTGCAGAGACATTAAAGGAAAAGTAAAGGTTTTTTTTTACAATCTGAGCCTTCTTTCGGCAATAAAACAAGTAGTTTTACTCACCCATAGCAGTTTGGTGTCAATTGGAGCAGTATCGCAGAACTTATGTTGGAGCCGTTCTGTTCTACTAATGATCCCGTATCCGTTAGCGTGAGTGCTCGGGGCACTGATTTGCGGTGTCCAAATAACCCAAACTTTAGCACTTTTCAAATCACAGAAGATCGCTGTGTCAGGGTAAACTTTTAGTAGATTCCAAAACGGCCTGAAACCCGATATCGCAACAGAAAAGTAAAGTTCAGAGCGGTGTTAGCTTCTTTCGGACTAGCGGTGTTTACAAAACAGCTGAGTTCACGCATGCGCACTGTCCTCTCTGATGACGTCATCAAATGAAACTATAGCTGCATATCGGGTTTCAGGACGTTTTGGAATCCACTAAAAGTCTACCCTGACACAGCGATCTTCTGTGATTTGAAAAGTGCTAAAGTTTGTGTTATTTGGACACCGCAAAGTAATGCCCCGAGCACTCACGCTAACGGATACGGGAACATTAGTAGAACAGAACGGCTCAACATAAGTTCTGCGATACTGCTCCAATTGACACCAAACTGCTATGGGTGAGTAAAACTACTTGTTTTATTCCCGAAAGAAGGCTCAGATTGTAAAAAAAAAAAAACGTTACTTGTCCTTTAAGCTGATAAAAACAGATCTTCAACACCAGATTATAGATAAACAGCTAGTTTCCATCTGCAGCCTCTGATCATTGATACATGTTCTAGAAGCAAAAATGATTTCATTAAGTTCAGATTCAGTTCAAATTTGTTCATTCAAAATGTAATTTTGACCCTAGTTAACTGTATTGAATCTGTGTTGGCTCTTAAATATTTTAAAATTAAACTCTAAAGCAGGAGCAAACACCTTACAGATTTCAATTTGATAACTGTCTCCTGGCCTCATTATATTATAGAAGAATCTTTATGTGCAGAGTCTATAGGGTGACTCACAGCTACAGTGTGACATGTACAGTACTGACATGCCTGCTCATTAAACATAGAAATACATCACAGGAACAGTAAAAACAGTAAAAAAAAAAAAAAAAAAAAAAAGTAACAACGGTACAAAAACAAAAAGCTACAATGTCACTTTGAGTGACATTTGAGTGACACTAAGTAACTCATATTTATTTATTTATTTATTTATTTAACATTATTTTTAAGTTCATTTAAATTTATAGTTTAAGATTTTGTTTTCTGGTTTGAAGACATTTTGTTACACTAATCTCTGGACAAGTGTCTGGACAGTTCCACAATGTGACATTAAAGAGATTGTACCTGGTTTTTACCATCTTAAAAACATTAACTAGTTGATTTTAAGTAGTTTGCAGTGCTTCAGAGTTATTCTTCAAGTATTCATTCATCCCAAGCATCCAAACATCCCAATTATTCACTATAGGGATGGGCGATACCAGTTATTTTTGTTTCGATACGATACCAAGTAATACCAGGGTTAGAATCGCGATATCGATATCGATACCGATACTTTCATACATTTTTTAATACTACAAAAAAACACTAACCTGGCTCTAACTAGATACCTTGGCTTCGCAAAGCTCCACCAGGGGGCTTAGCTCCACACATTCTAACACCAGATATCTGAAAAAAAAATCTTTGATGAAATGAAAATGGCAATGCAGACATCAAATGTGACCACTAGACTTTTGTTTGTGCTGCTTGTATTGCACGTTGTATTTTTATGTATTTGCCTGCCGAGGGACTACAGATGAAAACTAGCTTTGTAGCTAAAATTCGGCATATTTACATTTGTTTTATACTTATGTTCATTAATGTGCATTGTCCCTATCAAATACATAAATAAATAAATAAATAAAATCTATTGTAAGTTGGACACTTGCAGCCTATAAAAAAAGACAACAAATGAAGTATCACTATTCTCACTCTCACATACACTACTCTTATTAGTCTTCTACATGGTTGATGGTTCCCTGGATTCTCCCTCTCTCAAACGCCTCGGCAGCTGACCTCTGTCGTACTGCTGTTGCTGCTGTGCTGGAGGGAGCTGCCTGACTCGCCTCCTGTCGTCGTTTGGTCAGTAGCATTTCGTCATGCTGAGGTTTATGATTTATGATCAAGTGTTTATTTAAAATTTGTGGTATTGCCACAATATCGGATCATTTTTGGCACACACTGCACTTCGCAACGTTGTCGTCCATGGTGTGGAAGTAACTCCACACCACACTCCACTCCACTCCACACCACGTCTCCCATGGCTCCCGCGCCGCTTTGACTGAAATCTCACAGCAGTGAGTCTATCGCGGGATGACGTACTACCCCACGTTTGGTGAGAACGCGGAAGGAAAAGTAGTGCCTGACAAGTGGCAATGGTTGAATAATGAACAAAACACATATGAATTTGAACTAAATAAACTGAAAGTTAAGTCAGTAAGAAAACATGACTTGGTATCGATATTTTAATACCAGGATCGATGCATATTCAATACTCCATCAGGATCGATATATCGATACTTTGGTATCGATCCGCCCATCACTAATTCACTATGGTTCGTTGCTTGTTTCACAACTTTCAGAGAACAGAGCAGAGTATTGCTTTTTGCTTTATTTACAACTAGCATGTTAAACACACACTTCCTGATTAGATGTTAAAAATGCTTTATAATACATGCAAATAGCACACAGAGGACATATTTTGACTTCAAAAGCTGCTTATACAATATACTGTATCTGTATTAGGAAGTCAAATTTGCAGGGCCTTTAAACTTATGGTAGAGAAGGTTTCAAATGTAGACAATGTTTATTATTTATTTATTTATTATTATAGGTTTATTATTTAGGCCTACATCTTACATTCCCAGTCTAACACATAAAAGCATTTCAAATCCAGACACATACGGTTTGCCAACACTTATAGTTAGTGCTGGGAGTACATGAGCTAGCAAATCAATCCGTAATAGTGCCAGACAAGCTTAGCTTGTGTTTGGCTAAGCTTTCGGGACCTGGGAAAAAAATTAAAAATAAAAGAGGGGATGTGGTTCTGTCTGTCTTAATAATCCATGTTTGTTTTTAATTTAGCATGATTTCTTGGTTTTCAAATCTGGGTCCACATATTCTACCCAGACCAGAGCAGTGAGGCAAATGGTGTACACACTATTTAAATGCTATAATCTCCTGTGTCTTTCATCATAATCTTTCATCATAAAAATCACAGACCTACTGTCAGATTGTAAAAAAAATATTGAAATCTACTGTATGAATGTGTAACCCAATTGCCTCCCTTTTATTATATTATTTATGTTTATGTTTAGTTTATTATGTTATTATTTTTAATAACATTATGTTAATATTTTTTAATAATTGTATTTATTTTGCGTTTATTTATTTATGTATTTATTTATTTATTTATGTATTTATTTATTTATTTATTTATTTATTTATTTATTTATTATTTATTTCTTCATTTTATTTCAATTGTTGGTTCATTAATGTGTTATTATTATTTTTTCTATTCTTTTCATGTATTCTTCATTTGATATTAATTTTATGTAAAAAAAAACAAAACAAAAAAACGTACATATATATTGCAATGCATGTGAAAAAAAATTAATTAAAAAAAAACATTGGTTTTAATTTCAGCGGCATCTATTCCAGAATCCATTAATAGTGATGTATTACACATGCAAAGATGAGATGAGAAATTAACATTGTGCAGCGATTCACTGACAACAATTTAAAAAAATGTTTGTTTTCGGATGAATAAAATGAACTGCAAGATACACTATATTGTCAAAAGTATTGACCATTCACCCATCCAAATCAACAAAATCAAGTGTTACAATCACTTCCATGGCCACAGGTAAATAAAATCAAACACAGAGGCCTGCAGACTGTTTCTACAAACATTTGTGAAAGAATGGGTCTCTCTCAGGAGCTCAGTGAATTCCAGCGTGGTACTGTGATAGAGTCATGAAATTTCCGCGCTCCTACTGGTGGACAGATGCTTGTCCACCAGCATCTGACCAGAACTGAAGAAGCAGCTTGGATGAGCTGTGAAACTTATTCAACCAAATAAACTTTTGTCCAGTTGACAAATTGAATTTCTCCTTTTACCAGGGATTCTACCTGGACGACTGAGGGATTCTACACACAAAAAAGTCTAGCGTTAATCAAAATCATTATATTTTCAACTCCAGATCTAAAATTTGCAAGTTTTGCTCATTAGTGGAGACATGAAAATCCAGAACTGTTTACAAATCAGGAACATACTTATAAGAAACAACACTGAATGTTGTTGTTAATACAAATTTGTACTTAAGGCCTTCTTATGAACATTTTTGGCATTCACAAAATTTTTTCTTACCTGAAAATGTTCTTCTGTAATAAAAAAATGTTGTGTATAGATATTAAAAACTTCCCATGATACCTTGAGTTAGGAGGGAGCTATATAAAGGCAGAGCTCCCTCATGTTACGCTTCTTCTGTACCGCAAGGACACCACTGAAAGCCTAGTTGTGTGATTAAGCAGTAGTTCAATAAGTACCGTTTACGTCCAGCACTTCTATCTCTGCCTTCATCATTATATGTGATATGCGTGCCCACCCGGACACAACATATTGGCGACCAGTGTTGTATAGTAACGAAGTAATAATACTTCTCTACTGTACTTAAGTACATTTTGGGAGACTTTGTACTTTACTTGAGTTTTTAAAAAAAATGATAACTTTTACTTTTACTTCACTACATTTCCGAATTTAATTGCATTCTTTTACTCCGATACATTTTCAATGTGCCGTTTAGTTACTCGTTACAAAAAAAACCTCTACTGACTGAAGGAAGTCAGGACGTGCCTGCGCTTGTTCGCTACTTGCGCATGACAATCAGCCTACACCTGTTGGTTTCATGCAGCTCGTTTAATCAATCAACATCCCTGATGGAAGAGGAGACAGCATCCACGTCAGCTACAAATGAAGGGGGAACTGACAATGAGCATCTCTGGCCGTACTTAAACACAATGTTCTCTTACGCTGATATGAAGGATTCGTCCTATCGAATGAAGTGCCTCTTGTGCCTTCCAAGAAACGTGGAAATCCTATTTTACAGAAACTCCCCGTTCAACCTCAAGAAACACATCGAGGTAAGTTCTAGATTAATGAAATTGTTAGCGTCTATATTCCAATTTCAGTAACCACAGCATGGACATTCTAGACACCGTTGTGAAACCTTGAGCATAACATGTAGAAATTAATTTTGTGTGACATTGTTTCCATTACACAAAGCGTATTTGACGATGTTGGAGCTAACAGGCTACCTAGCTTTTTCGGCTCAAGGGAAGGCATAGCTGTAGGCTAAGTGTAACGAATGAGAAAGGACAAAAAATAACATTAACATGTGCCTACTTTTAAAAATGTAAACAAGCGCTGTGTGTTTGTGTGATCTAAGTAACAAAGCGAGGGTTAGCTTCAGACTGCCTTTGCTGGATACTTTTACTTGTACTTTTAATTACATTACTTGAATACATTTATTTTTACATTACTTGTCATACTTAAGTACAAGAAATTCCAGATACTTTAAGACTTTTCCTCAAGTAACATTTCAGTCAGTGACTTCGACTTTTACCAAAGTCATTTTTGGGAGGGGAACCTATACTTTTACTTGAGTTTGATTTTCCACTACTTTATACAACACTGTTGGCGACGAGGATGGGATAGTTAACCACAAGTTTGGAAGCGGAATGAAGATGCTAGAACAACGGTGAAGCTAGCAGAGGATAACTAGCAAAACGATGGCCGTGTTCAGCAGCGAGATGGGCTTGTGCTTTGACAAAAGGAGTGAAAGTTTCAAGACATATTAGCAATGATTTGTACAGTTTGTGGAAGCCAACGGAATAGAGCAAGAAAAACAAAGGGCTGTTTTCTTATCTGTGGTAGGTGCAAAGACATTCTCATTACTGATAGACTTGCTAGCACCACTGAGTGTACATTAGAGAACATTTTAAAAGCACTGAGGCAATTCTATATGCCAAAGAAAAACGTGTTAAGTGAACGCTACTCATTCCGTGTTCGAAAGCAGCTAAGTGGAGAGACAGTCGCTGAATATGTTGCTGTGCTAAAACGACTTGCAATTACATGTGAGTTCGGTGACAAGCTGGACGAGCAGCTACGAGACCAACTAGTTTATGGAATTAGCAGTAAAGAGCTACAAACTAAGCTGTTAAGTGCTGCATATGGAGAAAAGCTGAAGTGGGCAAAAGTCTTGGACATTATGCACAATTTTGAGTCCACCACGAGCAGTTTGAAAACGATTCAGCAGACCCCGCTAAGAACAGACAGCGTGAGCAGCTACAAGGGAAGGCTCATGCGCGCCAAAGAAATTCAGAGAGGAAACAAAAGCCAAATGCCAGCAGCGGAGAAAACATGTGCTACCATTGTCAGAGAGCACATTCGCTTGCGAACTGCAGATACAAAGACTTCCAGTGCAGAGCGTGCTACAGGAAAGGGCATTTGGAGCGAGCGTGCAGAATCAAGGAACCAGGCAAACACGGCGGCGGACAGCGAGCGTCAGCCAGGAGTGCACCAGCCGAGCGAGACACCCTGTACGTCGTGAGAGAACCGCCAGAAAGGGGCACAAGTGCAACGTGGAGCCAGCGGTCAGCATCGCCCTCGGAGGGAGCGGCATACGTGCCAGGACAGCCTCCAGGAGCTGAGAACTGTGCAGACACTGAATTACCAGAGGTCACAAAGGACTATGAACTGTTTACAGTGAAAGGTGACAGTGAGTATGTGAAGCCATACATGGTAATGGTGAGATGCAATGGTGTTAAAATTAAGATGGAAGTTAACACAAGTGCAGCTATGAGTGTAATGTCAGAGATGCTGTAAAAACAATGGCGGTTTAAAAAGTGTAAACTGCAGCCATGTGATGTACATCTTAAAATGTACTCCTCAGAGCCAATTGTACTCATGGGTCCAATTCAAGTGAAGGTACAGTGTGGTGAGCAAACAAAACAGCTGACACTGTTAGTGGCAAAAGGAAGTGGTCCAACACAAATGGGCAGAAATTGGATTCAGCACCTGTGTTTAGGTTTAGAGTGAATCACTTACCAGTAGCTGATCATCTCTCAGAGATGTATGAGAAATACTCTCCTGTGTTCAGTGCAGACCGTCATTTCAGGTGTAAAAGCAAAATTGAGAGTCATGGAAAATGCCAATCCAAAATTCTGCAAGGCTAAATCAGTGCCTTACACACTTAGTGCAGCAGTCAACAATTAGCTAAGTTGCAGGAAATGGGAGTTTGCACTCCAGTGGAGTACAGTGAATGGGCAACCCCAATTGTAAGCATACCAAAAACCAATGGTGAGGTCAGAATCTGTTGTGACTACAATGTAACCATAAACCCATGGTTAGAGGTAGACAAATACCCACTTCCTAAAACACAGGATCTGTTTGCCAAATTAACTGGTGGAAGATACTTCACAAAGTTAGACCTCACCCAAGCTTACCAGCAGGTGGAGCTAGATGATGAATCTAAGCGGTACTTGACCATCAATACACCAAAAGGGCCAAATGAATAGGTTACCCTATGGAATAGCTAGTTCACCTGCAATATTCCAACGTATTATGGATCAAATTCTTCAGGGCTTACCAAGAGTTGTATGCTATCTTGATGACATATTAATTACAGGTTCAACATAAGCTGAACACTGGGAAAGTGTGGAGGTGTTACAGCGTCTACAAGACAGAGGCATTTGGGTGAACTGAGACAAATGTAGCTTCAGTCAACCAAGTGTAACATACTTGAGACACAAAATTGACAGTGAAGGGTTATACCCAGTACCCGAGAAAGTGGAAGCGATAGTCAACGCTTCAGTCCCTAAAAATGTTACAGAGCTTAGGGCATTTTTAGCTTTACTGACCTACTACGGGAAATTTCTTGAAAACCTTTCAACAATAATCAAGCCCATGACAGTGTTGCTACAGAAGGACAGTCAGCAGTGTTGTATAGTAACGAAGTAATAATACTTCACTACTGTACTTAAGTACATTTTGGGAGACTTTGTACTTTACTTGAGTTTTTAAAAAAATGATAACTTTTACTTTTACTTCACTACATTTCCGAATTTAATTGCATACTTTTACTCCAATACATTTTCAATGTGCCGTTTAG
Source organism: Paratrypauchen microcephalus (assembly GCA_036785185.1). Classification (NCBI taxonomy): domain Eukaryota; kingdom Metazoa; phylum Chordata; class Actinopteri; order Gobiiformes; family Gobiidae; genus Paratrypauchen; species Paratrypauchen microcephalus. The sequence continues at coordinate 3,074,266 of JAVJIX010000080.1, read as the reverse complement.
TTACTCATTACAAAAAAAACCTCTACTGACTGAAGGAAGTCAGGACGTGCCTGGGCTTGTTTGCTACTTGCGCATGACAATCAGCCTACACCTGTTGGTTTCATGCAGCTAGTTTAATCAAACGACATCCCTGATGGAATTACAAATAACGTATTTTGTGCCTGCATTTACTTGCTCATTTACTTGCATTTCATGGATATCACCAAACCCAATATCTTCGACAGTGCTCCATATGACACAAAACTACCATGGGTGAGCCGAACATGGTGTTTTACAGTAGAATTAAGGGCCCAATTGCAAAAAACCCTCTTCCTCCAAAAACACTCCTTCAATGGTGTTATGTATGCCTTATTTTTGGCACTATTGTTATTAAAAAACAAAAAAACAAAGGTTTGGGGGGGGGGGGGGGGGCATTAAAAAATATTAAATTCAGACTGCCTTTGCTTAATACTTTTACTTGTACTTTTAATTACATTAATTGAGTACATTTATTTTGGCATTACTTGTCATACTTAAGTACAAGAAGTTCCAGATACTTTAAGACTTTTACTCAAGTAACATTTCAGTCAGTCACTTTGACTTTTACCAAAGTCATTTTTGGGAGGGGTACCTATACTTTTACTTGAGTTTGATTTTCCAGTACTTTATACAACACTGACAGTCAGTGGAACTGGTCTACCCAATGTCAAGCAGCATTTGAGGAAGCAAAAGCACAATTGGCCTCTTCAAGTGTTCTCACTCACTTCAAAAAATTGCAAAAAATTGTTGAAAACAATCAAATGTTACAGCCAAATCAAGCAGTTCTGGTTAAGAATTTCCGGGGAGGAGAAGGAAAGAAATCGAAATATGGTGTAATTGAGAGAGTACTAGGTCCTCTTACTTATCTGGTAAACATAGATGGACAAAGAAGCAAGAAGCACATTGATCAACTGATTTCTGGTGAAGGCACAGACCCTGAGAATAATGATGTGACTGCAGAACAATTGTATGATCCTCCTGAAACAGAGATTGTACCCGGTCTTGAACTGGAAGGAGATGGATTAAATTAAATTGTGAATGAACCAGTGAGCACCTGACCACAGAGAATAAGGTGAGCTCCTGAACATTTAACTTAGGACTAGAGGGGTATTGACATGTACACAGTTAATGGAATGTAAAGACTTAATGAAGTTATCCTGTAGATGATACAGATTCTTTTTTTTTCTTTTTTTGTTTTGTTATGGTTGAAAATAGAATGACCATGAGTTGTAAGAGTGTAAGTAAACACTACTGTATTGTTTTTGATTTAAAAGAAATGTTTGAAGTTAAAGGTTTCCGGGGAGGAATGTTGTGTATGGATATTAAAAACTTCACTTCCCATGATGCCTTGAGTTAGGAGGGAGCTAAAGGCAGAGCTCCCTCATTTCACGCTTTTTCTGTACCGCAAGGACACCACTGAAAGCCTAGTTGTGTGATTATGCAGTAGTTCAATAAAGTACCGTTTACGTTCAGCACTTCTATCTCTACCTTCATCATTGTATGTGGACAGGAGCACTCATAAGAAATGAAATTCTACTGTTTTATAATATTATTACTCTGATGATGCAACAGAAACAGAAAATTCTAATTCCCCCATGATTGTAAGTTATATATTTCTTGGATTTATTTCCTATAAACATATGACTATTTGATCTAATAACATTTATGAGGCATTTCATAGAGTATGTGTCTAACAGACTTTATACAGGCTGAAGTGAGCCCCCCATGATCAGAGAGTACTATCTACAATTAGCCCAGCCCCCCTCCCTCTCCATTTACCGCTGGGGAAAGTGCGATAAATACAATAAAGCGCCCACTTATTTCATTAAGTTTATGACCTATATATTCCCTCCCTGAGTGTGTTCATATGAGTTTGGATGTTTAAATCGCCGCTGAAGCTGTAAAACAGCCGTAGTCTGTAGACACGCTCCACCTGACTTCCTCAGTCACTCTCTCCCTCGCCCTTTCATGTGTCAGAATACCAAACCCATATTGGCCATATATTTGGAAGTTCAGAAGGTGTTTTAAATCAAATACATATTAATTTTATATGTACATAAAATGTAAATGAGCGTGGAGGTGTTCGTAGCTGGGTGTTGGTAAATTCGGCACAAATGTCACTTAAGAAGGAATTTGGCTGCGTAAGAACGCTTTATGAATCTGGGGCAGAGTTCTATCAGCATTTTCTTGAAGTGGAAGTCACAAAACATTTTTTTAAGAAAGGATTCATGAATCAGGCCCATTGGACCCTTTGTTCTCACAAACAAAAGGCCTTCTTACGAACATTTTTGTGACTCAAAATGTTTTCTTAACTGAAAATGTTCTTTGTTTCTTTGCAAAAGTGAAGAGATTTTAGCCATTTTTATGTAATGTGATAAGATTTGAGCTGTAGAGGGTAGAATAAACAACTCTTGTAGCTAATTAATGGTTCATTCAGACTTATTTATTTGTAGCAGATCAGACCTTTGGAAGAACAGTCACTCCTAAGAACAAAAAATCAGCAGTTTTAGAATATTATTACTCTGATAAAACTAAAATTCTAATTCCTCCAAGACTGCAAGTTATATATTTTCTTAAATAATTTCTTATAAAAATATTACTACAACATTTTTGAGGAGTTTTACAGAGCATGTACCGGTAGTCTATTGGGTCTAACAGACTTTATAGAGGCTGCAGTGAGTCTCAGTCTGTCCCAGCGCTTAGCTCTTAGCGCTATATAAAAGTTGAAAGAGCTCGCTTATTTCAGTATCTTGGCTCCACCTGACTTCTTCAGTGACTCTGTCCCTCGTGTTTTGACGTCTTAGTGTCAATTCCATATTGGCCAAATATAGTTCAGAGGGCGTTTCTTACTAAATACATATTCATTTTCATGTAAATTAAATGTAAATGAGCGACATGGTGTTCGTAGTTGGATGTCGGTGAATTAGGCTCAGCTCTTATTTTAGAAGACATTTGGGAGCTTAAGAGTTGTAAATCCACCACTGAGTTCTCCCAGCATGTTCTTAAGGTGGAAGTTACAAATATTTTTTTTAAAGAAAACATTCATGAATTCAAAACACCCAAAGCAATTTACATTTCATTGCTCATTCACTCCACACCTGGTGGTGGTAAGCTACTGTTGTGGCCACAGCTGCCCTGGGGCAGACTGATAGAAGCTGCCAATCTGCGTCATCAGCCCCTCCAACCACCACCAACACTCACGCTCGCTCTGCTTTTTTACTAGGCAATGTGGGTGAAGTGTCTTGCCTAAGAGCAGTTTTTGCTACTGGCACCCCACTGTGGCACCTGGAATTCTCACTGGTCTCCCAACCAGGCCCGGCTGAACCTCTGAGATCTGACAGGATCAGGCTTTGACAAGCCGGTATGTCCACAATGAATGATGCCCACTGTGTATAAGAACTGTGTAGCTTAGAATGTTTTTTTTTCTTCGGATATGCCACTTAAGTAGAGAAACCTACTTCTTCAAAATGTTGCTCTTTAAGCCTCATACTCTGACCTCTTGCTTTTTGTTTCCTCCCGAATCACAAGTATTTGACAAGAAGGAGTTTTTTGGGCTTGACCTTTAGAAAGTGGAAGACACACTTGGGACACTCTGCAGTGCACTTCAGTACAGTGGATTTCTGAGAGGTTAAAAGGCCCTGGGTAAAATTATTCAGAATATCCCCATTTTTCTTTCTTTTCTTTATTTTTGTTGTTGTTAATATTTTATGTGAAAATACAGTAGTACATTAGAAGATTATAACTTACAAGCAAAAGTTACTTAGGGTGAGAAAAATGTCAGAATTGCCAGAACAAAAGAACATATAAGAACATAGGCCAATAAACGTTCCATAAAAGTGCACTAAGTAACATTTCTAAGCGGAGTTCTGCTCGCTGGTTTCCACTGAGATGTTGTTGCTTTGCACTGAATGTTCCACAGTATTGCATTAAATCTTACTCTTACTTTGAGCAGGGTCACTGATCTACAGATCTACTGAACTTGTCTCCATGGAGATAGATAAGTCTAATACATGATAACAGGAGAAGTTCAATTTGTTAACTGGACAAAGTTTGTTTCGTTGAAAACGTTTCGCTGCTCATCCGAGAGGCTTCGTCAGCTCTAATAAGAATACTGGTAAGACACTTGCTTATATCTTGCTGTAGGGAGCAGTACCGTGAAGGGTACTTTCCCAAGGAACTATCTCATTGGTTTCCGTCTTTTGTTTCTCTGGCGTCTAGCTAACGATCCCTATTCATCCCTACACGCCTGTTTTTCAATTTGGAAAGTCCATGACTTACCAGTTGAGCTAACCAGCCGGAGATAGATAAGTCTAATACCAAACTATGGAAAATTCCATCCCGCCACCAGAAAAGTTGCATAGTACACCTTTAACCCATTTCAAAGCACCTCAAGTGAACCTCAAGTTAATAACTAGCTTTATGAAATAGCACACACAACTGTAGCGTCCCATATGTAAACATTTATTGTTACTAAGGCTCCATCTCCTCCGCCGCAGTAAAACCATCAACCCCCTGAGCCTCTCCATTCTCTCCTCTTCACCACAACCAACACTTAAGTTTAAACACTTCCATAAATAATTCATCCTTCTGGTCACATTGCTGCCATCTCAACCTGCAGGGTCTTAGCACCAAGGTTCATCCACTTCAAGATCCACACTTCATTCACGTATATTAAGCTAAATTGACTATTGCGAGCTTTTAACCACGTACCTGGAGTTGTGTTTTGTTTCATTCACACGTTTGAGTAATCCTTTATTATTAGTCTGTCTTCATCTTCACAGCTCAAAATGCTCTGTTCCACCTTGTGATGTCATGGAGCGGTAGTTTTCAAGTTTACAGCTACGTTTTGCCTTTTGTTCAGTAGAGCTTGGCAATTCCAAGGTTGAAATGATCCAATTATTATCTGTTTGAGGGAAGAACTCAGCCTAACTATGCAGGATGTGTGTAATAAACATGTAAGAATGAAACAAAACACAAATCCAGGTATGTTTTTGATTGTGAAACAAGAGTACAACACAGATCAGAAAACAGCATAATATGGGCCCTTTAAAACCTGGTTAAAATAGCAAATTCAACCATCTTTGTCCACTCCTGTCTGCTTTATTCTAGTGGGATTCCAGCAGACATCAGATTTCCTTTAGCGACTGTGTGAGTATATGGAAAACCACAGCTTTCTCCACGGCATGTCAACTCCACTTACATGTACTCCTCCTGGGTAAAAATTGGAATTCTGGACGGTTGCAGGACGGTTATCTCCACCAGAGTCGTATTGGTCTTCATGGGCTCCCCATCATCGTAGGCAATCACATACAACTGAAATATACGAAAAGATAACATTAGAATTTCTCAATATTGACTGTATTGTATTGCTTTCAGGGGTTGCCAAGTCTGTCCGTGTTCGGCATGGTAATGAAGAGAGGGAGAGTGACAGCGCAAGATTTGGCAACGCGCCCGCACTTCTCGCACAGCCCGAGTATGAAAGTATTGATCTGGGTTCACAGACTAGAGAGGGAGAGAAAAGAGGAAAAGAGAGAGAGAGAGAGAGAGAGAGAGAGAGAGAGGGAGAGAGAAGAAAGAAGCAAAACCTGATTAAAATGCAAAACTGTAGCTATAGACCAGATGCTTACACATGAAGATGAGGGGGTATACGATTCTGTGTAATTATGGTGGAAACTTAAGCTGAGTTTCTGTCCTTGGCATTGGTTGAGATTTACTATAGGAAATATTGTGTATGGTAAACTGGATATTTTATAGTTAAGAAAAACGACCAATAGCAACACATCTTTTTTTCTCTATTTAAAGGTCCAGTATTATGACTCTTATGAGCTTTAAAGGGACAGTGTGTAAGATTTTTACCCGTTAATTATTGAAATTGAAGATATCCATTCAAAAATACATTGTTTTCCAAGCCTTTTCACTTCCATCATGAAATCAAAGTATTCTTTTGGACTTAGATATAGTCACATAAAAGGGGGATCTTCCCCATGCAGAGGCAGCCATTTTGAATACGAGAGCCGCAGAAGGACATTTGGGCTCCGCCTTCGACAAGGCTCGTGGTTTTGGGTAAACAACACAAGCATGCTGCCGGATCAGACGTCGTAATGGATCTAACACGTGTTTTGGACTAAATTGTTTTACTGGATATTATTCGCTGGATCCTTACGGACAAATTGAGAGCAAGTTTATGGTGAAATACAGAGTTTGACCTGTGCAAAGCATTCTAAGGTAAGCTAACCTCGTTTTGTGCTTTTCCGTATAAAAGCCCCATGTGCTCGGGGAGTGATTATTGTGCAGGGAAATGAATTGCATAGTCAAAAAGAGGAGACTGTAAGGTTTCATTTGATGTGTAGAGTGTCATGGTACATGATCGGGAATGTGTGTTTTCATGAGAAAAGAAAAAAAAAAAAAAAAAAAAACGGGACCGCGTTTTATTTATACAGTAGCGGCGCGCGGCTCACGACCCTCGAGGTCTGCCGTAGCTAAAACAGAAAGTGCAATAGCACCATCCACCTATGTGCCACGAATCCTACACACTGGTAGTCTGGTTAACACCTGACCATATCACAAGTGAGATATGGGTCTGGAAACTCGCTTCGAAAAATCCCGTAGTGGAGGTGTGGTTAGCGATTGCCAACGGCCGTTTATTGGGCGTTATGAATGTCTATCATTGAGCGTATACGTAAGTCCATAGCCAATCATGTCAGTTGTCAGTTCAAACTACAAGCTTCCGTTTGTCATGTAGTACGCGTCACCGTCTTGCCACACCTCCCCCGCTCTCTGATTGGGGCCCTAAATCTGGGACTCTCGCTTGGACGAGTTTCCAGGCCGCCTTCCAGTTCGAAACGAACGGAAGCGGCCTGGGAATTCCCAGGCTAACACACTGGGGCTTTAAGTCATGTTAGAATGTTGTTAATTCCTCAAAAACAGACCTGGAGTCATGTTTTGTTTCATTCGCACATGTTTGAGTAATCCTTTATTATTAATCTCTCTACATCGCCAAAGCTCAAAATGCTCTGTTCCACCTTGTGATGTCATGATGACCCCATCAGTTTTCAAGTTAAGCTACCTTTTACCTTTTGTTCAGTAGAGATTGGCAATTCCTGTGCTGAAATCATCCAAATGATTCGAGTGAAGGTGTATGGAGTTTGAAAACACTGTGGTGCACTTTCTGTATTACCCCATGACATCACAAAGTAGATCACAAGGAGTTTTTTACATTTGAGAAGAACTCTAAACCTAAATATGTAAGGTTTGTGTTAAACGTGTGTGGATGAATCACAACACAACTCCAACTATGTTTTGATGAGGAAACATTATTAATAGTGATGGTGTAGCCCAGTGTTTCCCAACCAGGGGTACAAGTACCCCTAGGGGTACGCGAGCACACTGCAGGGGGTACTCGGCAGTGTCGCTGGGAAATTCTTTTGAAATTTTTATTCTAATTTGAGTAAATTTGAGTTAAAGAAAAGAGAGAAAATGCCTGAGAATTAATTTTTTTCAAATTAAGGAGATGAAATAAAGTGATTTTCATTTAATAATCTGTTGTGTCACGTTCTACTTTTGGAGAATTATCAACACGTATGAGTGAGGGGGTACTTGAGGTATGACAAAAGGGGGTACACAAGACAAAAAAGGTTGGGAAACACTGATGTAGCCGATGGTGAACTGAATGCTTTTAGGTATGGAATAGGGATGCAAATTATCGATTAATTCATTAATTGATAGTTGATTGACCTTATCGATCGATTAAGCAGCGTTTTTCACCTGAATTTTAGTGTTTCAATAGGGTCTAGTATAGTAACATAACACTGAGTCATAAATATATCATAGTATTATTATATTGTATATTCCTCAATTAATTATTCCTTAGTAAAAAGCAGACAAATGTATTGATGCTGAATAACAAAATACAGTAATCCCTCGCTCTATCGCGGTTCGCAGATTTTTTATTTTTATTTTTTTTAATAGTGTAACATTTTTTTTATAGTGTAACATTGTGCTCTGTCCTGATTGGCTAGACCAGGACTAAACATGGACTAACCCTGGACTAAACCAGGACTCGACCAGGTCTAGACCTGGACTAAACCAGGATTAAACCACCACGTGCCGCTGCTGGTTTCATGCGGCTGGTGCCACAAACCAGTCACACGAAACCAGCAGCGGCACGTATTCCGGGCGCCGCGGTTCGATCTCGCCTCGCGCGTACACCCAGGGCTGCTGAGCAGTGCCGTTGGCGCCTGCGAGTGGCTATGAGTCGAGTTTGGCGCAGCATGGTGCGCGGTTGCCTTGTTTCGTGACCACGCGGGTGCGCGTGTCCGCGATTAGCGATTAATTACAATTAAAGCATTTTGATCGACCAACGTCTTAATCGACAATTAATCGTTAATTGATTAATTGTTGACATCCCTAGTATGGAAATGTACAATGTTTTTGGTCAGCACGGTTACATTTATAGCTGCTCCGGTCCAAAATTTTATGAATTTCGATTTGTTGCTACATTTTCCATTTACATTTTATGGTTGGAAACTGGGTTTAGTAATACAAAATATATTCCATCAATGTTATAGCCTACAACACTCCAGCCAGTGATAACGGGAGTAGGACAGTGCCAAAACCTATACTTTAGTAATGTATTTCCAATTGACTTCCTCTGTAGTTCAGTCCAAAGCATAACATGACATGATAAACCTTGCAGAGGGCACATAGCAGTGGGAGGAGACTGACCACAATTATTATGTGGCACTGGGTAATTGTTTGGTAATAGGCAATCAAGTAAGACAGCATCAACTGCAACAAAAGAAGTCAGAGCCAACAAGTACTCTACTATTTTGTAAGCAGTTGTGGGCCAAAGTTTGTCAATACAGACACTGCCAGGACACTTTGTTTCTATTTTCTATATTTTGAATACATACATATATACATCTCAAATATATGAAACAAGATATAGGATAATGTACTAGTTTGTTTGTTTGTTTTTTTTAAGGAAAAATTATTAATTTTTCTTATCTTGCATATATTACATGTCTTCTGTTTGTATACAAAATGTGGTAAAAATATGGAAAATAAACATTGAATGAGATGCTGTGTCCAAATCATGCATGTACCTTTTTACTATGTGTAGTATGACTATATGTTGTTATTACTACAAAGGTATTTTCTATAGCATGCCATATAGCAACATTTGTTATTTGTCCTTTGCCTAACTGATGTCACGTGATCTGCCATGTGACTGGTTACTAGTATTTCAAAGCACTTTTTATTCTTTTATCCATCCATCCATCCATCCATCCATTTTCTTCCGCTTATCCGGGGCCGGGTCGCGGGGGCAACAGTCTAAGCAGGGACTCCCAGACTTCCTTCACCCCGGACACTTCCTCCAGCTCCTCCAGGGGGACCCCAAGGCGTTCCCAGGCCAGCCGGGAGAATTCTTTTATACCATCCTTTCATTGTATTATGCCCTGAAAAAGGCCCCACTTGGCCAAAATGTGTCAACTAAGTTACATTTTTTACATTAAGGGACTTTAATGCAAGTGATGTTTTCCACTGTGATCCTGATGACCACCTAACCGGATACTTAACTGACCCACTTAAGCACTCATCTTCCTTTTTTTAACAATCAATCATATCAGTGACTTTGTGGACTGGTGTGGGCGCAACCACCTGAGCCTTAACACCAGTAAGACAAAGGAGCTGGTGATGGACTTCAGGAGGAGACCACTACCTCACTCACCGGTGAACATCCAGGGGCAGGACATAGAGATTGTGGACAGTTTCAAGTACCTGGGTGTTCACCTCAACAATAAACTGGACTGGTCCCACAACACCGACGCCCTGTACAAGAAGGGCCAGAGTCGCCTCCACCTCCTGAGGAGACTGAGGTCCTTTGGAGTGTGCAGGCCTCTGCTCAAGACTTTTTATGACTCTGTGGTGGCCTCTGCTCTCCTCTACGCTGTCGTCTGCTGGGCCCCGAGCAGCACAGAACGGGACAGAAAAAGACTCAACAAGCTGGTCAAGAGGGCCAGCTCTGTCCTGGGCTGTCCTCTGGACTCTGTAGAGGAGGTGGCTGAGAGGAGGGTACTGGCCAAATTCACGTCCATCATGGACGACACCTCTCACCCTCTGCACCGGACTGTAGAGGAGCTGAGCAGCTCCTTCAGCAACCGACTGAGGTACCCCCAGTGCAAGAAGGAGCGCTACCGCAGATCCTTCATCCCCACCGCCATCAGACTGTATAATTCTACTGTATAGTCCTACCGTGCAATATCGTTTTCCCAATGTGCAATATTGTTGTTTTTTCAATACTCCTATCGTGCAATATCGTTTTTCCAATTTTTCAATACTCTCCCTGTCACTGTTTTCATTATTATTACTACTATTATTATTATTCGATTTATTACTTATTTTTTTATTATTATTACCTATCTTTATGCCATTTTTGCCTGCATGCACTTGTCTTCTTGTTCAAACTGTCCCTACCTGGAGCTACTGTGACAAGTAAATTTCTCCTGTGTGAGATCAATAAAGTCTTATCTTATCTTATCTTGAAGTTAAATAATAGCACTGTGTTTAGACCATAGTGAAAGTACAATCTCCCCTTATCAGAGAATGAACTTTGTTTCATGGATAGACCAAATAATTACAAAGAGAATAAACAATGTACTGGGTTTATCAATGCTGATATATTCTCTACTGTTTTTTTGTTTGTTTGTTTTTTTTGTTTTTTGTTTTTTAACATCTGCTTGAACTCCAGCAAGTTAATTCATCTCCATGGAGACAAGCAAATACCCTCAACCTTAGAAGTTACAATTTTAAATAAAAACTTCTAAACTCTTGCACTCTCCTACATAGCTTACAAAAGACAGCAGATGCTACTTGATAACTTACTTTTTTATATATTTCCAACATGAGCTAAAACTGTCTCTCTGTCTTGTACTGACCTTGAAGGTGACACTGGGCTGCTCGTTCAGGTTGACTTTGGTGACGATCCTGCCCGTTAGCTCCTCCACATCAAAGATACTTCCGCTGTAGGGAGAGAGCTCGTGGTCCACGGTGTAGCGCACAAAGCTGGCTGGGGTGCCCTGGAGGGAGGAGACAACACATTCACAGCAATGTAATGTCAATGTTTACTGTAATATATAACCTATATAACCAATGTAAAACAAAAAAACAATGCAAGTCCAAGGGCACATGTCTCTGCCACAGTCACTATTGATGGACCCACATATGACCTTGGTTAGAAGTGGAATAGTGAACATGGGAGAAGTATTATATTTTCACATTAATTTGACTCATGTGGAAACAGTGACACAAACCTGCTGCAGAAGTCAAACAGTTTGATTGTGGACATGCACAAATTGTGTATATTTGTACCACATATTTTAGGCCAAATGTATTGTAATGTATGCAATGTATTGTAATCTGGATGCCTCCCTTGGGACGTGTTCTGGGCACATCCCTGGGAACCGGGAAAGACCCAGGATATACTGATGAGACTATGGCTACGTTCACACTGCAGCCTGAAACGACCCAAATCCGATTTTTTTGGCTCTATGCGACCTGTATCTGATCTTCTAATGACAGTGTGAACGACACAGATCCGATTTTTTCAAATGCGATCCAGGCCACTTGGATATGTGGTCCTAAATCCGATACATATCCGATCTTTTGACATGCGACTGCAGTCTGAACGGCCAGGTCGCATTCATCCGACCTGAGTGTGTTTCCTCCAATGAGAGTGGTACAAGTAGGCGTTCACAAATGTGCACAAACGTTCTTCTCGTCACGCGAAAATAGTATATAAACTCGTATCAGTGAAGCGGCGAAGCACGTAGCAATCCCACCCCTCCTGCCTGTGACTCCGCACTCACATGTTCCTTTCTGCAGACGTTGCTGCCACTGCCCCGCAAAACGCCGTGGCCAAAAACCTCGTCCTTCTCCGTCTCCTCCTTAAAACAAATAAGCTGTACATGTTTTGGCTCCGGTACGAAAGCAACTTTAGGCTACTTCCGTAAACATTGAGCGTGTTCACTGCGTGTGACGTCATCGTGTCCTCCAAGGCGCATGCGGGACACTTTTGGGGAGTTTAGCTTTCACACTGGAGATCACATACAATTCGCATTTAACTGGAAATGTGAACGGCCTCGCAAAAAAATCGGATTTCACAAAAAAATCGGAATTGAGCATTAAGCCCTGCAGTCTGAACGTAGCCTATGTCTCTCAGCTGGCCTGGGAACACCTCTGGGTCCACCCCGAGAAGATGGAGGGAGTGTCTGGGGGTGAGAGAAATCATTGAGCCCCTGCTCAGACAGCTGCCACAGTGACACCGCCCCAGATAAATGGAGAACATTGATGGAACAAACTTTCACTTTAGATATATCCATTTCTCCCTGTCAGGGTGAAATAGGACAAGGCTGAACAGGGTGAAATAGGATGAGGCAGATGAAGGAGGATTGTTTGAGAGAGCCTTCCTGGTGTGTAAAGCTTGAAGCCAATATGAGGCCAGGGCGCAGTCTCTCAGTCTGTACTGTAGTTTCACTTCAGCTCTATTAACACAGTCACCATAACTCATAGAACTGCTACTAGAGCTTATACAATAAACTTTAACACAATGGTTGTTACCACTTTGACGAATACTACAACTTCAGCTTTTACTTTCTTGTTCTCCAACCAATTCTCACTGTGTCCATTCATTTAGAGATGAAACCAAAGTAGTTCAGTTTCCAGACCATTGCCCCCTGCTTGAATGTGGTGAACTGAGGAAGAAGGCTCCAGTTATCTGTGCAGTGTAGCCATATGCTCTTAGTAAAACATCACTCACTTCTGTTCCATGTAAACACTGGAGCTTGTCATGGGCCTCATTACTGTGCTCTCCATTAAGCAGGCTAATATCAACTTAGAACTACTTATAGATTCATTTACAACTGCTCCCCTCTCCCTCCCCCCTCTGCACTCTTCTTCTCTTTACCTCTTTATACTCGCTTGCACTCAGGTCGGGTATCCATGCTTTATGGGGACATTATATGGACTTTAATTCATTTCCTGGAGACTGATACTAGCCTTAAACATAGTAAATACCTGCTTAACCTTAACCTAAACTCCAACCTTAACTTATTTAAACCCATATATAAGACTTTATGTAATGGGGACAGGTTTTTTGCCCCATAAGTGTGTATATACATTTTAGTCCCCCCCTTAGTGTCTGTTTTCTGTCGCTCTCTCGCTCTTATATTTTTCTACAACTCTTTTTATACCCTCTTTTATTTCTCCTGTTCTCTCTCTCACTATACCCCTCTGCCTCGCATACACACATACTGTATACGTTGGGTTTTCATGCTTTTTTCACGCCTCAATTCCTGAGGACAGCCTAAACCGGGAGTCTCTCTACCCCCTTCCAAGTGGTTCACAAAGGGATTTCTGAATAATAAGTATTGTGCTGAATAATTCAAAACTGATTCATTACATACAGTAGGTATTAACATTGTAAATCATTTTGATGCCTGTCTTTGTGCTCTAACACATGGGTAATGGTTTATCCCATACACTTTCTCCCTCTCTATATATCTATCTCTTTGTTCCGGTCTATCTCTTTGTCTTGCTCTCTCCCTTCTTTTCCCCTGTCCTCTCTTTCTCTTTGTCCCTTTTCTTCCTCTCATTCTCACGCTTTCTTACTCTACTCACCCCCTCTCTCTCTGCTGAAGTACCCCTCATATTCATTAGCGCACGCCGGACTTTTAATACTATCCTTTGATTAAGATAAATCACGCTTTCCTGATCACTAATCATGTCCATAGCTTATCCCATTGCCCTCACCTCCCAGCAGACTCTTTCTCACACACACACACACACACGCACACACACTATCTGATTGGTAATATGTTTTTTTTGAAGCTCGCTCACTCTGGCTTGAACTGATTTGCTTCCCAGGAGACGATGAAAAAACCTGGGGTGAAAGGAGAAGAGGTGTAGGAGTAGCAGTAGTAGTGCAAGCCCCAAGAGAGTTTTTCATACAAATGTGTCAGTAAGGGGTTACAAAAGCAGAACCGAGAATTCGCTAAGGATTTTTACAAGTATATCTGAACGCCTTCTCATTGTTTTCAGAAATGTAATGGGAAAATGTTAGGTTCGAGATGCAATGCCATTTTTAGGCTTGAGGAATAAAGAGTGATATAGGATTATGAGCAAGAATATTAAACATGTTCTTAAAAGTACTAGTATGTGGGTGGAAAGTCAGCTGCAGAATTAAAACCACTCCAGAACATTCTCCATGGAGATATTTTATGTATATATTTATTTATATATAATCAGAAAAAGGCCCTACTCCAGGCCAAATAAGTAGGATAAATATAAATTAAAAATAAGAGTCAAATTTGTGGAGATGAGAGAGTAAGGATACATGTTTTTCAATTACTACTAAGATAACAGGAGAAGTTCAATTTGTCAACTGGACAAAGTTTGTTTGGTTGAAAACGTTTCGCCGCTCATCCGAGAGGCTTCGTCAGTTTAAGACAAAAACTGGTCCACCCAAAGGACAAAACACCGAGCCACAAACAAAGCAATGTGGTCTACTCCATTCAGTGTAGTGAAGACTGCAGTGAGCGCTATATTGGAGAAACCAAACAGCCACTTCACAAGAGGATGTACCAACACAGACGGGCGTGCCAGAGTGGACCGTCATCTGCCGTACATCTTCACCTAGAAGCCACGGGTCATTCATTTGAGGACAGTGAGGTTCAGATCTTAGCCAGGGAAAAGAATTGGTTTGAGAGGGGAGTTAAAGAGGCTATTTTTGTCAAAAAAGAGAATCCTTCTCTGAACAGAAATGGTGGAGTCAGACATAATTTGTCTCCCATCTACAATTCCATTCTTAAGCCTAGATCAAGCAAACAGGGAAACAATAGGGCTAGCCAGGTCAGGGCCAGAGGTGTGAAAAACAGTCGTGTAGGGATGAATAGGGATCGTTAGCTAGACGCCAGAGAAACAAAAGACGGAAACCAATGAGATAGTTCCGGAAAGTAGTTAGCTAGGTAGCTCCTTCCTACAGCAAGATATAAGCAAGTGTCTTACCAGTATTCTTATTAGAGCTGACGAAGCCTCTCGGATGAGCGGTGAAACTTTTTCAACCAAACAAACTTTGTCCAGTTGACAAATTGAACTTCTCCTTTTATCATGGATTCTACCTGGACGACTGAGGGACTTTTCACGCAATTACTACTAACTTTGGGAGAAGGGGTGGGATTTAATAAGTTTTACTTCTACCCACTCCTTTTCGGGCATGTACATATATGCAAAAAAATACGTATTTGTGTCTATATATTCTTTCTTTTTTCTGTTCTTTTTTGTTGTTTATTTAAATTGTATGACACTGTACATTTTCTGTGCACTACAAGTATCATATGCTCGAAATAAATTACTACTACTACTACTACTACTACAATGAAAAAACATACTTTTATTTATTTATTTTTTATTTATTTTATTTATTTATAAAACAATTTTTTGACAAAAAGCATTATAATTATATAAAATTATAGCTGTACTGTTAGAGGATTCATGGTCACAAATGGTCATATTTTTATTCAGCGCTTTGTGTCTTGCCCAAGGACACAACAGCATTCACTTGTGGGAGCTGGAAAAGCACCGGTGACCTATGGGTCATGACATAAAACCTGCATTCATTTATTCATTATTGCTCAGAACAACAACAACATCTCCATAGATACAAGGAATCTTTTATTATTAGTCTGTCTACATCTCCAAAGCTCAAAATGATCTGTTCCACCTTGTGATGGAACTTGAAAACTACAAGTTAACAGCTAAAATTTAACTGCGGTATAGCTGAAATTATCCAAATGTTTCCAGTGAAGGTGTGTTAAACATGTGAATGAAACAAAACATAACTCCAGGTATGTTTTGACGAGGAAACAACATTATACAGTAGCATACATAGATCAGAAAAATAGGTAATGTGGGCCCTTTATAATCATAATAGCACCTTTGAGACAGAAATACAAATGTGAGAAGTTTTTTGCAACAAGCACCTAAAACAAGTCCCCCAAGGATTAGTTAAACGAATCCTAAACTTATAAAGGTTTGGTAATTACTCTGGAATTGTCTGCTCTACCACATACAGTTCTAGAAGCATTTCTGCGGTTTACTTTTCCAAACTGACAACAACAATCAGCTTTAATCAAAAAGTTAACACAAATTCGGTTTACCATTTAAAAAAATAACAAAATACTTTCATACTACTTTCCATCTGTTAAAATAAACTTGAAACAAAAACTGAATCCAGTTTTCTACAGTAAAATCAGAGCCCGTCTCCATGGCGACGTGCAATTTTCAGAATTTTATTTTGATGTTGCCGAGGTTAAAAACGTAACCCAGTCGCAATCAGATTACCCTCCATATGAACTCATTTCTTATTTCAAAACTGCTCTGTGTGGGAAGTCGTTTTTTTCCACTCAAATACACCGTATCGATATTTGTCACAAACTTCGACCACAGACGGCTCAAAATAACTCGCGTTTGTGTTCGGTGGGCTTTGACAGTGTGTAACAGGACAAAGAGGGAACAGTGTACGTGTGTGTGTGTGTGTGTGTGTATGCTCGTGTGTGGTGTGTGTGAAGTGTCTTAGAGGTGGCCCTGTCAATAAAACACTTTGAGTCTGCAAATCCACGCCAATAAGAGACTGGGTTAGGCTACTCCTTCTTTCTCATCTCACCGTGGTGTCTGTCAAAGCGCTTGGCAGCTTGCAAATGTGATTATATGACTAAACGCAGCAAATTACATGAATAAAAGATGTTAATGCATGCGGATAATATGTAATAGGGTGATTATAAGCAGAGGTACAGATAAATATGGCAATGAATGAGAAGTGTAAGTGTAATCTAGGTCAGGTATTTAAAGGGATAGTATGCAACTTTCTGGAGGTGGCATGTCACCTGCATGATTCCATGGAAATAGGAAGTCAAGTTTTATGCCATAATGGCCACGTTACATGATGTTTTTTAAAAGGATATGCCACCCCCAGGTCAAATTTGGGCATCTCCCCACAGTCCAGAGACTAAAATAAGTGGTGGAAAGCGTTTTCCTGCTCACCCAGCCATTGTCCGAGTCTGTCGCCACTGACCGCCGCGGTATCTGCAGCTACTCCGCCTTAGACTGGAGTCTAACGTCGCCAGAGAAAGATTTCGGCCAAAAGGAATTAATTTGCTAGATGCGTTTCCCAATTACTTTATGTGTAGTGCGCATTCATATCGAGTGCAAATAAATGTGCAAATCAACACGGAGAGTTTGCCTTGGTCATTTTGGGTGGGAACTATTTTCCAGTGCGGAAGAATACAGTCGAATCACGCACCACGTTGTGCAACAGGGGAACTCCCTTCCCGGTGCGTAACTGGGATTCCCCTGGCAGCGTGCTGCGTGATTCGACTGTATTCTTACGCACTGGAAAATAGTTCCCACCCAAAATGACCAAGGCAAGCTCTCCGTGTTGATTTGCACATTTATTTGCACTCGATATGAATGCGCACTACACATAAAGTAATTGGGAAACGCATCGAGCAAATTAATTCCTTTTGGCCGAAATCTTTCTCTGGCGACGTTAGACTCAAGTCTAAGGCGGAGGAGCACCAGATACCGCGGCGGTCAGTGGCGACAGACCTGGACAATGGCTGGGTGAGCAGGAAAACACTTTCCACCACTTATTTTAGTCTCTGGACTGTGGGGAGATGCCCAAATTTGTCCTGGGGGTGGCATATCCCTTTAATTCCGAATTAACTGTTCTGAATTAAATAGTTCATAATAAAATTATTCTCCTTTGAGTTTACATGAAAATAATCATTCTGAATTGAAGTTTACATGGAAAACATGTTAAATCGGCTTTATGTAATTCCGCTCAACGTCTCGGGGTCGGGAAGGGTTCTGATTGGACAGGGACACGAACATATTTACGTCCAACAGAAGAAAACACACACTCAGCTGCTACCGGCTTTTTGTCATCTCGGTTTGGTTAGTGTTTTTATGTTTTCTGCCATCCACTCTTTTCATTATTTGTAGTTCTTCCGATGCTCTGAGCCGCCATCGTGCAGTGCATCAACACGTCAAAAGGGCGACCCAATGAGTACGCGCCAATCCAAATTATTTTTAAGTGAAATTAAGTGGTTTGCGTGATTGAGGAATAAATTAATTTATTTATAAGTTTAATTCCGAATGATAATTTTCATTAGGAATGAAGTGTTTACAGCGGAATTCATTTTTATTCGGAATTAAATTACTTTTAATTGTAATTAAAGCTCTCACGTAAACCTGGCAACTGTGAAAGATTATATCCAAAGGAACAATATTTCCATGGAGGCAAGCCCACTCACCGTGCGATAAACACAACCAAAATGAAACAAAAACAATGAAAAAATAAGCTTTTATTTTAGCCTGCTATTTATCTGAAAAGTTACACGCTGTGGCTTTAAAGGTCCACTTACTTACAGATTTTTTAAGTATTACCTGTCTAAGTGGTGTCTAAGGCATTTGAAGTAAAACCAGCATATGTTTTTCCACCAAAAAAAAGTTAAACAACAACTTTTACAAAACATTGGCAGAGAATTCTCATTATCCATATTACTGTTATTGCAGAGCTTTTGTTTTGTCTTGTCTTAGGTGGCAATCAGAGCACCATAATAACAGCAGCTCAGTAATAACAATTTCTAATGGAGGGTCCGCCACTTGCTTGTCTCCAGTGCTTTGTCTAAAATGTTCCAAAGGACAGATTAAAACCTGTTTATCACCAGAGAAGAGCAGGTTACAGCCCTACACTACATTACAATTCAGATCTGTGGAGAGTCGCCCCTATTCACAGGATTTAGCATTTTTGAGCAATAGAAACACCAGTAATGAAAAAATAAGCAAGCGGTAGCAGATTTCCACCAGAAAAGTTACACAATGCACCTTTAAATTTCAGCTTTTTTTTGAAGAAACATCTCTTTAGTCAAAGTCAGTAACGCACATGTAACACACATGAACAACACAGTAACACACGTAAATAAATGCTCGATGTATATCTTTAATGCCATACCATTGAACATTCCAAGGAAAAGCAATAACATCTCCATGGAGAAAAGTAGGTAGCGGACCCTCTACCAGAAAAGTTAAGCAATGCAATATTTTTTTTAGAAGAAACATCTCCTTTGACAAAGTCAGTAATACACTCACAAAATCTCCATTGTATTCTGGCCATGTTGGAGGACAGTGTTGACCCACCCATATTTGAATGTCATGTCGTCAGACTTTCTTCTCTCTCTGTGACATATATATATATATCTTTATATATATTTATATATATCAGCTCCAGCACCCTGCACCCACTCCCTACAATCTAAGGCGCAGCAGGGGCACCCGCAAAAGCATCAAAGGACCACCATCCCACCCAACAAGAGAGCAGACTTTGAAAACAAGGTGACAACAGCTGAAAAGTTAGTTCTACACCAGCTACTTTTCAACAGGAAAAATTACAAAGAGAGTTATCTTTAAGAAAACAACAGCTTTTTTATGTTTTTAAAAAAAAGGGAAATGTGAAAAGAGGAAAGCACCCAGACAAAGCCCCAAAGCCCCATGAAATATTTAAATGTGTACTGCTGTCAATACACAGTGTGCTCCCAGGGTCCCTGCGCTTTCTGAGTAAAACATTGTCTGGAAGTTTTTAGGCTTATTTCGATTTTTAAAATATGTTCATGGCAGTTTTGGTATGTAAAAGTATTTTATGTGGACAACTTCATTTTATGGGTTTAAAGGGCCCACATTACAGTATTTTCTGAGCTGTTATAATGTTTCCTTATCAAAAGCATACCTGGAGTTGTTTTGTTTCATTCACATATGTCTAAGACACAAAGCCTGCAAATTTAGGCTGAGTTCTTCTCTCAAACTGGAAACACTGTTCCACTTTGTGATGTCATGTGGTATTACAGGAAGTGCTTGTGTTTTTAAACTCCACACACCTTCACTAGAATCAGTTGGATAATTTCAACTCTGGAGTTGCCATTTTCTACTAAACAAAGGGGAAAAGGTAGCTGTTAACTTGAAAACTACCGCTTCATGACATCACGAGGTGGAACAGAGCATTTTGAGCTGTAGAGATATAAACAGACTAATAATAAAGAATTATTCAAACAAGTGTGAACGAAACAAATCACAACTCCAGGTATGTTTTTGATGAGGTAACAACATTCAAACACAGTCTGACATTAAACAGCTCTACTTTACATTTATTCAATAACAGGACATTGCATAGCTCAAAAAATACATAGAAAAACAGGCATTCTGACTGCGAAATATTCCAGATAAAGTAATAATATCTCCATGGAGTAAACATTTGACGGACCCTCCACCAGAAATGTTACACACCTTTAAAACCCACAAGACTCAATTCAATTTTAACTCCCAAGAGTCAATAAAGTGTGTGATTTTGCAGTGACTTTAACTGTATTGATCTTATTGGTTGTGCATGTGTTAGCTAAAAGCCTTTTGACAAAACAGTAGCTTTTTCTGTCAGTCTAATCTGTTTTGCTATAATTACATGTCTTTGGGAGGAATTGGAAGTTTGCTAACCTTGAGAGACTAAAATGTGTCCTCTTTGAAACTGTAAATCCTCTGGAAACTGAAGCTCTTGGCAACAGATGGTCTTGCCATTTCAGCTTTCAAAACAGAACTGTAATTTCACAAAATGGTGCAACCAATTGTATAATGATGCCAGGGAAAGTTCAGGTTTTTATTTTTATTGACAACTAATAGTATAAAGTGAGCATGGTCTGAATAACAGCATCATTTTTTTTTGTTTTTTAATCCAAATTGAGACTCTTCAGACCCAACGGCAGCTGTAGTGTCATTTGGCCCATCCTTGGCAAATCAGAAAAAATGTACACTAAAAATACACAAACCAACCCAATCACCTTAATTTTAATTTCAAAGGTGCATTTCTCCATGGAGATGTTATTGCTTTGTCTGGAAGTTTTTCACAGTGTTATGTTATTAAAGATCCCATGACATGGTACTTCTTGATGCTTTTATATGGCTCCTTAATGGTTCCCTAATACTGTAAATGAATCCTTCTTCAAAATCAACACTCAGTGCATGAGAAACAGAGATAAGATGAGAAAGAGTCATAAATATCTCTCTCAAACACTTTATTCTGGGCGTTGTTGCTTGAATGCAAATGAGGAGAAAAGAGCTGGCCTATAGTAGAGGGTGGGGGCGTGGCCAAACTCTCCGCTCTCGGCTCTGAGCCCTCAGCTGATCCATTTCCTTGTTTTTGCACGGGGGGAGAGATTTGAAGCGTTCCATTGAAAAATAAACACATTTCCACATAAAATAAAATTAAACCACTGCTGTTCAAAGGTCCAGAGGCTCAGATAAAGGACTTCCGAGCCTAGAAACACTCGGACGTGCCTCCAGGCAAATAAAAAAACGCATTTCGCATTGCCTAGCGCATTCGCAGTCCAAACTCTCTGGGCGTGATTTACAGAGACGCTGAGTACAGACAGACGGGGGTGGAACTGCATTTGCATTTTTTTTTCCCGATCTGACGTCAATAAGGTGCCTTGTTCAAAATCGCTCGTTTGAGCTCCGATTTTTTGTAACGCAGAAAAGGATCGCAAATGCTCAGTTTAGACATTTTGCAACTTTTAACCATGGGGGGGGGGGCCTAAACAGGGTAGGGGAGCTCACATTAACGTTCAAAAACCTCAGAAAGTGAAAATTTCATGCTATCTTTATGGAGGCCAAACCAGACCAAGTTACAGATCAGATCTGTGGAGAGGCAACTCCACTCACAGTCAGAATGCCTGTTTTTCTAGGTATTTTTGAGCTATAAAACCACCTGTAATTGAATACATGTAAGGTAGAACTGTTTAATGCCATACTGTGGAACATTCCAGGCAAAGCAATGGCGTATGCAGAGAAAAAAAGCAGGTGACGGACCCCCAACTAAAAAGTTACATATTGCAGCTTTAATTCTAATTTTAATTTCAATTTTGGAGCACTTTGCGTCTGCTTTCTTGTAAACTGACTTTATAACCTATACTTATAGATTTTTAAAGTATTATCTTGAGTAGTCTAAGGCATTTGAAGTTGTAAAAAACAGCAATGGATTTTCCACCAAAAAAGTTAAGCAACAACTTTTACAACCCCCTGATCCATACAACATTAGCAGAGAATTCTCACTATCTATATTACTTTTATTGCACCACTTGGACGGTTTTGTCTCATCTTGTTGTCAGGTTTATTTTTCTATTTTGCCCAGAAACCTTTTGCTATAAGTTGCCTGCGATTCGGTACAAACACTTTACTAAGAAGTGAGTCTGGTCACCGGTGAATCTCCCCAATTTCAGATGGCCATGATGTCAATAAGAGACGCACTGGTCCGCATCAAAACAAATATGGTGGATTACAAGGGGGTAAAAAGGAAAAGCACGACTGAAAAACCATGCGGATTTTGGCAAGATCAATCAGCAAAGAACTAAGCTCTGTTAATATGAGATGAGAGAATTTCGATTTTGTTAGAAAATGATAAGTAACTATTGAGCTCCATCATTTCTCATGTGTGACTGAAAACAAACAAATCTGATTGGACGATAAACCAGGAAGTGCTATCATACATATTTTATATTAAAGAGAATTAACGTTTTTTACAATCTGAGCCTTCTTTTGGCAATAAAACAAGTTGTTTTACTCACCCATAGCACTTTGGTGTCATATGGAGCACTTCCAGAGATGTTTTAGATTAGCGATAGCCGTAGCGTGAGTTCTCATATAATATATGCCCGGAGCGGTCTCCAAATAACACAAACCTTAGCACTTTTCAAATCAAAGAAGCTCAATATCTTAGTCTACGCTTTTGTTTGAGTCAAAAGTGGCCTGTAATCCGAGATTTATCCATAGTTTCGAGTAGATGAGGAGGCCAGTGCACATGTGCGGAGTCACAGCTTATTTCACTCTCAGCTCCCGGGACCCAAACATGAAACGCAAAGATGTAAATTATGGATAAATCTCGGATTACAGGCCACTTTTGACTCAAACAAAAGCGTAGACTAAGACATCGAGCTTCTATGATTTGAAAAGTGCTAAAGTTTTTGTTATTTGGAGATCGCTCGCGGCATATATTATATGCTCGGAGCATATATTAGCGCTACGGCTATCGCTAATCTAAAACATCTCTGGAAGTGCTCCATATGACACCAAAGTGCTATGGGTGAGTAAAACAACTTGTTTTATTGCCGAAATAAGGCTCTGATTGTAAAAAATGTTAATTCTCCTTTAAATGTCTATTAATGGTTTATTGTATAACATTTGTTGTGTAAAGTCCTACACTGGTGTCTCCATGGTAATATGATGTTTGTCTAGAATGTTCCACAGTACAGATTAAACCTATCAATCACAAACAGGTTCCAGAACTACACTTCAGATCTGTGGAGAGTCGGCACTATTCACAGAAGGAATTATAGTATTTTTGAGCAATAGAAACACCCGTAACAAATGAAGTGCTAGACGGAAATTTAATGTCATACTGTGGAACATTCCAGGCCAAGCAATAAAATATCCATTGAGACAAGCCAGAAAAGTTGCACAGTGCACCGACAGTTTTTCTTTTCTTTCTATTGTGATTTCATTGTACAGCTCTGGAAAAAAAAAAGAGACCACTGCATTTTTTTCTGAAATCAGCATCTCTACATGTATTACAGCCATTCCATTCCAGCGTCTGTGGAATTCCAACACAAACACAAAGCTGAGCTACTTCAGTTCTTGCACCAGGAGTGGAATAAAGTCACCCAAGAACAATGTGAAAGACTTGAGGAGAACATGCCAAGACGCATGAAAGCTGTGATTAAAAAGGGTTATTGCACCAAATATTGATTTCTGAACTCTTCTCAAGTGTAAACATTAGTATTATGTTGTTTTAAAATGAATTTGATCTTGTTTCTTTGCATTGTTTGAGGTCTGAAAACATGTCTCTTTTTTGTTATCTTGACCATTTGTCATTTTCTGCAAATAAATGCTCTAAACGATAATATTTTTATTTGGAATTTGGGGGAAGTTAGTAGTAGTTTATAGACTCAAACAAAAATGTTCCTTTTGCCCAAACACATACCTATAAGTAGTAAAATCAGAAAAACTGATAATTTTGCAGTGGTCTCTTATTTTTTTTCCAGAGCTGTATTATTCTGTTAACCACTTTGAATTACTTTGTGATAAACTTGCCTTTCCTTAAAACACAGATCACCCGACAGCTTAAATACCATTTTATTATATCAAAAACTAATGAAAGAAAAAAAAAAATCCAAATCAAATTATCAAAAAAATATAAAAATAGAGAGGTAACAAGTTAACACTAGTATAGTGCATTGTAAAACTCTCCTCCAGACATAGAATACTATAAAGAGGTTTCAAACAGTACTCATGTGGTAAGCGCTTAGCTGGACTGAGCTTAAGCAGTCTCTCACTAAAACCCTTGTGGCCATTTTGTTGAATAATATTGTGATGTAATTTGTCCTGTTCTTTTTCAACTTTTAACAACCCCTTTCTCGCTTCTCTCTGCTTTACTTTAAGTTAGAAAAAACCCCAGTAAAACCAGTGTTGCAAAAGGCATGAAGCAACAGGCCCTTGAACCATGAACGATGAGGGAGGGGGTGTACTTTCAAAAAAAAAATATATATATATACAATTATGGCATCTGTTGCTTGTTGAAAACACAAAGAAGTGCAGTACTAATGAGGCTTGCCAAGGCCTCCACTACATCTTCACAGCTAATGGATGACCAGGGACATTTAAAGGATGCTTTTAGCTAGCTCTTATCATAGGAACATGCCAGTTTTAGTGCATGCAGGGTTTTGGTCAAAAAAAAAAAAAAAAAGGAGCGTGAAGTGAACTGAGCAGCCCACTAATCTTAGCACTCCAGGAAAGATGGATAGTGAACTAGCCTCTATTGATGTTCTTGCCACTTGAACAGTCATTTTGAGACCAGAGACTCAGAAGTGGACTAAGGGCGTGTGACTTCACCTATAGTGTTCGGCTCCAGTCAAATGAAGCTCACTAAGGCTGCAGTTATAGGGACAAATTTGAAGCCATAGGAATAGGAATTGATTAACATTAGAATCCCGAAGAGTGGGTTAAAGGGATAGTTGTTTTTTTTTAATGTTAATCTGTATGGGTTCCCTTCGAAAAGTGTTCACACTGGCTTTCCGCTGACAGTCTTGTCTCAGCCCAGTTCTGCTCAGGTTCTGGAATTCACGTAAGTAGGTCCTGTAAGTTTGCGGGGACAGGTAATAAAGCTTGTTTTTCTTCGCAAAACAACATTTGTCCAAAGAGTGATATATATTTCCATCACAAACAGTTGTCCGAAAAAATCCAGCAGCCTATTTTCCCTAATTCGCATGGTGCCCTTTTCTCTCGGAGTTGTATCACTGCGTGCGTAGCCTAGCCTATAGCCTGTTCACTTGTAAACATCCGCTTACGCCGCACCGCATCTGCTGTATACATCCGCTTACAAGTGAACAGGCTAATAGAGCTAATAGGGCGGAGTGATACGAATCTAGAGAAAATATGCAAATGCGAATTAGGCTGCTGGATTTTTTCAGACAACTGTCTGTGATGGAAATATACACTGCCTGACAATAGTAATAGGACGATGGCATAATCTGTGATGCTGGGGTACTGAGCCAACGTTTCAATGTATCAAGCATTATTTAAAGGAAAAGTAAAGTTTTTTTTACAATCTGAGCCTTCTTTCGGCAATAAAACAAGTAGTTTTACTCACCCATAGCAGTTTGGTGTCAATTGGAGCAGTATCGCAGAAGTTATGTTGGAGCCGTTCTGTTCTACTAATGATCCCGTATCCGTTAACATGGTGCTCGTATCATATGCTCGGGGCATTACTTTCCGCTTTCCAAATAACACAAACTTTAGCACTTTTCAAATCACAGAAGATCGCTGTGTCAGGGTAGACTTTTAGTGGATTCTAAAACGGCCTGAAACCCGATATCCAGCTATAGTTTCATTTGATGACGTCATCAGAGAGGACAGTGCGCATGCGTGAACTCAGCTGTTTTGTTAACACCGCTAGTCCGAAAGAAGCTAACACCGCTCTGAACTTTACTTTTCTGTTGCGATATCGGGTGTACTGTACGTTTACACAAGCAAGTTATTTTAAACCACTGATAAATACTGTTTGTCATTACTTTTTACAAAAAAGTGGAACATTTATGAACTACACTATATCAAACTAAATATTGGATATTGACTTCTCGAGTAATTACAGAATTCCTATATTTTACATGTATTCTTTTACACTATATTATGTTTTACATTATATCATCGTAGTTCTTAAGTCTGTTTGTGTGAAACCTGAAACCTCTCCCTGAAGGTAATAACTAAATGATCATATACAGTTTTTTGTTTTTTTTGTTTTTTGTTTTTTTAACTGCAAATGCTAGTAATTCTATCACTAGAATCTCAATTACATCACATTGCAGTGTGATTCAGGTGGCGGCTCTGTCAAAACTAAAAAAGCATCTCTCTGAATGATCCACTAAATTGGCCAGCGGTTTGCTTAAGTGGTTTATAGATAAGGTTTTCAGGAAATTTTCAAGAGCTACTGTTTTGAAGTTATTATTACCATTGATATTTTACTTAGACTTAGACAAACTTTATTGATCCACAAGGGAAATTATTTGGATACAGTAGCTCACTCATCATAACATAATATATAACAGAGAGTAACACAAAAAAAAACCCAAACAAACAAAAAAACACTTTGTTATTACTATGGTACAAGTACAATGAGTGACTGTAAGTACTCACAGGTGGGTCCTGGTCCTCTGCAAACACAATGGTGATGACTGTGCCCTTCTCTGCGTTGGGAGCCACCATTCCCTTGTACAGGTCCTGACTGAAGATGGGCGCGAAGTCATTCATATCCTAAAGCACAGCCAAAGACAAAACACATTACATTACACCTAGAGCCAGGATTTAGAAATCACATTCAAACTACTTTAGTGATAGGATTTGGCATTGAAAGGGTCAAACGTATTTGCAAATTCAATTTCCTATTACTTTGTGGATGCTGCCCACTTACCCACAGAGAAATATTGGAGCCTAGCACATTTTGCAGTCAGTGCTTTGTTTGATTTCAGTTAATGCTACAGCGGCGATTGTGTGGACTCAGCCTGTCACTATGAAAATGACTCCAAGGCACCTGACAGTTCACTTTTGGGAACTAAACGTGCATTGCAATTATAACACTGTCCGTCAAAGTAAGTACATATTTCTGTGTACTTATATGAACAACTAGCATGCTAACCACACACTTCCTGATCAACCGAAAACAAAAAAATACTTAATAATTTGATGCAGATTGACGAATTCTGGCTTCAAAAGCTGGTCATACAATATATCTGTACAGGTTAGGTTAGGTTAATATATTGCCATGCCATTTGTAATTAAAAAACACATTGGAGTAAAATGCTCAAAGTGCACAATGAGACATAGAAAACAACCACATAAATAATAGACAATCGTTAGACAACATATGATACTATGAAGTATACAAGATACAGATTTTTTATTTTATTTTATTTATTTACTTGTTTATTTGAAGGACAATGTGCAGGTACATTAAAAAGATGGCTGCACCAGATTTAGCAGAATGCTAATTTCCATCTGTAGTCCTTAACAAACATTAAAAACATTAAAAACAATTACATATAAAAGGTGCAATACAAAAAACAATATACAGGCGTGCAAAATTTTCAATACATAGTGCAATTTTCGATACCTAGTACAAACTACAAGTTATTAGAATGCGAGACATTTAAAGTGCAATAAATTTCAGAGTAGATTTCGATACCTAGTGCAAACTACAAGATATTAAAGTGCAAGACATATAAAATGCAATAAATATCAGAATAAATACAGTGTTGTCGCTATCAGATGCTACCCACAAGGGTAGCATCCGATAGCTCCGTACCTTATTGGTATTATAAATGTAAACAAAACAGTAATATGACACTAATGATCTTGGTATTCTAGTGGCCATCAGATGGTACCCACGAGGGGAACATCTGATGGCCAAATACCCGCCTGGTATTTTTAGTGTGAGCAGGACTGATGGTCAAGAAGCCAGTTTTTAACAGCCCGTGAAAAGCTGAGATAATCTGCCATGTTCTTCAAATTTTCTGGAAGCCCGTTCCATTCCTTGATGGCTTTATAGGAGAAGGCAGATTGAGAGAAAGCGGACTTTCTTTTAAGAACATTGCAGTCACCCCTAGACACGGACCTTAACACTCTGCTTGTTATTTGAGAGCGAGGCTGTACATAGGTCTTTAGTGGGGGTGGGGCAGCGCCATGCAAGATTTTATGTACCAGGCGAATATTAGAGTACCTGATCAAGTTGTCAAAGCTTAATATTTTAAATTTGTCCAATATGTAGCAGTGATGGTAGCGTCTAGGCTTTTTATCAAGTATTTTCAGTGCCTGATTATGCAATGATCTAAGAGGATTTAGTACTGTTGTTTTGGCTTGAGACCATGAAGAAATACAATACAGAATGTGAGATAAAATCATAGCATTAAAATAAGATTTTGAGGCTTCTAATGATAATGAACTTCTAATGTGTTGGAAGTTAGCGATGTTGAATTTCAAGACATTACAGACCTTTTTAATATGTTTTTTAAAATTAAGGGTAGGGTCTAATATGACTCCCAGATATTTAACTTCCTCTACATTTTTAATCATACAACTGTTCACATAGATGTTAGGATATACACTTTGACTTTGTTTGTTTGAGAAGTACATTGTAATAGTTTTCTCTGTATTCAGGGTAAGGAAAGATTTGTTAAACCACTCTGTTGCTTTTACCATTGCCACAGAGAGCTTAGCTGCGACAGAATTTGCGTCAGAACCGTGTGCAAAAAATACTGTGTCATCAGCGTACATCACGATTTTTACTTCGTTACAAATAGAAGGTAGATCATTGATGTACAAGCTGAAGAGCAACGGCCCCAGAATGGACCCTTGGGGCACGCCTGCTATGCAAGTTGTAAATTGAGAGGTTTTATCATTTATTCTTACACACTGGTGGCGATCTGCCAAATATGATTGAAACCAACTGATAGTGTTTGCAGAGAGTTTGAAATTTTGCATTTTTGTCAGCAACACTGAGTGGTTAACAGTATCAAATGCCTTCCGGAGATCCAAAAAGACGGCCCCAACCACCCCACCCTTGTCTAAGCTGTGTTTGATTACTTCAAGCAAATAGCAACATGCTGTGTCTGTGGAGTGTTTTGACCGGAAGCCAAATTGCATTGGATGCAGCATATTTCTGTAGTCGAGGTGGTCAATAAGTTGTTCCGCAACTATTTTTTCAATAACTTTAGAGACCACAGGAAGCACACTAATAGGTCTATAATTCTTGATGTCCAAACAATTACCCGATTTAAAAATAGGTGTTACAATTGCAGTTTTAAAGGAATCTGGAAACACACATTCATGTAGCGACTGATTAATTATGTGCGTAATTGGTGCTGCCAAAATGTTCTTGTACTTCTTTAGAAAAAGAGTGTCAAGTCCCCAAGAGTCTTTCGCTCTCGAGTTTGAAAGTGATGAAATTATGTTAATGACGTTGTCTTCACTCACATCACAAAAATCCATAACATCCACCTGAGTGGAAGGTGGTCCTCCTCTATGGCCACATGCCACAATCCCGACAGAGTCAACAAATGATGTAGCAGTCTGCTCTGTGTTCGATGGATTACACAGATCTGAGATGGAAGTGATAAAATAGTCATTGAACATGTTTGCTACAGTGAGATTGTCCTTTGTAGTTTCTTGTCCTTTAGGTAAGAGTGCTTGGCCATTGTATGAGTTTATATCAAGTTCAATAGGTGCATCTTAAATCTTTTATTATTTAAGTTACATATTTTCAAACCATAATAACATTCGCAAAGTACTCAGACGACACATTGGGGGATGTGGGCACGGGAATAAACACCACTGGGTTAAAGGGCTAAGGGACTTGAAGGCACTTGGGGGGAAATACAAGGGGGGTCGAAAAAGAGAAGGAGCTAAAATATCAAGGTGCTATATCAAAGTTCAAAGTGCATTGTTCAGCTTATAACAGCTCTTGGGATGAAGCTGTTACCATAGCGAGAAGTCTTACAGTTAATGGAGCCATATGTTCTTCCAGAGGGAGAAGCTCGGACACATTTTGCTAAATACGTGGAGGGAAAGAAATTGCATGCAGGGCAT
This sequence comes from Paratrypauchen microcephalus, assembly GCA_036785185.1. Taxonomy (NCBI): domain Eukaryota; kingdom Metazoa; phylum Chordata; class Actinopteri; order Gobiiformes; family Gobiidae; genus Paratrypauchen; species Paratrypauchen microcephalus. Next base: position 3,043,963 of record JAVJIX010000080.1, on the reverse strand, counting down.
TTTTAGACTTTTCAACACAAAACCATGTCTCTCCAAGTACAGTGGAGGAAATAAGTATTTGATCCATTGCTGATTGTGTAGGTTTGCCCACTGACAAAGAAATGAACAGTCTATAATTCTAATGGTAGGTTTATTTTAACACTGAGAGATAGAATAACAAAAAGAAAATCCAGAAAATAACTTATAAAATATATAAACTGATTTGCCTTTCATTTCATTGGCAAACTTCAGGCGGTTCTGCACATGTGCCTTCTTAAGCAGTGGAACTTGGCGAGCACTGCAGGATTTTAATCCATTGCGGCGTAAAGTTTTACCGATGGTTTTCTTTTAGTGAGTGTGGTCCCAGCTGCCTTGAAATCATTGACTTGCTCCTCCTGTGCAGCTGTAGGCTCATTTCTCAGTATTCTCATGATCAGTGAAACCCCTCGAGATGAGATCTTGTGTGGGGCCCCAGACCGAGGTCGACTGCTGGTCATTTTGTATTTCTGACATGGTACTTCTTGATGCTTTTATATGGCTCCTTAATGGTTCCCTAATACTGTAAATGAATCCTTCTTCAAAATCAACACTCAGTGCATGAGAAACAGAGATAAGATGAGAAAGAGTCATAAATGTCACTCTGGAACACTCCATTATGGGCGTTGTTGCTTTAATGCAAATGAGGAGGACAGAGATGGCCTATAGTAGGGGGTGGGGGGGTACCCAAGCTCTCCGCTCCGCTCTGTGACCCACTTCCGTGTTTTTGCATGGGGGGAGAGATGAGAAGCGTTCCATTGAAAAATAAACACATTTCCACAGAAAATAAAATTAAACCACTGCTGTTTCAGATATCCACAGGCTCAGATAAAGGACTTCCGAGCCTAGAAACACTCGCAAGTTCCTCCAGGCAAATAAAAAAACGTATTTCGCATTGCGTAGCTCCTCCGCAGTCCAAACTTTCTGGGCGTGATTTACAGAGACGCTGAGTACAGACAGACGGGGGTGGAACTGCATTTGCATTTCTTTTTTTGAGCTGACGTCAATAAGTTTCCTTGTTCAAAATCGCCCGTTTGAGCTCTGATTTTTTCTAACGCAGAAAAGGATCGCAAATGCTCAGTTTAGACATTTCGCAACTTTTAACCATGGGGGGTTGATAAAAAGAGAAGTTCAATTTGTCAACTGGACAAAGTTTGTTTGGTTGAAAACGTTTCGCCGCTCATCCGAGAGGCTTCGTCAGCTCTAATAAGAATACTGGTAAGACACTTGCTTATATCTTGCTGCAGGGAGGAGCTACCTAGCTAACTACTTTCCGAAACTATCTCATTGGTTTCCGTCTTTTGTTTCTCTGGCGTCTCGATAACGATCCCTATTATCCCTACGACTGTTTTTTCCCACCTCTGGCCCTGCCCGGCTAGCCCTATTGTTCCCCTGTTTGCTTGATCTAGGCTTAAGAATGGAATTATAGATGGGAGACAAATTATGTCTGACTCCACCATTTCTGTTCAGAGAAGGATTCTCTTTTTTGACAAAAATAGCCTCTTTAACTCCCCTCTCAAACCAATTCTTTTCCCTGGCTAAGATCTGAACCTCACTGTCCTCAAAAGAATGGCCCGTGGCTTCTAGGTGGAGATGTACGGCAGATGACGGTCCACTCTGGCACGCCCGTCTGTGTTGGTACATCCTCTTGTGAAGTGGCTGCTTGGTTTCTCCAATATAGCGCTCACTGCAGTCTTCACTACACTGAATGGAGTAGACCACATTGCTTTGTTTGTGGCTCGGTGTTTTGTCCTTTGGGTGGACGAGTTTTTGTCTTAAAGTGTTTGTGGGTTTGAAATAAACTGGGATTTCATATTGTCTGAAAATCCTCTGTAGTTTTTCCGACACGCCGGCTAGGTACGGAATCGCTACCCCTTTCCTCCTGGGTTCGGATTCTCTATTATCTTGTTTCTTGCCCTTGTCTCTCTTGGTTTTGTTAACAGCCCATTTAGGATATCCACAAACAGAGAGGGCTTCCTGCACATGTTGTTCTTCTTTCTCCTTACCCTCTGTGCTTGTGGGAACCACTTGGGCCCTGTGTTGTAATGTCCGAATAACTCCCAGTTTGTGCTGCAGTGGGTGGTGTGAATCAAAAAGCAGGTATTGGTCTGTGTGTGTGGGCTTCCTGAAGACTTCAGTGTGTGTGTGTGTGTGTGGGGATGGGGGCTAAACAGGGTAGGGGAGCTCACATTAACGTTCAAAAACCTCAGAAAGTGAAAATGTCATGCCAGTCTCCCTGACATCCTTTGACAGCTCTTTGGTCTTTCCCATGTTGGAGAGTTTGGAGTCTGATTGATTGATTCTGTGGACAGGGGTCTTTTATACAGGTGACTAGTTAAAACCGGTGTCTAATTCAGGTGTAGTAATAGTAGTAGTAGTAGTAGTAGTAGTAGTAGTTCAAAGTATGGTATTAAACTCATATACTGTATCTATCATTTAATCAACCAGTGATGTTTTATATGGCTCAAAAGTGGATTTTAAAACATGCATTGTTAAATAATATCTAACATCTCTAAGTGGTGGTTTCACTTGCTTGTTTCTATGGAGGTAGATACGTGTAATGCCATACACTGAAACCACATAAAACTATTAGAACACAAGTAGGTAATGGATTCTTAACCACAAAAAACATCTTTAACTTAAGGCTAGGCTACGTATCTCATTTAAATGTACAGTAATCAATATTGTGGATGAGTAAAGAGCCGTTCCCATGACAATGACAAGAATTAGTATGAACCTCTATAAAACATCCTGCCTACACATCCTATTTAGCTAGTCCATCCATTACATTTACATAACTCCCTATAAATGATCTTTTATATCTATATAGCCTTGATTGCTCAACTATTATTGTGAAACATCCACATTGCACAGAGTTGTTAAGAAATACCACTAAATTCTCAGAAAAGAAAACACATTTGATATTCAGGTACACTGATTTCATTGCGATGTAGCAGAGTTAATTCCAGTAGCATCTAGGCGTTGTACTGAGAGCTAATTACTACCACAGTTTGGCCCCGGGCTGCAGGTGACGTGGGCTGCTCCTTATCTCATCTCCACACTTCATCAAAGCTCCTGCAGCAGATACATGGGTTCTGTGTGACCTGTGACGCTGGGGTCTATTTACTTCAGTGCTGGTATGTCTGTCGTGATAAATTAATATATCGACTTATCGTTCAGTATATTTTAAATGGAACAATAATTTTTGTGGTGTAGATTTTTTTTTTTTTTGCACTGCTGGGAAATTTTGTATTACAATATTTCTTTTTTTATTTTTACTTGACACCAGTCCCTTGTTATTTTTTCTACTTATCTTGAATGTATTATTTCCCAGTTATATTCTTGTTCTTTGTTATTATAATATAGAGCAGTGTTTCCCAACCTTTTTTGTCTTGTGTACCCCCTGAGCCTTTTTGTCACACCTCGAGTCCCCCTCACTCATACGTGTTGATAATTCTCCAAAAGTAGAACGTGACACAACAGATTATTAAATGAAAATCATTTTATTTCATTTTAATTCGCAGGCATTTTCTCTCTTTTCTTTAACTCAAATTTACTCAAATTAGAATTTAAAAAATAAAAAAAATAAAAAAACTCCCCCTGCTCCTGGCAGCAACACTGCCGAGTACCCCCTGCAGTGTGCTTGCGTACCCCTAGGGGTACTTGACCCCTGGTTGGGAAACACTGATATAGAGTGATGTGAGAGCTACTGTGTCCCTTGAGGATCAATAAAGTTTGTCCAAGTCTAAATGTCTGGTAATGTTTTTGCTATACAATAAGATTTGAGTTGAATGGTTGAATTAATAACTTATGTGACTCATTACAGATGCAAAGTGTTTCATTCTGCTATTTATTTTACATCTAGAATAGTTTTTCTTCAATCTGCTCTTGGGTTATGGCGCCAGTGACATACGTTAGTAATATTATTGTCTGTATTTACTTATATATTGCACTTCAGTATTTGTTATCATGACAGACCTATTCAGAACTGAGGGGCGTTTACTTCACTGTTGGCAGGTCTGTCATGATGATTATAATATCAAGTTATCGCTCAGTATAGTAAGTCCTTCCAACAATCAAGCCTTTGGGATTAAATAATGACATGATAGTAAAAATAGAAAAATCTCACTTTATCTGTATAACGGCAGAGGAAAAATTAACTATTCAAAGCAAAATATATGATACCATTATACAATACTATATTACTGAAAGATTTTATATCAGAGAAGACATTACATTTTGTGACAGTTTTTGTTTCAAGTGAATATGCCCAGTAAATAAACAGGACAACATATCTGTTCTTATTAAACAGCCAAATTAAAACCTAACAGAGCCTAAACAAAAACTAAAACAAGGCAAAATAGAAGTCATAATAAGGACAATTGTGCGTAAAATACGGTCCATGTTTATAATTTTTTACGATTACATTTCAATCAGTTAGTGAACATTTTCTTGCAATGTTGATTATTTTACATTGAAATATTTACTGTATTTATTTGGACACACCACGTTGCCTATTCTGTGTCACAGTCACATACTGTACTATGTGCATGGTTGAAAAAGGAAGGACATTTCAAGTCATTTGAAAGTTTAAGAAAAATGCCATAAAGCTAAAGAAGTCAGTCCAGGGTCAATGTGGTTTTCAAACTAAATTGGAAGATTAAATTGGGGATTATATTTTAATAACGGACAAGCTGGACACATCCATGCGTTAGACAAAAGATTTAAATTAAATGTCTCAAAGAGGTTGGTGTTAGTACGACTTATTTGCTTTAAAATGTCACAAAATGTCACTAATATATTATAATCTCACATGGAGGACAGGGGCCTGTGCAGGTGCCTATAGGCAAGTCCATAATATTATTCTTGTTTTATTAATGTTGTGGTTTGTATGTTAGATAGAACAATAATATTTGGGGTCAACATTTATTGTGGGGACTTTTTTTTGTACTAGTGGGGAACCTTTAGTTATTATTATTATTTTTTTGTTTGTTTGTTTTAAACTAAACTATACATTTGGAATAGTTTTGGAGGGATAATACTGCTTTAGGGTTATTGTGTCAGTGGCAGAAATTAGTTTCAATATTATAATCTATATATTTTTTCAGCCATATATAACACTTAGTACCCCAGAAGGTGCAGAATGAGTCAAATGAAAAGAATCAGACAACAGAACTTTCTGTATTTCTGTGTCAACTAAGCCTGTTGACACAAGTACAATATTGCTGAAGAAAAATGATTATCCTGAATGCCAAACCCTATTATATATACAGTATTGTCTATTAACTGCCAACACATACCATATTTAGATCACCACGTTACCATTTATTGTTTTGAAAATGCTATATATAAAATAACCTACTAACATGTTTTAAAGTTTCACTTTACTTTTTGACACTTTTTCACCCCTCCCTTTGCTCCCTGTGTTAAATCACTTCCCCTTCAGCACTTTTGAGTGGTAACAGTACTCAAAATTGCGTCCAAAACAGGAGAAAGTACTGAAAATGTGCCAAACATGTAAGATATCTCCCATCATCTTTGTCTCTCTGCCCTACCCTTGCACTGACATCTCACTTTATTCCCAGTGCTTTAAAGGTGCCATGGGTAACTGTATGGCTGCTCTCAACTCAGCGGTGGACGACGGACACACTTTGATCTAAACACAGGTTAGCGTTACATAGCAGAAAATCTATGATTGCAGTTCTTCTTTCAACAACAAAGTGTGCACCCCCTCGCTCCCTCTGCGTCAGGAGGTTATATCTTTGTCTAGACACAGGCTCAAGAGAAACAAAGAGTTCATGTTTCCAGGTGGAATAGAGATGCTAATATGCAGACAGGAAATTATTTTCAGCTTATAAAAGGTTAAGGTACACTTTATTATATATTATACTATATTATACTATATTATGATCATTTGTCCTCTGCATTTGACCCATCCTTTGAAGCGACTAGGCAGCCTGTCAGAAGCAGTAAGCACCCATCTCCAGATTTTGTTAATTACTATGGTAACAGTCCCATATTTATCACTAAAACCTATGGATTGCATGATATTGTCGATCTCTCAATTTTTTTGTTGACTACATGGCATTTTGAATACAAATGCTCAGTAGAGGTTTGTTGTTTATGGAAATATCTTGAACATTAATCCCACTATATTGTTTATGATGAAAAAGTTTTGCAAAAGCAGAATACATTTAAATTACCTGTTTGTTTTTAGACTGACATAAAATCTTTTGAATATTGTTACTGGGACTAAAATGATAATTTTTGTCCAAAATATAAAATTCACAATTCTATATCTGGGCAGTTTCAACAGTGTCAAGCTCAATTTTAACCAACTACACCATAGAATATAAATAGTGCTTAAACTACTCCAGGACTAAATCAGGTCTGAAAAACACAATGGGAAATAACCATCAAAAATGACCACATAGAAACCAATGTACACATATTGTTTCATCAAAATAACATCTCCCAAGTAGCCACACATGCTGTAACCTGATACTACCTATATGTGTAAAAAAGACACAGGAAAAAGCAAAGCAAGGGCATATCAGAGGCGGTCAACAAGCACCAAGTCCCCAGGGGAGTTCTGAAGAGAATAGAATCAAAGGAATCAGCGTCATCTCGATCCCCCCTGACGCTGTGTGGAACCAATAGGTCTGGCTCTGCACTTCAGGTTGGCCATTTCGAGAGTTTGATATCGGTGGGGCTGTAATGACTTCCATATCAAACCATTCCTGGATAATGGAAGGAACTGTGCAGCAAAGCGTGTCCTTATCAGAGGACGAAGTCTCTCAAAGGGCTGCTGGAGTACAAGCCCAGAATGTGCTCTGATTCAAGACATTTCTATTCCAGGATATTTCAGAAGGTGTAGAATTTTGTAGATAAAAAAGATTTTGTAAATAATAAATATGCAAGGGGCTTTGTGCTTTTCTTGTAACTTAAAGGGACAGTGTGTAAGATTTTTACCCGTTAATTACTGAAATTGAAGATACCCATTCAAAAATACATTGTTTTCCAAGTCTTTTCACTTCCATCATGAAATCAAAGTATTCTTTTGGACTTAGATATAGTCACATAAAAGGGGGATCTTCCCCATGCAGAGGCAGCCATTTTGAATACGAGAGCCGCAGAAGGACATTTGGGCTCCGCCTTCGCCTTCGGCAAGGCTCGTGGTTTTGGGTAAACAACACAAGCATGTTGCCGGATCAGACTCGTAATGGATCTAACACGTGTTTTGGACTAAATTGTTTTACTGGATTTTATTCGCTGGATCCTTACGGACAAATTGAGAGCAAGTTTATGGTGAAATACAGAGTTTGACCTGTGCAAAGCATTATAAGGTAAGCTAACCTTTCCGTATAAAAGCCCCATGTGCTCGGGGAGTAGCCTGGGAATTCCCAGGCCGCTTCCGTTCGTTTCGAACTGGAAGGCGGCCTGGAAACTCGTCCAAGCGAGAGTCCCAGATTTAGGGCCCCAATCAGAGAGCGGGGGAGGTGTGGCAAGACGGTGACGCGTACTACATGACAAACGGAAGCTTGTAGTTTGAACTGACAACTGACATGATTGGCTATGGACTTACGTATACGCCCAATGATAGACATTCATAACGCCCAATAAACGGCCGTTGGCAATCGCTAACCACACCTCCGCTACGGGATTTTTCGAAGCGAGTTTCCAGACCCATATCTCACTTGTGATATGGTCAGGTGTTAACCAGACTACTCGGGGAGTGTTTGTTGTGCAGGGAAATGAATTGCATAGTCAAAAAGAGGAGACTGTAAGGTTTCATTTGATGTGTAGAGTGTCATGGTACATGATCGGGAATGTGTGTTTTCATGAGAAAAAAAAAAAACCCGCGCCCGGGTGACCCTCGAGGTCTGCCGTAGATAAAACAGAAAGTGCAATAGCACCATCCACCTATGCGCCACGAATCCTACACACTGGGGCTTTAAAGGAATTTGGGGTATTAACTGCTAACACATAACATATTTAGATCTCAAATGCTATATTCACCAAAAACAGCATATTAACACGTTTTATAAGTTTCACATTGGTTATTAAGTCTCCTCTCCCTTCGCTCACTCCATCTTCAGAGCACCATCACAACACAATCAATGCGTCCTGCTAAAGAAACTACTGCATTAGGTTTATCAAGTTACTGTGTACAGTTTTGTATCATGTTTTTGTACATTTACGGAGAATGGTCGTGTGGGAGCATGGGTGAGGTAGGCTTGTGGGCTGAGCACTGCAAAGAATCTTCGAGTTAACCACAAGGAGGGTTCGAATAGAGCCCGGGAGAGATAGCTAAATTACTGAAACATGCATGGATGACGTCTATAACCTCTCCAGGTATGTTTTGATGTGGAAACAACATTAAACATGGTAGAAATCTAAAAATAAATAAATAAATAACATAATGCTAAACTAGATTTATGTGTGTAGTACGAGTTCGATACATTATTAAACGAGGGTGGAACTTTCAGAAAGAGATTGGGAAAAGGTGGGAAAGTTCCAAAAAATACTTCAAACTGATTGGGTGCAGCATTAGAGTAGAGGAACAAACCAATAAATCAATGTTTGGTTAAATCTGGTAGAGAGAAAGGCAGACATCCTTCCCGTCCACACATTCACAAAGCACTTCCACATAAAAAAACAAAAACGAATCAGTCTGTACTTCTGCTTAAATGTGCCTGTTTCTGTCCATCAGCATTGCCATGTTTATTTTGGCTTCTGCCCAAACCACAATGCCCTGCTCTGTGTGGACTGGTCATCCAATGGCTCGAGCCCAAATGCAGATGCAGGAGCTGTGCAAGATTTAATCTCCTGAGATTGTGAACTTGTTAATTCATTTATGCAGTGGTAGCCATAATCAGCTGCCCTGAGGAAAACTGACAGAAAAAACTGACACATAATACTCTTTCACTGCCGAGATTTGAACGGATAGTGTGGTTTTTTTAATGTTAATCTGTATGGGTTTCCTTCTAAAAGTTACGTGTGTTGACACCGGCTTACCTCTGACAGTCTCAGCTGATCCCGGTTCGGCTCGCTTTCTGGAGCCCACGTGAGTAGGTCCGGTAAGTTCCCTGGAACATGAAATAAAGCTTGTTTTTCTTCTCAAAACAAAACATTTGTTAGAAAGGTGACATATTTGCGTCCCAAACAGTTGTCCACAAAACATCCAGCAGTATATTTCGCATTTGTGTATTCTCTCTCTCCACTCGTATCACTACGCCCATGTTAACTCTATCAGCCTGTTCACCTTCAGCGGATGTCTACGTTGAAGTTTACAAGTGAACAGGCTGATAGAGTTAACATGGGCGTAGTGATACGAGTGGAGAGAGACAATAAGCAAATGTGAAATACGCTGCTGGATGTTTCGTGGACAACTGTTTCGGACGCAAATATATCACCTTTCTAATAAATGTTTTGTTTTGAGAAGAAAAACAATCTTTATTTCATGTTCCAGGGAAGTTACCGAACCTACTTACGTGGGCTCCAGAAAGCGAGCCGAACCGGGATCAGCTGAGACTGTCAGAGGTAAGCCGGTGTCAACAGACGTAACTTTTAGAAGGAAACCCATACAGATTAACATAAAAAAAAACAAAAAAAAAACGCACTATCCCTTTAAACCAGCGACCACATAGAGAAGAACCGTTTTGCCCATTGAGTCAATGTCATCTGACAGTATGGAACAAATCTTAGAAATTTTGTCTTAGTTTTTGGGATATTAATGTATCAACCAATATCGATATTTGATACCATACCGATAATGTCTCAGTGAAGTCATGCCCAGTTTCTGTGCATCAAATTTGTCTTTTTGAACAGACTAATGAGTAAAAAAAAAAAAAGAAATACAAGTTATATGGCCATACAAGTATCCCAGATAAATATAGTTTGTCATTTTTACAATGAAAAATTCATTCTTCATTTCAACTTAAAGAGGGGGTATTTTATTTCTGTGGTGTATTATACAAACATATTTAAATCCCCATATGACTTTAATTGTTTTCTAAATGCTATATTCGCCTAAAAACAACATATTCACATGTTTTATAAGTTTCACTTTTGTTTTTAATGTTCCATTTGCTCCCCTCATTAAAGGTCCAGTGTGTAGGATTCGTGGCGCATAGGTGGATAGTGGCTATGGCACTTCCTGTTTTAGCTACGGCAGACCTCGAGGATCACCCGGGCGCGCCCCCAAATGTCCTTCTGCGGCTCTCGTATTCAAAATGGCTGCCTCTGCATGGGGAAGATCCCCCTTTTATGTGACTATATCTAAGTTCAAAAGAATACTTTGATTTCATGATGGAAGTGAAAAGGCTTGGAAAACACTGTATTTTTGAATGGGTATCTTCAATTTCGGTAATTAACGGGTAAAAATCTTACACACTGTCCCTTTAAGTCACTCCCCCTTCAGAGCACCATCACAATCAGCGTGCATCCCTCTAATGAAACTACTGCACATCACATCAGGTTTGTCAAGTTACTGAGTACAGTTTTTTATCATGTTTTTGTACATTTATGGAGAATTGCCGTGTTGGAGCATGGGTGACATAGGCTTGTGGGCTGCGCACTGGACAGAATCTTAAAGCTCAGAAAATTTAAATAGGGCCTGGGAGAGATTGCCTGGGAGAGTAGCCCGGCAGTAGCTCAGCTGGTAGAGCGTTTGTCCACTGATTGGCGGTATGATTCCAGCTCTCACAGATGAATGCTGCCGTTGTGTCCTTGGGCAAGAGACTTAACCCACCTTGCCCCCAGTGTCTGTGTACACTGGTGTGTGAATGCGTGTGTGAATGGGTGAGTGGTTCCTTGTTGCAAAGCGCTTTAGGTGCCTTGTAGGTGGAAAAGCGCTATATAAAGATGTGACCATATCACTAAATTACTAAAAACATGCAAGGATGACATCTGAAATTCTTCAGACATGTTTTTGCTGAGGGAATGTTATAATTTGTTAGAAAGCTCTAGAAAATCTGGGTTTTCTACCAAATTATCTATCTTTCTATCTTTCAGATAAATTTGTGGGCCTGGCTATGAATTTCAAAAGCTGAAAATCGCTATCGGCAAAATTAGTTTTCAGCCACAACTGTAAGGCAAATATCAGCCCATCCCTACTTGGTTTAGTCCTGAATTGAGAGATGAGCTTTATGCTGATGAACAGTGGCAAAGCACAGACACTTTCTCTGACCTATACAGAAAATATCACAAGACGGCCCGTTTAATCCTGCAGTTGAAATTGAGCAGCTAATCTCAGTAAAAGGTTGAGAAAAGAACACAAGCTCCAGAAAAAGCCGACATAATTGCTGTCACAAAGCTAATGAGTCATTCAGACGAGGAATAGCAGCGTGTACAAGGTCTAGCTCCAATCCATCACCTCTCTTTGTCATGTTGACAGAGCAAGGACGAATAGGGCAGGGCACCTCAGCACTCAGAGTGGAGACTGTAGCACACAGAAGAAGAAGAGAGGACTTGCAGTCTGGGAGATATAATGATTGTAAAACTGCGAATGATCGCTATTTGTGGGTTTAGGTTTTGTGATTATAAATTCTATTTTTGAGGACTTTTGCTGATTTAAAAGATTCATTTAGTTTTAAACTGTTGTATGGTTGTAATGGTGGTAGGTTTTCATTACTCTGAAACACATGGATGCGCTGCTAAAAAGGAAAGTCTATTATTCATTCATTCATCTTCTTCTGCTTTTTCCATTCTCTGGGTCGCGGGGGCAGCAGTCCAAGCAGTGTTCCACTGCCCAGAACACAATGCACCAGCCCTCATGAATCCTCCCGCGGGTGGTGGGTCCACAGGAGGATGGCTCACGTCACAACGGGCCTTGATTTATCTTTTGCCATGGGGGCTACCAGTGTCCACAGACACTGGGGGTGAGGTGGGGTTAAGTGTCTTGCCCAAGGACACAACGGCAGCACTCATCTGTGGGAGCTGGCATGCGCTCTACCAACTGAGCTACTGCCGCCCCGGAAAGTCTATACGTTTTTTTGAGAAGTTATGATACATGCAAATGTATCATAACTTCTCAAAACTTACAACCCAAGACTTAAAATCTCCATCAACTAAGGAAAGATTTTAAGTCTTGGGTTGTAAGTTTTGAGAAGTTATGATACATTTGCATGTCAGACCTTTTTTCAGACTGTTTACAAGGTATTTATTTCTGATTCTAACCATTAATATTTGGTAATTTAAAGGTGCGCTATACTTTTTGGTTGGGGCTCTATCACCTGCTTGTTTCTACGGATATGTAATTATTCTGCCTGGAATGTTCCACAGTATGATATTAAACAGCTCGACCTTATATTTATTCAATCATATGTGGTTTTATAGCTCAAAAATACCTACAAAAAAAAAAAAATCTGACCAGTAACTTAGTCTGGTTTAAAATAAAAATGTTTAATGTGATACTGTGAAACTTTCAAGACAAACTTTCCACCAGAAAAGTTACACAATGCATCTTTAAGTGAACTGTACTTTGTCATCAACGGTACTTTGTCATTGCTGCTGATCTATAACAAGTCAGTAAATGTCTTATATTCATATGTATAATATTCGCCTGGCTGTATTATGGAAATATCAGCTTCTCCAAATGTGTTAATGAGATCTCTGAGATTGTTAAATGAAAAAGAAAAACTGCATAGCACACTCACACAGCCGATGTTTATTTTGAGATTACAGTAGTCTGCTGTACTGTGGTCCAAGCAAGAAAAAAGAACAACAAAAACATATTTGAGGAAGGCTTTTTTCCAAACTGTAATCTCAAAATACAAAATGTTTTCAGCATTCAACATGTTTGAAGTTGTGATTCTTTGCATTTGCACCTCTATAAAGACATTGTTGAGATTTGATCCACAACACCTGCTGGGTTTATATGCATTTATTTGATTTTATTTTTTTGACTTGATTTTTAATTTGACTATGATAAAAGGAGAAATTCAATTTGTCAACTGGACAAAGTTTATTTGGTCGAAAACGTTTCGCCGCTCATCCGAGAGGCTTCGTCAGTTCTGGTTAGCGTGCTGAAGGACACTGCTTATATCTCGCTGCAGGGAGGAGCTAACTACAATGAAATTATTCTGAAACTATCTCGCCTATTTGTTTTTGAGTTTCTGTCTTTTGTTTCTCTGGCGTCTAGTTTAGCATACCTATTCATCCCTACACGACTGTTTTTCACACCTCTGGCCCTGACCTGGCTAGCCCTATTGTTTCTTTTGTTTGTTTTGATTTAGGTTTGAGAATGGAATTATAGATAGGAGACAAATTATGTCTGACTCCACCATTTCTGTTTAAAGAAGGATTCTCTTTTTGGACAAAAATAGCCTCTTTAACTCCCCTCTCAAACCACTTCTTTTCCTTGGCCAAGATCTGAACCTCACTGTCCTCAAATGACAAATGACACTGTCCTCAATTTGACTACTTCTCCAGCTTTCCTGGCGTGCATGTAGGCATAGTGATGGTGCACTGAAAGTTCCAGGAGAAGCATAGACACACTTTAGCTGCATGAAGGCTTCATCACATCTGCTCTTACCGTGATCTTGACCGTGACTGTGGCCTCTCCAGGAGGCATGACCCCGGCCTGGTCCACGGCCTCCACCTGGAAGCTGTAGGAGGTGCCCAAGCCCAGAGCAGCCAAGTTTTCAAAGTCCACAGTCTGTAGGACGGCCAGCTCCCCGGTGATGGGGTTCAGAGAGAACAGCTGTTTGGCCGACTCGGTCTTGATATGATATGTGACGTTTGAGAAGAGGTCTGCATCCACCGCCTGTCACAGAGACAAGAGACCAATGAGTACTTTTATAAGAATGGAACAAGATAAAAAATAGGAAGGGGATAAAAAGTAGCATATTCATTAATTTACTTAATTTAGAGGATTAATGTATAAGAAAAGCTTAAATTCTTTTACAAGGCGAAGATACAATGTCACAATAGCAGAGTACAGTAGTAAAAAATCTGCAATAGAAACAGTAAGTGAATAAGTGATTATTTGGGAAAATGTAATAAATAAACAATAAAATAATGCGCACATAATAAGAAAATGCTAATCTACTTTACAACATTAGGTATTCTCTAGCAACAGTTAAGATGAGCAAAATAAAAATTGGTAAAGGTAATTTGTTGATTGGTCATTGCTTCCCTGGCAGGAGTGACATGTGGTTTAGGTCAAAACTCCTTGTCTGATCTTGTCTGATCTCAGAAGCAGCTTGGCCTGGTCAGTACTGGGAATTCCAGGTGCCACAGTGAGGCGCCACATCATTTTTGCATGTTCAGACATTCAGTGACAGAGAATAAAGCAAGCTTATGATAGATGCTACTCCTAAATTCTTCTGTTTTATGCAAGAAGTCATAGAAACATGCATATTTTAAAGGTGGACAAAACTTTAACTGACATACACATTAATGAGATGATCACACTTACAAATACAGTAAGATATTATATATAACTGCAGCTGTCCTACTTTAGAGATTCAAAGATTCAAAGCTTTTATTGTCATATGCACAGTAAAGAAACATGTTTCCCTGTACAATCAAATTCTTACTTTGCTGCCCACCCTGGATGCCAAAAGCATGCAAAAAATTAAAATAGATAAATAAGAGAAAGAGAAGCATCAACCTAAACCTAAACCTAAACCTAAACATGTGCCATAGGTAAAATCCTCCAGCTTAGGGCCTGACCAAAGCCTAAATAACAAAACAAAATCATGGGGATGGTCCCCGGGTCAAATATAGAAACAACTTCTCCTGTGCGAGATCAATAAAGGTCAATCTTCTAATCCTTGACCACTGTAAGGCGCTTTGTGTTACAATTTTGTATGAAAAGCGTCTTATAAATATTGTTTGATTGATTGATTGATAAAAAAATATAATCAAAAGAAAGCGTTGAGGTCGTCTGGAATGTTCTCTGAGGCTCTGATGGTGGTGGTGGTGGAGCTGGAGCTGGTCTTGAAGTCTGTGATGTGGTCCAGACATTGCCACATCCTCCTGGGGTCGGCAGAAGAGTAGAAGCCCTCAGTCTTCTCTCTATGTTGCCTCTTGGCCGCTGTTATGGCCTTCTGCAGTCGGTACTGCCCGCTTTGTACTCAGCCTCATCGTCAGATCTAAAAGCAGCAGAGAGAGCGCGCAGCAGGTGCAGTACCTCACTGTTTACCCAGGGCTTCTGGTTGGGGAACTTCCTGACTTGTATAGTGGGTACGATGTTCTCAACACAAGTGCTAATGTACCCACTCACATACTCAGCATAGTCATCTACACTGACAAAAGAGTCGTCCCTAGTAGCTGCAGCTCTAAACACATCCCAGTCTGTGGTGGCGAAACAATCCTGCAGAATGCTCTCAGCCTCTGGTGTCCAAAGTTGAACCTGTCTGGTGACAGGGTCTGACTGTTTGAGTCTTTGTCTGTAGGCTGGGTACATGAACAAAGAGATATGGTCTGAGTCTGCACCCCTTACATTACTGTAAACATGGTCCAGAGTGTTCTTGCCACAGGTGGGGATGTTAAAATGTTGGTATTTAGTGAGTACAGTCCATAAGTTGCACTGATTGAAATCGCCAGCGACAATAAAAACAGAGCCAGGATGAACTGTCTCCAAATCACTGATGATGTCATGGACCTTACTGAGAGCAGCTGTGTAGTCGGCGTGCGGGTGAATGTAAACAGTGACCAGAAGCACACACGAGAATTCCCGTGGTAGATAAAAGGGACGGCATCTTAGCAGTAAGAACTCCAGATCTGGTGAACATTGCTTATAAACAGTCCGTATATCTCTACACCATGAGCTGTTCACAAAAATACACACACCACCCCCTGTCGTTTTACCGGAGGATGCAGTTCGGTCCCCTCTGTGCAGTGAATGCATCTCTAGCTGAACAGCAGAGTCCGGGACGTTTTCCGAAAACTAGGTCTCGGAGAAAAAATATACGCACAGCACTCTCGTATTTCCCTCTGCGATGTAATCCTAGCTCACTTACCTAGCTACCTTAAAGGGTATGTGAGAGATGCATTCAGTATTTCATAAACCTTGTCTGTCTGTGTCATCAGATAAAATAAGATGAATGGGATCAAATCAAATATCAATTTTACAACAATAACATGTTGATTTATTCTTAATTACAAAAAACATTGTACATATTGGCCAAGTTGTTTGGGTTCTCAAGCCAGTGACAAAATGAAAAAGCTGAATGCACTCTTCACATTGAGTTGCCAGATCCTGTGACTAAAACCAATTGGAAATAAGCCCAAAATGGTATACAAAATTGTATTTTCAAAGGAATTGTTTTTAAGAGATTTAAATAATTATTGCCATTAACAATTAATTACACAAACAGTGCAAAAGAGGAAAAAGTAAAATTATTCTTCTAACACTTATTTAGCAAATTGAAAATCTACATTGCAATTACTTTTTCAACCAGTGACGAGTCATTAGTGAAATGTATTCATAATTTTGCCCAGAAAAAGATAAAATGATGTCACTTGAATGGGGGTTTCACTAAAATAACAATGCACCGATTTCCTGTGTCATTTTGATGTAATAAGTGAGTTATAAATCCTCCAGTCCAGAGAGTTCTGTAATCCTTTAGTCGATTAACTGCAGATGGTGTATTTGTCAACCAAAATTTGTTTTATTTGACTAATCATTGTATTAAGATTACAAGGATTTATATGGGACAATAGCAAAAGTAAATGAAAGAGCAACTTAGTTGAAAATTTTGTATTTTTTGGTATTTATATGTAAAAAGTCAGATTGAACTCACAAGCTTAATCTGCTGTCATAATGCATTGTTTCCTGGTGCTTTTTTAGACTTAGACAAATGTTATTGATCCACAAGGAATATTATTGTTTCACAAGACTGCACTCACAAGACTACACAAAAAATAAAAATAATTGTACAAACAATGCAGCCCGACTTGATACTCTCCATTTTGAGCCTTGCCTCCTCATGCTCCCTCTTAACACCTCTTTTATAATGTCTGCCTGCGAAATGTCACTCACAACATGTCAGCACTTACCTAGCCCCTGCTCTCTGTTTCCTAGCTCTATGACACAATGCAACTCCTGCTATACTGTATGCATTAACATTTGCACATTGGGAAAAAACGTTGAAGTTAAAGGGCCCATATTACTCTATTTACATTCCTATAACATTGTTTCCTCATCACAAACATATCTGGAGTTGTGTTTTGTTTCATTCACACATATTTAGCACACAAACCCTGCATATTTGGCTATATATATTGGAGTTCTTCTCTCAAACTGAAAACACTCTGTTCCACCTTGTGATGTCATGTGATGATACAGGAAGTGCCACTGTTTTGTTTAACTCCGTACACCTTCACTAGAATCATTTGGTTGATTTGGTTCAGCCCTGGAAATGGCCGCTGCACGAGGAGCTGTTAACATGAAAACTACCACTTCATGACATCACAGAAGAAAAAGAACATTCTGAGCTTTGGAGATGCAGACAGACAGGGTTACTCAAACATGTGTGAATGAAACAAAACTCCAGTTATGTTTTTGAGGAGATCACAACATTATAACATGGCTTAAAGCTCATAAGAGTCCATTTTGTGTAATATAGGACTAGAGATGTCAACAATTAATCGACTTACGATTAATTGTCGATCAAGACGTTGGTGGAACAAAATGCATTAATTGTAATTAATCACTAATCGCGGACACGCGCACCCGCGTGGTCACGAAACAAGGCAATCGCGCACCGCGCTCACTCAACGGCACTGCTCAGCAGCCCCGGTGTACGCGTGGGCCTCGCACGTACACCGGGGCTACTGAGGACGAGATCGATCAATCCGCGGCGCCCAGAATGCGTAGTCTCAGCCCGAGCCACAAACCAGCCGCACGAAACCAGCAGCGGCATGTGGTGGTTTAATCCTGGTTTAGTCCAGGTCTAGACCTGGTCCAGTCCTGGTTTAGTCCAGGCCCAGTCCAGATTTAGACCTGGTTTAGTTCTGGTCTAGACCTGGTTTAGTCCACGTTTAGTCCTGGTCTAGTCTCTTAGCCAATCAGGACACAGAACACAATGTTACACTATAAAAAAATGTTACACTATTAAAAAAAAAAATTGGAAAAAGAAAAAAATCTGCGAACCGCGATAGAGCGAGGGATTACTGTATTTTGTTATTCAGCATCAATACATTTGACTGCTTTTTACTAAGTAATAATTAATTGAGGAATATACAATATAATAATACTATGATATATTTATGACTCAGTGTTATGTTACTATAGCTTATATTCTTAAAGATCCTATTGAAACACTAAAATTCAGGTGAAAAACGCTGCTTATCAGTTAATCGTTAATCGATAAGGTCAATCAACTATCAATTAATGAATTAATTGATAATTTGCATCCCGATATAGGACCCTTAAACAATGTTAAAATGAAAGGTGAAAAGGATCTGGGGTCAGACTATGACATCATGGGGAAAATCCAGCTTTTAGTGTTAGTCTATTTGAGTCAGAAAATGCCAAGAGAGCTGTCATGGACAAAATCTCACTGCTGACTGTGTAGAAGTGTAACTCGGTCTGTCAGAAAGGTTTTGAAGTTGAAAAATGTTGTACTTGAGTTAATAGAACATCTGTTGGGGAATATAAAGGCTGTCAGAGAACACATTTTGAAAAGCATAGCTGGAAAATATCTCACTATGGCTAAGGCAGAGGTATTGGATATTGAGATTGCATCTGCGTTTGATCCATCTTTAAACGTAATAAAGCAGGGAGTACAGTGACCAGTACTCCATATTTTGGTGAGAAGTATCTGCTTGGAGGTTTTACTCATGTTTTGGTTAAAATGGGGGGAAAGCATCAAGAAGAAAAATGATCAGCTAGTTAAATGAAAACAACTGGACTTTCCCCAAATTAAAAAAGTGCAGTGGTCTTTGTTGATATTTTATTCCTAGCTGTCTCAAAATTTGCATAAATAAAAAAGAAACTCACTTAGGCATGTGCAGAGCCAAACACCATATTCCACACTATGTCAATCTGTTATTTATTGAGTTAACTACTATGCTACAATTGTAAATAATCCAAGAATAGACTTTTAAAATTAGGGTTTAAAGGGACAGTGTGTAAGATTTTTACCCGTTAATTACCGAAATTGAAGATACCCATTCAAAAATACATTGTTTTCCAACCCTTTTCACTTCCATCATGAAATCAAAGTATTCTTTTGGACTTAGATATAGTCACATAAAAGGGGGATCTTCCCCATGCAGATGCAGCCATTTTGATTACGAGAGCCGCAGAAGGACATTTGGGCTCCGCCTTCGGCAAGGCTCGTGGTTTTGGGTAAACAACGACAAGCATGTCCCGGATCACACGTCGTAATGGATCTAACACGTGTTTTGGACTAAATTGTTTGACTGGATTTTATTCGCTGGATCCTTACGGACAGATTGAGACCAAGCTTATAGTGAAAAACTGAGTTTGACCTGTCCAGAGCCTTCAAAGGTAAGCTAAGTAACAAACCTTGTTTTGTACTTTTCCGTATAAAAGCCCCATGTGCTCGGGGAGTGATTGTTGTGCCGGGAAATGAATTGCATAGTCAAAAAGAGGAGACTGTAAGGTTTCATTTGATGTGTAGAGTGTCATGGTACACGATCGGGAATGTGTGTTTTCATGCGAAAAGAAAAAAAAAAACAGTGAACGGGACCGCGTTTTATTTATACCGTAGTTGTCGGCGAGAGCTCACACAGCGCCGGGTGCGCGCTGGTACGCGAGCTGTCCGCGTTACGGCGCGCCCGGGTGACCCTCGAGGTCTGCCGTAGCCAAAAGAGGAAGTGCATGGTACCTACACCACCTGTGCGCCACAAATCCTACACACTGTACCTTTAAGTGTTCTAACCAAATCCTAATAAGAATGAAACACAGTCACCACTTTGCTTCATCAGTGAAAATGACCTATGAGCCAATTAACCCTCTGAAGTTTTTGTTATGTTATGCCTGAAAGAAGGCTGGTTGACCATATAAATAAAAAAATGCATAGAAAAAAATGTACTAGTTACATAGGTACTACATATGTAAATGTAATACATAGGTATTACATTTTGTAATAAAACCACATTATTTGCAATGCAACAATATTCTAAATAAGTCTATAGTATTAAAAGTTAGTATTAAATGTTACAATATTTTGGAGAAACCTCATATTCTGATAATGCGTAGGTGAAGTAAAGAAATAGATAACATAAAAAATAAAATAAACAGAAACAGAAAATCAGAAAATCAGAATGCCTGGGTTGGCGCCTGGTTTTTGCCACTGTTGTCACTCGTGTGTTTTTCTTAGAGAAAATAACTCCTGCCAGATTATGATGTTAAAAAAAAAAAAGAGTTAGCAAAGTTTAATCCACAGTTTGCAAAATCTTTTTACAGGAGTAAACAAAGCAATGCAAACAATAGCACAGTAAGAAAAACATTTGGCTTCATGTTTATGTGCTATTAATCAAATATTAAATCTCTCAAAGTGAAATCATTTATACACAAAAACAAAATTATAACAAAACAAAACAATTTCCCTTGTGGATCAATAAAGTTTGTCTAAGTCTAAGTCTAATGAAATATCAACACAGTGTATATGTATGCCTTATTATATATGAACTAAACTTGGCTCCCACATATGTTATGTAAATTTAATTTTTAAAAGCAATCTAAACATCGAAACACTTGAAATCTTAATCACAACTTAATCTATACGTATATGACAGATTGGATAGCATACTTACAGTCAGATTGAGAATGATTGTCCCCACAGGGCTGTTCTCAGGTACATTAACCACATAGTTGAGCTGGGAGAAGGCGGGGCTGTTGTCATCGATGTCACTGACGAAGATGGTGATGGTGAGGGCGGTGCGTCGTGGTACCTCTGCCCCATCCGAGGCCTCCACCACCAGGCTGTACTGGCTCCGCAGCTCCCGGTCCAGGGGCACAAGTGTGGAGATGGTGCCGTTGGGGCTGATGGTGAACAGGCCCGGGTGGTTGACGATGCGGTAGTGTACTTGGCCGTTAGCGCCGGCGTCTGGGTCAGTGGCCTAGTCGAGAGCAAAGACATGTTTGAATGATTTCTGTTTGTTTGAGTAGATGTGATATTACGCAAAACTGACTCCTGTGAGAGCCACGTTTGAATGCTGTTACCTCGCCAAAAACATACCTGAAATTGTGTTTTGTTTTATTCACACATGTTTAAGTATTATTAATCTGTCTATATCTCTCAAAATACTCTCTTCCACCTTATGATGTGGTCATTTTCATGTTAATTTGCGATAATTATTAGTGGTAAAAAATTATTATTAGTAGTGGGAAAATTTTTTGGTGATTTTCATGTTATCAAATGCCTTTTGCTGAGAGGAAATTCCAGAGCTAAAATGATCCAAATAATTCTAGTGAAGGTGTATAAATATTACAAACACAGTGGAGCACTTCCTGTGTTATTAAATGACATCACAAGGTGGAACATATTGTTTTCTGTTTGAGAGAAGAACTAAATATCCAGCGTTTGTGGGTTAAACATAACATAATTCCCGGTTGCCTGGAAGAATCCATGACTCATCGCTGTACCAGCGGCGAGTCTGGTAATGCTTGGTCCAGAATGCGCTGCCGTTGCGCGTAGACAGACAGCTAAGTGAACCAATCAGAGAACAGTTAACGGACAGAGACGTGAACCAATCAAACAAAAGAAAAGAAAGAAAAGAAAGGCCTCTAGAGCTGTCAGCTGCTGTGGTTTTAAGGAATCAATGTGTTTTAGGTCATTTAAGACCAATTTTACAGCTGAATGGAAGGGACGTTCAGTTCTCCGATGCGCCATCTTGATTCAAAACTGAGGAGGAACTTCCGCTGCCTAAGAGTGACGTTGCGGGCAAAGGCGGGTGCACTGACGTCACCATCTTTGAACGAATCAGAATCGCGGAGTCCGTTGTTAACCGGGGGAGCGAGGGTGGAGCGAGGGTGTCCAAATGGTATCTCGCTGTATAGCAAATATAGAGAGATATCATTTGGCTGGCCAGGTAAAATTCCCGGTATATTTGTGAATTAATAATTTACTTGGTTTGACTAAACTATTCATGGTTCATCTCAAGAATTGAAAAAAAACTATACTTCCATATCTAAATTGGATAGACAGTTCAGATGGCACAAGAGGAGAGACTGACATAGCATTATTTGTTGTGAGAGATCCGTTTCAGGTGACAGTGTTTGGCTTAGGCAGACGATTATCTCTGGCATCGCCTCTTGGAAAGAAAAAAGAAACTGACATGTGTTTCCAACCTCAAGCTGGTCAGTGGCACCTAGATGTTTCCATGGAGACTACAGTTACAAAACCCAAGTAACACTGTGTCGTCTCACAATTCAAAACACCAACTTTGTATTAATTCTGCTATCTGTCATACGCAACATATCCTAACCCAATATCATTAACAATATTCTTGCTTCAGAAAGATCCAGGGTTTTAAAGAATATCAAAAGGTTTCAATCCAATATGAATTCCAGCATGCTGAGGCTGAAATGATTAATTCAGAAATGTAAAGTCTTTTTGTACAACATATTCTAACTCAGATATAGACAGAAAGAGACTTCACAGAGGCTGCACAGTGGGAAATAACATCAGCGCAAAAGTAAAGCCATAATTCATTTGTTTTAGTAGCAAGAATTGCTCATGCAGATTACAGCATTATCAGATTATTATACAAAATTCACTGCTGCTTTTTACCCAGTTACGAAAAAGTGAATAGCGCTATTATGGTAAAACTAATAGGGTTATCAAATGTATCAAAAATCTAATACAAAATACTAAAACTTGTATCGAAAGTAGATACTCATTTGAGCAAGTATTGGTACTAAAAAGTCACATTCACAACACATAAATGAACCTTACCTTTCCTTTTTAAAATGATCTTGAGCTGTATAAAACAAGTATAAGAGCACATAGACTAGTATATGGTTAATATATGGACTACTATAGAATCTGCCTGTATAACTGAGGGGTTACACAGATATAAGACCACATGGTGATATAAAAAAGTACTATTATTTAATGATGAAAATGTGGTATCTGAAAAGGTATTGAGTATTGAGTGTAAATACAGTGGTACCTCACCTTACGAAACAACCCAACAAACGAAAATTCCAAGTTACAAAACGCCTTCACGTTAAATGGTCTCTAGATACAAAAGAAAATTCAAGTTACGAAACGCGAAATCTCAAAAATTCAGATAATGCGCGCTCAGATGTGCGCTCAACCACACACATTATACGTTTTTCTCAGACTGGATTTAAACTTTTCTCACATTTGTCTCTCGTTTAAACACTCAAACTTTCATAGATTTTAAACAAAATGTATTAAAAATGAAATGTGGGGGGAAGGGGGAGGGCGGAGAAGACTGCGCGCGGACACGTGTGTGATAGACCCGGCGCGGGGCTGCGAGCACGAGACCCGTGCTCAAACCGTGCCTCCTCTAGACCAGGTCTAAACCAGGTCTAAACCAGGTCTAAACCAGGATTAAACCAGGATTAAACCACCGCGGCTCTTGCCTGCGTTCGTTCATGCGCTCGGACTGCGTGCAGTCCCGAGGGGAGGCACATCCCTCCCCTCCTTGCTGCTCGCCTCAGCCGTGACTCGTGAGGTACACAGGCAGAGCTAGCACGAAACCAGGAAATAGAACCGCACGCGGTGGTTTATTTCTGGTTTAGACCTGGTTTAGACCTGGTCTAGAGGAGGCACGGTTTGAGCACGGGTCTCGTGCTCGCAGCCCCGCGCCGGGTCATGCTGCGCTATCACACACGTGTCCGCCCTCCCCCTTCCCCCCACGCACGCAGTCGCTGCTCGCCTCAGCCGTGACTCGTGAGGTACACCGGTGCTGCTGCTAATAGCAGAGCTAGCACGAAACCAGGAAATAGACCCGCACGCGGCGCTTTAATCCTGGTGTCCAGTCCTGGTTTAGTCCTGGTCCAGTCCAGGTATAGACCTTGTTTAGACCTGGTATAGTCCACGTTTAGTCCTGGGTCTACAGTCTCTTAGCCAATCAGGACGCAGAACACAGTGTTACACTATAGAAAAAGTTACACTATAAAAAAAAAAACTTGGAACGGGGCCTTGGAACGAATCAGGCTTTTTTCCATTGAAATAGCTACTCAACTTAGGAAAAATTCACGTTACGAAACCACTTCTGGAACGAATTAATTTCGTAAGGTGAGGTACCACTGTATTAAAGAAAATCACATTCTTTTGTCTCTTAAAAGAGTGTTTTTTACAATCATGGCGGAATCTGAGTCTTTTCCTTTGTATCGAATTGTAATTTTTGATTTTGTAATTTTAGTTGTGACAACACTAAAAACTAAACAGCTTTTCTGTGTGGAGTTTGCATGTTTCTTCCCTGTGTCTGGGTGAGATTATGAAACAACAAAACATGTACCATAAAAATGTAAAAATGTACCATAGTTAAAATCTTCCAGCTAAAGTAATCCTCCTGAAGAATAGATCAATAGGACAAACTTCTGTACAGGAACAATGAGTACATTATTAACCTTACATAAGCCTTAAAGGGCCCATATTATGCTATTTTCTGAGTTCTTCTCTCAAACAGAAAGCACTGTTCCACCTGGGGATGTCATGTGATAATAATAAATGAAACTCCATACACCTTCACTAGAATCATTCACATAAGTCCACCTCTGGCATTGTCAATCTCTGCTAAACAAAAGGTAAAAGGTAGCTCTTAAAGGTCCCATGGCATGAAATTTTCAGTTTCTGAGGTTTTTGAACGTTAATGTGAGCTCCCCTACCCTGTTTAGCCCCCCCATGGTTAAAAGTTGTGAAATGTCTAAACTGAGCATTTGCGATCCTTTTCTGCATTACAAAAAATCGGAGCTCAAACGGGCGATTTTGAACAAGGCACCTTATTGACGTCAGATCGAAAAAAGAAATGCAAATGCAGTTCCACCCCCATCTGTCTGTACTCAGCGTCTCTGTAAATCACGCCCAGAGAGTTTGGACTGCGAATGCGCTAGGCAATGCGAAATGCATTTTTTTATTTGCCTGGAGGCACGTCCGAGTGTTTCTAGGCTCGGAAGTCCTTTATCTGAGCCTCTGGACCTTTGAACAGCAGTGGTTTAATTTTATTTTCTGTGGAAATGTGTTTATTTTTCAATGGAACGCTTCAAATCTCTCCCCCCGTGCAAAAACACGGAAATAGATCAGCTGAGAGCTGACAGCGGAGAGCGGAGAGTTTGGCCACATCCCCACCCTCTACTATAGGCCAGCTCTTTTCTCCTCATTTGCATTCAAGCAACAACACCCAGAATAAAGTGTTTGAGAGAGATATTTATGACTCTTTCTCATCTTATCTCTGTTTCTCATGCACTGAGTGTTGATTTTGAAGAAGGATTCATTTACAGTATTAGGGAACCATTAAGGAGCCATATAAAAGCATCAAGAAGTACCATGTCATGGGATCTTTAACATGAAAACTACCACTACATGACATCACAAGGTGGCACTGAGCATTTTGAGCTTTGGAAATGTAGACAGATTAATAATAAATGGTTGTAAATGTAACAAAAAACAACTTTGGGTATGTTTTTTGATGAGGTAGGAACATTATGACATGCATAAAGTCTCACAAGAATCAATTTTGTGTAATATAGGACCAGCAAGTGATGGACAATAAAGCTGAATTGATATTCTGGACGTTAGAGCAGGTAGAGAAAACTATGAATCATGAGTATGGGACTTTAAGAAGATACTTTTTGAATAGTTATTTGGTAGAACAACACACAGTTGGCAATGAGGGGAGAGAAAAAGACATTATGTAAACCTCTATGCAAATATGCAGGTATTTTTTCTCAACACACAGGTGGTAGATGTGTGTATAATCGAGAAATTATTGCTTTGCATGAAAAGTTCCTATAAAACCACCTGTAACTGAATATATGCAAGAATATTCCAGACACAGCTAGTCCTCAAATCAAGCAGGTGCTTGATCATTCATCAGAAAAATTACATCATGTTCCTTTAATTTGAGATGTCTCTCACACTGAGAGACAATTCAAGTTAAATATTATTCCAAAGTAACTGCTATCAAAGTTGTCAAAAGCATCAAGAATCAGATACTAATGATACTAAAACTAGTACTGACTCATTTGAACAAACATCAATAAAGTCTTCAATAAAGTCACATTCACAGGACAGAAATGAACCTTTCCTGAAAATCTTTAGAATGATCTTGAGCTGTATCAGAACAACTATAAGAGCACACAGACTAGTATTCGTTCATGGACAGTGTTGTATAAAGTACTGGGAAATCAAACTCAAGTAAAAGTATAGGTGCCCCTCCCAAAAATGACTTTGGTAAAAGTCGAAGTCACTGACTGAAATGTTACTTGAGTAAAAGTCTTAAAGTATCTGGAACTTCTTGTACTTAAGTATGACAAGTAATGTAAAAATAAATGTATTCAAGTAATGTAATTAAAAGTACAAGTAAAAGTATCAAGCAAAGGCAGTCTGAATTTAGTATTTTTTAATGTTCACCCCCCCCAAACATTTGTTGTTTTTTTTAATAACAGTGCTGAAAATAAGGCATACATAACACCATTGAAGGAGTGTTTTTGGAGGAAGAGGGTTTTTTGCAATTGGGCCCTTAATTCTACTGTAATATGGAGCACTGTCGAAGATATTGGGTTTGGTGATATCCATGAAACGCCGTCCTATGAGCAAGTAAATGCAGGCACAAAATAAGTTATATAAATCCTTCATATCAGCGTAAGAGAACATTGTGTTTAAGTTCGGCCAGGGATGCTCATCGTCAGGTCCCCCTTCATTTGTAGCTGACGTGGATGCTGTCTCCTCTTCCATCAGGGATGTTGATTGATTAAACTAAAACTAGCAGGTGTAGGCTGATTGTCATGCGCAAGTAGTGAACAAGCCCAGGCACGTCCTGACTTCCTTGCAGTCAGTAGAGGTTTTTTTGTAACGAGTAACTAAACGGCACATTGAAAATGTATCGGAGTAAAAGTATGCAATTAAATTCGGAAATGTAGTAAGTAAGTAAGTAAAAGTAAAAGTAATCATTTTTTTTAAAAACTCAAGTAAAGTACAAAGTCTCCCAAAATGTACTTAAGTACAGTAGTGAAGTATTATTACTTCGTTACTATACAACACTGTTCATGGACCACTATGGAACCTACCTGGGCCACTGAGGGATTACAGAGATATGAGACCAAAATGGGAATATAACAGAAAGTACTATAATTTTATGTGGAAAAAATAAATATAATAAATAAAGAGTGTTTTTATTATCATTGTAGTATCGGAATCAGCATTGAGTATCAAGTCTATTCCTTCGTATAGAAATCTAGCTTGAACTGACAACACTGCACACTACTAGTAAAACTTCCCCTTTATTACCATGAAAGTACATCTTTTAAACTCCGAAACCATATCAGAAGCTAGTGGCATTAAAAAGCTTGACATGAAATTAGCATTAGCTGGTGGGCCGCCTGTGCTTAGAGATTGCCAGGTGTCGTCATGCTCCAATATTGCAGGGGAGGATTTCTTAATACGTCTTAAGCAGGTATAAGCCCACGCAGCTGTAATCTTGTAATACTGCTCACCTCATCTTTCAAAGTGCTATATACAAACACAAAGGACCTGTGCTAATCGCATTCTAAATGCTGACAGCTAAAACCCAAAATATGCCTATTGGACGAAGATGAAATTGTACTTGGAAATAAGATGGAGCCGTTTAAACTGTACGTTTATCATACATCTACAATGCACCAAAGCCTATGTCAGAATATGTGGGACAGGAACGTTTTACCTGATTGGATGAAACTGTTCTTGTGTGTAGTATTAGTAGGGAGTAGTAGTGGGGAGATGTAGCGGTGGTGGTAGAAGTAGTACTAATAATGGTAGTGGTGGTAGTTTTGTATTTTGTATTAGTATTACAAACTTGTTCTTAACAAGGAACAAATGACATTTAAATTGACATGCATATTGCTAATATGTCTAAAATGCACCCAAACCATGAAACGTCAAAACCGCTTTATCATGTCTTCTACAAGCTAATAAATGCTATAATTTTGAGCAGCTTTTCCAATTAGACCTAGGGCCATGTGTAGCGTTAATGGCAAAGCTGACGAGAATGTAGTGGTAGTGGAAGTATTAGGAGTAGTAGTTGTAGCAGGGCTCTGTTTTGGATGTTTATTACAGTGCGGAACTTGCACACACCAACACTAACTTAGTTGAAAGGATTTTACAGAAGAACAGAACAGAAGAATTCTGACTGGACTTTTCCTGCATGACCCCTGGCAGTTGGGTTAGGCCCTTGAGTCATGATCTGCCCAAGGTTTCTTCCTACAGACTAACATCAAATTTAAATGAATTGAAAAAAAAGACTGGGGCGGCAGTAGCTCAGTTGGTAGAGCATATGCCTCGTGATCCAGGGGTTGGTGGTTTGAATCCCGCTCTTGACGGGTTGACCGTGTGTGATCCCAGCTCCCACAGATGAGTGCTGCCGTTGTGTCCTTGGGCAAGACACTTAACCCCACCTCGCCCCCAGTGTCTGTGGACACTGGTAGCCCTCATGGCAGAAGTACATCAAGGCCTGTTGTGACGTGAGCCGTCCTCCTGAGGACCCACCACCCGCGGAATTCAGGATTCATGGGGGCTGGTGCATTGTGTTCTGGGCAGCAGAACACTGCTTGGACTGCTGCCCCCGCGACCCAGAAAATGGAAAAGCGGAAGAAAATGAATGAATGAATGAAAAAAATGAAACTACAGACTAAGTTTAGACAAAAATCATGTCATAATCGATAGGCCAGGATTTGTAACTAGGTCGACGTGACCTCTTCTGTCTCAATTAAATAGTGAGGTAGATGTGCGTCCTTTTATGATACGCACTCCTCCGTAGGTTTATGGATATAATAACAGCACAGAGGAGTGAGGACAGCAGAGGAGAGAGGAGATGAGAGGCTGCAGGATGTTAGTCACCCTCCACAGTCCTTATTGGAGGTAAGCGCAAATTTGCGGTGTGTTTTGGGGTGGAGTTTATTCATTGTTTTCCTCATATGAGTAACATCAGCGCACCAGACAGGGCTTGTATAGTAAAGCCGTACATGTGCGTGTACATGAGCAACCATGCCACGCTTTGGCCCACCTTCTCCAACCGGGCCAAAGTCACAACGGTTCGATTGCGCTCACACTGGACAAACGTACCGCACTGCAGAGTTTATCTATGCTTTGGTATGGTTCTAAAGTCCTAGGGTGTCCTAATGTCCTATACATGCTGCTTTGTTGTTTGATACATTTAAAAACATTTCATGCTTTGATGTTGTGCACAGTGCTCTCAAACTTTGCTGAGCTTTTTGCACGGTTTTAATGTTTGATACATTGTAGAAAGTTTAACTCATCATTAACTCATTCCCTCCAGAAATTGAAGCTTCTCCAAAATTCACCAGGACCCCCTCCTCCCACCGCATCACCCCCGTCCTCCAACAACTACACTGGCTTCCCATAAAACAAAGAATTAACTTTAAAATTCTCCTAACCACCTTCAAAGCGATCCATAACCTGGCCCCACCTTACATCACTGACCTCCTCCACATCTCCATTTCTTCTCGCTCTCCAGCTCTCTGTCCCCTCTGCTCGTCTCGTCACCATGGGGGGCAGAGCCTTCAGCCGCTCTGCTCCCCTGCTCTGGAACTCACTCCCTCCTGACCTCCGCAATATTGACTCTCTTCCTCTTTTCAAATCCAGACTCAAAACACACCTGTTCAGACAATCCTACACCACATAACAGTCACTTTCACCATCTTCTAGTTTTGTATCTCTGTTTTTATCTTTGTATTTTAAGCATTTTTATGTTTTTAACTTTGTTTTGTACAGTGTCCTTGGGTGTCTTGAAAGGCGCTTTTAAATAAAATGTATTATTATTATTATTATTATGTTAAGTCTGTGTGCAGTGCTCTCCTTATTGTGGACTGCAAGAAACACTAATTTTTCCTCATTCGCATGCCAAAATATTTGTTCGCAAATGCGAGTGAAATGGACGCACTGTAGAGCCCTGAGTTGTAGTGCTAGTAGTAGTGTATGCAGTACAAAAGGTGGTTTGAATCCTGCTCTTGACATACACTTTATGGGTAGAGCATCCAGAGTTTGAGAGTGTGAGATTCCAGGTCCCAAAAATGTGTTGCTGTGTCCTTGGCCCTTGGCAAGACACTTCACCCACCTCACCCCCAGGGTCTGTGAACACTGGTGTAAGAATGTGTGTGTGAATGGCTGAGTGGTTCCTTGATGTAAAGCAGGGCTCTCAAGTCTCACGCATTGAGAGTGTGACACATGCAATTCGACCTGTTCACACGCTCACACGCCACACATGGCATTTCTCACGCTGAAATTTTTTAAAGCAATTCAAAACTGTAGCCACTGTTGACAGCGCTTCTGTGCCCAGAAAATCGGTAAGTTAATGCAGGCACCGCGTGTTTTCAGCGAAAAAAAGTCACTCGCACACCAGTACTGGAGTTGAGCGATCAGCTGTGAGCGAGCCGCGTGAATGTTTACGCGGCATTTCCAAGAGAAGAATCCTTAACTTGCTACGTTAATGCTACGTAAGAAGGAACTCTCGCCTCGGGACACGGGATAAGTTCGGGATATGTCCTTTTCTCCGGAGCTCCGGATTATTAAAGACCGTGACACGTGCATACATGGATACGAGTGACCGCGTTTTTATGGGTGAGTCATATCAGATTATTTCTGCAACTATTTCGGCACTAAACCAGGACTAAATCAGGACTAAACCAGAACTAAACCAGGACTAAATCAGGACTAAACCAGGACTAAACCAAGACTAAGCCAAGACTAAACCAGAACTAAACCAGGACTAAACCAAGACTAAGCCAGGACTAAAACAGGTCTAAACCAGGACTAAACCAAGACTAAACCAAGACTGTGTGTGATACCATATTATCCAGTGCATTATTGAATGATAATATGGACTTTTAGTTATAAAAGCATTTCCATATTAACAAAGTACCTTCTAATAACTCGACTACTGCCCCCCCCCCCCTTCCCCCCCGCTCCTCAGAAATCTCACTCCTAGCAATCTTCAAAACTTGAGAGCCCTGTGTAAAGTGCTCTGACTGTCTAGTATATACACTATATAATTGTTACCATTTACTATGACAAAATTGTTAAAGGAAATCAACAGGCCGCATTGGAATTGACACACATGCACCCAAACCATGAAACGTCAGAACCACTTTATCATGTTATCTATAGGCTAATAAATGCTATAATGTTGAGCAGCTTTTCCAATTAGACCCAGGGCCATGTGTAGCTTTCATAGCAGAGCTGAGGAGAATGCTAATATCTGCTCTCCGGTCATAAGCATGCACAGAATACAAACGGGTGATAAGAAGAGACAGATGGAAGTGCTAGGCTGTGTGACATGCTAGCAAGAGCAAATAACTCAATTAACAGCAGCATTGATGCCAGCCGTGATGGAGCTTGTAGCCGTAGTGTAGTGTAAAATAAGATGCGATTTACCAGTAAGACCCATATTCACCTCCTCATAAAGATTTGATCTGAAGGGCATGTATTATGTAAGTTGCCTGTAGCCATGTAAGGAAACTTCCGCATGGGCAGCTCTGGGAATATGAAAAAGTTGGAGAAGTTGTTTTAACATCCATCTGAACATCCATCTGAGCTCTCTGGGAGTTAGGTTTAGGAAATGCATAGGTGGGATGTGTATTGAATTGGTGTAAATAATTAAATAGTACTAGTAGCAAGTATTGCAAGCCTGTATGTGAAAACTGACAAGACGGTTTGAGAAATTATGCATTACAATGTTCTTCTAGACACCAAAGTGGTTCTTCAAGGCATTATGCTAAATTTCTTGTTCAGTACTATTAGTAGGAGCCTGGTAGAATTTGGTGTACAAAGATATCAGCTCTTTTGGTATTACTGGGTCTATCCACAACAAAATCCATCTGGCACACAAGTTTGTTTTTTTCACAACTTAGCTTCAAAAAGAAGTTGAGATTTACACCAAAGCAGTAAGTGCAGCATACATGCAGGTATCGTTTTCTATTTTAATTGGTCGGACAATTTGCACCTGCAGTGTCATATGCGTGTCTAACAGTGACGCTCAAATAGGTTGGAGTTCTAATTATTCAGCATGAGTGTCACCAGGCTTTTTAGCCGGGGCAAGCCAGGAAATAAGCACATGGTGTCAAAATAAACTTCCGATGCCCTTTCAAAATACTATCTCCAAAACCACTATAGTACGTCGCATCCAGGAGCTCGGGGGATGATTCATGATGGACTATGGAAAGTTTACAGCTGTGGAGAATAAATGTAAAACAATTTATGACATCAGACAGCAACTTTACAAGAACAACTTCTGAAGGAAAATGCGCATAGAGCAGACAACCAAAGTTAAATGGTAAGTAGTTAAATGCTTGTTATCACTGCAAAACACCTTGAATACATGAGCAATGTAAAAAGTTTAGTGTTTAAATGTGAGAATAGGCGGAGGCTGGCGTCTCAGGAGCAGCTCTGCCTACATTACATGTCATTGACACTCCTGGTGTAAATTCCGGGCAACACACAGGCACAAATGTCAGTTAGAAGGATTTCAACCACAATATTTTAATGGCATCAGTGGATCTAATCTCTTACAAAGAGCCCTGCTCTTCATTTGAAATTTAACATTTTTTGTTTCTAGATTAAAGGTGCATTGTGTACTTTTCTGGTGGGATGCCCTCCATCTACTAATGGAGATATTATTGCTTTACCTGGAATGTACCAGAGTATGACATTAATATTGCATGTATTCAGTCTGTGTTTTGTTGCTTGAAAAAGTCAATGAAAAGTATGGATTACTGAGCAGATTGCCTGTGTAAAGGACTAACCCAGGCATGGGCAAACTATGGCTCGGGGGCCATATGCGGCCCATTAAGCTTTTTTATCCGGCCCGCCGAACTTGAAGAAATTATATTAAGAAACCTTCTTAATGCTTTAATGTTTTAATTTCCCTGCAATTCTGATGTTTTCCAATAGCTGGCGCACTACATACATTGACATTTGTTGAGATGCGGCGTTTTGCTCCACGTTTGTGCTTTACTCTTTAACCCCTCTGCCTCCTGTAAAGATGAGCGGAGCTAAGAAAAGAAAAGTGTGGACACGTGGACAAGTAAATATTTTTTCACCGAATACTTATCAGCTGCTGTATGCCTGATATGCAAAGAGACTGTAGCGGTTTTTAAAGAAGACAAAACAGTCAATGAAAGAACGAAAGAACCTGAAGGAGAACAGAACTTTCAGTGCTTTAAAATAGTAACTGTTAGTAATTTTTTTAAAAAGCTGTATTTTATTAAATGTTCTGTGTTTTAAGAGTCATTTCAATAAATAGCTAAATACTGTGGAACATGAAAGAGACATTTTGTTGTAATGATTTTGTTCATTTTT
The DNA here is from genome assembly GCA_036785185.1 of Paratrypauchen microcephalus. Taxonomy (NCBI): domain Eukaryota; kingdom Metazoa; phylum Chordata; class Actinopteri; order Gobiiformes; family Gobiidae; genus Paratrypauchen; species Paratrypauchen microcephalus. Next base: position 3,010,478 of record JAVJIX010000080.1, on the reverse strand, counting down.
AATTGAAATAAAGCACATGTTTTCTACATATCCCATGTTATTTTTAGTGTTTTTACCAAAAATCCACTAAATCCACCTGCTTCTGGTCCGGCCCTTCTGTCCAATTTTAGAACCCTTTGTGGCCCACGAGTCAAAAAGTTTGCTCACCCCTGGACTAACCTGTGAACACAGACTTTATAAAGAAGTGGACTATGTGAGGATGATGTCTCCCCATAGGCCCCGGTTCAATGTGTACAGGAGCAAATTTGGAGCCGGTTCAATATTAGGCACAGGAATTTATTTAAATTAAATGATTTATTATTTTTATTTTAAATAAAAATAAAAACATCAGAATCATGTACAGTAGTGTGGGTTAGTATAAACATTTTAGTTCCAAAATGACAGGTCTCACAGCAGCAGTTACAGAGAGAGGGATGCCAGTTTTTCAGTGTCAACTGTCGATGAAACCATGAGTGCCCCCATGCTCACTTCCCCTGATAGAAGAGATAGAGATTCAAAGCAATAACGTTGTCATGGAAACAAGCACGTCTTGGACATTTCACCAGAATGTTACATAGTCCATCTTTAAACTATCAAAGGGATAACACTAATTACAAACTGTGAGTAATGCAACGGTAGTCCTATAAGTTACACAACTCTATGCTTGGAGGCACTCATGCATACCTTGTGGAATCACTGGGCAAAAGCTAAGCCTGTAGAGAAAAGACTCAAAACAGTGACCATTATATCATGAGAGCTGACAAATTGTGAGGAAATCTGTAACTGCTCAACATAAGACTGCACTGGTTTGTTTGCGTTCTCAATCTATGGCCACTTTGAAGGTGTCAGTGGCAGATGCCTCTTCAGGGTTGGCTTTCAACTCACTTCCTGTGCTCCTGGCTGCTTATCAAGTATTGAGCACTTCGTCTATTGAAATTTTTACTACACCTAGAGCTATGGTTAGTGCTTAGACCAGGGGTGGGCAAACTTTTTGACTCCTGGGCCACAAAAGGTTCTAAAATTTGACAGAAGGGCCGGACCAGGGGCAGGTGGATTTAGTGTTTTGGTAATCCACCTCATAAGAGCAAAAAATAACATGGGAAATGTAGAAAACATGCTTTATTTCAATTAAAAATTAACAAAAGCATTACAACAAAATGTCCATCTTTCAAGTTCCACAGTGATTAGCTATTTATTAAAATGACTTTTAAAACACAGAACATTTAATAAAATACAGCTTTTTAAAAAATGTCTAACAGTTACTATTTTAAAGCACTGAAAGTTCTGTTCTCCTTCAGGTTCTTTTGTTCTTTTGTTGACTGCTTGCTAGCATAGTTAGCATGTTTTGTGGCAAAGTGGCGACTGATATTATATTCTTTAAAAACCGCTACAGTCTCTTGGCATATCAGGCATACAGCAGCTGATAAGTATTTGGTGAAAAAATATTTACTTGTCCACTTCTTATTAAAGGAAAAGTAACGTTTTTTACAATCTGTAATAAAACAAGTTGTTTTACTCACCCATAGCACTTTGGTGTCATATGGAGCACTTCCAGAGATGTTTTAGATTTGCGATCTCCATCATGTGAGTTCTCGGGGCACTTGTTTGCGGTCTCCAAATAACACAAACTTTAGTACTTTTCAAATCATAGAAGCCCGATGTCTTAGTCTACGATTTTGTGTGGTCAAAAGTGGCCTGTAATCTGAGATTTAGCCATAGTTTCGAGTAGATGAGGACGCCAGTGCGCATGTGCGGACTGTGCTCTCAGCTCCCGGGACCCAAACATGAAACGCATGAAAAGCTGTAAACTATGGATAAATCTCGGATTACAGGCCACTTTTGCTTCAAACTAAATCGTAAACTAAGACATCGGGCTTCTATGATTTGAAAAGTGCTAAAGTTTGTGTTATTTGGAGCCCGCACGGGGCATATTACATGCTTGGGGAATATATTATATGCCCCGAGCTATGGCTAGAAGTCGCGCTAGGCTAACCGCAAATCTAAAACATCTCCGGAAGTGCTCCATATGACACCAAAGTGATGGGTGAGTAAAACTACTTGTTTTATTACCGAAATAAGGCTCAGATTGTAAAAAAAATGTTACTTTTCCTTTAAACACTCGACATTCTCTGTCCACTTTTCTTTTCTTAGCTCCGCTCATCTTTACAGGAGGCTGAGGGGTCAAAGAGTAAAGCACAAGTGGAGCAAAACGCCGCATCTCAACAAAGGTCAATGTATGTAGTGCGCCAGCTATTGGGAAATGCCAGAATTGCAGGGAAATTAAAACATTAAAACATTAACAATGTTTATTAATATAATTTCTTCAAGTTCGGCGGGCCGGATAAAAAAGCTTAATGGGCCGCATATGGCCCCCGGGCCTTAGTTTGCCCATGCCGGCTTAGACTGACAAATGCATCTCTGGGCCAAGTACTGTGGAGAACAGATACATTAACATGTTTGTATCGGTGGGTTTAAATTAGGAAGAATTAGGATCGTTGCCATGGCAATTAGCAAAAATTTGCTAAATGTGTATTGGCCCAGTACTTTTCACCACTAGGAAATGTGTGGTTATTTTTGGCTATATGATAAGATTTGAGCTGTAAAAGGTTGAATTAAAAACTGCTATGACTCAAATGCAAACTAAGTACTAAAGTGTCAAATCCTTATTTTTTTCAGTGATATATCATACTTCAAAATTTGTTATCGTGACAGGCCAACATATATTGTATTAGCAGCTCTTGAGGTCAAAATAAGTCTGCTGCATGCTGTCAGCATCTAATTATGAAGTGATTTCTTGTTGGTAATCAGCTAGTCACTATTAGAAGAAAGTTGGCAAAATACTCTGGTCTCTGAAAGTTGTGAAAACCGCGTATAACAGTGGTTCCCAACCTTTTTTGGCCTGTGACCCCATTTTGACATCACACATTTCTGGCGACCCCATAGACTTTTTTTTTTAAAAATCATGTTTCATGGTGATGGGCGAATGGAGCCTTGTGAAGCATTGACACCTCAGTCGCAACATTGTGTCAAATGATTCGAAGTGTCTGAGGCCTCGGAGAAACACTGACCTCTAGTGGACAAATTTACCATTGCATTTTAACAATGATCGCTTTTTTCCACTTGTAGATGCCATCGAAAATGAAACAAAGGCAAAAAGTCGCCAAAAGTCACCAAAATCACCACTAACGTCACACAATACTCCTCACTACCCAACATTTTTAAGAAATATTGGTGCATCTTTTATACTGTTGCAGTTTACCGCTTGTCAAACCAAGGAAGCACGTTGAACACTCTGAAGCACTCTGAACCAATCGCAGAGCGAAACATTCACTGAAACACTTCGATACACTGAAGCGATTGACACGCAGAGCGAAGCAGCGGGGGGAGGGACCGACACTTCGGTCACGTGAGCGACTGCTGCGAGACAAGCAGTTCTTCAGAGCTATTTGTCTCAGAAAGAACAAGACGTGCTCCGGAGCTCCGTCTCATTTGCCCATCACTAGTTATTGTGACTGCACTGCTCCGTACATTTCAGGCGACTCCATTTGAATTCAAGGCGACCCCACGTGGGGTCGCGACCTGAAGGTTGAAAAACGCTGGCGTATAATGTCATGGCAGTGAATAATTAGGTTGCTCTGAAAAGGTAAGTGAGGAATAACTTTTGAGCCACTGGTCAACGGTCAATCATCCTCAAAATTATACCATATAACAGCTGATCATGTTAGTAAAGTATCCATAATATGGTTGTAATTGAATGACGAATTACTCAATGTCAAAATAGATACTTCCTCCAGCAGAGTCCTTGAACACTTCAGTAAAAAAAAAACATCATAGCGAACACAGTGGATAAACAAGAGGCTCACCAACTGTGGAAATAGAGGGTTAGAAAATTATATGATCAAGGTCTTCTGACAAGAACTGCATGTGTAGAAAATGAGCAAATGTATCGCTGTTTTTGCTGTTAGAAAAAAGGCAATGTTTTAAATAAGAAGAAAAACTGAACAAGCTATAATGTACGCTGTGTAATCTTTCTGGAGGAACAATGCTTATAATTGCCTACTTTATAATCTTTCATATCTTCAAGTTACAGGCCAGATCTGTGAAAAGGCTCTCCTGTAAGTTTTTATGTATGTTTTTTTAACAATAGAATGACGGAAGGGTAGATGTCTTCAATGCAATACTGTTGAGATCCAGGCAAAGAAATAAGATCTCCACGGTGATAAGCAAGTCCAATCAGAAATGCTACATAGTGCACTATTGATTGTTTTGGTTATTTAGTTATATACAGTGAACCCTCGTTTATCGCGGGGGTTAGGTTCCAGAAATAGCCCGCAATAAGTGAAATCCGCGAAGTAGGACAATTTTATATTTTACAATTATTCTACATGTTTTAAGGCTGAAAACGCTTCACCAGACACATTATACACCTTTCTGAGACTGGTATTAACATTTTTCTCTTGTTTAAACAGTCAAACTTTTGTAGATTTTCATTAAAATATATTAATAGTGGGGGGGGGGGGGGGGGGGGACGGGGCACGCGGACACGTGCGCGCGGACACGTGCGCGCGGACACGTGCGCGCGGACACGTGTGTTTGTTTTGGTACCACATATCCATGCCATGTGCGAAAGTTGAGTGGAAAGCGACCTGGATATCATTTTGGGCAAGACTCAAGCCAATGCTAACAGTGCCAAACCGCTAACAGACGCCTCTGAGCACCAGTCCTCACCACAAGACCAGGTAAGACTAACCTGCGCTCACAAGAGTTGGTTGCATTTCACCCCGGCTCCAAAATCAGACCGCTATCAATGCGTCGCCAATACTCCACAGTTCTCTAGGACGGGGTCGGGTTCGTTCTCTCGGCGTGACGGGGAAGAGCCACTGTCTCCTCTGTGCGCGCGAGTGTCCTCCCCCCGCTGCGGGCTCCCTCGAATGCGGCTCTCCCCGCTGCGGCTCCCCCGGACGCCGCGCGGCCAGGCGCCAGGCCCGTCCATGTTGATTCTTGGCTCTTCCATTTGTCCGGCTCGCACTCAGTCTCTTCCATGGGTCGTGCAAGTAAACAAAGGCCACACCTCCTGTCACCCAGGCGCTCTCGTGAAGGACATCTGAGACTCTGTCCCTACCATCCCTGGTCTAGACCTGGTTTAGTCCTGGTTTAGACCTGGTTTAGTCCTGGTTTAGACCTGCTTTAGACCTGGTTTAGTCCTGGTCTAGTCTCTTAGCTAATCAGGGCGCAGGACAGAATGTTACACTGTAAAAAAAAAGTTACACTATAAAAAAAATTGAAAAAAAAAAAAAAAAAAAATTGGAAAAAAAAATCCGCGAAACAGCGAGGCCGCGAACAATGAACCGCGATACAGCGAGGGTTCACTGTATTTTATATGTGCATACCATTTCAAAATCAACTTCACTAGTAAATCTGCAAATCAAACATTACAAACTACATTCTACCTAAAAGACAGTATACAACATTGCAATGCACACAGATGTAACAGCTCTGCTCCACACAGCGCCGCATACTGTGAAGCATCGAAATAATAGTGTTGTCATGAAAACTAACACGCCGAAAGCACATTGTTCTTTCTGATTTATGTCCCTAACCCCCAACATGGCGTTTATGGATGGTTCTTATTTCATAAAACTTCATGACACAGTGAAATAAAGGCTCCTGATCAGCTACAACAGGCTAAGCTGGATCCTGTGATGTGCAGTGAGGGCAAGATTGTGTTGAGCTAAGTACTTTGATTTCTCTCTCTCTCTCTCACACACCCTTTCACCCACCCCCCACCACCACCACTTCTCTTTCCTTTTCTCTCTGTCTCCCTCCCTTCCTCTCTCTCTTAGCCTTTTCTCAGGTTGGTTTGAGGCCAATCCACAAACCTTGGAAGGTAGGACAGACGGGTAGACAGATGATGTGGTGGGCCAAGCTCCAGGACGCTACTGGCTGTGATTTCAAACTTTTTTTTTTTTGGAGTGAAGCTAGAGGTAGTCATACTTTGAGTGGATGTGAGGATGTTTGCTTGTAGAATGTTCCAAAATAAATTAAAAAAGATTGTTTTGCTGCCTGAGTTTGTGTGTGTGCTTGAGAAAACTGGTTTAGCTCCAGTACAGATGTATTGTAAAACAACCCTTAAAGGTCCCATGACATGGTACTTCTTGATGCTTTTATATGGCTCCTTAATGGTTCCCTAATACTGTAAATGAATCCTTCTTCAAAATCAACACTCACTGCATGAGATATGACTCTAACAGTCTTCATGAGGCTAGATATGTGTCTAAAATGCTTTATTCTGAGTGTTGCTGCTTCAATGCAAATGAGAAGGACAGAGAGATTGGCTAAGGAGCGGGGGGGCGGGTTTCCCCCGCTGGAAGCGCAGCTCTGCACCGCTGTCTGATCGCTTCCGTGTTTAACACAGGAAGACAGATGGGAGACTTTGCAATGAAAAAAAGCATATTTACACAGAAAATAAAATTAAACCACTGGTATTTCAGAGGTCCAGAGGGTCGGGTAAGGGACTTGCGAGTCTAGAAACACTCGGACGTGCCTCCAGGCAAATAAAAAAACGCATTTCGCATTGTAGCGCATTCACAGTCCAAACTATGGGCGGGATATACAGGGACACTGAGCGGAGACAGAGGGAGGGGCTGGAGCTGCATTTGCCGATCTGACGTCAAAAGGTGCCTTGTCCGAACTCGCCCGTTTCAACACTGGTTTTGTGTAACGCAGAAAAGGATCGCAAATGCTCAGTTTAGACATTTCGCAACTTTTAGCCATGGGGGGGGCTAAACAGGGTAGGGGAGCTCACATTAACGTTCAAAAACCTCAGAAAGTGAAAATTTCATGCCATGGGACCCTTAAGGCCGCCACATACTACAGGGTTTTCAGTCTTAAATGATTTTTAAACGTGTGACAAAAAGGGCACACCACAGACACAAGGAGAATCTTATGAGATTTTATATCTCCAATTGTGAAGACTGCCTACCACTGGCTACAAAGTGGTGATCGCGTTTCTTGTCTAGAGTAAAACCACCTCGCTTTGAGTATTTTAGTGTTCAAAAGATCAGAGAAATGCACTTTTAGTTTAGCTAGTCAAAATGTGTTATTTGTGAAATGTGGTGCAATACTTCAGATACATATTTTTTTATGGTAAAAGGAGAAATTTAATTTGTCAACTGGACAATTTATTTGGTTGAAAAACGTTTCGCAGCTCATCCAAACTGCTTCGTCACTTTGTCAGAACTGAAGAATTTCTCCTTTTACCATGGCTTCTACCTGGACGACTGAGGGATACTTCACACATAATTTTTAATGCACAGAAGGCTGGAGGAAGCAGAGTCACTATCGTTAATCTGCAGCTTCACCTCAATCCATGCTGCATAGATGTAAACAGACACATGTGAGGAACTACTATATCCTTTTTACTTTTAATGAATGATACAACCTGGGTTAACTGTTGTGGATTTGGGGTCATTATTTGCAGAGAACAAATGGATAATATAGATTAGACGCTGCAGTTTAAATGGACAGCTTCACAAGAGGTGAGTAATAAAGCCTCATTATTCGCTATTTATTTGCCTCTGTGTCCGTCACTCCGTCTGCCCCTGATGCTCTGTTTTATTGGCTGTTGCTGTAGTGTTGTTGTTTGGTGGTTGCGATCTGACAGAGCAGCTCAGAGTCACACTATCACCACACACATGATGAGCACATGAGGAGGCTTCAAAATCAGTCAGTTCAAAATCAATTCAAAGTCAGGGCCATGCTTCCCCGAACAGAGAAGCAGCCTTAATCGGGCAAATTCTCGTGTAGTGTGTGGTGGCCTTTACGGTAGCTATGGTACATAGACTAATAAAGCAACTTCATGAAGTGTGCTGTTAACATGCTAGTTGTTGTTAGAACTACCAGCAACTGGCCAAGTTTATATGTTTACACATTAGTGTCCAAACTGCACAAAAGAATACTACAGTAAGGCTGAATAATGCATTTTAAGGTCCTATATTATGCAAACATGACTTTTGTCAGCTTTAAGCCATGTTCTCTGTTTCATCTTGTGATGTCATGAAGCGGTAGTTTTCAAGTCAACAGCTACATTTGACCTTTTGTCCATCCATCCATCTTCTTCCGCTTTTTCCATTTCTGGGTCGCAGGGGCAGCAGTCCAAGAAATGGATCTACAGATCCATACAGTCCAAGAAATTTATATATATATATATATATATATATATATATATATATATATATATATATATATATATATATATATATACACACATATATATATATATTAGGGATGTCCCGATCAGATTTTTTGGCCCTCCAATCCGATTCCGATCATTTGATTTGAGTTCCGATCTGATACTTACATAATACATTAAAAAAAAAGAATAAAGAAGAGCGAAGAAACAGATCTGGGATGTTCCTTATTTTTTTTATTTATCTCACCACTTATTATTATTTAAGTACACTTATATTCATTATTATTATTTTTTAAGTACACTTAATAATCATAATCATAATCATAATATAATCATAATCATAATATTATAGTACACTTATTACTTATTATTTATTTTTCTGGGTGTCACGGATGAACTCCAGATGTGGTGAACGAAACATGGGGTACATCTGATAACAGGACATGTAGTTTGTCAGAAATGTTATAAAGAGCTGCAGAGCTTTCTCGGTGAAATAGTGGGGAGATGGCACTTCAAATCGAGGTTTGACGTGCTCCATAAGCATAAGAAATCTAGGGTTCTCTACAAAGGCGAATGAATGGTAGGTCACTCATTGCGATCATTTGTGCTTCTGTATCTTGGCTGTGGTCTCCTGTGCCTTCGCGCTGTCAAGGGGCATTTTTTCTCTCCTTTTCAAACTCTCCTGCAGTGTGAGCTGACTCGTCTTTGGCTGGGTTGCCTGTAACTCGCTGTATTGTGTCAGGTGTTTTTGAGGTGCCGTATTGGTTTGTTGTGTTAAATGTCGCCCTTTCCTTTCCACCCCTTGCAATCCCAAGTTTACATATCCCACAGTTTGCTATGGCAATGTTGTTGTCATCAACTTTATAGTATTTCCAGACCGCAGACATACTCGCCAAACATTATAGCGTTCTTATAGCGCTCATTATAGCGCTCTTCTTATCTCCTCTCTGTACTCGCACTTTGCGCTTCGAGCTGCCTGCTTCCGTGTATTTAACCAAAGGCGTGTCATGCCACATGTGTTGATGTTTCTGTGTGGAGTCTCACTCTGTGCCACCACATAACCATAGATCTCATCTAGGGTATGTTAAAAAATAATAAGAATATACATATAGATCCGTCTGATTCCGATCGAGTTCGAAACCATGTGATCGGGGCCGATTTCCGATCACGTGATCGGATCGGGACATCCCTAATATATATATATATATATATATATATATATATATATATATATATATATATATATATATATATATATATATATATATACCCGTCAGACCAACCTGTGCACTGCCTGGATTGATTACAAGAAAGCCTATGACTCAATGCCACACACATGGATCACTGAGTGCTTGGAGCTGTACAATATCAATAAGACTCTAAGGGCATTCATTGCAAACTCAATGCGGTTGTGGAAAACCACCCTTGAAGCCAATGGCAAGCCACTTGCACAAGTGTCCATCAAATGTGGCATATACCAAGGAGACACACTGTCCCCACTGCTGTTCTGCATAGGTCTGAACCCCCTCAGCCAAATCATCGAAAGCACTGGCTACGGATACCGACTCAGAAATGGGGCCACCATCAGTCACCTCCTCTACATGGATGACATCAAGCTGTACGCTAAGAGTGAGCGAGACATCGACTCACTGATCCACACCACCAGGATCTACAGCACAGACATTGGAATGTCATTCGGGCTTGAGAAATGTAGTAGGATGGTGACCAAGCGAGGGAAGGTAGTCCACACAGAGGGGGGTCTCACACCCAGAGGGAACAATAACAGACATTGAGGACAGTTATAAGTACCCCACAAGCAGTTATAAGTATCCCACAAGCAAATGGCAACCTTGAAGAGGCAACAAGGAAAGCGGCTACAGCCAAATACCTGCAACGAGTAAGGCAAGTCCTAAGAAGTCAGCTCAAAGGCAAGAACAAGGCCCAGGCAATAAACAGCTATGCCCTGCCAGTGATCAGATACCCAGCAGGAATCATAAGCTGGCCAAAGGAGGAGATACAGACCACAGACGTTAAGACACGAAAGCTCCTGACCATGCATGGAGGGTTCCATCCCAAATCCAGCACCCTGAGACTGTACACGAGCCGGAAGGAAGGAGGCCGAGGACTAGTGAGTGTGGGAACCACTGTCCAGGATGAAACATCCAAAATCCATTAAGTACATCAAGGACAAGGCCCTGACAGATGATGTGCTCAAGGAATGCCTCAGACAGTGGAGTGCAGAGGAAGAGGAGCTGGAGGGACCATCATGGCAGGACAAACCCCTACATGGGGCGTACCACCGAAACATAACTGAAGTGGCTGATATCAAGAAATCCTACCAATGGCTGGAGACGGCTGGTCTGAAGAACAGCACAGAGGCCCTCATCCTGGATGCACAGGAGCAGGCCTTGAGCACCCGAGCAATAGAGGCCCGGATCTACCACACCAGACAAGACCCAAGGTGTCGGCTGTGCAAAGAGGCTCCTGAGACAGTCCAGCACATAACTGCAGGGTGTAAGATGCTGGCAGGGAAAGCATACATGGAGCGACACAACCAAGTGGCGGGCATAGTGTACAGAAACATCTGTGCAGAGTACGGGCTGGAGACCCCAAGGTCAAGGTGGGAAACACCTCCGAAGGTTGCGGAGAATGACCGAGCCAAGATCCTGTGGGACTTCCAGATACAGACTGACAGAATGGTGATGGCAAACCAACCAGACATAGTGGTGGTGGATGAGCAACAGAACAGAGCCGTGGTGGTGGACATTGCAATACCAAGCAATGGTAACATCAGGAAAAAGGAACACGAGAAACTAGAGAAATACCAGGGGCTCAAGGAAGAGCTGGAGAAGGCCTGGAAGGTAAAGGCATCAGTGGTGCCCGTGGTGATCGGAGCACTCGGGGCTGTAACCCCCAAACTGGAGGAGTGGCTACAACAGATCCCAGGAAAAACATCAGACATCTCAGTCCAGAAAAGTGCAGTACTAGGAACAGCAAAGATACTGCGCAGAACTCTCAAGCTCCCAGGCCTCTGGTAGAGGACCCGAGCTGGATGAGAGTGAGAGACCAACCACCGTGGAAGGTGAGGAGCACATTATATATATATATATATATGCTCTCCACACATGGCTGGCGCCACAAGGGGGCGTTTGGTGGCGACGCCCCCTCACATCATCAGTCCCGCCCCCTCAGATGTGAGCGTTGCGCTGTGTTGCGCATTGCCCAATTGCGCTGTGTTTGTGCTTGTGGTGGAGGGCTATGTGGCGTTAATGTACTGTCTCTTGGCGTTGCTCAGATCAGTTGTTGGCTTGGTTTTGTGGTATGCAGGAGATCACTTGACCGAGGGTCTACGTTCAAATAATAATAATTTAAAAAAAAATTCTCATCACTTTTTACTCTTACTCAGTCAGTCTCTTACAAAGGTGTAGTCTAAATACATGAGCTCTCGAGGAGCGCGCCTGACCCATTACGCACACGAGGAGTGGGATACATATCCCACTCCTCGTGTGTGTTTGCGTGTGCGACGCGCCCCCGCCCCCTGTGATAAACTCATCGCCCCCTTAATATTTTATGTCTGGCGCCGGGTCTGTCTCCACAACTCTATCCAGTCATCCTCCTCCTCAATCCCTGACCTCCTCTTGTCTTCTCCGCGGATCCCCCATCCCTCCCTGCTCAGGGTTGGGTCTCTGCCTGCGCTCCCTACGTCTCCACATGTCTCCTCCTCCTTCTCTCTCCTCCTCCTCCCCCATGATCCTCCTCCTCCTCTCCAGTGCTCTCCACAACTCTCTCCATCCAATGGTGTCTATCCTCTGGTCCCCCCGTGCTCTCCAGTAGTCTCTCCATCCATTGTTGTCTATCCCCTCGTCCTTCCATGCTCCCCACAAGTTTCTCCATCCAATCTTGTCTATCACCTCGTCCTCCCGTGCTCTCCACAAGTTTTTCCATCCAATGTTGTCCATCTCCATGTCCTTCCATGCTCTCCGTAACTCTCTCCACTCATCCTCCTCCCCTCCCACTGGTTTCTCAGGAGAGCTGGAGCTGGTATTGGAGCTGGTATTCTCCATGATAATAATTTAAAAAGTCTTGTGTGGACTACTAAAGATTTCTCTCTCTGAGTCTGCGCTCTCTGTGAAATCGTTGAATATCTGTGTCTGCAAGGGGACACACAGTGTGTCCCCTTGCAGACAAAGTATGTGAGTGTATCACATACTTTGTCTTTGTGAGTGTGTCACACACTCACATACTTTGTTCTGTGACATCACAAAGTTCAAAGATCAAAGTTAAAGTTTTGTTCACAAAGCTTTGATCAGTCACATGACCATGGGTTCCACTGGAAGTTACCATGGCGACATGCTGCATTCATCAGACTTTATTGGTGGTTTTCAGATTCTAGATGATGATGCCATAACCACATACACTTTATTAGCATGAGCATTGATTTCCATGATTTTAATGCAGTTGTTTATTGCATGGTGCTGACGTCTGCCGCTGTTACCTGATGTGCTTTGTGTGTGTAGCACACTGTTTTGGTATTTTATTCTGCGCGGTACTGTGCTGGCATGTTGTGGTTGTGGACTAAAGTCACGATTGATGGGTTAATCTGAGCGTAATGTATGGTATTGTGCATGTCCATAAATGCTTAATGTATAAATGCTTCATGTGTGACGTTGTCAGACGTAATTTCAACATTGACCATAGGCCTGCCTGTGACTGTGACACTCTTGCGATTAAAGGGATAATGCTGTTTTTTTTTATGTTAATCTGTATGGGTTCCCCTCTAATAGTGTGTATTATCATGTATTATTAATAGTGTATTATCACTGTCTTACCGCTCACCGCGTCGTCTGAGCCCGGTTCTGCTACGGTTCTGGAGCTCAGGAACGTAGGTTTGGTACGTTCATGGGGTCATTTAATCAAGCTTGTTTTTCTTCTCAAGACAACATTGCCTGAAAAGTGATATATTTGCGTCCCAGACAGCGTATTTCGCATTCTCATATTTTCTCTCTCGATTCGTATCAATGCGCCCACGTTAGCTCTATTAGCCTGTTAACTTTTAGCGGATGTGTACGGCGGATGCAGTCTGCCATAAGCGTAAGTTTACAAGTGAACAGGCTGTCTGGGATGCAAATATATCACTTTTTGGACAAATGTTGTTTTGAGAAGAAAAACAATCTTTATTAATTGTCCCCACGAACTAAAGGAACTACGTTTACGAGCTACGTTACCGGAGGATAACCGGGATCACATTGCGCTGTCATGGGTAAGTCAGTGTTAATCTCAGGACACTGTTGAAGGGGAAGCCATACAGATTAACTATCACACTTTAAGATAAGACTTTATTGATCTCACATAGGAGAAATTCACTTGCCACAATAGCTCCAGGCAGTGTAGTACAAGAGAAAGTTTGAGCAGAAAGAGCATGCAGACAAAAAATAAAATAAGTACAGGGAGTCCTCGGGTTACGACGTAGATCCGTTCTTAAGACGCGTCGTAACCCGAATTTCGTCGTAAACCGGATTTTGCCTTTGATCTTCCAACCAAAGCACCAATAACCTTTCCATCTCAATAATTAGACCACTACGCTGCTTGGTTATCACTGCCGCTTTCATAGGAGCAGATCGGAGCCCACATCAGGTACTTCCGCCCACATTGGGCAGGCACACGAGACCGTCTTCTTCTCCCTACAACCACAACAAAGGTATTCTTGCGCCGTGCGCCGCGCGCCGTTCGTGTTTGTTTACATCTCTTACCACGCTAAACCGCGTAAGACGGAATGACGCGTAATATATACATATTTTTTTTAATGGGGGCGCGTTCGTAACCACGAAACGTCGTAACCCGAGACCGTCGTAACCCGAGGACCCCCTGTAATAATAAAATAAAGTAGTAATAATAATAATAAAACAGCAACTGAGAGGGTATGGAAAAATATTGCACGTTTAGACTATAGTGGAGTTATACAGTCTGATAACTCCACTATATAGTCTAAACGTGCAATATTTATTTTATTTTTATTTTTTGGTTCAAATGCGTTCCACGGTCTACGGGGCCGCTTGTAGGTGCAAAATGCCAGGGCCGTTTTTTTTTAGATTAAGATTAAGATTAAGTTTAGGCTTAAGCCTTTATTGGTCTCACACACAATGACACACAGTGACACACGGGAGAAATTTGACTTCTGCATTTGACCCATCCTTTTCAGGAGCAGTGAGCAGCCATCTTTTTCAGCGCCCGGGGGGCAGTACCGTGAAGGGTCTTGCCCAAGGACCCACACTGGTTAGCTCATTGCCCGGGGGGGATTTGAACCCACAACCCCCAGGGGGAAAGTCCATGACTTACCAGTTGAGCTAACCAGCCGGCTCGTTGAGCTAACCAGCCGGCTTATCCCAGTCCGTCACTGTCTGCAGTGCACACCAACTCGTATCGTAGTTGTACACACTGGAACAATACCCACTGTATCTAATTCAATAATGGTGATGTAGTACACACCAGTATATGGGACGCACAGTGCTAATTTGAATTGGAGAGCGCCTTGGCTTGGCAATAGGCTCAATACTACTAAGAAGGGAAGAGATAATTAAAGTAGCAGTGAAATGATGTCCATAGTAAAAAATCAAATAGTCCCACCCTTGTTCCAAACCGTGTATAGAATTGAGTAAATGTAGTGCTAATGTAGTTTTTATAATGATAAATCGGACCAAAATGGCGTCCATAAACCCAAGCTTTTATGGATGGTTCTGCTCTGTATTCACGGCCGCAGTCACCGAGGCTGCCCCTTATATCGTTTGTGACTAATCTTCTGACAAGCGTCGGGCCAATTAATGTACACCAGTAATGAGAAGAAGTCATGTCGTGCAGTGAAGCTTTGCACAGTTGGTCAAGAGGGACACCGTCTGGGTATGAGAAATGTCCAAACAGATCAAGCACGGTTTTAAAGTTGATTGTAGGACTTGAGAAAATGAAATATTGTTACTTCGCAGCTGATGTCGTCCACGTTCCCTGAAGCTAACTGGAAGCACTGCTCTGTGAGAAGAGCTGTTATTCAAGTTAGACTAATCTGAGCTTTATTTTAACACAATCTGGCCAGAAAATAAATATTTGTTTGGAACTACAATAGATGAGCTGATTTGTGCAGTTAAACAAGTCTCCTCTCAAATAACATTACAGTCACAAGCTATAGCTAGCAAGTCTCTCACCTTTTTTAATTTGAAAAACAAACTCCTAAACAGGACAATGAATGTTTGTATTGATCACAGGCTCATGAAATTAATTTTGTATTTTTTAATTGAGTTTTCAGATCTTAAAACCTTTTTGTCTGTTTGCTAATGTGTGCATTGTGTCACTATGGTAACTACTGAACATTCCACCAACACAGACACATGTATAACACCCCCAGTGTGATGTCACTGCAAAGTATCAATAGGAGGTCACACAGCTATGATTAAAAAATGTCATTTAAAGTTGAACTATAATTTTTATGATGGAGGATCGACCACCTTCTTATCTCTACTGAAATGTTATAACTTAGCCTGGAATGTTCTACAGTTTGGCATTAACCGTATCTTTGTCCAGGACAAGCAGGTGATGCCACAAGACCAAGTTACAGGTCAGATTTGTGGACCCTGCTTACAGTAAGAATACATTTTTGAGCAGTATAAACACTTGTCATGTTTAAATGGCTAGGTAGATGCTTTAATGCCATACTGTGGAACATTTCAGGCATAACAATAACATAACCATGGACACCACTCTCCACCAGAAAAGTTACACAGTGAAACTTTAAAATATCAAGATTGTGATGAGTTCTTACCGTGACTTGTCCCACAAATAGATTGGCCTCCTCCTCTCTGATGGTGAAGTTTGATGGTGTGGTCACATTAAACTGAGGGTCATTGTCATTGACGTCAGTGACCACTATGTCCACAGTGGTAGTGGAGGTCTATGAGAAGACAGAGAATACAGTATATGGTTATGGAGAGGCACAAATGGTATATTATTATATGGTATATTGGTATATTATTATATAAGGTACTAGGCATGGGATGCCCTGTATTAGGGTATACTGCTGTACTGAAATGCCACAGTAACAATACCATGGGAGTGGCATGTGAACCAGTATTGACACCTCATTTATTTGACTGGGTCTGTGGAAAAAGCAGTGCTCCTCACAACATATGGTCCTTATATCTGCGCTGTATCCTCAGCTCCCACTTTGACCCTTGTACCAGAGCGGACGATGTGCACCCGTAAACATGTATAGAGTTAAGAACTAACCACCAAAAGTATTACAGCCTAAAAGTTCAGAGCCGATATAGTGTTCTATAGTAATGCACGGGTATACTGGTACCCCGCAGGTTCAGGCAGGTCAAATAGCTCTATGAGAAGAAGTAAAGAGGGTGCTGTGGGTCAGGTTGTATCATAAGCTTCATCTAAAGCATGTTCTGTAGCTCTGATTAACCAACAAGGGCACAGGACTTTTGTATTTGCATGTGGTACCTGCACAAAGAACTTTAGTCTTTTTGCAATTAACGGCAAATGAAAACAACAAGATGAAAAAAAGGTGCATGGTGTCCTGTGCGCAAACACGTTATGAATAGTTTTATAGCTACGCACTGGAACCTACAAATGATGTCACAAATGATGCGCCAGCATGAATGAAGCCTCCCCCTCCTCCCATGGACAGAGACATGCAGAGCAGATGCTGCGTCAGGTAGGCTTCCATGTGCACTATATTCTGTGAGTATGTAGACCATTTCAAGCAGGTCCTAAACAGTGCACTTGAGTGTAAATAGCAAAACAAAGTATGATTTTAACATATTACACAAACAAAACCGAGTACTCGCAAGGCGCGCCCCCAGAGATGCACGGCACTTCAGCTAGCCGTCATAATACATTAGTTCGTGGGTTTTGGTCGGGTCCCAATATTTGAACCCATTTCTTTGGGTCAGAGGTGTCGGTTTGGGTTTTATCATGGGTCGTGCAGGGCGGGTCAGAAAAAAGCTGACCCAGGCATCACTAGTGTCTGTGTATCAGACATACTAAGGAACTGCAGAGTGCACACTGAATCAACAGACCATGATATTTTTTGTCATGGTTATACTGCAGAAATTTCATACTGTATTAGTATGGGTATTTGTATTAGGTATTAGTTAATGGAATATGAGTTGACAAAAAACAACAACAAAAAGTCCAATAGTAACAAAATAGGAACAAAAGCACACAGAGTTGGTTAGATCAGTTCAGATGTACAATGAGAAATTAAAAAAAATGCTTCTTTATAAATTAGAATATAATTTTCATCATAAAATAATACTACTTTATTTATGTTATCATGTGATCATCCTAAAACTGTTCAGATGGGTACATTTTTTTTATTATCAATACTTCGTTCACCTACCTGCCTTGACTCGTGTATGAAATTAAATATCCCATGACATGGTACTTCTTGATGCTTTTATATGGCTCCTTAATGGTTCCCTAATACTGTAAATGAATCCTTCTTCAAAATCAACACTCAGTGCATGAGAAACAGAGATAAGATGAGAAAGAGTATTTTTTCTCCCTCAGAACAGGCCATAATGGGCGTTGTTGCTTGAATGCAAATGAGGAGAAAAGAGCTGGCCAATAGTAGAGGGTGGGGGCGTGGCCAAACGCTCCGCTCTCGCTCTGAGCCCTCAGCTGATTCATTTCCGTGTTTTTGCACGGGGGAGAGATTTGAAGCGTTCCATTGAAGAATAAACACATTTCCACAGAAAATAAAATTAAACCACTGCTGTTCAAAGGTCCAGAGGCTCAGATAAAGGACTTCCGAGCCTAGAAACACTCGGACGTGCCTCCAGGCAAATAAAAAAACGCATTTCGCATTGCCTAGCGCATTCGCAGTCCAAACTCTCTGGGCATGATTTACAGAGACGCTGAGTACAGACAGACGGGGGTGGAACTGCATTTGCATTTCTTTTTTCGATCTGACGTCAATAAGGTGCCTTGTTCAAAATCGCCCGTTTGAGCGCCGATTTTTTGTAACGTAGAAAAGGATCGCAAATGCTCAGTTTAGACATTTCGCAACTTTTAACTATGGGGGGGGCTAAACAGGGTAGGGGAGCTCACATTAACGTTCAAAAACCTCAGAAAGTGAAAATTTCATGCCATGGGACCTTTAAGGGACATCCCATTCTTAATCCATAGGGTTTAATATGACGTCGGTCCACCCTTTGCAGCTATAACAGTTTAGGAGTGTGTTTATTTGAATTTTTGACCACTCTTCCAGAAGCACATTTGTGAGGTCACACACTGACGAGAAGGCCTGGCTCTCAGTCTCCGCTCTAATTCATCCCAAAGGTGTTCTATCGGGTTGAGATCAGGACTCTGTGCAGCCCAGTCAAGTTCATCCTCACCAAACTGTCTCATCTGTGTCCTTTATGGACCTTGCTTTGTGCACTGGTGCACAGTCATGTTGAAGAGGAAGGGGCCATCTCCAAACTGTTCCCACAAAGTTGTCCAAAATCCCTTAGTATCCTGAAGCATTCAGAGTTTCTTTCACTGGAACTAAGCGGACAAGCCCAGCTTCTGAAAAACAACCCCACACCATAATCCCTCCTCCACCAAACTTTACACTTGGCACAATGCAGTCACACAAGTACCGTTCTATGGGAATTGCCAAACCCAGACTCATCCATCAGATTGCCAGATGGAAAAGCAGGCTTTGTCACTCCAGAGAACGTGTCTCCACTGCTCTAGAGTCCAGTGGCGATGTGCTTTACACCACTGCATCTGACGCTTTGCATTGCACTTGGTGAGTATGGCTTGGATGTAGCTGCTCGGTCATGGCAACCAGTGTTCCCTCTAAGGTGCGCGCGTGCGCAATCGCGCACTCCCCAGACGTTCAGCGCGCACATCAAATCCTTTTCAGCGCATAAAATAAAATCTAACTTGAACTCAGCGCTGGATTGACACATGGAATCCAGTCTGATAGATTCAGTTTGCACATGTGAATGTGCACATGCTTTAGGGACAAGCCAACTACAAACAGATTCATTTCGATCGCATTTCGCTCGCTTCCTTCAGTAAGACCATAGTTGTCGTGCGCATCGCCGTGGGTCAGAGCGGCAGGTCCGCACCAGCCGACGGGAGCGCCGCCTGCACACACTCCACGTAGGGAAGAACAGAAGAGGAGACAGGTAGAGCCATAATGTAATCCTCGGCTGTTTTCTTTGTTTCTGTCCAAGCCATAGGTTTTTGTGAGCAAAAAGACGGGACTTTCTGTGTGAAGTGTGAATCCTCTCCCCAGAGCGTTAAACCACAGAGCTCTGTCACTCTCACAGAATTACTTAAACTGGGTAATGATTAAAAAGCAAGATATAAACTGATAAAAATGTATACTTATTTTGGAGATCATTATTTTGAGAAAGACCCATCTTATAGTGTCCTAGGTTTATACACAGGTACATACACTGTGTATATACACAGGTTATTTTTCAAAATATTGTAATGTTCAATGTTTCACTGACCACAGCAGGACCCTCACACTGACATACAACATGTACAAAGCTCATGAAAAGATTTTTGAGAAGTGGACCAAAAAAATCAGTTATATTAAAAGTAATCTAACAGAAATAACAGCAGTGATTTGATTCATAAGCTGTAACTTGCCATGATCTCAGGTGTGATACTGGTGTGGCCACAATGTGCATGTCGGATGTTGCTCACAGGAGTCCAAGGAACGCTCAGGGAGTTAGTGTGTTTGCTCAGACACATGAAAAATTAGGGGGAACATTGATGGCAACCCATTCCATGAAGTTCTCTACTAGGGGTGTGCAAAATAATCGTCATGACAATGCATCGCGGATACTAACTTTCACAATATACTGCATTGATTCTTGATGCCAAAAATACATTTTTATTAATTAATAATTTAATATTTAATAATTTAATATAAATAAATAAATTAATTAATTATTAGTTTTTTAAAATAAATCCTATGCACTTTTGTCTTTGTGAAAGGGTATTGTTTGTTATGATGGTCGCTACCTCCAAAATGGCAAATGTTTGAACATCATTTTTTGTTTTAGAAAAAATCCTATGCACTTTTTTTTCTTATTGGTTTGGTTTATTTGTTTTTGTTATTCAATAAATTCAGTTATGAATTGAGTTGCTCAGAGTTCTGTATCAATTGAAGACACTACCCAGATACACAGCCACTGATATTTAAGTTATCCTCTTTTATTTGGTACATTTTCACTGAAGTATGTCGAATATATTGCAATGCATCGCAATAATTCAAGTATCGTGATGCATCGTGATAGTATCACATCGTGGCATATGAATCGTGATTCGAATTGAATCGTGACTTCTTTGACAATACCCACCCCTATTCTCTACGCACTGTTCTTCACCTAATCTGAAGGCCACATGAAGTTTGGACATCTGTAGCAATTGACTCTGCAGAAAGTTGGTGACCTCTGCGCTCTATGCGCCTCAGCATCAGCTGACCTACCACTTCCTGGCTGAGTTGCTGTCATTCCCAGTCGCTTCCACTTTGTTATAATACCAGTTGACTGTGGAATATTTAGAAGTGAGGACATTTCACGACTGGACTTGTCCTATCACAGTAACACGCTGGAATTCACTGAGCTCCTGAAAGTGACACATTCTTTCACAAATGTTTGTAGAAACAGTCTGCAGGCCTCAGTGTTTGATTTTGTACACCTGTGGCCATGGAAGTGATTGGAACATCTGATTTCCATTATTTGGGTGGGTGAGTGGAAATACTAGTTTTAGTATTAAATTAGTATCTGATTTTCAATATATTTGACTATATTCTATGATTCTTTCATACTATGTCTAACCTCACAATGCTATACAATACTGTGTAACTGCAAATCTTCACGCTTGACTGTATGTTTAGTTTTTTTTTTCTTTGGATATAACAACACATCGAGAACATAGTGTGAAAAGAAAATGAGCAATCATTGGAAACAGCTTTTTTCTACTCTTACATAAATGTCCATGGTACAGCAAACAAAATGTCTTGAACCATACAACACTTTACGTACAGCATGTGCAAGCAACATATGAAAAAAATAATTCAGCTGGAACATTTTTAACCCTAAATTCATACTAGAATCTGAATATTTTTTAAATAATAAGAACAGTGAAGTGGGCAGTGATAGGGGGTAGGTGAAAACTGACATTTTCTGAGCACTCAAGCCTTAAATGTAGGGCTTACTCAAACACACATGAATCAATCAAAATATAACTTTGAGTAGCTAATTATGTGAGAACACCATTATAACATGGCTAAAAGCTCATAAAATATATATTTCTATTACCCCTTTATCCATTACAGATTATACAAATTAGCATCCTGTGTCAAAAACTATTAAGAGCAGCTCCACGAAATGATTGGCTCTTTCAGGACGGGGGAGTCATTTGGCCTTACAGAATTATTTATAAATTGCCATAATAGCTTTGCGTTAAAAAGCAAGCAAACTTTTAATGAGCAAAGCTCTAAGTAAATTTTCACACCTAAATGTGTGTGCTCCCATAAACCTTGCCGAACTATATACAAAGTGATTTCAAACTTAAACAACACACTGGGCTGTTATGGCTTTATACCAAACAGGGGCATAATATTCACACCGTGCGATGGGCTAGGCTAATCCCCAGCTGGCCCATTAGCTCCCATTCACTCATTTGAAAGCAGGCTGCTGTTAACCTTCACCAATGACATATCACACAGCACCCTAACAGAAAAGGGCTGAATAGGCAAAGTATAGGACAATCTCCCCTGTGCAAAGATATGCTGTTGTATGCAAATAATGCTCCATGCTAGATTTTCCTTTGGGGGCAAGACAGCGGTGGGAGGAGCCAGGTCCTTGAAATCAAAATCCACAAAAGCAGTCATTTTGAAGTTGGTACATGAGGATTGCAGGAATCATCGACCTATTCTGTGTCACCTTGATTTCACCGTCCTCTGGGAATGACTCTTATCCTCTGTGTTTGGAGTACCGTCTTTGATATAAATTGTGTTTTTTTTTCCTTCTGTTGTGTTGTACTATTCACGTGTTTGTAACTCTAATTTGAGGCTAGGCAACATGACTGTGGCTAAGAATTTGAGCGGGAACAGAAGAGTGGTTCTTGAAGGAGCCCAAGGTGTGAATGAAGAACATACAACAGGACTGCAGTTATTATATATGTCTACTAGAGTGAGAGCCAATTAATAGTGCCATTTAAGACTTGACAAATTAGATGTATAAAAAAAGAAGTAACACAAATGTTTAAAGGAGAATTAACGTTTTTTACAATCTGAGCCTTATTTCGGTAATAAAACAAGTTGTTTTACTCACCCATAGCACTTTGGTGTCATATGGAGCACTTACGGAGATGTTTTAGATTAGCGATCTCCATCATGTGAGTTCTCGGGGCACATGTTTCCAGTCTCCAAATAACACAAACTTTAGCACTTTTCAAATCATAGAAGCTCGATGTCTTAGTCTACACTTTCGTTTGAAACAAAAGTGGCCTGTAATCCGAGATTTATCCATAGTTTCGAGTAGATGAGGACGCCAGTGCGCATGTGCGGAGTCACAGCTTATTTCACTCTCAGCTCCCGGGACCCAAACATGAAATGCAACGCTGTAAATTATGGATAAATCTCGGATTACAGGCCACTTTTGACTCAAACGAAAGTGTAGACTAAGACAATGAGCTTCTATGATTTGAAAAGTGCTGAAGTTTGTGTTATTTGGAGACCGCTCGGGGCATATATTATATGCTCCGTTATAATATGCTAATCTAAAACATCTCTGGAAGTGCTCCATATGACACCAAAGTGCTATGGGTGAGTAAAACAACTTGTTTTATTACCAAAATAAGGCTCAGATTGTAAAAATGTTAATTCTCCTTTAAGTTCAAATTTTTGGGGGTGGAAAATAAGTTGAGTCTTTTAAACAAAAAATAAACAGGTTTTCATCAGTGTATAATCCACAGTTTGAGAATCGCTATCAATAATAATGCGTATGCTTTATATAAAGGTTTTCAAATCTTAACAGCACTTGACATTAATTTATCCATTAGTGCTGTTCTATACAGTGGGTACATTTTGATATCACAAAAATACAAGACTCTCTCTGCCAAAAAATGACTGTAATTACAATAACTCATTAATGTTAAAGTTACATTTTAGTCATTGGTAGGGATGCTGGCGCCAATACTGAAAAATTAGCTGGATCAGTTCCATAATATCGGTTGAGCCTATAATTGATTGTTATAACAATATTTACAGGCTAATTTTGGCCTAGAACAGGGGTCGGCAACCCGTGGCTCCAGATCCCTCTGATGCGGCTCAGTACAGTGGTTCCTCATTTATCGCGGGGGTTACATTGTAAAAATAACCCGCGATAGGCTAAATCCGTGAAGTAGTCAGATTTATATTGCGTGTGTAAATATGTGTGTATTTCATGGTTCCTCTGACCGAGGCGCCTGGTGCCGCTGCGCTGTTGCGGGTTTTGTTGTAGTGAGAACGCATCCGTGCGCTCTCAGGACTGGTTCCACCGCCTGAACTCCAGGTTCCACCAGTTCGTTTTGCGGAAACACTGCCGCTACTTCCTGATGCGCATTAACCACCCAGAGAAGTGTGCGCACAGACATGAGACGTACGGCCGCGGCCCTTCTGGCATGTGCCCAAATGCCAGACCGCTCAGTCTTCAGAGTCACACTGCTCGTGATCGAACATTTAAATAAATTTGGCAAACTGAACGCATTCTGTACAGGAGACACGGAGGAGAATGACTGACAAAGACAAAGGTCTACGGTCCCTTAGCCAATCAGGATGCAGAACACAATGCGTATTGATACACTATAAAAAAATCAGCGAAACAGTGAGGGACCAGTGTATTTAATTCAAATATATTTTATTTTAGTTTGCTCATTTTCAAAATGTAATTCTATGGCACAAAGGTAAAAAACAAAACAAAAAAAAACAAAAAAAACGTTATATGCAGTGTTATTTCATTTTAAATTTCAAAAGGGTTTTGTGGCTCCCAATGTTTTCTTTACTGTGTGAAACGGGTCCAAATGGCTCTTTGAGTGGTAAAGGTTGCCGACCCCTGGCCTAGAACATCACATAATGTTTGAACTTTTATTCATACAAAGCTGTTCTGAAGTTATTTGAAGGATACAAGACACAAACAAAACACAACTGGATCTCTTGTGTAATAAGTTAAGGTTTTAAGGAAATAAGAGCCATTTTCCATCCCTACTCTGGTATTTGTAAGTCAAAGTATTGGAACTGAAAAAGCTAGATCAGTGCATCATCAGTCATGGTTTTGTTTAGTTCCAATTGAGACTTTTGATGTTAGTTTGGTTGAGTTTTGACTCAGATGAGCAATATTAAGTCGCTCATAGTTTTGCTAATTTAAAGGTGAGCTGTGTATCTTTTTAGGTGGAGGTTATGCCCCCTGCTTGTCTTCATGGAGATGTACTGATATGCCTAGAATCCATATTATATGTATGGCACTATCAAACTTATCTATATACATTAAGACTAGCAGGTGGAGCCACCAGGCCAAGTTACAGGTCAGGTCTACGGTGAGGCAACCTGAGAGAATGCAAGTTTTTCCAAGTCATTGGTTTGAATAAAAAAACACCTCTGACTGAATAATCTTCAAGGAGACAAACAAATGACTGACACACCATAAGAAAAGTTCCATTTTTTTTTTTTTTGTCTATTTCTATTCTCTTGCTATTCTTAAACTGTGGATTGCAACACTGGAGTTTCCCCATTGTGGGACAAATAAAGGTTCTCTTATCTTCTCTTATCTTAACACAGTGCACCTTTAAAAGTATAAACTGCAATACTAAACTAAGTCATAAGCATTCTCTCTTTCATATTAATACTAACTCACTTAAAAAGAGTTCAGAAATCAATATTTGGTGCATAACCCTTCTTTTTAGCTTTATATTTTAGCTTTTCGCGCGTCTTGGAACACTGCAACAAACGTAGCCTACTTGATAATCACTCTATAATATATATCTTTATATATCTTTCTTTTCTTTGGCAAAAACACCCAAAATGCATAAGGAAGCCAATTACTCTTGTGGCGTGGGTGTTCCTATCAAAGCTCAGATCCTGTCTCCATGTCCGTGCAGTCAGATTAATGAGCTTCTATTATTAATTTAACATAAAAGAGGAAGTGCGTGATGTCTTCCAGGCTGTCCTCGCTGTACCCAGGTCACCAGTGCTTCTCTTCATGTGACAAGCTTCCACCAGGAGGCATGCTGAGATGGAGAGCAGCTCATACTAAGTCCCAAGCCATCTCCACGCTGATACATTCTTATAGAGAAACATGATTTTTCCAGTGTAGTTGGATGGGGCCAGACTAGTAATTTATTTCAAGAATTAGTAGCATTTAAGTACACATTTCTAGACATATTTTTGAGATTTCAGTCAATATATTAAAGGTCCCATGGCATGAAATTTTCACTTTCTGAGGTTTTTGAACGTTAATGTGAGCTCCCCTACCCTGTTTAGGTCCCCCCCCCCATGGTTAAAAGTTGCGAAATGTCTAAACTGAGCATTTGCGATCCTTTTCTGCGTTACAAAAAATCGGAGCTCAAACGGGCGATTTTGAACAAGGCACCTTATTGACGTCAGATCGAAAAAAGAAATGCAAATGCAGTTCCACCCCCGTCTGTCTGTACTCAGCGTCTCTGTAAATCACGCCCAGAGAGTTTGAACTGCGAATGCGCTAGACAATGCGAAATGCGTTTTTTTATTTGCCTGGAGGCACGTCCGAGTGTTTCTAGGCTCCGAAGTCCTTTATCTGAGCCTCTGGACCTTTGAACAGCAGTGGTTTAATTTTATTTTCTGTGGAAATGTGTTTATTTTTCAATGGAACGCTTCAAATCTCTCCCCCCGTGCAAAAACACGGAAATGGATCAGCTGAGAGCGAGAGCGGAGCGTTTGGCCACGCCCCCACCCTCTACTATAGGCCATCTCTTTTCTCCTCATTTGCATTCAAGCAACAACGCCCATTATGGCCTGTTCAGAGAGAAAAAAAAATACTCTTTCTCATCTTATCTCTGTTTCTCATGCACTGAGTGTTGATTTTGAAGAAGGATTCATTTACAGTATTAGGGAACCATTAAGGAGCCATATCAAGAAGTACCATGTCATGGGATCTTTAAAAAATCCATTATGTAACTTTGCTGATTGTCTCCATGGAGATGTTATTGTTTTATCTGGAATGTTTCATGTTATGGGAATAAACCTATTTATCTTGTCAATTAGATTAGTGTATTTGTGTCTTTTTAAGGGCCCATATTCCATTTCCTGATCTATGTCATAATGCTGTTTCCTCATCAAAACCTCACCATACCTGGAGTTGTGTTTTGTTTCATTCACACGTTTAAAACAAAAACTCTGCATAATATTTAGGCTTCTCTCAAAAAGTACTTCTCTCTAACAGAAAACACCCTGTTCCACCTTGTGATGATAGGTAGCAGTTAACTTGAAAACTACCGCTTCCTGGCATCATCAAGGTGAAACACAGCATTTTGGAGATGCAGACAGAATAATAATAAATGGTTATTCAAATATGTGTGGATGAAGCAAAACACAACTCCAGGTATATGGAGGTAACAATATTCTAACACGGCTTAAAGCTCAAGTCAATTTTGCACAACATACGCTTTTTAAGTACTATTTTTCTTTTACATATATTTTTGAGATTTCAAAATCTTAAAAAATATATTATGTAACTTCGCTTGTTGGAGGTTGGTCATCTTGTCTAGGGATGTTATTGTTTTTTCCTGGAATGTTCCTCCACAGTATTCAGTTAAACTTGCTTATCTTACTACTGGATTTTACTCCTGTTGCACTGTTGTTTACTACTGTTATTGCACATTGACTACTGGAATTTTAGTACTGTTGTTTACTCCTGTTACTGCACTAGAATTACTACTGTTGCACATTTATTTTTATTTTATCTTAACTCCTATGCACATTCTACTGCACATGACCAAGTCACTGCTGTATCTTCCATTGCACATTTTTGATGCACACTGCACACTTTGGAAATCTGTATATAGTATAGTTTATTTATTATGTTGCACTGTTTTAAGATTTTAGATCGTAGACTTTAGTTTTAACTTAGATCTCTGTCTTAGATAGTTTTTTGTTGTGTTTTGTCTTCATATTGTATTTTGTACACTGTCTTTTGCACTACCTGGCCAGAGAGAAACAAAATTTCGATTCACTGTATGTTGAACACATATGGCAGAATTGACAATAAAGCTGACTTTGAACTTTGAACTTTGGATTTATTCAATTATGTGTTCTTATTGTTCAGAATTCTTACTAGTGTACATGCCTCTCAACAGATCTGACCTGTCATTTCAGCTGATGGTACCATCTGTTTGTCACAATGTAGAAAAATAAGTTTAATGCCCTATTGAACATTCTAGGCAAAGCAATGCCATGTCCACTCCTCCATATTACACAATTTTCTGATATATGTCATAATGTTGTTTCCTCAACATCCCCCAGTCGTCCAGGTAGAATCCATAGTAAACAAATAGGTGTGATAGTTTCATAGTAATTTCATTGTAATTAGCTCCTCCCTACAGTTATAAGCAGTGTCCACCAGCACTCTAACCAGAACTGAAGAAGCAGTTTGGATGAGCTGCGAAACGTATTCGACCAAATAAACTTTTGTCCAGTTAACAAACTGAATTTCTCCTTTTGCCAGTTGTGTTTTGTTTCAGTCAATTTCTTTGAACACACAAAGCCTGTATATTTAGACTAAGTTCTTAGCTCAAACAGAAAACACTCTATTCCACCTTGTGATGTCATGTGTAAATACAGGAATCATTACTGAACAAAAGGTAAAAGGTAACAGTTAACTTGGAAATTACCCTTTCGTGACATTACATGGTGAAAACAGAGCAGTTTGCGCTATGGTGATGTAGACAGACTAATAATAAAGAATTACTCAAGGAAGTGTGAATGAAAACACAACTTCAGGTATGTTTTTGATGGGTTAACAACATTATAACATGGCTTAAAGCTCATGTGAGTCAATTTTGCTTAGTATTGGACCTATATCTGACTTTGTAGTTTGAGATAAAAATTCACCAAGAAGTAAATGCGAAAATTACAGTTACTGAAGGCTTGTGAGTGACTGGGATTTGAAAACTGGTGACTCAACTAGACTCCTGTACAGTACTGTATATTATAAGGTGGGAAAGCATTAACTCATATTGCACAAAAAGATGACACTGACATATTTATGGGTTGTGAAGTAGCCAGAAGCCAGCAATGAGCAGCTATAACATAAATACACAGAAAAATGCAGAAAGAGCAGTATTTTGACTTGAGGCGCTTACTATGCTTTGATATATTAAAAAAATGTAATTAGGGGGGAATGGCTTTGTACATAAGGAAAATATTCTGAAATGCGGAAGACCGAACTATGGCAACCAGTTCTAAAATATGCGCTAAAATAAAATTAATTATTTCTGAATGAGAATCGGTAATTAGGTTTGTCATGATAATTACTATAAATTACTACTGTGGCCATACCTGCTTGTCAAAGCCTGATCTCGTTAGATCTCAGAAGCTAAGCAAGGCAGGGCCTGGTTAGTACTCGGATGGGAGCCTGCTGGGAATTCCAGGTGCCACAGTGGGGGGCCAGTCACAAAAAACTGTCATTGTGTCCTTAGGCAAGACACTTCACCCACATTGCCTAGTAAAAAAGTAGAGTGAGCGCGAGTGTTGGTGGTGGTCGGAGGGGCCGATTGGCAGCCTCGCTTCACCACCACCAAGTGTGGAGTGAATGAACAATGAACTGTAAAGCGCTTTGGAGGTCATGAAAGGCGCTATATAAATGCTATGAATTATTATTAATTATTTAATTATTATATTGACAATTGTACAATATGAAAGCTGGAACAGTTTATTTTAGGGTTTAATATTTATCAACCCCCCCAAAAAATATGTTCATTTTGCTATTTATTTGTTGCAGCTCATGCGTTGTAATGATATAGTATATTTATATATAGTATATGTACTGTATCGTTATTGTATCAGAGGCATAAATTAGTTTCAATATTATTGTTTATCACAGTATATCTCTGTAGCAAGTTATCATACTTCAAAAAGTACATGTGTGACAGAATAGTTCAGTTGTTTCAAAAGATTTTTGATAGATTACAAGATTTAGCAACTGAATTAGGCTAAATTAACCATTAGCTAATCATGTGGCTAATCAATGTCTGTCAAGCAAATACATTTATTGAATTCTTCTTTATTTTTATTTTTAACTCATTTAGATATTTTTGCAGTGTATAGTAACCATGTCTAGATAAAATGAACACACAATAGCGTATGTGCACAAATATGACTCTTACAAGCTTTAAGCCTTGTGTTACCTCATCAAAAGCATATCTGGAGTTTTGTTTTGTTTTGTTTCATTCACACATGTTTGAGGAATCCTTTAGTATTAGTTTGTTTACAGCTCAAAATGCTCTGTCCCACCTAAATGATCCTAGGGAAGGCGTAAGGAACTTGAAAACACAGTGCAGGACTTCTTGTATCAACATATGACATCACAAGGTGGGTCAGAGTGTTTTCAGGTTGGGAGAAGAGCTCAAGCCTAAATATGCAGGATTATGTATTTAACATGTGTGAATGAAACAAAACAAAACTGCTTGTGATGAGCTATGTAGTAATATTATACTATGAAAAATAATTCAAAACTGAAGTGTCTAAAGAAAAGTTCCACACTGTGGTTTAAAATGTCAAAATCATTTTCCATGGATTTTAAAGTGCAATATAATCCAGCAAAGCAGAGGATGCCCTAACCTCTCAGATCATTGCACATACAAGGGCAGCCAGTGTAACAGTGTTAGACTTTAACACCTAACAGTTTGGAGGTGGAGGTGATAGAAAGTGACAGAGCAAAGAGAAAATAAATTAGAAGAGCAAAGATGGATCAGACCCCACAAGACGAGATAACCGAACGGGACCACATCTTGGACCTAATATTGACCGACAGGCCACAGAGACCAGCCCAGCCACGGCCGTAGAGACAGTGGGTATAGCCCTTTCAGTCAATTACCACCAGAGTTATGTCAATTCAGTGGCTCAGCTAGAGAGAAGCCATTCACAAAGGGAAGAGACAAGAGACAGCCTATAATTAGGACACACCATGGGACTTTTGTGGTTCTAGATGAAAGTTTGACACAAGTGGTAATTAAACATGTATGAGAAATTGTGCGAAAATGTTGTATTTTAATATAATATAGTCTCTGTGTATGCATTCGATTCACAGCTTGTAGTATATAGACCTTTTTCACAACGTCAGGAAGTCCCGCACTGTAGGGTTCGCGGAACTTTTGTTTAATGGTTTTCTATGGCAAAATGTCTCTGGAAATGTAAATGTAAGAAAGACAAAAACTTAAAGACTAGCATTAACTACTACTGAGCAAAACTAACGTTATGGTAATGAATAATAAGTAACTTGTTAAAGGTCCCATGGCATGAAATTTTCACTTTCTGAGGTTTTTGAACGTTAATGTGAGCTCCCCTACCCTGTTTATGACCCCCCCCCCCCCATGGCTAAAAGTTGCGAAATGTCTAAACTGAGCATTTGCGGTCCTTTTCTGCGTTAGGAAAAAACACAGCTCAAACGGGCGATTCTCAACAAGGCACCTTATTGACGTCAGATCGAAAAATGCAGCTCCACTTCCCGTCTGTGTCTCTACTCAGCGTCTCTGTAAATCACGCCCATAGAGTTTGGACTGCGAATGCGCTACGCAATGCGAAATGCGTTTTTTTATTTGCCTGGAGGCACGTCCGAGTGTTTCTAGGCTCGGAAGTCCT
This sequence comes from Paratrypauchen microcephalus, assembly GCA_036785185.1. Classification (NCBI taxonomy): domain Eukaryota; kingdom Metazoa; phylum Chordata; class Actinopteri; order Gobiiformes; family Gobiidae; genus Paratrypauchen; species Paratrypauchen microcephalus. Next base: position 2,979,429 of record JAVJIX010000080.1, on the reverse strand, counting down.
TTATCTGAGCCTCTGGACCTTTGAACAGCAGTGGTTTAATTTTATTTTCTGTGGAAATGTGTTTATTTTTCAATGGGACGCTTCTCATCTTTTCCTCCGCGCAAAAACATGGAAATGGGTCAGAGCGGACAGCTGAGAGCTGAGAGCGGAGAGTTTGGCCACACCCCCACCCTCTACTATAGGCCATCTCTTTTCTCCTCATTTGCATTCAAGCAACAACACCCATAATGGACTGTTCGGAGAGAGAAAAATTACTCTTTCTCATCTTATCTCTGTATCTCATGCACTGAGTGTTGATTTTGAAGAAGGATTCATTTACAGTATTAGGGAACCATTAAGGAGCCATATAAAAGCATCAAGAAGTACCATGTCATGGGACCTTTAACTAAGACTGATCCTACAATTAAAATTTAAAATCGATTTCAGGATGTAGATATTAGCATAGATAAGTAAATTTGTTCATTTCGAATGCTAGACATCTCTAGCATTCCATAATGCTAGTTTTGCTCAGTAGTAGTTCACTAATGCTAGTTGTTGTTCACCTTTAAGTTTTTGTCTTTCTTACCTTTATAGTTGTGGATAAATTCTTCATGGAAGAATGTATAGGGGGGACATTTTCACAGACATTTTGCCATAGAAAACCATTAACCGGAAGTTCCGCAAACCCTACAGCGTGGGACTTCCGGCCATTGTGAAAAAGGTCTATTGGCTTGTGTTTAAAAAAAGCCCAAGGCTATCGATACAGATGGCAGTGCAATTTTTAAATGGTCCATATTATGCTATTTTCTGACCTACTAATATGTTATAATGTTGTTTCCTCATCACAAACATACTTGGAGTTGTGTTTTGTACCATTCACACCACATGTCAAGCCTGACATATTTAGGCTTTGAGTTTTTCACTCACGTTGTGATGTCATGTGGTAATACACATTCATAAGGAAGAGAATTTAGAGATGACTTGGAAGATGCCATATACAATTTTTGAGATTGTATATATGCATTTTTTAAATTGACATAATATATTTTTTCAATTAAAAAGTGTATATAGGGCAACAGTAGCTCAGTTGGTAGAGTGTTTGTTTGTGGTTCAAATCCCGCTCTCGACATCATTGGTTGACCGATCAGATACACTGACCCACAGGTTGGCTGGTGTGTCTCTGTACACTGCTGTATGAATGTGTGTGAATGGGTGAGGTGTTCCTTGTTGTAAAGCACTTTGAGTGCCTTGATGGTGGTAAAGCACTATATAAAAATGTGACCATTTACCATAACCATTTATATTTTTGGTTAAATTAGGTCAGATAACTACTCAATTTCCTACTCAGTATAAACATAATTAAACCTGATTCTGAAATCATAAAATACAGCAATTTTGCAGGACCCAGTCTGAAAGGTTTAGGATCGCCTGATCTAACAATATTGTGTATATGACAGGAGCATGTCAAAAGTACCACAAAACTGCAGTACACCTATACTTTCACTAAAATGTGTGCTCTGATCCAGAGGTGTGGACTCGAGTTATGTGACTTCGACTCGAGCCAGACTCGAGTCACGAATTTGATAACTTTAAACTCGACTCGACAAAATGTACAAACACTTGCAACTCGACTTGGACTTCAATATCAATAACTCGTGACTTCACTTGGACTTAGGCCTTTTGACTTGTGATGACTTGCTACGTCCAATGAAAAAAAAAACTCTAAAAGTATGTTGATAAGGACCGCACTCGTACTTGTGAATCTGCGAAAATGTATGCAAAGAGCATGTGCATGCGGCTTGCACAACAATCCAATCATGAATAGAGATCTTGCAGACATTATATGATTTGTAGAAATTGTATTTCTTTGTCAAGGGGACTCGAAATGACTCGAAACTAAAATGCTAGGACTTTGGACTCGACTTGAGACTTGTGAGCTTTGACTTCGGACTTGACTCGGCACTTGGATACTCTTGACTCGGGACTTCACTCGGACTTGAGTGCAAAAGACTTAGACTTACTTGGGACTTGCCCAGCAATGACTTTGTCCCACCTCTGCTATGATCTTGGTCTCTATTAGTTGCTAAAGTTCTTTGCACTCACTATTTTTACACAAAAATCCATATATGCTCACAATCCTCATTTAGTATTAGTGGTCTATAGGATGTTGTATAAGGTTATCAGAAACCCATATTTAGGCATATTTTTTGTATGTCCAGAGACATGTCCAGAGATAAGCCTCCCTCAAGGCACCATCATCTTTCAATACATTTTTTACAAAGCATTAGAAATAACAACTCCAACTAGCATTTCAAATTCCAAACACACTGCAGAATCACACATACTCCTTCACAGTCTTCTTGTCTGATGTTTTGTAAAAGCCAACTGCTGCTAGTACATATGCCGGTGTGAAAGTGTATAACTCTTCAAAATGTCAACAGTAATTCTGCGGTGCGTGCCAGAACACCAACTGTTAGTGTTAAGTGTTAATGTGCACACAGGTGAGAGGGGGCCAATCACCATCACCACGGCGACAGCTCATCAGCTAATGTTCATTACCTCACATGCACCACAACCTACAAAAGAGAGCCAAAACTTCACCTTAGCCCCTGGAACCCCGACAGCTGTGCTCAAGCTGTGCCAAGGGAGGTGCACTCTAATTCAATTAAGAGCGTTTATGTGATTACCGAGTCTCTATGGGAGCCAGTGCGCACCGTGGTACTGTCGCCGCTTTGACGGATTCATAGATGTAACAGTCCAGAACACATGCAATAAGATGTTACAGTGAAGACAAGATCAGCGGTATCCCAGGCTTCACAAATAAAACTGTCCATTAATCTGAAATGAGAGTGGTTTGAGCAGAGGTAATAGCTGGAGGAGACGATCGAGCTAACCCCGGTGGCATCAACACACAAAAGCATATGGTGTGGAGCATGTGCAAGGAGAGGTTGAAAGGAAGACAAAGAAAAGAAATAAAAAGCTGAGTCACAAAATTGGAAGTTAATGTTAATGATTGGATTATCTATCAAAATGAATAGAGTATGGTAGATGGTGCCAAATGTGTGTAGTAACATAGTAGACAGTAGTAGCCCTTCCCGCGCCCTTCCTCTTCACCCTCTACACTGCAGACTTCAGACACAACACGGACAGCTGTGTCCTGCAGAAGTTCTCCGATGACTCCGCCATCATTAGTCTCATCACAGATGATGATGACAAGGAGTACAGAGGACTAACGCAGGACTTTGTGGGCTGGTGTCAGCGGAACCACCTTCTCATCAACGCGGGTAAGACCAAGGAGATGGTGGTGGACTTCCGCAGACGCCATTCTACTGCCCCCTCAGTGAACATCCAGGGAAGGGACATTGAGAGAGTGGACTCTTACAAGTACCTGGGTGTTCATCTGAACAATAAACTGGACTGGACTCATAACACAGATGCACTGTACAGGAAGGGTCAGAGTCGGCTCTATCTCCTGAGGAGACTGCGGTCCTTTGGAGTGAGAGGGCCACTCCTGAGGACCTTCTATGACTCTGTGGTGGCATCAGCCATCCTGTACGGTGTGGTCTGCTGGAGCAGCAGCATCACAGAGAGGGAGAAGAAGAGGCTGGACAAGGTCATCAAGAAGTCCAGCTCAGTCCTGGGCTGTCCTCTGGACTCAGTGCAGCAGGTGGGGGAAAAGAGGGTCCTGGCTAAGGTCACCTCTATGCTGGACCATGAGTGTCGCCCCCTGCAGGACGCTCTGTCGGCTCTAGAGAGCAGCATCAGTGACAGACTGATTCACCCTCGCTGTGTGAAGGAGAGATTTCGCAGATCTTTCCTTCCTGCTGCTGTCAGACTGTACAATGATCAATGCTCGTCATGTTCATCTCCATAGCAACCATGTGTCATCTCCATAGTAATAACAACAATGTGCAATATTACTTAAAGTCACTTTACCTGATACTTATTTATGTAACCACCACTGTCCATCACTGCACTGTTCACAATCATCTGAGTTACTTTATTGTAGTGATATTATATATTACTGAACTGGAGTCACTTTAACTGCTGTTTGTTCACTGCTCAGAATCAAAGACATTTATTGTGCAGCGTTCCTGTGCCTTTAACCTTACAGTGTTGTGTTTTTTTAGTTGATTGTACATACTTATTATTATTTATCTTAATTTTTGATGCATGCTCTTTTTCCAACTGTTTCTGAAACTTGCGTTGTGACACTGCAATTTCCCCATTGTGGGACAAATAAAGGATTATCTTATCTTATCTTATCTTAACATGCATCCAGCTTTTTAAATTCTGATGTCAATATTGATTCTTAAACTTTAAGTTTCTGCCAGTACCCAGTATTAACTGACACCAGTGTATGGACTGAGAATGAGTTCACTTGTTACAAATTTGATCCAGTTGTGTTATGTAATTGTCATTTATCCTGCAAATAAGTAATAAAATGTAATAAGTAAGTGCAAATTCAAGTGTGTTTTGGAACAGTCTTTATGTCTGGACATGGTTCATTTACACTCACACTGGACAAATGTACCGCATTTAGGGGCTATCCCTGCCTGGGCATGGTTCAGCTGGGCTAGTGTGAGTGCACCCTTACTTTTTGAAGAAAATGTACTTTTCAGAGTGTGTCAAGAAGGGTTCAGAAATAATCACCAGCCCTGTTTTTTGCAATCAAAACATTTCAAGTAGTTTCTCCAAAGACTTTTTTTTATTTTTACTTACTGAGTAATAGTAATTATTTGGATCACAACTAATTGAGTTATCCTTACTTAAGAAATTCTGGCTGTAGGTTTGGCCCAAATCAACCCCAGACCCATTCAAAGAAAGCCCGGACTTACTCCTCCAGGGTTTCCGTCTGAAGCAGTGACAATCAGGCGGTACTGATCTGTAGTCTCACGGTCCAGAGGTTTACCCAACAGGAGAAGGCCGATCCTGCAAAGAGAGATTAGAAAAGTACATTTAGACACTCTTGAAGTACTTAATGTTCTTCTAAAATTTGTGGTCAACATTTCTGTCCACCTACTGTTTCTCTTGGAACAGTGTAACAACTTCAACAACTACTATTGTGGTAACTTTTGGAGCCTGCACACTATCTTTAAAAGATACCATAATCAGAGCTGAATCTGGGTTGCCAGTGCCTTAATCTGCAAATAGAGGACGCATGAAAGTTTTTATCATTCCCACTGTATGGACAGGCCATGCCTCATGTGTGTATGCATTCATATCTGAAAAACAAATCCAAGTCAGCATCTATATTAGTCTCAATCTTTAAAAACCAAAATCATAACCACAGCAAGCCTACTGTCAACAAAAATATTTCCTTCATCCTCCCATGAGCCTGGAATAAAATAAAGATATTTTTTCAGACTTTCACCTTGGTCGTATTTTTGTCTCTCCAGCAGCCTTCACTCCCTTTGTTGGTATTTTTCTTCCAAGTGCTGTACCGCTAATAAGCAAAGTATGGTGCACCCAAAGGCAAAAACAGAAGCACGCTATGCTCTCTTTATGGTGTGCCAAGGAAACCTACTCATCATAAAGCATCTCCCGGGGGTATTTTTATTACTGTAAACTGACAAGGAACACTGCACAATAATCTATACTCCATGTAACTACGCATACGACTGCAATCATAACAGATCATTCTAGCTTTAATTTAACAGCCATTGACACCACACATAGTTTTATACTCTACTTATGGCTATGATAAGGACATCGATACAGCATGGTTTACAGGCTTAGAGTGAGGAGCAGGTGGGTTGTTACAATTCCCCATTTTGTCTTCTCCGGCTCCCAGCGCGCTAAACAGAAAGATTCATGTTTTCTTGTGGCTTCATGCGGAAAACAGCACAGCCCACCTCACTCGCTGGGGTATATATGGTATAATTTGGCTCTCTGACATTATGCATACAAAGGAGAGGTTGCAGTGGAGTGAGGGGAAGGAGGGGGTGGCATTTCAAAGCACAACACAAAATTATCTGCACACGGCACAAGAAAAACACGTGAAGAGGCATGCAAATGTGAATCTCAACATATGGAATGGAATACAATGGCATCTCAGCTCTGCACAGTAAATGAATGTAGAATTACTGTGGTGTTAGAGAATTAACTTAAAAGTACATCACCTGTTAGTATCCATGGAGATTTTATTGCTTTGTCTAGAAGATCCCAGAGTATGGTGTTATATATCTACCTAGGATTTATTTCCAGTTACGTTTTTATTTATATATATTTTTTGGTTCAAAAGACCATTGTTACCTTTACCATTGTCACTGCACATGGGCACGAGCTAAACACGTAAGAGCAAAACTGAAGAGACATGCAAACGTGAATATAATGAACACATGGGAGGAAATACGATGGAATCTCAGCTCTGCACAGTAAATGATAGAGAAATTAATATGATCTTAAAAGTGCATTGCGTAACATTTCTGGTGAAGGGTCCACCACTGCCTAGTTTCCATGGAGATGTTTTTGCTTTTGTCTGGAATATCCCACAATATGGCATTACATATCTATCTAGCATTTATTTCCTTGTGCTCAAGGCACCTTAAAGGTAAGAGAGACTAATTGAAAAACTGTTCCAGCTATATTGTGATTGCAATTCTATGTGCAAAATACTTTGGTGTTTAATAGCACAAATCATCTCACCTGTCACATTAAACTCTACCAGAGCTTCAGACAAAGCAGTGACTACAGTTAGCATTCCACCTAGCCTGGGAAACTCGTCCAAGCGAGAGTCCCAGATTTAGGGCCCCAATCAGAGAGCGGGGGAGGTGTGGCAAGACGGTGACACGTACTACATGACAAACGGAAGCTTGTAGTTTGAACTGACAACTGACATGATTGGCTATGGACTTACGTATACGCTCAATGATAGACATTCATAACGCCCAATAAACGGCCGTTGGCAATCGCTAACCACACCTCCGCTACGGGATTTTTCGAAGCGAGTTTCCAGACCCATATCTCACTTGTGATATGGTCAGGTGTTAACCAGACTACATTCCACCCCCTGGTAATATTGATGATATCAGCTGCAAAGTATCAATTGAGGATAGGTCTCAATACATTTCACTCAGCACTTACAGCAAACATATAGAAAAGCAATAGTCTTTCCTCCATAATAAGAGTATTCTAAAAGTATTTATCAAATTGTTTATTTCATTAACCTTATTCTATTTTGTGGTGATGTGAGACTTGACATATTGATTGAACTCTCTGTTGCATTGTTTTTATTAAAGCCTTTATCAGTAATTCAGCCACATATTAGAACAAAGCCCTATCTATTCAGGCAGAAATCCAAACTTTCATTTGCATGATCTGTTTCTCTCATCTTCAGCCACAAGTGCATCGCTATGAAACTGTTGCCAGTATTTTTTCCGTGCTTATAGAATAGAAAATCTAAGCATATAGGGACCATAAGATATGAATATGGTAATGCAATGTTAATTAAGATACATTAGTCTAATTATTATAGTGGTAGTGATAATTCTTGTTATGCTAAGTGACAAAGAAAGTGATTAATTATACATAGCCTGCCTCTATACTATACTTATATGCAGCTCTATGGGTTTAAAGTGCATTTCACTAAAGCAGTTGTAGAGGGCCCTCCTAATAATAATGCATACGCAATTCAAAACAATATGTAATGTTTTCCTCGCAAAATATTTTAACAGTGTGTGCCAAAATGTCTGATTTAAAGTAGTAAATTAAGCAAATACATTGAATAAAGTTCATTTCAAACTCAATTTTCTTTTATGCTTGTGGTGTGGACAGCTAAAACATAGTTACAGCATTAATATAGTTACATATCTGTGATATATTGCTGTTTTTTTAAGAACCAAATACATCTTAGCAACATTTTTTCTTGTTGTTAAACCACTACCTGTGCAAAGTTAATATGAAATAGATCTAATTAAATCATCAAAACAGTGAATATGTCAAGTGCATTGTGTGAACAAATTTCCTTCCACTAAAAATGCAACAAATAGTGCAGTCACAAAAAAGGTAAAATATATTTAAAGGTCCCATGGCATGAAATTTTCCTTTCTGAGGTTTTTGAGCATTAATGTGAGCTCCCCTACCCTGTTTAGAGACCCCCCCCCCCCCATGGCTAAAAGTTGCGAAATGTGTAAACTGAGCATTTGCGATCCTTTTCCGTGTTTGAAAAAAAGGCAGCCCAAATGGGTGATTCTGAACAAGGGAAATTTCTGACGTCACACTCGGGGAAAAATGCAAATGCAGTTCCACCCCCGTCTGTATGTCTACCCACCATCTCTGGAATTCATGCCCATAGAATTTGGACCGCAAACGAGCTACGCAACGCGAGATGTGTTTTTTAATTTGCCTGGAGGCACGTGAGAGTGTTTCCAGGCTCGGATGTCCTTTATTCGAGCCTCCAAACCTCTGAAACTGCAGTGGTTTAATTTTATTTTCTGTGGAAATGTGTTTATTTTTCAATGGAAATCGTCTCATATCTTCCTCCATGCTTAAACGTGGAAGTGGGGCCAGCGCACATCGCACCACTAAACGAGGAAAGAGCGGAGAGTTTGGTCACGCCCCCACCCACTGCACTGGCCTGTCTCTGTCCTCCTCATTTGCATTCAAGCAACAACGCCCAGAATAAAGTGTTTGAGAGAGATATTTTTGACTCTGACTGTGTTGAAGAAGGATTCATTTACAGTATTAGGGAACCATTAAGGAGCCATATAAAAGCATCAAGAAGTACCATGTCATGGGATCTTTAAAGAAACTCTTGCCGATATATTGATACAGCAGCCCACAATAACGATACTGTATCATCAAATTTAGTCTCATGATATAGCGATATTTGAACATTTGTGTACACCCTAGGGGACACCAGACTTTAAACGCACAACAAAGTTTCTATTCTATTAATATCACCATCTGCACCAAGTATGGAAAGCACATCCTCAGTTTTAGAATCCTTTTCATAAGCATCAGTGTTTAAATGTGTGCTGTATAAATTTGACTGGCAGCTCGTCATGCGTCATCACCCAGCTGAATACCCATAATGCAACACTATCTGGCATTGAAGTGCACATAGAAGAGAGCTCTCAACTCTGCTGTGTACACCTGACTATTTCAGAAGTCTTGCCAACAATTCAAAGAAGCAGACAGGAGTTACATAGCCAATATTACCAGTCAAAATAAAAAACTAATAAGACAAAATGGCTGGAAGTGTAATTACATTTTTCATGTTTTTAGTCCATTGTGTGAGCCCTGTATTTAGCAGATAAACAAATATACCTTGCAGTACAGTACACACAAAATATTGATCTATGAATACTAATATAGTTCAATCTGCGAAATGCCAGGCCCACCCCGACAGCTACAGCAGCCACAACTGTCAGTATCTTGGCTTCAAAATAGGCTCAGAAAAAAAAACAAAAAAACTATAAGGCTATTTTCTTTGTAATCATTACATTGTAGAGTAAATAAGATCTTGTTTTAGGTTATATATTGATTATCTTAAAAGGAAGGATAATTAAAACACATCTCTCTATGGTAAATAAATGGTGAAGGGTCAGATTTAAACAGAGCTTTTCTACCTTCAAGGCACTCAAAGCACTTTAGATCCACTCACCCATGCACAAACTAGTGTACACAGTCAGAGTAAGGGGGTTAAGTGCCTTGCCCAAGGACACAACATCAGTATTCATCTGTGGAAGCAGGAATCACACCGCCAACTTGTGGCCCAATGGATCTGTCACCGTATACACACTATATCAGATTCATTTATCAGCAGACTGTCAAAATATTTTACCAATGCTCTTATAATGTTTTTACTTCCTCAAAAACACATCCCAAATGGTGTTTTGTTTCATTCACACATACAGTATTTGAGTAATCCTTTATTATATGTACAAAGCTCAAAATGCTCTGTTCCACCTTGTGATGTCATGTAGTAGTCGTTTCCAGACTGTAAGCCGCTACTTTTTTCTCACACTTTGAACCCTGCAGCTTATACAATGATGTGGCGGAAAGCTGTGAGGTTAACATTAAGTTGCAACTTTCGTTAGCGATGTTGGCAGTGCACTAACACAGTTTATCACCGTGTGTACAATAAGTTATGATGCTAAATGAACAATAGTGAGTCTGATACGTCGTTCTGACCCGTATGCGTTAACTGTAGAGTGTGTAAATGACGAGAAGACACGTCTCAAACTTCAGTAGCCGGGCATCCACTCATACCTGATTGATACAACTAGCCCCGCCCACAAGAGCGCCTGAAATCTGCTGAAATCCTACAAGACACTGACATGATCCCAGACACTGACATGATCCCAGACACCGACATGATCCCAGACACCGACATGATCCCAGACACCGACATGATCCCAGACACTGACATGATCCCAGACACTGACATGATTCCAGACACCGACATGATCCCAGACACCGACATGATCCCAGACACCGACATGATCCCAGACACTGACATGATCCCAGACACTGACATGATCCCAGACACCGACATGATTCCAGACACCGACATGATCCCAGACACCGACATGATCCCAGACACCGACATGATCCCAGACACCGACATGATCCCAGACACCGACATGATTCCAGACACCGACATGATCCCAGACACTGACATGATTCCAGACACTGACATGATCCCAGACAGGACAGTGGCTCTTTCTGCAGGACACATGCACAGTAGAGCACAAAGTGATGATAATCCCGCTATAGATTTTTACTATGGGATTTTTACTGGCTAAGGCCTCTGAGGGGGTGCAAGACAGACAAACAGGTGAAAAGATGATGCACCGAGGAAGATGCCAGTTTGATTTTGTTTTGAACAGTTATCTTGCGCTTCATGCGCACACCCTACTCATGGAAAACACATGAAGAAATACATATAATGCATCTGATCTGGCTGTCGAAGGAGGAAATTGAGCTGCCGCACGTGAGCTTGGCATCGATGGTGTCGATGGTGAGTCGCTGGCGACGGCAGCGTGACGAACTGACTCAATGCAAAAAGACGACAAAAGCTTTCAGAGGCAATAAAAGCAGATGGCCCAAACTTGAAAACGTACAGCACAGATTGACAATTCCAGGGCTGAAATTATCTATATGATTGTATGATTGTAGTGAAAGGTGTACGGAGTTTAAAAACACAGTGGAGCACTTCCTGTATTACCACATGACATCACAAGATGGAACAGAGTGTTTTCCGTTTGAGAGAAGAACGCAGGTTAAATACGTAGGGTTTGTGTGCTAAACATAATGTGAATGAAACAAAACACTGTTTTTCTGAGGAAACAACATTACAACAGATCAGAAAATAGTATAATATGGACCTTATAATATAACAAAGAATTTGGGCCTATACCAAAAATACATACATACATGCCCATTTACATCGAGTTTCTGCATAGTAACAAGTTTTATTTTATAACTTATGAATAAGTTAATTATACTACAGATATGCCAGTAGCTGTAAATTGATATAGGTGACATTTTCCAACAATAATTTAAATGTGGATTTTCATACTGAGTTTTGTTCTAGTGAATACAGTTATGTAAATACGCTATAGTGTCCTGATATCTAAGCTATGGCTGTGAGTATACAGGGTTATTTATCACTGTTGAGCCAATCTTTTATTCATCACTCATCCATCTTCATGCTCTAGGCCAGTGCTCTTTATTTAGCCCATAATAAGTCTATCTGTACTCTTTACGTGCTGACATGTCATTATTACTGTATGGGGAGCATCTGGTATGTGACAGAATGGTCCACTTATCCACTGTCTCTCCATCTGAATGTCTTTTACCTCTCTGAACATAACAAGACCCAGCTAAAGTGACTTATAGAGGGCTCATTATTCATATTAACTGAATTCATACATATACTAGTACACTAACAGCCCCACAAGAGAGCTCCATGTGGATGTGGTGAAATGGAAAATTATGTTTAGGAGCTGTACAAATCATTGCAGTCATTGCATTAATTGTATTAAAGGTCCTATGTTACTCAAAACTCATTCTTGGAAGCTTTAAGTCCTGTTATAAAGTTGTTACCTTACCATTTTGCTCATTTTGATTTATTTGGTTAAGATTAAAGGTCCCATGGCATGAAATTTTCACTTTCTGAGGTTTTTGAACGTTAATGTGAGCTCCCCTACCCTGTTTACCCCCCCCCCCCCCCCCCATGGTTAAAAGTTGCGAAATGTCTAAACTGAGCATTTGCGATCCTTTTCTGCGTTACAAAAAATCGGAGCTCAAACGGGCGATTTTGAACAAGGCACCTTATTGACGTCAGATCGAAAAAAGAAATGCAAATGCAGTTCCACCCCCGTCTGTCTGTACTCAGCGTCTCTGTAAATCACGCCCAGAGAGTTTGGACTGCGAATGCGCTAGGCAATGCGAAATGCGTTTTTTAATTTGCCTGGAGGCACGTCCGAGTGTTTCTAGGCTCGGAAGTCCTTTATCTGAGCCTCTGGACCTTTGAACAGCAGTGGTTTAATTTTATTTTCTGTGGAAATGTGTTTATTTTTCAATGGAACGCTTCAAATCTCTCCCCCCGTGAAAAAACAAGGAAATGCATCAGCTGAGAGCTGACAGCGGAGAGTTTGGCCACGCCCCCACCCTCTACTATAGGCCAGCTCTTTTCTCCTCATTTGCATTCAAGCAACAACGCCTAGAATAAAGTGTTTGAGAGAGATATTTATGACTCTTTCTCATCTTATCTCTGTTTCTCATGCACTGAGTGTTGATTTTGAAGAAGGATTCATTTACAGTATTAGGGAACCATTAAGGAGCCATATAAAAGCATCAAGAAGTACCATGTCATGGGATCTTTAAGAATTTGGGAAAACTGTGTTGGGGCAGTACTGCATTTCTTCTCCTATTTTTCAGCATACAATCTCAAGAGAAAAGTATAGGTGACATACTCTATCATGCAAAACCAAATCCACAGAAATGTTGACAATAAACTGCAGTGATCTCACCATGCTAACCTTTTGCCAGAAATGCTGCAACAGTCACGGCTCATATAGCACTTTTATAAAGGTCTCCATAAACACAGCTCATATGTCACATCCAGCCTAATTGAACACATAAAAAAAAAATATCACTATACTCTCACTCACAGATGCACCCATCTTGATGCTGGTATCAGGTGTTGGCTCCAGACATTAGTTCCAGCACCTTGGGTCAAAGCTGGGTTGATACACTTGTGTAAAAGGACAATTTCATCTCAGAACCTCTCAATGTTTGAACTATTTATTTGAAGGCTAAATAACAGCTACATAACAGTTAGATCAGAGAGAAAATAAGAACTGTTTACTTGAGTTGGGTGATATCAGGCTTTATCAGTCCTTTAATCTTCCTTCATGTTTTGCTGTATTATAGTGACTTGTCATCGTTAGCATTTACAGTGTAATTACTACTATTCATTTTCCTGGTCAGAAAAGCTGCAGGCATCTAACAGCATGGCGCTTAACATAAACTATTTTGATTCAATCCACAAGAGCTATTTGAGCAAACAGACAAGACCCTTGCTCTAGTGCTCTAATTAATAACTGTTGCTTTTAAAAGTGGCGTTAATAGTTAGCGGCGTTTTAACCAGCAGAGTGTTCTCAAGGCAGATGTACAACGCAGGCTGTCCTTGTTTGGCTGAAGACTGAGGATGCAGACAAAAGAGGCTCTAATCAATTAGTGTTGAACGTGTCTAGCATTTTCAGCTCGAAAACAGCTTTTCAGTCTCAGTGCTGGAGCCTTTTGACTGTCCCGCTGACTTCGCTTATGTAAAGCCTGGTAAAAAGCACTGGTCATTTTCTTGCAGAGATACCTTTTTCTAGCTCACTAACAAGCTCACTAACAACACTGATGTTTTAGTTGTTAATGTGTCTGACAACAAGGGGAGGACAAGAGGATGTATCATAGACAGACAGGTATACTTCTTGGGCAGCAGTAGCTCAGTTGGTAGAGTGTTTCTCCAGGTTGCCAGTTCGAATCTCGCTCTCGAAATAAAGTCATTGTTCAAATCATTGTTTGAGTGGTCAGATCTGCAGACTCACAAGTCGGCAGTGCAATTCCAGCTCACAGAGATGAATGCGGTTGTTGTGTCCTGGGGCAAGACACTTAACCCACCCCGCCCCCATGCCTGCGTACACTAGTGTATGAATGTATGTCTGAATATGGGTGAGTAGTTCCTTGATGTTAAGTGCGTTGAGTGCCTGAAAGGTGGAAAGGCTATATAAAATGTGACCATTTACTTCAGTGTACAATGTGTTTATAAAGAAAAGTATTTTAGTTAGATTAGTTTAAAGCAGTGCTCCTCAAATAGTGGGGCGGGCCCCCCTGAGGGGGCGTGACGTGATGCCAGGGGGGGTGCGTATGACCCTGGGAAACATGTTTTTTTGCTGTACTGTACTAGAACTAAGTGTAATTGCACATCAACAACAGTAGTTGGCAGTGGAGTTCTCACATGCGATTTACGCACAGTCTCACCATTAACAAAACATCCTCTGTCACAGAAAAAACACGTATATTCCACTGAGTCATGTCCTTTAGTCCGACAGAAGCTGACGCATCAGTGGCACAAGGAGAGAGCGTTTTTTTTCAGTGCTTTTAGCTTATGCAAATGAGGTGGTTTTAAGTTTCATTTCTGTAAAACGTAAACAAATGTGCGCAAAGCTGCATTAAAAACACATTAATATTTGAGTCCTCAGTGCAGTCTTTGTTGTAAGTTTCTTTCTTTTTTTTGTTTATAATGTTAATAAAAGGATACAGTGGTGTTCTAATAACAATTTTCTTGACAAATAATACTATTTATAGTCGCGCGCAGGAAGGGGGGCGTGAAATTGTTTCTTCTTCCTAGGGGGGGCGTCACAGAAAATAATTGAGAAGCACTGGTTTAAAGGGTCTGTACCTGACTTTTCCCGATGTTTCAAAATGTATTATTCCCCAGTACAGATAAATGGTATAAGCAGCTATTCAAATCTGCTGCGTGCTGTCTGCATTTTATTGGAAAGTATGTAGCATCCCTCAGTCGTCCATGGCAAAAGGAGAAATTCAATTTGTCAACTGCATAAAAGTTTATTTGGTTGAATACGTTTCGCAGCTCATCCAAGCTGCTTCTTCAGTTCTGGTTAGATGCGGGTGGACACTGCCTTATATCTGTCTGCAGGGAGGAGCTAATTACAATGAAATTACTCTGAAACTACCACCCCGACTTGTGTACAGTTTCTGTTAGTTAGGTAAGCCTATTAAATATGCAGTAATTGTGGAGTGTGGGGGGTCTTGTTTAGCATAGCCATTCAGAGTCATAATGGGTGTTTTCACACCTCTGGACCTGACCTGGCTAACCTTATTGTTTTCTTTGTTTGTTTTGATTTAGATTTGAGGATAGAGTTATAGACGGGAGACAAATGATGTCTGAAACCTCCATTTCTGTTCAAGGAAGGATTCTCTTTCTTGACAAAAATAGCCTCTTTAACTCCCCTCTCAAACCAGTTCTTTTCTCTTGCCAAGATCTGTACCTCACTGCCCTCAAAGGAGTGGCCTGTGACTTCTAGGTGGAGATGTACAGCAGATGAAGGTCCGCTCTGGCACGCCTGTCTGTGTTGGTACATTCTCTTATGAAGTGGCTCGTTGCAGTCTTCACGACACTGAATGGAGTAGACCACATTGCTTTGTTTGTGGCTCGGTGTTTTGTCCTTTGGGTGGAGCAATTTTTGTCTTAAAGTGTTTGTGGGTTTGAAATAGACTGGGATTTCATGTTGTCTGAAAATCCTCTGTATATCTCCACCTAGAAGCCACGGGCCACTCCTTTGAGGACAGTGAGGTACAGATCTTGGCCAGAGAAAAGAACTCAACCAAATAAACTTTTGTCCAGTTGACAAACTGAATTTCTCCTTTTGCTATAATTGGAAAGTGTTTTATTGTACAGTAATCAGGAAGTGTGCATTAGCATGCAAGATGTTAGCTTTACTGTCATGGCAAAAGAGCTTGCATAAGAAAAGTGAGGAATTTTTTTTAAAAAGTTATGTTTTTCAGACAGCAAAATCAGGGGAAATGCATGACAAGACAGGAACAAGAAAGAAGATTAGAAAAGATTGATAGCTGCAGTCACATAGCACTTACAAAATCTGACTGACTAAAGAATGGTTTTCCAAATGTTCTTCAGAGAATAGAAGCTTTATTCTTCCTCTTTGCATGTTCTAAAACATCCATGGAGCTGGATCTGTCTCTATATGATTTTCTATATCTATATCTATATCTCTATATGATCTCATTTAGTCAAACTTAGTAAAAGACAGGCGACAGCTGACCCAAGGCACCACAATATCAAATTAACAAGTTTGTACAAGGTTGGGTGAAGTGTCTAGCTCTAGTGCAGTTTGACATGAGATAAGTGCAGCCTTTTTAAATGAGCTATGCTGTATTTACTTGTTTTACTCTTAAATTAAGTTTAAATCACAGCACCAAACAATTTGCTTGGGTATTAGAAAGACTTCAATAGCAGTGGCCCTTTCTGATGTAACCGGCCACACACACACTCGAGAGTAAAGTGTAGAGTGTGGGTTGTATTGCCCAAGGGAACAGCAGCAGCCTGCACTTCAGAGAGATTTGATGCAGCTCGCCTTGGTTGGTGGCACACAATCCATGTGTCACTGTCACAATTTTAAAGTCATAATTAATCTTTCAGTTTAAACTTTGAAATTTCAATTGCTTTCTATCCATCTATCGATCTATCTATCTATCCATCTATCTATCGATCTATCTATCTATCTATCTATCGATCTATCTAAGAATCTGGCAACTAAATAAACTGGCATCACATCAAAAATAGTTACAAGAGATCTACTCGTCTATCCAGTGTTTCCAAACCACATTTGGAATGATTTTAAAACAAGCTGAAATTGATATACATTTATTTGCTAAGTAACTGCATTAGGGATACTTTGAGTGTGAGACAGAGCTTAGGGAGTACTCAAGAAAAAAGCTCTAATCCTGTTCTCTGATGTATTTAAGCAAATTAAGTCTTACATGGAAATGTGCAAATTCTTCACTGAACACTAATCAAGGCTTTTGTTTTTATACTAAAGAATAATAATAATTCAAACTAAAATTAACCACTACTGTAACCGTTGACAAAATACCTATTAAAAGGAACATGTATTTTATAATGTAGGGGGTACTTGGAGTGTGAGACAGAGCTTAGAGACTACTCAAGACAGACTATTCCCCAGTTCTTGTACAATATATTAGACACATGACCTTCCCCACACGTGCGCAGATGCAGCAGCACAAACAGGCTTGTATCAGGCTCAGACTCACGTTCGTGTGAGGTTGAAGGTTTGCTGGGGATCCCCTCTTACGATGGTGTATGTGATGGGGTCATTTTCCCTGTCTGTGGCCTGGAGGGAGAGAACAGACACACACGGTGAGTTTGACCCAAGCAGCTGCTGTGGATGCTGGCTACAAAGTGAGAGCCGGAGGGCAAGGCACGGCTGGAGAATAGGTACTGCCTGTGTGTAAATACAATACAAACCTCAGGTCAAATTGGATGGAGTCTGACATAATATCAGTCCTGCCCTGGATGCTTTTTCACAGTGTAGTTTAGAGCCAAAGCTATGATATATTTAACTGTCACATGCCATTATAAAACGTCTGTGTATGAAGCACTAAACTAAAGTCTATTTTAAGTCACTGCTTAGTAAAAGAAATGATCATAATGAATACATATATTAGCACACATAATAGATGTATTTTTAAAATTAGACTGCACATTTGAAACCGCCCTGCAGTTATCTGATTATAAGAATGAATTCTCACAAGCTTGATGTATTTAAAGAAATTACCGGTAAGTTAAATTTTATGGAAGTGTGCCAGTTCTTCCCTGAACACTAGTCTAAGTTTGTTTGTAACGTCTACTGAAAAAATGAAAGGTCCCGTAGCAGCTTTTGTTTTTAAAACATTATAATAATCAAAATGAACCACTTTGTACCTGTTGCTGAAAATAACTATTAAGGAAAATGTATTTCATTCTGTATTTAATTTTAAATATATTCTATTACGCAAAATAGACTTAAAAGGTTTAACCTATGTAAGAATGTTTTGTTTCATTCACACATGCTTGATTACCTTTATTATTAATCTACACGCAAAGCTCAAAATACTCTATCCCACCTTGTGATGTCATGAAGCGGTCAAATTCAGTTAACAGATACCTTTTACCTATTATTCAGTAGAGACTGACAATTCCCAGGATGAAATTATCCAAATGATTGTAGTGAAGGTCAAAGAGTTTAAAAACACAGTGGAGTACTTCCTGTATTACCACATGATATCACAAGAAAGTTTTTTTTGAGGGAAGAATATGCAGGATTTGTGTATTAAACGTGTGGACAAAACACACCTCCAGGTATGTTTTTGAGGAGGAAACAACATTATAACTGAACCCTTTAATTTAATTTGATTACAATAACTTGCTTGTATTTCTTGTCTGCTATATTTGTTTGTACTTGATGGATTGCAATTAAAAAACAAATACGAATTAATGTCAAATGTGTACCTCATGAGATTATCCAATTGCTATAAAGACAGATAACTTAACACATAATTGGACAGCATTGAAATTTCTAGTCCTTCTGGAGAGGTTCTCATGTGTAGCGTCTCACCTGCAGATTGAGCAGAATGGCCCCTATCCTCATGGCTTCGCTGACCTCCAGGCTGTAGCTGGTCAGGGGGAAGCGTGGGGGGCTCTGGTTGTTTGGAGGCAGCACCTCGATGTACACGGTGGTGATGGAGCTCCTGAAGAACAAGAAGACACTCATTATCTGCCTTCTTCATCAGAATTATAAATAACAGCCTTCAGAATAAAGCAGAGCCCATCAAAGTGGTAGAGGTAAGAACTGGTATAGCTGTAGACTAAACATATAAGATGGATTCTGAGAGGCTTTACTAAAAACACAATTTTGCTAAAATGAGAGACTGTTGTGAACATTTTAGAGAGGCTGTACTCTCCTGATTTTATCCAGGATTGTGAAAAACAACTTGAAACTGAATAGACAAAAACAGAGTGTGATGTAACGTCGCTACTGCTACCACTACTACGACAACTACTACTGGCTGCAACACATGTGAAGACAGAGGCCAGAACTTCAATCAATCAATCAATCAAACATTTATAAGGCGCTTTTCATACAAAATTGTAGCACAAAGCGCCCTACAGTGGTCAAGGATTAGAAGATTGACCTTTATTGATCTCGCACAGGAGAAGTTGTTTCTATATTTGACCCGGGGACCATCCCCATGATTCTGTTTGTTATTTATGCTTTGGTCAGGCCCTAAGCTGGAGGATTTTACCTATGGCGCATGTTTAGGTTGGTGGGGGAAACCGGAGTACCCTGAGGAAACCCACCCAAACACGGGGAGAACATGGGGAGAACTTGTAACAGTGTGAGTTTGATTAATGGCTTCTCAGGACTGACGGTTAACCAAAACATACACTGAACTGCGCTGTTTCTGGTATATGACTATGCAGAATAATACCTTAGTAATTAAAGGAAAAGTAACATTTTTTTTACAATTTGAGCCTTATTTCGGTAATAAAACAAGTTGTTTTACTCACCCATAGCACTTTGGTGTCATATGGAGCACTTCCAGAGATGTTTTAAGATTTGCGGTTAGCCTAGCGCGACTTCTAGCCATAGCTCGGGGCATATAATATATTCCCCAAGCATGTAATATGCCCCGTGCGGGCTCCAAATAACACAAACTTTAGCACTTTTCAAATCATAGAAGCCCGATGTCTTAGTCTACGATTTCGTCTGAAGCAAAAGTGGCCTGTAATCCGAGATTTATCCATAGTTTACAGCTTTGCGTTTCATGTTTGGGTCCCGTGAGCTGAGAGCACAGTCCGCACATGCGCACTGGCGTCCTCATCTACTCGAAACTATGGCTAAATCTCGGATTACAGGCCACTTTTGACCACACGAAATCGTAGGTGAGTTTCTATGATTTGAAAAGTGCTAAAGTTTGTGTTATTTGGAGACCGCAAACAAGTGCCCCGAGAACTCACATGATGGAGATCGCAAATCTAAAACATCTCTGGAAATGCTCCATATGACACCAAAGTGCTATGGGTGAGTAAAACAACTTGTTTTATTACTGAAATAAGGCTCAGATTGTAAAAAAAATGTTACTTTTCCTTTAACAGTTACTTTCAGTATTTTGTTACAGGTGTTTTACAAAAGAAAAACAAGTCAAAATAACC
The DNA here is from genome assembly GCA_036785185.1 of Paratrypauchen microcephalus. NCBI lineage: Eukaryota > Metazoa > Chordata > Actinopteri > Gobiiformes > Gobiidae > Paratrypauchen > Paratrypauchen microcephalus. The sequence goes on along the minus strand of JAVJIX010000080.1, from coordinate 2,959,190 downwards.
CTGAACTTGACAGTATACAAATGTATTTTCATGTACTGCTCTAACTCTATATTGTACCATGAGTAAACCAGCACTTCAAATACATATTACATATTATGTACAGTAGATAGCTACACATTCATAAACAAAAGCATGGTTTAAAGGAACAGAACCATAAAATATTAGAAGCTAGCGGTGTTAACATCTTTGATTGTTTATAACAAGAGAATATCAAAATACAAAAGTTCAAGACTCCATGCACAGCTTCCAGGTGCTGGTAACAGCAGGATCATTGAATAATAATAAAAAAAGAAGAAGTTTACCGCACACTTGCATGACTTTATTCTTATTCCTTTATTGGGCTTAGAGCGAACAATGCGTTTCGCTTCTACAGCGTCATCATGTTCGCCCGATTTGTGCCAGGTGTGACTAAATACCATCTGGTCACATGTTTTTTGTTTTTGTTTTTTTATCACAAGTTAACATTAAAAAACACAGACCAGTGCAGAGCATTTGGAATTGAACAATCTCACAACTAATCTAATCTAAAAAAAAACAAAAAAACGTCTGGTTAGCTCAACTGGTAAGTCACTGACTTTCCCCCCGGGGGTTGTGGGTTCAAATCCCCTCCGGGCAATGAGCTAACCAGTGTGGGTCCTTGGGCAAGACCCTTCACGGTACTGCCCCCCGGGCGCCGAAAAAGATGGCCGCTCACTGCTCCTGAAAAGGATGGGTCAAATGCAGAAGTCAAATTTCTCCCGTGTGTCACTGTGTGTCATTGTGTGTGAGACCAATAAAGGCTTAATCTTAATCTAATCTAATCTAATCTTAATCTAATCTAACTACAACATGAATCTATTTACACATTAATTACACATCACACAAGCAATATTTACAAGTATTTATGCTTCATTTAGTCCACCAGGTTCAATTGTTGACAGTTCATTGTCATCAATTGAACTAGGATTAGGTGGCACTTTCTCAATGCCAACAAACCTCAGGAAGGCAGCAAAACAATGGCTCCATTCTCTGTAATGTCTAGCTATAGCTTAATCAAAATTCTTGTCTCTAATAGCTGCTTTGTGTTCAGCAATTCTTAACTTTAGATTACATTTAGTCTGGCCCACATACATAAGGCCACAAGGGCATATAAGCACATAACTGACATGAGTAGTGGAACAATTGATTCTTAAAGGGATAGTTTGGGTTTTTTGATGTGAATCTGTATGGCATCCCCTTCAGTCGTGCATTAACACTGATTTACCCCTGACAGTGTCCTCTGAGCCGAGTTCTGCCCCGGTTCTCGCACTGACGAAAGTAGGTCCGGCAAGTTAGCGGGGACAGTTAATAAAGCTTGTTTTTCTTCTCAAAACAATATTTGTCCAAAAAGTGATATATTTGCGTCACAAAACAGTTGCCCACGAAAAAGTCAGAAGTCATAATCGCTTGGTGCTATTTTCTCTCGAGTCCTATCACTGCGCGCCTATTATTATTATTATTAGCCTGTTCACTTGTAAGTGGGGATGTTTACATTTTTATCTTAGTCTACATCACCAGAGCTATAATACTCCCTACATTGGAAACATAGCCAAACTGGACTGCACTAGACTGGAATGGACAACACATCATAATGTCTCTGGGTCCTGTACTGATGGTAAATAAACTTGTTTTCATTGATACAACTTAAAATAATTTATGTGGAGAGAGAATATCTTCAGCTCCCTTGTGTATCATAAAATAAATTGCCACTAGATCACAACAGGCCTGTACCTGGTGACATATTGAAAAGTTGTTTGTATGAGTTAAAAACAAAGCCTGCTGATGTTTACACTTCCTACTCTGATTCTCAAAGCCAATTTTAACAAAATAAATCAGAAAAAGTTTGACCTATAAAAAAAGGCTCCTAAAACATGGTTAAAGATCCCATGACATGGTACTTCTTGATGCTTTTATATGGCTCCTTAATGGTTCCCTAATACTGTAAATGAATCCTTCTTCAAAATCAACACTCAGTGCATGAGAAACAGAGATAAGATGAGAAAGAGTAATTTTTCTCACTCTGAACACTCCATAATCGGCGTTGTTGTTTGAATGCAAATGAGGAGAAAAGAGCTGGCCAATAGTAGAGGGTGGGGGCGTGGCCAAACGCTCCGCTCTCGCTCTGAGCCTCAGCTGATCTATTTCCTTGTTTTTGCACGGGGGGAGAGATTTGAAGCGTTCCATTGAAAAATAAACACATTTCCACAGAAAATAAAATTAAACCACTGCTGTTCAAAGGTCCAGAGGCTCAGATAAAGGACTTCCGAGCCTAGAAACACTCGGACGTGCCTCCAGGCAAATTAAAAAACGCATTTCGCATTGCCTAGCGCATTCGCAGTCCAAACTCTCTGGGCGTGATTTACAGAGACGCTGAGTACAGACAGACGGGGGTGGAACTGCATTTGCATTTCTTTTTTCGATCTGACGTCAATAAGGTGCCTTGTTCAAAATCGCCCGTTTGAGTTCCGATTTTTTGTAACGCAGAAAAGGATCGCAAATGCTCAGTTTAGACATTTCGCAACTTTTAACCATGGGGGGGGGGGGCTAAACAGGGTAGGGGAGCTCACATTAACGTTCAAAAACCTCAGAAAGTGAAAATTTCATGCCATCGGACCTTTAAAAGGTCCAAAAAAACAGTTCTGCATACTCTTTAAAGGTGGCTTATGTAACTTTTCTGGTGGAGGGCCCATCAAACACATTTTTCCATGCTTTGTCTGAAATGTTTCACAGTAAACCTTTTCTATCTTCATGGAGACCAAACCAGACCAAGTTACAGGTTGGGTGTATGGAGAGGCAACCCCACTCCCAGTCAGAATGCCTGCTTTTTTTTTTTCCAGCAATAAAACCACTTGTAATTGAATACATGTAAGGTAGTTTAATGTCATACAGTGTAACATTCCAGGCAGAGCAATGGCATATCCATAGAAACAGAAGGTGACAGACCCTCTACCTGAAAAATTACACAATGTTACAGTTTAAATTATGTGTTAAGCGTTAGCATTTGAGCCAGCCAAAATACATTTTGAAAGCACATAAAAACCTAGAGTTTACTTTGCTCCCGTGCTACCTCACCTCCTGTATCACTGGGTCTGACAGTGGTAAGTTTGTTGCGGAGAATGTACAGAACGCTATTGATCTCAGCGAGACAGGAGAGCTCAGAAAAGCACAGCGATTACATTTGTACAGCAAGACACTTCCTCTGGCTCTTATCAAAACCTCTTAGCTGCCTCTCCACCAGATGTTTGTTTTTCCTCTGCGATTTCAAAAGCACTACCCACTTCATAAAACACAACATCCAGCACCTGCAAACTGAGAAAAAAACAACTACACAAACTGCTCTTTAGTCTTTAATCAAACGCTATAAACTCAAGAAAACCACATTCATTATCAGATTCAGTATTCTGTGGAGTGTTGCACAAAATAAGACCCATCTGTTGGTGGATTCAGAACAGCTTGTATGCCGTGAAGTTTCTCCATTATTCAAGTCAACAAGATACACATTCATACGCGAGAATTAAATATTTAAAGGAGACATATGGTAAATTTACTACTTTGAACTTTTCTCAGCCTGTTATTATTAACTCTTTTCTCCACACATGTTTATTAAAGGTGCACTGTAACTTTTCTGGAGAGGTTCCACAACCTGTTTGTGTATATGGAGATGTTAAAGGAAAAGTAACGTTATTTTACAATCTGAGCCTTCTTTCGGTAATAAAACAAGTCGTTTGACTCACCCATATCACGTTCGTGTCATTTGGAGCTGTTTGAAGAAAGTTATGTTGTGGCGTTTCCGTTAGCATTTGTTAGCATTTGTATTCGGGGCATTACTTTGCGGTCTCCAAATAACACAAACTTTAGCACTTTTCAAATCATAGAAGCCCGATGTCTTAATGGAAGATTTCGTTTGAAGCAAAAGTGGCCTGTAATCCGAGATTTATCCATAGTTTTCAGATTTGCGTTTCGTGTTTGGGTCCCGGAGCAGTCCGCACATGCGCACTGGCCTCCTCATCTACTCGAAACTATGGCTAAATCTCGGATTACAGGCCACTTTTGCTTCAAACGAAATTTTTCATCAAGACATTGGGCTTCTATGATTTGAAAAGTGCTAAAGTTTGTGTTATTTGGACACCGCAAAGTAATGCCCCGAGCAAATGATTCAGCACCATGTTAACGGATACGGGATCATTAGTAGAACAGAACGGCTCAACATAAGTTCTGCGATACTGCTCCAATTGACAGAAAAATGCTATGGGTGAGTAAAACTACTTGTTTTATTGCCGAAAGAAGGCTCAGATTGTAAAAAAACGTTAATTTGCCTTTAACGCTTATTTAAAATGTGCACAGTACAGCATTAAACTAATCTGGCTTACATTTATTCAACTTTGCTGATTGATAGATGGGGGACGCGGGGGACTGGGACTAGACCGGGACTAGACCAGGACCAGACCGGAACTAGACCGGGACTAGACCAGGACTAAATGTGGACTAAACCAGGCCTAGACCAGAACTAAACCAGGTCTAGACCAGGTCTAAACCAGGTCTAAACCAGGTCTAAACCTGGACTGGACCTGGACTAAACCAGGACTGGACCAGGTCTAGACCTGGACTAAACCAGGACTAGACCAGGTCTAAACCAGGATTAAACCACTACGTGCCGCTCTTTGCTGGTTTTGTGCGGCTGGTTTGTGGCTCGGGCTGAGAGGAAGCGGTCCGGGCGCCGGGGTTCGATCTCGCCTCGCGCCGGTCGTGCTGCTCTGTCACGGATTTGACCACGATGAGGGGTGCACGTGTGGCGCACTTCTCCAAGGGGTTGGTGCGCGTCGCGTCCCGGGATGTGGCAGTGCCGTTGGATGAGCGCGGTGCTTCCTGCGGATACAGTGACTCACGTCTCCGCTCCCCTCTCGCGTCCGGCGGGGCTTCTGGAGCCGTGTCTCCCCCCACGCATCATTATTAATACATTTTGTTGAAAATCTATGAAAGTTTGAGTGTTTAAATGAGACAGAAATGTGAGAAAAGGTTCATTCCAGTCTGAGAAAAGCGTAATTGTAAAATATAAAGTTGTCCTACTTGGCAGATTTCTCTTATTGCGGGTTATTTCTGGAACCTAACCCCCGCGATAAACGAGGGATTACTGTATAGTGTATAGATTATAGTCAAAGGAACGACATTTCCATAGAAACAAGCAAGCCAAATACTAGTCAGATTTAGGGAGACGCAAGCCAAAGTTTTTCAGTGCAATTAACACAACCAAAACTACAAAGCATGCATTTATTTTTGTCTATTTTTGGCTATTAGAGTTTCATACTGTGATTTTCAAATCGCATTGGGTGAAAAACTGTCACTCCTGCTTGAACAGTTGAACAGTTCCTATTTTCATTGGACTCATTCGGATTGATAATTCAACTTGGCACCATTACACAATAATACTTTGTTTAGCATCATGTTAGCAGTTGCTGTTTTTTCTTTTTCCCAACTGCTTTGATTCTCTACTGCTGATGCATAACAATACCAGTTTGATTTGCATTACAATTGAATAAAGCACACAAAGTTCCTAAATATACTTTGTACTTCTTGTATGATGAGATCACCGTGGACACACTTATATTACGTAATCACAGCAGAGCACCCACAGGCCATATTCTGTGTAGCCCCCAGCGTCTCTGATTCATTCCCTATTTAAAGAGCCCCAATGTGTTCTTAAAATATGACCTAGTACACTGCATTAGTCATCCTTCATTTCCCATACTACAGCTGTCACACCACTGCATAAAGATAGGACTGGTGGCTAGATTATGCATGCATGCTGTAAGCTTTACATAACTCTTGAAAAATACAGTCTGTGTTATTTATATACAAATGGATTAGTGGGTAGAAACAGAAGTAAATAGAAGTACAGGGGTTAGGTTCCAGAAATAGCCCGCAATAAGTGAAATCCGCAAAGTAGAACAACTTTATATTTTACAATTATTCCACATGTTTTAAGGCTGTAAATGCCTCACCACACACATTATACGCTTTTCTCAGACTGGAATTAACCTTTTCTCACATTTGTCTCTAGTTTAAACACTCACTTTCATAGATTTTCAACAAAATGTATTAATAGTGATGCGTAGGGGGAGACACGGCCCCGGAAGCCCCACTGGACGCGCGAGGAGCACCGCCACGTCCCGGAACGAGATGCGCACCAACCCCTTGGAGAAGTGCGCGACACGTGCTGCTCTGTCACGGATTTGACCACGATAAACCCCTCATTGTGGATAAGGGATGAGGGATGAGGGATTATCTACATGGAGGTTAAAATCACCGAGTATCAAAACTCTCTCAAGTTTAATAATAGAAGACAACAAGTCTGCGAAATCATCCAAGAAAGAACGTGCAGGACCAGGCGGCCGATAGATTAAGATACAATAAAATGAAGCAATGTTCCCAACCTTAGTCATCTGCATCTCAAAGGAGTTGAACGCGACCGGATTCATTTGTCGTGTCCAGAAGCCATCCCGGTAAACGAGCGCGAGACCGCTGCCTCGCCGTGCGGCCTGCGAGGTTCCAGTCACGGAGCAGTCCGGGGGGCACAATTCATTAAGGTGGACAAAATCCTGTTCGCGTTGCCATGTCTCAGTCAGGAACATAAAATGCAAGTGTTCGTTGACAAGTCGCTCAGTATAAAGGATTTATTCGATATGGAGCGTGCGTTAAGCAGGGCCATCCAGAGAGGCTGCGCGCGTTCGGACACTGACGTGCACCGATCGACTGGACGCTCCGGACAAGACTGGACACAACCTCCATCCTTGATACAAGTGACAGGGCGAAGGACCCTCTCACGCCGCAGAGAAGTACGGGCGACTCGAGTGGGAAAGATCCGGTCACAGCTCCGTAGCGGCGGTGGCTCCGCAGATTCGCCGTCCGACGCCCAGATAGGAACCGTTCGCTCCCCGCAGATCCAGTCCCGCTTGCTCGCTGTTTTCTCCGCCTGGTTTGGACACCTGCCCTGGATCCCCGCTTCCTTTTTCTTTTGCCCCGGGGCTTAGTTAGCAGCAGGTACTCTGGCGATGACGTGGAGCATTCCAGTTTTGGAGGGAAAAACTGTGTACCTGGCCAGGTAACAGAAAAACTTTCCATATGTGCCTTGATGCGGAATAACGTATGTCTGTCATATTGAATAACAGCCGCGACATCGCCATTTGTTGACAGGGCTGACCATGCAAAATATAGCACAAGGAAAATCACAAAAATACGAGAAATAGTAGAGGTAGCAGAAGTACAGCCGACCATAGGCGCCATCTTGCTCCTGTGATTCCTCTCAACCCGAGCCACAAACCAAACAAGCACAAACGAACGCAAAAGCCGCACGGAGTGATTTAATCCTGGTTCAGACCTGGTCTAGTAAAAAATCCGCGAAACAGCGAGGCTGCGAAGAGTGAACCGCAATAGAGCGAGGGTTCACTGTATACAAAGTGGAACCATTGACTGCATAAAGAAGTGGACTAAAGGAGTGTGACGCCACCGGTAGCGTTCAGCTCCAGTGAAATGAAGCTCTCCAAGGCTAGCAGTTATAGGAATGAATTTGGAGGCAGGTCCATATTAGGAACAGGAATTGGTTTATGGACAAAATAGCAAAATGAAAACACCTATATGAACATTTTAAGACCAAAATGAGGAGTGTGACAGCAGCAGTTACAAAGAGAGGGGTGACGTTTTCTCAGTGCAAAGTAAATTGGAGCCAGAATTGATGGAGCCGGAAGTGAGCCATCTCCATTTTACAGCCTATGTGTGGAATGTTTTTTTTTTTTTTTTTTTTTGGGGGGGGGGGGTGATTGAGACCTCAAAAATAAAAAATGGTGTCCAAATAATGCAGGTTTATAGATTGTTGCACAGTTGTACTAATTAATGGCGCATGGAAATACATTATACAAAGGTTAATGAGATGTAATAAAAGACAGTATAGAGTGATATTGAGTAATGTTGCATAACTGCCAGCTACACATCTACTGAGTGTTCTTTCAAGAGGTTTCTTGCTGTTGACATTTGTGATTACATTATAATAAGGTAGGCAAGGACCAGTGTTATGATAGCAGATGATTATGAACCTTACTATATTCATCTTGTTGCGTAATGCCGTCAACTGACATCGGTCAAGCAGGTCTACCTCTAGAGAATATATATGACTAAAGTGTATTATAGATGAAAATCACAAAATACTTATTGTCTTGTTTATAAAAGTATTTTCGTTTTTGTTTTAGTGTTTAATGATTAAGAAAATATAATTATGAAAGGTGTACAATACATTTTGAGAGTACTTTAACTGGAATGTTTCACAGTATGGCATTAAAAGTATCCGTGTAGTCAACTGCAGTTAGTATAGCAAGGTTACCTCTCCACAGATCTGACGTGGCTGCAACTTCGCTCCTGTTTGTCTTCATGGAGACCTATGTTTTCATAATTCCATACTGTTGAAGTCTTGTCTCATTTGGATTATTGTGTTTGGTCAAACAAACAATACTGTGCATGTGGCGCTGAAATGTGCTTTTAGGACTAGTGAAATATTACAACACCTTCGATGTTCTACCAAAATGCCCCTTTCAGTAAAAATACAGTTATTCACAAAGTCATTCTGACGCACAGTGTTTCACTCTATCAAAGTGTAGAAATAGACAGAGCCAAAGTACAGTGATGTTTGCAGCGACGATAGAATGGAATCATTTACCACTGAATATAAGAGGAGAGAGTTGTCTTTAGTTTCAAAAAACAACTCCAAAAACAACTCAATAAGAAAAGCATAATTGTAAACAAATGTTAGCGACCTCTGAATAAGAAAAGTGTGAGCTGGTATTGATGTCATTTCAAGTTGTATCTGGAATCATTATTGTTATTGCATTTGCAGAAACTGTGCTTTTAATCTGATAGCAAAGGCAATTTACTCAACAATTATTTTCAACATCAATAAATCACCATTATTTAAAAAGATATTGTCCCGCCCTCATTCAATCAACAACAAAACAATACGATGTCCTTGTAACAGCCTAGTCCAATGAACACAACAAGTATCCTCTCTCTTACTTCCTCTGAGCCTCTGGTGCACTGTCAGATGCCCTCACAGTGAGAGTGTAGGCCCTCCCCACGACCAAGCTGACCCCAGGGGCGATGGTGATGCGCCCAGTTCGGTTACTGATGACGAAGTCGCCCTGCGCCCCCAGAACGATCTCATAGGTCACCAGTCCATTCAGACCCTCGTCCGCATCCCTCGCAGTCAGCTGTGGACAAAGACAGAGGTAAAGTTTAGCAAAACGGAATTAACATGGTAAAGATAGAAGATGTACACTACTACTGTCAAGGTGCTTTATGGACAGAGGAAATAGTAGTGCTGATAAACATACGTCTACTTCATGTTTGCTTAAAGGTGCATTGTGTAACTGTTCCGGTGGAGGGTCTGTCAAATACTTTTCTCCATGGAAATAGTACTACTACTTTGTCTGGAATGTTTCACAGTATGACATTAAACCTTCCTATCCTCATGGAGACCAAGCCAGACCAAGTTACAGGTCAGATCTGTGGAAAGCCAACCCCGCTCACAGACAGAATGCCTGTTTTTCTGGGTATTTTTGAGCAGTAAAACCACTTGTAATTGAAAAAATGTAGGTGGAACATACTGTGGAAGTATATCAAAAGAATGACATTTTACACAGACAGATGCACAAATAACAACATTAGTGTTTTCTGTGTAATAAAATTTTATCCAGATTTATGCAAAGATATCAGCTATTTTTACACACCTCAGATTAAGCCTCTGTGTAATGAGGTGCATATATAATTAACGCTGTTGTCATCGATATTAATGAGACAACATTTTTTTAAGCCAATTATTTCGGACACCATGTTGCATGTGTAACCTGTGTCAAATAAGTCCCACTTCTGGTGCGGAGTTTATTGTGGCGGGACAATTTCCCTTTTAAGCGGTGACGTCAGACGCCAATCTTTCTCATGCTGCTCTGAGCGCTCCTCCTGCTGTGGCTGATTAATTAGGCAATTGCACTGAGAACACACGTATTTTGGAACGATAGCATTGAAATAAATGCGGTCGGCGCGACCAAGACCATTCTCCTTAGGTTAATTTCTACTTTATTTTTGTTTATGTAAAAGCCGAACGTTGCCTTAGGCTATAGCAGTACGGTAACGCTTCATTTTGATTCAAATTGACCCGTTTTGGCATTTTTGGTAACTTTTTTGACTCGGCACTTACTGTATGTAGCCATGGGATTTGGAATGGCAGTTCTAATGTGATGCGCAGCATTTAAACTTCAATGTTTTCTTTTTGAAACTGTTTAAATGAATTAGGCTGCGATGCCAATTTGATTTATTTATTAGAACCTTGAAAGTGTACTTTACTTTAACTTTGAAATTTAAAGCTAGCTTATTGGAAATATTGAATTATTATGTATTATGTATACTGCTAAGATATGTGGCATGTATTTATTTATTGTTATTTATTTAATTTATAGAAATGATGAATCTATTCGATTTAAGCTAATTATTTAATTTAGTAACATGCTAATTTTTGGTTTTCACTGACCCTGTTTTAGGTCAGGTTTTTTTCCTCCTCTACTGAATACAACAACACCAACTGGACACAGTGACTAAACACAATAACTGGATGGCGAGCGAACCCTTTCATCAGACTCTGGTAGGAACAGTCAAGTTTCCCCCGCTTCTTGGATTAACACCTCTATTGGATTACATACACATTATCATTGGAATAACACAAACTTTGGACTGTTTATGGGAACCTGGAACTGGAGAATTGCATATCCTATCCTTTTTTTTTGTTCTGTTACATGGTTGTTTTATATTAATCATATCTACTTATAATATATAAAGTGATAACCCATTTATAATCTGTACTATACTAATACTATACTATTTTATACCTACTCTAATCAATTAATATTGTACTTAATACATTTATGATATTTGAACAAAGATTTCCTTGTTATTGTGGTTCTTCACACACCTTGGCTTCTTACCGAATCTTCTTCTGGTCAACCAGCACTTTAATCTCAAAATGAAATCCCCAATACATTACATCTCCTATGTTACACCGTTTATCTTGGAGTACACACCACATAAAGCAGGCTGTATTCTCAAGAGGTTCTCCGGGGCTTTCATAAAACATTTTGAAGCGCGCGTACAAGCTAGTTTTCAACCTCCGGCCTCATTTTGGGATAGGGCCAATCGTGGAGTTTTAAGACGAGATTAAACCTGACCTTTTGGTGTTTGACATTTTTTGGAGCGGCAGGATGTGAGGGAGAGGGCAGATCAGCTGAAAGACAAAGGGATCATGCTTGGACTGCTAAACGAAAGATATTAGAGAGTGCACAGACAGCAGAGCGGAGTTATGAATGGACTTATTTTGGGAGTGAGTCAAAGTTTATAGGGCGTGGAGGATAGTGTGTGTGTAAATTATATCTGTAACCTTTAAATCCCGTGGTAATTGCTGGGATTCACATGGCATCACATTCAAGAGCCAATTATTTTAAGCAGACCTTTTCTGCAAAATTAACTTTTCAGAGCTTTCAGTTATGCTATATTTGTTTCCTCTCACCATTTACACCTGAAGTTGAACTTGGAGTGATTTGTGCATGTTTGAGCAATCTTTAATTGTTTATTTTCAAAACCCTATTTTGACTATCAACTCCCATTTTCACCTCCACCATGATGCGCCTACTGCTCTGAACTAATTTTATTTTCTTAATCTGTCAGATGCATAGGGTTTGACAGCATTGCGTAGTCATCTTGGTACAAATGGGGAAAAAAAATCATGAGGCGGGCTCACAACTTCACAGCTCTTTGATATGATGGCATTTATGATGACGCCAGCTCCCATTAGGCACCACGGTTTTCTACCACAGAAGCCATCGTGCTTGTTTCTTTTATTAAGCCATTTTAGATGAATAATGCAATTTAAAATATCCAAAGTATAAGATAATGAACCAAGGTGGTCTTAAATTATAACTATAGAGCAGACATAAGCACAGCAGGCCTTCTTCAATACAGATGGAGCGACTGCTACAAATAATTTTGTAAAAATGCAAATTTCTGGTGTAATACAGTGAGAGAACATGAACAGGTTCAACATCTGTTCTATCATTTTGGATATTTCATGGCAAAATACAATGAACTCAATAGAGAAATCTGCCTCTTGCCCCCCATCTGGAACTATAACATCATTCTGGAATATGAAAACTACACATACTGTTTAAGGCAAATAATAGAAAGTCAAGCAAAATATAATTTGGAGTCCCACATTACAGTAGAGAAACTATTTCAACAGTAAAATTTAGTAAATGAGTCATATGTAAGTCTTTTCATGACTTTCTTAATCCTCGAAATGTTGGTAATAGTTTGATAAGCTTTTTACAGCATTCTTCAGATCTGTCATGATGCCAATTTTGTGGCCACAGCTGCCCCAGGGCAAACTCATGGAACTGTGGCTTCCAATTTGAGCAGTGTAGCCAAAAATCTGTCAGTTACGCAATAGAAATGTTAGTTAAACTTCCTCACACTTTTAAATAAAGATGCATATAACTTTTCATGTAGCGGGTTTACCACTGTATGGTATTAAACGTATCTATTTCCATGGAGAACAGCTGTAGGTTACAGGTCAGGTCTGTGAAGAGGAAGGCACATGCACAACTCAAATTCATGTTTTTAGCAATAACGCTAATGCCAACCTTAACCCTACACTTATAACTGAATAAATACAAGATGCCAAACTCTTGACCTGCCGGGCAAAGCAACAACATCACCATTGAAACAAGCAGGTATTGCAAGCCACCCACATGAAAAGAGTGTACTTTTAAGTGGCTAGAGTGGGAATTGACCTGCCAACTTTGCAATTTGTATGCCTCTTCCTGTCATTTTCACCTGGTTGGTTTCTTATCCACCAATCCAGTGACACACTGTACATCACATTAGATGGAAAACCAAACTTTTTTGCAGTTGTCCAAAACAATACATGAGTCAGGAAAGTTTTGAGGTGTCTCTTGTGGAATATAAATGGGGACAGGGGTGACTAAGAGATGAGATATGGAAGGAGAATATGCAGCCTTAGAGGAAGCGTAAACAGGCTGCATGCCATGACTCAAAAACAACTTGAGGTTTATCTGACCATACTATAGAATCAAGTTTTACAATGGTAAGAATGCTGGTCTAAGAAGAAGAAGATTGACTTTATTGATCTCACACAGGAGAAATTCTTCTCTGCATTTGACCCATCCCGCAGCACATTACTGCGCCCGGGGACCATCTCCATGATCTCCTTATTTCGGTTTGGTCAGGACCTAAGCTGGAGGATTTTACCTATGGTGCATGTTTTTTCCTTCCTCCTCTGGCAGCACGGTGGCTGAGTGGCTAGCACTCATACTTCACAGAAAGAAGGTTCGGGTCGCCCGGGCCTTTCTGTGTGGAGTTTGCATGTTCTCCCCATGTCTGGGTGGGTTTCCTCCGGGCACTCTGGTTTCCCCCATCAACCCAAACATGCATCATAGGTAAAATCCTCCAGCTTGGGTCCTGACCAAGACTAAATAACAAAATCATGGGGATGGTACCCAGGTCAAATGTAGAAACAACTTCTCCTGTGTGAGATCAATAAAAGTCAATCTAATCCTTAACCACTGTAAGGTGCTTTGTGTTACATTTTTGTATGAAAAGCACTTTATAAATATTGTTTGATTGGGGTAACTGGACTGCCTGGAGGAAACCCACCCAGACACGGGGAGAACAAACACAGAAAGGCCCGGGCGACCTGAAACTTACGGCCATACCAACATGCCACACGGGGATCGAACCCGGAACCTTCTTGCTGTGAAGCGTGAGTGCTAGCCACTGTGCCGCTTATCTAACTAACTAACTAACTAACAATCTCTCTAACTAGAAACTGATTCATATTGTGCAGTAAAGGTCCTATATTACGCAAAATGGACACTTGTGCATGTTATACTGCTACCTCATTAAAAACATACCAGAAGTTGTGTTTTGTTTCATTCACATAATGTTTGAGTAATCCTGCATTATTAGTCTGTCTATATCTACAAAGCTGAAAATGCTCTGTTCCACCTGGTGATGTCATGTAGTGGTAGTTTTGAAGGTAACAGCTACATTTTGTTCAGTAGAGATTTGAAATTCTAGGGCTGAAATGAATCCAAATGATTCTAGTGAAGGTGTATGGAGTTTAAAAATACAGTGGGGCACTTCCTTCATGGCATCACAAGGTGGAACAAAGTGTTTTCCATTTGAGAGAAGAATTCAGCCCAAATATGCAGGATTTGTGTGTTAAACATGTGAATAAACCAAAACACAACTCCTGTTGTGTTTCTGATGAGGAAACAACATTTAATGTTATTATGTTATTGCATGTTATTAGTACTTCTTGACTATCTTAGCGAGTCAACGATTCTTCTGATCCTAAGCATTTCATTGCATTGTTGACCTTGTGTTGATTCTGCATATGACAAATAAACAATTTTGAATCTTGAATCTTGAATAATGAACCTAGTTTAAAACTTTATAAAGGTAGGTAATGTCACTTTCGTAAAATGGGTCCGAAGGAGGTCTGAAGGAAGGCATTAGTCGAAATTGAGGTTATTCAGCATTTTAATGTAAAAATAGCAGAATACAAACGAAATGGTGACATCAGACATCTTCAGCATCCATGTTGTCAGCTTTAGCAGAGAGACGTCGGCCGTGAAGAGGGACATAGTGGGGGCCCTCCCCAGTGGGGTCGGATCACACACACACACAACACCACAAGGGACTCTCTTTAAATACAGTACAGACTGTTGAATATTTATGACATCAGCAACAGCTAACCTATAGGAGAATAGTTTAGCTATGCAGACCATATAGAGAACTTCCCAGCTTTAGTTGAGGCCAGCCAGTTACAGAGTATCCAAATAGCTTGAATAGACAAAGTATTGATGGATAGGGAGCAGGTGAAACACAGCCCCAGGATAGTCTGTGTATGTATTGAGTTATGCTTAGCTGTTTACAGAACACTGGGTTAAAACACAGAAGAACCAGTAGTATACAGAGATTACAGTTTTCATTATGTAAGTACACATGTAAATTAAATATGAGATCCCACAATGCCTCCCTTTGAGCACATAATCACATGTGCTCACCAATAACAACAGAATATTTAATTTACATATGAATGTAACTCAGTAAACTCCAATTTTAGACTTTAGCTTTCAAAATGTAACCAACAACACAGAAATTAATACAGGACTCTCCTGGAAAAGTGTTCTCCTCCCTTTGGAGTTATAAATCAGAAGATGGAAGGATATTTCTCAGATCACCATCACCAATCGTTCACTTCCTGGATTCAACTCCCCTGCGATAGTAGATGTAGCCTCATCTTCAGCCACTGATGATCCAGACAGAGTGTCAGATGATAGCACACTCAGACATCGAAGACGTTGTTGATATAACTCAGTTGACAGGAAAGAGCACAGTTGTCTTCTTATGCACAGCTGCTCCATGCTGTTGTGAGATTTCAAAGCCAGCAATGTCCAATTGCATCACCATTGAACTTATAAGTGACGCTGAATCTTCAGTGAACAAACTAGATGACTTAGTCTATCCACACTTATCAAATGTCCATCAAGATAAAAAAAGAAGCAGACTCCTTGTAGATTTTGTCATCAGCATAGGATGATATAAAATGACATGTGGGAGGAATATCTGCATCTGATGAATATAATGTTCTTTCGTCTTGTAGTTTTTCAGAATCATCTTCATTGACTCATCTCCTTTGATCATTTGTCTTGAACAAAAACTGATCTGCTCAGTCAACTTCTCCAGTACCTGAATCTCAGAATTCAAATTAATTGAAACAATGAAAAAACCCGGGACATAGTGATATAAATTACCCCTAAAAATGTTTATTAAAAATTGGACATAGTCTGATCTATCTAATGAACTATATTTATCTGCAATCTACTTCTAAATTCTAAAAGGAAAAAAAATCAATTTAGATGGAAATTTGAAATTGAAAAGGTAAACAACATCTGAAGACTGTAATTTGAAAATAAAAAGGAAAACAAAAAATGAATGTAATTTTGTATGTTTGCTTAGAATTTAACACAATATTTAATCTCAGCTGTATTTTGACATATAACCATTAATTTCTCTGCTTTTGCAGGGTTTAACATATTAATTATTTGCAGATTAACTCTTCGAGTATTTTACAGCAACAAACTTGTCTCATGTTCATTCTGAACAGGCAATCTTAAGATCTCTTATATTTTAGTTACACATTTAGATCTGTTGTCCATCCACACAAAACAAACCAAAAAAATTCAAAATTTCTTATAACATTAAAAAGCATTAAAACAACATTTTCCCATATTCTTACTTATTCTTACATATTCTTATCTTAATAACAGCAACCACAAATACAAAATCTAAACATGCAATTTTAGTTCATCTTGTATGGCTAGACAACATCACTGAATTTATTTCAGAAGTCCCAGTTTGTTCATCATCACAATTAATTTAAAAATTCTTAGAGATCAGTACCTGAAACCTCTGGGTGCATGGAGAATCTCCTCTGTTGACCATCAGCCTCATTTTCGATGGCCCCACGACCTTTTTTCTCTCCTTCTGGCCCCACTTTGACCTTTTCCTGGCCCCTTCGAGCCCCACGTTGGGCGCCAAATTGTCAGTTTCGTAAAATGGGTCCGAAGGAGGTCTGAAGGAAGGCATTAGTCGAAATTGAGGTTATTCAGCATTTTAATGTAAAAATAGCAGAATACAAACGAAATGGTGACATCAGACATCTTCAGCATCCATGTTGTCAGCTTTAGCAGAGAGACGTCGGCCGCAAAGAGGGACATAGTGGGGGCCCTCCCCAGTGGGGTCGGATCACACACACACACACACACACACACACACACACACGCACACACACACACACACACACACACACACACACACACACACACACACACAAGGGACACCACAAGGGACTCTCTTTAAATACAGCACAGACTGTTGAATATTTATGACATCAGCAGCAGCTAACCTATAGGAGAATAGTTTAGCTATGCAGACCATATAGAGAACTTCCCAGCTTTAGTTGAGGTCAGCCAGTTACAGAGTATCCAAATAGCTTGAATAGACAAAGTATTGATGGATAGGGAGCAGGTGAAACACAGCCCCAGGATAGTCTGTGTATGTATTGAGTTACGCTTAGCTGTTCAGAGGACACTGGGTTAAAACACAGAAGAACCAGTAGTATACAGAGATTAAAGTTTTCATATGTAAGTACACATGTAAATTAAATATGAGATCCCACAGTAACCATTTATTTCGCATTACCCTTAAAGGAGCACTATAACTTTTCTGGTGGAAGGTCAATCACCTTCTTTTCTCCATTAAATGCCTGCATTCATTCAATTACTGGTGCTCCTTTGCTCAAACATTGAAAACCTCTCTCCACAAATCTGTTTTCAAATCAAATTTGGCTTGTACTGTGAACATAACCTTATGTGGAAGGACAAAAAATGAAAGTAGAAAGAAAGAAAAAAGAAAAACTGATAAAGGAATTCTGGCACTTGACTCTACCTGAGAGCTGAATATTATCTGAACATCCTATTATATAAAAACACAGTAGGTATAATAAATCAAACAGAATAAAAGTAGTAATCCCTATGCTTCATCTCACTCTAACCCAACATTTAGGGGCAACAGTAGTTCAGCTGGTAAAGTGGTAAAGGTTGGCGGTTCAAATCCATTTGTCACAAAAGAACCCTTGGGCAAGACACTTAACCCACCTCACCCCCAATGTTTGCATACGTGGTGTATGAGTGCGTGTCTGTGTGTGAATGGGTTGATGTAAATGTTTTGAGACTTTAAGGTGGAAAAATAAATATACAAAAATGTAAATATTACCATTTACACTTTGAATAGAGCAGATCCAAACAGTAGCACTGATTTCTGACCTGAATGACTGTATCTCCGGGCTGCATGTCAGTGAAGACCTCCACGCTGTAGGAAACTTGGGGGAATGTGGGCGTGTTGTCATTGGCATCAATGACCAGGATGTCGACAGTGACGGGAGCACTCTGCTGGACTCCATCTGAAGCCACCATCTGCAAACGCAATAACACCAGTGCTAAACGGATTCCACCCAAATTAGAATAAAATCAGAACACAACGTTGGATGATCTAACTAGATTGTGGTAGCAGTGGAGCGTAAATATATTAGACTTGTATTATCTCATAAAAACTCAATTTGAATTTGAAAACAGCAGTATTCAATAATGGATGAGGACACAGCTTTTGGAGGCTCAAACTGCCAAAGAAGTATTAGTTAAAGTGTCTTGTGGACAGACACCTGCTTTTCTCTATGGAGAGGTAATTGCTTTGCCTGGAATGTACCACAGTATAGCATTTAAAGGAAAAGTAACGTTATTTTACAATCTGAGCCTTCTTTCGGTAATAAAACAAGTCGTTTGACTCACCCATATCACGTTCGTGTCATTTTGAGCTGTTTGAAGAAAGTTATGTTGTAGCGTATCCGTTAGCATGAGTATTCGGGGCATTACTTTGCGGTGTCCAAATAACACAAACTTTAGCACTTTTCAAATCATAGAAGCCCGATGTCTTAATGTAAGATTTCGTTTGAAGCAAAAGTGGCCTGTAATCCGAGATTTAGCCATAGTTTTCAGCTTTGCGTTTCATGTTTGGGTCCCGGGAGCTGATAGCACACTCCACACATGCGCACTGGCGTCCTCATCTACTCGAAACTATGGCTAAATCTCGGATTACAGGCCACTTTTGCTTCAAACGAAATCTTACATTAAGACATCGGGCTTCTATGATTTGAAAAGTGCTAAAGTTTGTGTTATTTGGACACCGCAAAGTAATGCCCCGAGCAAATGATACAGCACCATGTTAACGGATACGGGATCATTACTAGAACGGCTCAACATAAGTTCTGCGATACTGCTCCAATTGACACCAAACTGCTATGGGTGAGTAAAACTACTTGTTTTATTGCCGAAAGAAGGCTCAGATTGTAAAAAAAAAAACGTTAATTTGCCTTTAATTTATAACTTAAATATGTTTCCATGGACACAAGCAGGTGACGCCACCAAGCCAAGTTACAAGTTAGCTATGTGGAGAGCTGGACCCACTCATGTTACTGTTTTGTCTGGAATGTACCACAGTATAGCATTAAACTTATAAATCCTCAGAGACAAGAAGGTGATGCCATGTGGCCAAGTTACAAGAGAAGCAAGATCACTCAAAATAAGAATGAATATTTTCAAACTTTTCAGCAATAAAAACATGGAATTGAATAAACGCAAGATAGATCAGTTTAAAGCTATATCATGGAACATTCCAGGCAAGACGCAGGTGCCATCCAAAGTTATAGTATAGCAATAATGAAATCCACTACAAAACATAAGAAGAAGAAGCATTCAGAAATACCAGCATCTCTTTTTGGGCATTTGGCTTTGTTTTTCCCAGTTGCTCATTTATTTCAGCACAAAACATTTCTTCCATTTTGCCTGTGTGTATTTGAGACCGGCTCTGGCCCGCATACACTCCTGACATATAACCCATCTGTATGTCAGGGAAACACAGCAATGATCTCACACTTTTCCAAAGTTTTGGTTTGTTTTTGAGAAAATTGAAATCCATTCTGAAAGCCTGGAGTAAAATCCCTTGCACTTTTGTATGTCCTATCATCAACCCACTGATACAACTTTAGTGCTTGTCTTGGGTCTTAAAACACGGCTAGAAAAACCGAGCAAACTGCTTGTTTGCTTGTCCACCACAGACAATGGACTTGGGGTAAATGGAAGTGTTGGAAGGAAAGGTTTTTAAAAGAACACCGAAGCAGTTGGGTTTTCACTCAAACAGAAGTGACAGGTGTGAATGGTATTGCAAGTGAGAAGAGGTCCTAAACGGAGAGCCAGGCACTGAAGCAGAGGCACATAAAAGTAGGCTTTGTACCTCAGATAACAGAAGCTGTACTGTTAAAGACCCAATATTACATTATTTTTATTTGTTTTTATCTCTATATAATGTCATTATAATGCTCTTTCCTCATCAAAAACATACCTGGACTTGTACTTTGTTTCATTCACACATTTTTAACACAAATCCTGCATATATAGGTTGAATTCTAAAAACTGAAAACACTCTCCATACATCGTAAAGGAAAAGTAACGTTTTTTTTTTACAATTTGAGCCTTATTTCGGTAATAAAACAAGTTGTTTTACTCACCCATAGCACTTTGGTGTCATATGGAGCATTTCCAGAGATGTTTTAGATTTGCGGTTAGCGTAGCGCGACTTCTAGCCATAGCTCGGGGCATATAATATATTCCCCGAGCATGTAATATGCCCCGTGCGGGCTCCAAATAACACAAACTTTAGCACTTTTCAAATCATAGAAGCCCGATGTCTTAGTCTATGATTTCGTTTGAAGCAAAAGTGGCCTGTAATTCGAGATTTATCCATAGTTTACAGCTTTGCGTTTCATGTTTGGGTCCCGGGAGCTGAGAGCACAGTCCACACATGCGCACTGGCGTCCTCATCTACTCGAAACTATGGCTAAATCTCGGATTACAGGCCACTTTTGACCAAACAAAATCGTAGACTAAGACATCGGGCTTCTATGATTTGAAAAGTGCTAAAGTTTGTGTTATTTGGAGACCGCAAATAAGTGCCCCGAGAACTCACATGATGGAGATCGCAAATCTAAAACATCTCTGGAAGTGCTCCATTTGACACCAAATTGCTATGGGTGAGTAAAACAACTTGTTTTATTACCGAAATAAGGCTCAGATTCTAAAAAAAACTTTACTTTTCCTTTAACTAGAATCTTTTGGATCATTTCAGCCCTTGAATTGCCAATCTTTACTGAACTAAAGGTAAAAGGTAATTGTTCTACATGCATACACAGCCAAAAAAGTTTTTAGGTGGTCTAAAAACTCTGAAAACAGCACATTTTTAGAAGTCTGTGATCAATACATGTGTTCATGGTCCTGTTTAGGAGTTTAACCAAAAAAGTGAATAACTAAAAAAACTATTGATTAATGCTAGCTATAGCTTGTGACTGTAATGTTATTTGAAAGAGTTTGTTTAACAGCACAAATCGTCTATTGTAAATCCTACTAAGTCAGTTCTTTCTGGTCAGATTGTGTTAAAATAAAGATCAGATTAAAGTCGAATAGAGCTTCAGACAGAGTAGTGCTTACAGATAGTATTACACCCCCAGGGAATGTTGATTATATAGCTACAAAGTATCAATAAGTATAGCCAAATTATGAATGCAACCGAGGCCCTTAGCACTACACTAATATTTTAATAGATTTTATTTGAAATGAACATAATTATCCTAACACATTGAAGTCCCATAAAGCCTCGAATGAACTACAACCCTCTTTAATAAAATAAAATATGGACTTGAGGTTAATGCTCTTGTAATAATCACCTTTTTTAAATTCACTAATTATGCTATGGGTTGGCTGGACAATAAAGCTTTAATACATTTGCAAATAGCCTTTGAAAGTTTCTACCAAAGGGATAACTACATCCATCTTTTATATTAACATGATAAAGAAACCTTATCTGTTCTATACATGCTATGGTCCCTTTTGTTACGTAATGTGCTCTGCTCATTCATCCATTCTACACTATCCAAGAGTCCAGTTTCTTTAGATTTATTTATTTTTATTTAAAGGGCCTATATTTTTTGAGCTATGTAAATGTTGTTTCCTCATCAAAAACATACCTGGAGTTAACACACAAATCCTGCATATTTAGCCTGAGCTCCAAACACTCATCTTGTGACATCACAAGGTGGAACAGAGCGTTTTAAGCCTTGGAGATATAGACATAATAATAAAGGCTGACTGAAACATGTGTGAATGAAACAAAACACAACTCCAGGTATGTTTCTGATGAGGTACCAACATTATAATGTGGCAAAAAGCTCATAAGAATCAATTTAGTGTAATATAGGATTTCATTACTTTATAACCTCAAGTACTTTCGTAGCTAGGTTCATGATCCTACTAATAAATAAATGCAAGATACATCAGTTTAATGCCATACCATGGAACATACCTGGTAAAATAATAACATCTCCATGGGGATAAAGCCATGGCGAACCCTCAACCAGAAAATTTACATAATGCCCTTGTAACTGAGACAAAAACTTAATTACTTCACCATTACTGTCATTCACATCAGAAACTTAAGACTCACTAAACACCTTGAAACAAACTGCCTCTTACCCCACAAATGACTATTATTATTACATTTTATTGTCAAAATGAACATTGGTCACTGCTTTAAATGCTTTTATCAGCCTCTCCTCCACACCCTCACGCCTCATGAAGGCCAGGGGCAAAAAACATTTCCAGGTATGTTTCAAATATATGGAATTATGTAGCGAAGAAAAAAAAACTGAAATAACTAATAATATTATATACTTATAGGTATGTGTTTGGGCAAAAGGAACATTTTTGTTTGAGTCTATAAACTACTGACAACATTTCCCCCAAATTCCAAATAAAAATATGATCGTTTAGAGCATTTATTTGCAGAAAATGACAAATGGTCAAAATAACAAAAAAGATCCATGTTTTCAGACCTCAAACAATGCAAAGAAACAAGATTAAATTCATTTTAAAACAACATAATACTAATGTTTACACTTAAAGGGATATGCCACCCCCAGGTCAAACTTGGGCATCTCCCCACAGTCCAGAGACTAAAATAAGTGGTGGAAAGCGTTTTCCTGGTCACCCAGCCATTGTCCAGGTCTGTCAGCACTGACTGCCGCGCGCAGCTGCAGCTACTCCGCGTTAGACTGGAGGCTAACGGGAGTTCCCCTGTTACGCAGCGTGCTGTGTGCTTCGGCTCTGTTTTTCCACACTGTAAAATAGTTCCCACCCAAAATGACCAAGGCAAGCTCTCCGTGTTGATTTGCACATTTATTTGCACTCGATATGAATGCGCACTACACAGAAAGTAATTGGGAAAAGCATCGAGCAAATTAATTCCTTTTGGCCGAAATCTTTCTCTGGCGACGTTAGACTCCAGTCTAACACGGAGTAGCTGCAGCTGCGCGCGGCGGTCAGTGGCGACAGACTCGGACAATGGCTGGGTGAGCAGGAAAACGCTTTCCACCACTTATTTTAGTCTCTGGACTGTGGGGAGATGCCCAAGTTTGACCTGGGGGTGGCATATCCCTTTAAGAAGAGTTAAGAAATCAATATTTGGTGCAATAACCCTTATTTTTAATCACAGCTTTCATGCGTCTTGGCATGCTCTCCACAAGTCTTTCACATTGTTCTTGGGTGACTTTATTCCACTCCTGGTGCAAGAACTGAAGTAGCTCAGCTTTGTGTTTGTGTTGGAATTCAACAGACGCTGGAATGAAATGGCTGTAATACATGTAGAGATGCTGATTTCAGAAAAAAAATGCAGTGGTCTCTTTTTTTTTTTTCCCAGAACTGTAAATATATTTGATTATTTAACTCTTTGCTACATAATTCCTTATATCTGACTTCATATATTTGAGATCTTCCATATGTATCTAAAATGTAGACAGTAGTAAAAATAAAGTAGTATATAAAATGATACTATTTTATTTTGGATTTTTTATTGGACATTTTTTGCATTAGTTTATACCTAAAATCAATTTATTGCAGTTTTTAAAATTGATTTTGCAAACACAAATATGTACAACATGAAGCGCAAATGAAAGCACTTTAAATGCTCTTTTCAGACACCCCTCCCCTCCACGCCCTCACACCTCAACATGGCCAGGAGCTTGTCCGTCTAATTCCGAATGTACGTACCGTGAAAGAGTAGGTCTGCTGTGTCTCTCTGTCCACAGGCTTGAGCAGCCTCAGGTAGCGCACTAATCCAGATGGGGTCAGGCTGAAGACGGCCGTGTAGTCATTCAATGTAATCGTCACCCTGGGGTCTTTGGTCTTCGCAAGGAAAGACATAGGGAAGAATATGTTACCATGGAAACGATATATAGTTACTTTTTTCTTTTTGTTTTTTACCCAGACCGCAGCTGTGGGGAAGAGAATCCTATCAACCCAGTTCATTGTGATGTGCCAAAGAGTGGTAGATTAATGTGATGATAGCCTGCTCATAGGTCTTCAAAGCGGAGTGGAAGAAAAACTGTTAAAAGCATTAACACGGGAAATATATAAGGTCTAAAAATTATACTGAGTCATGAAATATAACGAAAAACACACTCCTTGTTCAATCCATGCAAATCAAGAAAAGTACACCAGACGTTTTGACCTGCTGTATTATGTAAAAAAAAAAGTCGTCCAGGTAGAATCCATGATAAAAGGAGAAATTCAATTTGTCAACTGGACAAAGTTTGTTTGGTCGAAAACGTTTCGCCGCTCATTTGAGAGGCTTTGTCAGTTCTGGTTCGAGTGCTGGTTAGACACTGCTTATATCTAGCTGCAGGGAGGAGCTCACTACCCTGAATTCTTCTGAAACTATCTCAACTAATTTGTTTTGCGATTCTCTCTTTTGTTTTTCGAATTTCTCTGGCGTCTAGTTAAGCATACCTATTCAACCCTAACGACTTTCTCCACACCTCTGGCCCTGACCTGTCTGCCCTATTGTTTCTTTTGTCTGTTTTGACTTTGGTTTGAGAATGGAATTATAATATAATTATATATATTGTTCTATTATTCTAATAATTATGCATTTCATTTTGTTACGTTGATATTTTGTCAAATTTGCTCCCCAAATTGTAAATATTAAAAAACTAGAAAAAAACATAGACAAGCTTTTAGGTTCAATCTTAAAGGTACACTGTATACATTTTCGGTTGGGGGTCCGTCACCTACTTGTTTCTATGGATGTCATTGCTCTGCTTAGAATGTTCCACAGTATGACATTAAACAGATATACCTTACATTTATTCAATTACAGGTGGTTTTATAGTTCAAAAAGACCAAGAAAAACATCTAATGTGACTGGGAGCGGGGTTGCCTCACCACAGATCTGACCTGTAACTTCATCTGGAATATTCTCCATGAAGATGAAAGGGTTAATGCCATACTGTGAAACATTCCAGACAAAGCAACATCTCCATGAAGACAAGCATTTGATGGACCTTCTACCAGAAAAGTTACGCAGCGGACCTTTAAATTTGGTGGAATCAGTAGTCTTATTTGCCACATGTACTGTCACGGAAATATTTTAAGTAAATGTTCCAGTAATACAGTAACTGAGTTTCTGTGTCATTTTTCTAAAACTTATGTTAAAGGAAAATTAACGTTTTTTACAATCTGAGCCTTATTTCGGTAATAAAACAAGTTGTTTTACTCACCCATAGCACTTTGGTGTCATATGGAGCACTTCCAGAGATGTTTTAGATTTGCAATATCCGTAACGCGAGCATAATATATGCCCTGAGCGGTCTCCAAATAACACAAACTTTAGCACTTTTTAAATCATAGAAGCTCAATGTCTTAGTCTACACTTTAGTTTGAGTCAAAAGTGGCCTGTAATCCGAGATTTATCCATAATTTACAGCTTTGCGTTTCATGTTTGGGTCCCGGGAGCTGAGAGTGAAATAAGATGTGATTCCGCACATGCGCACTGGCGTCCTCATCTACTCGAAACTATGGCTAAATCTCGGATTACAGGCCACTTTTGACTCAAACGAAAGCGTAGAAAAAAGTGCTTAAGTTTGTGTTATTTGGAGACCGCAAACATGTGCCCCGAGAACTCACATTACGGAGAATCTAAAACATCTCCGTAAGTGCTCCATATGACACCAAAGTGCTATGGGTGAGTAAAACAACTTGTTTGATTACAGAAATAAGGCTCAGATTGTAAAAAACGTTAATTCTCCTTTAATTTTGTATACAATTTCCAACCAGTTAATCATAGTTTTATTCTATAAACTTGTCCAGGGTAAAATCTGGTTTCATCCTTTTATAATCCTGAAGCTTGCCTGTTTCAGTGTGTGTCTCAGTCTTTGTACTTCACTGTTCACTCTGAAGGAGGTTACTGCTGTCAGCGGGAGTTTCACATGACTGTTGGTTCTCAATGTGTTAACAAAGTCCGGGCGCTGCACTGCTTGAAGTCTGCTTCGATCTGTGTCCGTCAATGCGCCCTCTTAAGAGACTTTGGTCCACATCAGGAACTGGGCGCTATATTGATTCCTTTATCTCTCTTTTCAATCCACTTTGATTTGTTAATCTCCCCCAAGGACTGGCTAAAAAGACTGGCTTTGAAATACAGTCTAGCTAAGTCTGTTTTATTTTTACAAGTACATTATTACTGTATATTTCTGGAGTTTAAAGAGCATATGCCCAGTCTCACTACTAATGTCACTAAAACATAGCTAACGTAATAATATTTAAAGGTGCATTGTGTTATTTTTCTGGTGGAGGGTCCGTCAAATGCTTTTCTCCATGGAAATGTTATTGCTTTGTTTGGAATGTTTCACAGTATATCATTAAACCATTCTATCTTCATGGAGACCAAACAAGTTACAGGTCGGATCTGTGGAACACCGCTCACAGTCAGAATGCCTGTTTTTCTAGGTAATTTTGAGCTATAAAACCTCCTGTAATTGAATAAATGAGACTTAGATCTGTTAACTGTTAAAATAATATTAATAAAGGCCAAAACTTACAATAAAATAGTTTATGATTAGACAACACCTTGAAAATTAAGGTTTAACATTGCCCCTACATTTTGGATGGACTTTTCTGTGTACTGCAGTACAGGTGTTCTTTGAGGATTGAGTTCAAATCTCATTCATAATGTACAAATGTGCAAAGTACAAACCCGAGGCACACCAGTTGATTATATGAAAAGTCCTTTATTTCATGCCCTAACCAAGACCATCCATCTGCTCGTCCCTGCCTATGAAATAATAAAGGAATTTTATAATCAGCTGGTGTGCCTCGGGTTTGTACCTTTTTACATTATTAACAAACAAACACATTATACTGAGATAAGTAGAGGTATTAGGTTTTAAAACTCACAGCTAATTCCTGTATGGAAGACATATACTATACCACCAAACCAAGTAATTATTAGGAAAAAAATATCTTATGCACTTGGGTGGGTCATTGTTCCTGGGGACATTACATTGACTTATATGGAGTTTAATTCTAACCTTAACCACTTACATTACTACTGGAATAATCTTTAACAAAACCCTAACCTTATGAGAGTTAGAATTAACAATAGCTTGTTTACCGGATGCTTTGATGGTGTAGTGAAGTGTCTTGTATGCTACTTCACTTGGTTTTGCCAGACAGAAGGGGAAGCTTATGTAAAAGTTAAAGGAGAATTAACGTTTTTTTACAATCTGAGCCTTATTTCGGTAATAAAATAAGATTTGCGATCTTCGTAATGTGAGTTGTCGGGGCACATGTTTGCGGTCTTCAAATAACACAAACTTTAGCACTTTTCAAATCATAGAAGCTCGATGTCTTAGTCTACGCTTTCGTTTGAGTCAAAAGTGGCCTGTAATCCGAGATTTAGCCATAGTTTCGAGTAGATGAGGAGGCCAGTGTGCATGTGCGGAATCACATCTTATTTCGCTCTCAGCTTCCGGGACCCAAACATGAAACGCAAAGCTGTAAATTATGGATAAAATCTCGGATTACAGGCCACTTTTGACTCAAACGAAAGTGTAGACTAAGACATTGAGCTTCTATGATTTGAAAAGTGCTAAAGTTTGTGTTATTTGGAGACCGCTCGGGGCATATATTATATGAAGGAAGGAAGGCTACAGGAAGTAGCCAAAATGTGGATCATTAGGGTTTGCCTATTTTGACCTATGTCTTAACTTGTTGATCTAACAATAAAAGATTTACACCAACCTGAGATAAGAAAGGCTAGTGTGTGCACGGATTATAGTCTCCAGAATGTATAAATAAACACCAGCTCACACAGACAGACCCACACACTTCGGTAATGCAACTGAAGATAATTGAGCAATCAGAAGAAGCGAAACAGCTTAAAAGTCTTAAACGAAGAATTATTTGTGTGTTATGATTTGAGCAAACAAGATTCCACAGCACTCTCCTTACCTGAAGGTAAAGATTAGCACTCTAAACAAAGATTACACTGATTAGCTTGTAGCACTCACACGCACCTGTCATCACTGGAGATTTTCCTATTCGTAACAACAGTCAAAGAACACTACTTTAAAGGTGCATTGTGTAACCTTTCCGGTCGAGGGTCCGTCAAATGTGTTTCCTTAACAGAGATGTTGACACTTTGTCTAGGGTGACCACCGGCATGAAACAGGAAAGGAGGACACTTGTGTCCAAAAAGGAGGACAAAGGCCCTAAAGTGAGGACACCTTGTTTTTGTTTTTGTTTTTCCCCCAGTGTAGCCATGTACAACGTTTACTCTAAGCTGCGCGCCTGCACAATTACGCACGGCTCGCACATTCTTAGCGCACAAGAAAACCTATGCAGCGCACTGTAAATCAGGGATGAAAGAGCTTTTAGCGGATCTCCGCTTTTTATTCAGCCGCGGGGTCATTTTTTTATATCTGCAAAGTGCGAGCCGCGTGAGGGGGGGGGGTACATTTCAGATGTCGCGCACAGGGATCCAAGGAGCGCTCAGGGAGTTAGTGTGTTTCCTCAGACACATTAAAAATTAGGGGGAACATTGGCCATGTCCCAATTCCAAGTATTACTAGTCGCAATAGAATAATATTTTTGTCTTTAGGGAACAAGGAGCAGACCACCCGGCTCATTGAGCTGAGGCGGGACTTGTTCCATTTCGCAGACGCCCATGTGATCCCCGGACTGCACTCAGGGCTCAGCGAGTATGCACCGCCTCGACTGCAGACTGAGACCACACTCCGAACCGTGCATTCGCTGAATTGGGAAACGGCGAACATCGCAGAGTAGCAAGTGTAAATAATGGGTGGGGATTTATGACGATTTATGCAACGGTGGCCGACGAGGGTCCGAAAGGAGGACAAAATGTAAAAAAAGGAGGACACGTCACAGACGGCCGGACAGACAGCTCTAAAACCGGACTGTCCGGACGAAATCCGGACGAATGGTCACCCTAGCTTTGTCTGGAATGTTTCACAGTACGGCATTAAGCCATTCTATCTTCATGGAGATCAAACCAGACCAAGTTACAGTTCAGATCTGTGGAGAGGCAGCACCCAGGTGACAGACCCCCAACCAAAAAGTTACGTTAAGTTAGTGCAGCTTTCCAAACAACATGGGAGAGGAGGTGCATTATGGTAGAAGTAAAAGCTGTAATTTTGAGTTCATATTGTCTCCAGCAGTGATAGGTGTTTTCAAATAAAGCATGCAAGCACACCAGGGGATGTCTGAGCTAGGAACCAGCTGAACAATGTGTTTCAATAGCTAATTTTAGTGCGTAGGATAACCTTATGTACCACAGGAAGTTTTGTTCCAATAAAAATACTTTGTTTGGGAGGTTGGTCATGATTGCAAAAAATAACATGGTATTTTAGCAATTCTAATTAAAAAGCATGCCATTGGATCAGAACAGGTACTCACCTAACGAGATATTATGATAAGTTTTTGGCAATTTTAGTTAATAATACAACTAGAACACTGCAAAATCTGAAACTCATTTTCAAGTGGTGCTTTTGAGGCGTTGTACTGGGTGCATATTTGTGGAATAAGTGGATAAAAAAATTAAATAAAATAAAAAAACATGTAATAATAGCCTAAGTTTTGTGGGACAGTAAATACCATGGGCCTAGAATCAAGATTCTGCAAGTAATTTAAAAAAAATAATAATAATTTGAAATTTTAAAGTAATTTTATGCATGCATTTATAGATGTACACTATTTCAGCAAATAGTATTGTTTCATTATGGGTTTTTTTTTCCTTATTCTGGGCAAAAAATAAAAATTGCACTTGAAGGAAGGAAAATGTGCCTGTACCAGATTTTTTTTTTCCTTCCAAAATTTGTTTTTGTCTTGTTCCAGTACAGATACACTGTATGAGCAGCTCTTGAGGTCAAAATAAATCTACTGTGTGCTGACTGATTCTAATTATAAAGCATTTTATTTTCCAAAAACAGGAGCTCTTAGCATGTGTGGCTAAATGCTATATGCTAAAATGCTTATAAACGCATTGTGGTGAATAATTCCGATGTTCTGGATGCATAAGGCGAGGGAGGAATAACTTTGGAGCACTTCAAACTTTAAAAAGCGAACCATTTCTGTTTTTCATATTTTTAAGACAGTAAAAATAAGTAATTGAAAAAAATTGAAAAATAAAATAAAATTCAACCCATTTTATTGCTTTTGCAGTCTTTTTAAAATGGTTAATATAATGCTCCAGTGGTTTTGCCCTAGCACGGACATCCCTTATTATATCAATGTATCACTGACTTTCCATCTCCCCCTTTACCTACAGGAGTATCACCGGGGGCCAGCTGGAACAAGGACACAAACAGACCATGAAGATTATGACAGCCACAATGTACTCGCAACACAAAAAATAATATTTGAACTATGCAAAATAAACACACCATGTTTATTTATGCTTTGTTGTACTATTTTTTGCCTATATAGCCTATAAAGTAAATACAGATAGGTGGATGTGGAGTGTTTTTTTTCTACCTCTTCAATGTCATTATCCAGTGCGATGATTCCCAGGGGGTCGGTGAGGTTGGCGCTTGCGAAGATAGTTGTTCCCACTGCGGCAGACTCGCTGACGAAGCCCTGGTATGTGGCAAACTGGAAGTACGGGGCCTGATTGTTCTCGTCAAGGATCTCGATAATGAGGTCAGCGAAGGCGGGCAGAGGGTGACCATTGTCCTGCTCGGCCTGGAAAGATAACAGCACAAAATGCAAAGAAGGAACAGTATGTTGTTTTAATATGAAAAATGTAAAGGTTATAGTTGATAATAAGAGTTTTAATAGGAAGCTGATCTAGTGTTGAAGGGCTTATCTTGCACTATTTTTGACTCTATGTTACGTTTTCTCATCATAAACATACCCAGAGCTGTGTTCTGTGTTATTCACGCATGCTTATCATACAGACCCTGCATATTTAAGCCGAGTTCTTCTTTCAAACTGAAAATGTTCCACCTTGTGATGTCATTGTTTTAAAGGTCCCATGGCATGAAATTTTCACTTTCTGAGGTTTTTGAACGTTAATGTGAGCTCCCCTACCCTGTTTAGCCCCCCATGGTTAAAAGTTGCAAAATGTCTAAACTGAGCATTTGCGATCCTTTTCTGCGTTACAAAAAATCAGAGCTCAAACGGGCGATTTTGAACAAGGCACCTTATTGACGTCAGATCGAAAAAAGAAATGCAAATGCAGTTCCACCCCCGTCTGTCTGTACTCAGCGTCTCTGTAAATCACGCCCAGAGAGTTTGGACTGCGAATGCGCTAGGCAATGCGAAATGCGTTTTTTTATTTGCCTGGAGGCACGTCCGAGTGTTTCTAGGCTCGGAAGTCCTTTATCTGAGCCTCTGGACCTTTGAACAGCAGTGGTTTAATTTTATTTTATGTGGAAATGTGTTTATTTTTCAATGGAATGCTTCAAATCTCTCCCCCGTGCAAAAACAAGGAAATGGATCAGCTGTGGGCTCTGAGCTCTGAGCGGAGAGTTTGGCCACGCCCCCACCCTCTACTATTGGCCATCTCTTTTCTCCTCATTTGCATTCAAGCAACAACGCCCAGAATAAAGAGTTTGAGAGAGATATTTATGACTCTTTCTCATCTTATCTCTGTTTCTCATGCACTGAGTGTTGATTTTGAAGAAGGATTCATTTACAGTATTAGGGAACCATTAAGGAGCCGTATAAAAGCATCAAGAAGTACCATGTCATGGGATCTTTAAATTCCAGACCCCTTCACAATCATTTGGATCATTTCAGCCCTGGAATTCCCAATCTCTTCTGAACAAAAGGGAAAATGTAGCTGTTAACTTGAAGTCGACGGTTTCATGACATCAGAAGGTGGAACTGAGCAATTTGAGCTTTGGAGGCGTAGACAAACTAATAATAAAGTATTACTCAAGCGTGTGTGAATGAAACAAATTACAAGTTCAGGCATGTTTTTGATGAGGTAACATATTCTAACACAGGGCTTTCAAGTTTTGAAGATTGGCAGGAGTGAGATTTCCGATGACTTTTTTTCGCTGAAAACGCGCGGTGCCTGCATTTCCGTCGAATTGCGTGTGTCACACTCTCAAAGTGTGAGACTTGACAGACAGACTCTAACATGACTTAAAGCCTGTATAATATAGTAGTACAGAGGAAGCCACAGCTCTGGCTCATTAACAAGAAAGTAGGAGGTTCAATTCCAGTTCAGACAAAAGCAATTGAACCTCACCTTGCACAGAATGAAAAATGTGTTGTGTGGGTGAGTCATGGGTAGTGGTAGTGGTCAAATAGGACACATTGACAGCCTTACTTCTTGTCTGTTTACTTCATATAGTTCAAATGAATTGTACTGGGAATATTATTTACTGATTTGAGTAGCTTTCACTTGAAGTAAAAAAAGAAACAAAGAAAAGCACAATAATCTTCTAATAATGGAACTGTCTGGATATTTTTTTATTAATAATGCTATTTTCTGAACTATGTTATAATGTTGTTACCTCATTAAAGCCCCAGTGTGTAGGATTCGTGGCGCATAGGTGGATGGTGCTATTGCACTTTCTGTTTTAGCTACAGCAGACCTCGAGGTCCGCGCGCCGCTACTGTATAAATAAAACGCGGTCCCGTTTTTTTTTTTTTTTTCTTTTCTCATGAAAACACACATTCCCGATCATGTACCATGACAATCTACACATCAAATGAAACCTTACAGTCTCCTCTTTTTGACTATGCAATTCATTTCCCGGCACAACAATCACTCCCCGAGCACATGGGGCTTTTATACGGAAAAGCACAAAACGAGGTTAGCTTACCTTAGAATGCTTTGCACAGGTCAAACTCTGTATTTCACCATAAACTTGGTCTCAATTTGTCCGTAAGGATCCAGCAAATAAAATCCAGTAAAACAATTTAGTCCAAAACACGTGTTAGATCCATTACGACGTCTGATCCGGCAGCATGCTTGTGTTGTTTACCCAAAACCACGAGCCTTGCCGAAGGCGGAGCCCAAATGTCCTTCTGCGGCTCTCGTATTCAAAATGGCTGCCTCTGCATGGGGAAGATCCCCCTTTTATGTGACTATATCTAAGTCCAAAAGAATACTTTGATTTCATGATGGAAGTGAAAAGGCTTGGAAAACAATGTACTTTTGAATGGGTATCTTCAATTTCAGTTATTAGTGGGTAAAAATCTTACACACAGTCCCTTTAAAAACACTCAGAGTTGTGTTTTTTTTTATTCACACGTTTAAAAGACACATTATGTTCTTCTCTCAAACAGAAAACACTCTGTTCCACCTTGAGATGTCATGCGGTAATACACACAAGTATTTCACTGTGTTTTTAAACTTCATACACCTTTACTAGAACCATTTGGATCATTTCAGTCCTCTTTCCAATCTCTACTGAACAAAAGGTAAACAAAGGAAACAAAACACAACTCCAGGTAATACAAGACCTTTTATGCCTGATTGGCCAACAAAAAAGAACAAATGCATTTACTTTATATACATGGTCAAACATTTGAGTCTTAATGGTTGTTGTCTGATGTGTCCATTGTATTATAATATAATCAACTTTTTTTTTTACACAAACCACCAATATTACACATTAAAGACATCTATTTTTGTTACTGAGGTGGTAAAGCTAATAATTATAACTGGACAAATTGCTCCGTTGTGGTGGGCCATGCAACAGTCACAAAATGACTGTGACATGAGCAGAGTGGAGTCAGTTTTTTCAGAGCGCCAATTCAATTAGAACAAGTCCACATAGAAAATTTAATCAAGGGTGCACTCCCAATTAGAGCTTAGTCATTACCGAGCACTTAACACCAATACCATCATTTGTGCAAGGATAGACGTGATTAGAAGCTAGCGGTACTCTTCCAAATAGATGTTTTATAGATTTTGTTTTTTCCTGAAATATGACCAGTTACGGCAGTGTCAGTGATTCTAATTGTGTTATAATGGTTGGGGATGATGACCATCAATGATCAGACATGTGCTGCTGTGGTATACTGTAATTGCAAGTTTAAAAAGTATTAAGTAAAAAGAAATAGATAGGTGTCTTAGTTTTATAAAATAACAATGCATTGTAGAGAATTAAAGGTCCTATATTATGCAAAATTGACCCTTGAGGGCTTTGAGACATGTTACAATGTTACTTCCTCACTTCCTGTTTCATTCACACATGTTTGAGGAATCCTACATTATCCTGTCTGTCTACATCCCCAAAGCCCTAAATATTCTGTTTTTATTTTTTATTTATTGGTTTATTTGACAGGGACAGTGTAGATGAATTAACATATCTGTAAATGTGCCAGAATTAGCCAAAAGGCAATTTTTCATCTGTTGTCCCTGGACAGATCTTAAAATGGTCTCCCTAAAAACAATGATAACAAAATAAGATTACACAGTGAACAATATATAATTATTAACAAGTTAGCTAAAACTATAAATCCAATTGATAAATACAGTGTACATAAAACTTTAAAATTATCAACAGTTAAAAATCCCACACATCACAACAAGACACAACAAGACAGCAGAGACACAAGAGGCAGCACAGTGGAGTTTGAGGAAAGAAAATAATAAACATTAGTGATGACAGTTCTGATGGGTTATGAACCAGTTTTTTAGATATTTTTTATAGATATTTTTGTATGTGGACAGTTCTCTGATGTTTGAGGGGACAGAGTTCCACTCCTGGGCGGCTGTAACAGAAAAGTCGCTCTGACTTTGTGCACTTTTCTGCAAGGGAACAATACAGTCTCCTCAGGCCGCCCCTCTGGTCACTCTGTGTGTGGTGGTCCTGATATTTATGAACTGAGTGAGTGGAGGAGATGACAGACCATGAATGATTTTGTATATTAGACAGAGATTTGAATATTTTATGACATTCTCCCAACTTAACAGTTTATGTTTTTGTAAAATGGTGCAGTCTTGATGTCTTAAAGGTTTTTTATCCAGTATTTTTGATTGTCTGTTTGTATAGTGACTCTATGGGTTTTAGTGTTGTTTTATTTGCCTGTGACCACATTGTAAGACAGTATGTTATGTGTGATAGGACCAGAGCATGCATGAACATTTTAGCTGCCTGTAATGATACCTTGTGATGTCATGAAGTGGTAGTTTTCAAGTTAGTAGCTACCTTTTTACATTTAGTTTAGAAATTGACAATTCCAGGGTTGAAATCATCACATTGATTCTGATGAACGTGTATGGAATTTAAAAACAAAGTGGGGCACTTCCTGTATTACCACATGACATCACAAGATGCAACAGTTTTCTGTTTTGAGAAAAGAGCTCAGCCTAAATATGCAATGTTTGTGTGTTAAGCATATGTCAATGAAACAAAAAACAACTCCAGGCTTAATGAGAAAACAAAGCATAATAATACACAGGTTAATACTGTATTTTACACTATAAAATATAAAATTATATTATTTTAAAGTGAAATCAAAAGATTTCGCGACCCCCCCTGCAGTACCTCCGTGACCCCCCTAGGGGTCGCGACCCCCCTGTTGAAGACCTCTGACATAGATCATACGTAATATTTACTAAGTCAGAAAGCCGATTGTTAACACTGTTGCGCAAAATACATCAATGATTAGACATTGTGGTGGCCTGATTTATTTGAACATAAATAATGCCTGAGGACAAAGAAATGGCTGTAATACATTATTGGAAAATGAACAGCGAGCCGAAGACACAGTTTAATTCCATGGTCTGAATCAAAATTCATGCAAAAGTTCAGTCAGTGGTCAGAATGAGGGTGGAGGCAGAACTCACCCACGCAAAACTAACTTAGTGGGTCAGTAGGGGTGGGACGGTTCAGCTGTTTATAATAGAGAAAAAGTTTGGTTCTTGCACTTTGTAGCACTGTATTTTAGCCTAAATATGTTTATGTGGCATCAAACCAAGTGAGGGTGTACAGGGTAACACAAGTCCACTGCACACTCTTAAAATGTCACAATGGATACAACATTAATGTCAAAAGCCAGTGCATCGGGTCAAATCCAGGCCCTTCACTGTCTCCTCAACTGGAGAATAGGAGTGCACGAGCATGTCCAAGTGGACAGGGCTAAAGAGACCTTGACCATGTGGGACGACCTTTGACCTGGAATGTGCTCTTTGTGTCAATCGTGTCAGAGTTCAGGAGGAGAGGGAGCTGAAGAGGAAGAGACATTGGACAGTGTCCAATGAGAACCTGAGAGGAGAGTCAGAAGTTGGAGTTCAGCATCAGTCCTCAAGGCAAAACACAAAGGTTCTTTTGTTCCCCTGTAAAAGGAGGTTAAACGTGGCTTGCCACTGAACATGAGACTTACTGTTGTAGATGTCTGCAGACCCTCTGAGGCTTCAACTGAAGCTCATAT
Source organism: Paratrypauchen microcephalus (assembly GCA_036785185.1). Classification (NCBI taxonomy): domain Eukaryota; kingdom Metazoa; phylum Chordata; class Actinopteri; order Gobiiformes; family Gobiidae; genus Paratrypauchen; species Paratrypauchen microcephalus. The sequence continues at coordinate 2,922,648 of JAVJIX010000080.1, read as the reverse complement.
CCAGAAGACAGTCTCAAGGCCAAGCACTGGACACAGTGACTGTGTCAAAGTTTAAATTATGAGATAAGTTCTGTGGAGAGGTGAGAACATAGCCCAGAACAGGTCCTGAGTCAGAGCAGGGATGAGACCGCCCAAGTGTTTCTACGCTCACTACGTTTGTTTCTTCAGGCAATACAATTATAGCTGATAGTCTAATTAGTTTGTACATTTCTCTGAACGACTTAATTCAACAGGGAAATCAAACAAAGGGTACAAACACGTAAACGTAGTTGTACCCAGTCTGCTAACCTTTTACTATATAAGAGTATATCCCTTTAATCATTTTCTACATGCTTTATATACTGAATACATAACAGGAGCACTGAGAGTTGCATATGTGGAGCGCATGTGTCTCATTGAACACTGTGCACGTCCACACCACACACTGCTTGTTCCTCCCACAGACAGTCTCAGAAAAATCCAGCTTTGAGCACAGATGGAGAGGGGGAGAGAGACGACTTCAGTCCATGCCATGACCTGGAACTAATTCTGCACATTAGCCCAATTTCACTCAGCTTGTGCTGCTGTGTCGATTGTAACTGAGGGATCCACGGTAACAATGAAAGGCAACGGGCTAAAACAATGTGTGATTGTTTTTTTTGTTTTTTTTGTTTTTTATAACCATGAAAAAAATCTATATTGTAGTCCAAAATGCCTTCCTCACATGTGAATTGTCTGTGCATTATTTATGGAATCTCATCACTACTTCCTGTATTTTTGCATTTTTTCTCAGCTTTTTTTTAAATCATATGGACACTTAACTGATGTAAAATTATGATGCAAACGAACCCCCTAAATCAAGTAATAGTAATAAAAAAAAAAAAAAAAAAAAAACACACACACACACACACACACAAAAAAACACAAAAATATATTCACTTAAACATTTTGGTTAAGGCTAAACAAACCAAGAACTAAAGCAGGATTCAACAAGGAATGAATGAGGTCAAAAGTCAGATTCCCCAGAGGTAACAGTTAAGATATGATAACTAAGGCTACGTTCAGACTGCAGGGCTTAATGCTCAATTCAGATTGTTTTGTGAAGTCAAATTTTTTTGCGAGGTCGTTCGTGTTTATGGAAGTAGCCTAAACATGTACGCTAGCATTGAGTATCTGGCAATTTTAAGCCAGAACATGTACAGCTTTTTTGTTTTAAGGAGGAGATTGAGAAGGAGAAGGACAAGGTTTTTTTTTGTCCTTCCAAACTTTTAGCAAGGGTTTTTAGATCTGATCAATGGTTTTAATCTGACGCAACATGTTACAGATGCTACTCAGATTCATGGCCATATGCTGGATCTTGTCGTGTCGTATGGTCTGCATATTTTCAATATTTTAGTTGGTGATGCAGTATTGTCTGATCACAGTCTTATTTTATTTCTTATTTTATTGGTTGAATGACTGTATAAACTCAGCGCCTTCTGTGTGCTTGTGTCACTCCCTTAATAATGAAAAAGTTGCTAACATTAGGGCTAATATTGTGAGCCCCTGTCAAATCTGCGACCAGACCTGATCTGCACTTATGTGTGTTTTTTTATTTTTTACTTTGAGCCCATGTCACTGGAGTGTCAATAAGCTTAAGCCTTCATACTGCCTACCTGACCCTGTCCCACCTCATCTTTTTAAGGAGGTGTGGACCACTATTGGCTCCAAAATCCAAAAAGTCATTAATAGCAGCCTTGTTTCTGGTGTTGTGCCTTTGTTCTGTAAAGAAGCCGTTATTGAGTCCCAGTTGAAAAAACCTGGTTTGGACATATCAGTCCCCTCCAACTATAGGCCTATATCTAAACTCTCTTTTATGGCCAAGATCCTGGAGAAATGTGTCCTCCTGCACCTTCAGTCATTTCTAGAAGCACATGGCACATTTGACATCTTCTAATCAGGCTATAAGGCTTTACACAGTACAGAGTCTGCACCTTTAAAGGTTTTTAATGGTCTGTTTTTAGTGATTCTGTTGATTCTGCCATTTTAGTGCTTTTAGACTTGACGACTCCTTTTGACACAGTTGACCACGCAATTCTTTTAAATAATTTGAAAAACTGTGCTGGTGTCAGGGGGACTGCCTAGAGTCTTTAAGTCTAAAGGCAACTACTCCGTCAGACTGGGGTACTCTACTTCGTTCATCGCCCCCCTAAACTGTGGAGGCCCCAAGGGTTCAATTCTTGAACCTGTTCTTTTTACTCTGTACCTCCTCCCACTGAGTGAAATCTTTAGAAACATGGCATTCAACATCACTTCAAGATTCAAGATTGTTTATTTGTCATATGCAGAATCAACACAAGGTCAACAATGCAATGAAATGCTTAGGATCAGAAGAACCGTTGACTCGCTAAGATAGTCAAGAAGTACTAATAACATGCAATAATAGTACATGGTAAAAAAAGTGTTGTAAAGTGCAGGGGAAGAGGTAAACAATATAATAAACAATATAATAAACAATATAATAAAATATGTAATAAAAAAACAAGGTACAAGGTGCAGGTAGGATTAAATCAAGATCAAATAAGGTGTAAGTATTTCACAGATTGCACATAATATGGTGTGGTGTAGGTGTTGCATGTGGATTTCGTATTGCACATAGTGTGGTATAAATATTGCACATAGGTTATTGCACTGATTATTGCACATGTAACAGTAATTTACAGTGAGGTAGTGACAAACATGATATATTCATATAGAGCAGCAGCAGTAAACATAATTATGCATAATGAAAGGTAGTTTAGTGCAGTATTATTGAGAGTTCAGTATTATTTAGAGTATTACCCAGAGTTCAGTAGTCTGACAGCTTGGGGGTAATAGCTGTCTTTGAGTCTTTTTGTGCGTGCTGGCAGGCTCCTGTATCGTCTACCAGAGGGTAGCAGACGGAAGAGTCCTTGTGCCGGATGAGTATGGTCCTTAGTGATGCTGCGTGCTTTACGCAGACCCCTGCTGTGGTAAATGTCCTGGATGGAGGGGAGACTGCTGCCAGTGATGTCCTCTGCCGCTCGCACCACCCTCTGTAGTGCTCTGAGCGGTGCAGTTCCCATACCACACTGTGATGCAGCCCGTCAGCAGGCTCTCGTTGGTGCACCTGTAGAAGTTTGTGAGGATGCTGGTGTTCATACCAAACTTCCTCAACTTCCTCAGGAAGTAGAGTCTTTGTCGGGCTTTCTTTACCACAGTGTCTGTCTGTAGTGTCCAGGACAGATCCTCAGTGATGTGTACCCCAAGGAACTTAAAACTGCTGACCTGCTCCACCTCAGCGTTGTTGATGGAGATGGGGGGATGCTGGTCTACACGCTGTCTCCTGAAGTCCACGATCATTTCCTTAGTTTTGCTGACATTCAGAGAGAGGTTATTTTCCTGACACCAGCTGGTCAGTGATTTCACCTTGTCTCTGTAGGCGCTCTCATCGTTGTTGGTGATGAGGCCTAGGATGGTGGTGTCGTCAGCAAACTTGAGGATGGTGTTGGACCTGTGCCTGGCGGTACCTCATAGGTCAACAGGGAGTACAGGAGAGGGCTGAGAACACAGCCCTGGGGTGCCCCAGTGCTGAGGACACATGTGGAGGAGACGTGGCTGCCGATCCTCACCGCCTGTGGCCTGTTGGTGAGGAAGTCCCATATCGAGCAGCAGATGGACGTCCCCAGGCCCAGGGCGGTAAGCTTAGAGACCAGTTTGGAGGGGATTATGGTGTTGAATGCCGAGCTGTAGTCGATGAAGAGCACTTCCATGCAGATGATTGCCAAATTTACCTGCCACTGAAAAAACTTGCTTCTGCCCCCCTGACACCTCTTCTTGATTGTCTGTAATGTCAAGGATTGGTTGGCCCACAACTTTTTAAGTCTAAATTAGGGCAAAACTGAGGTCATTGTGTTTGGACCCCTTCACTGACTTGAGCTCACTGAAAGAGCATGTGAAACAGTCTGTCACCAACCTTGGCATCACTATTGACAGTGATTTTAAAGTGAATGCGGTTGTATAATCTGGCTTTTATCATTTGGGTTTTTTAACTAAAATTAAACCTTTTGTAACTTTTAAATCATTTGAAAAGGTCACGCACGCTTTTATCTCCTCTCGTTAGACTACTATAATGCACTTTCTCGCTTACAGTTGGTCCCAAATTCTGCTGCATGACTTTTAAATAGAACAAAACAAAAATAAAAACATGAGCCCAATTTTACCATCATTGCACTGGATTCCAGTTCATTTGATTTAAATAGTTTATTGTTTGTTTTTAAAGCTTTGAATGGATTGGCACCACAGTACGTCTCGGACCTCATCCAAATATATGCCCCCGCGTGCACTCTGAGGTCCTAGCGCCAGCTCCAGCTCGTGATGCCTAAGATTTCAAACCAGGGGGGGCAGGGTCTCCTCTGTAGCCTGCCCCAAGCTCTGAAACACTCTGCCCCCCACGTCCCAACAACCCCCACAGTGGAGTGTTTAAGAGTCACTTTGGCTTTTAACACTGCGTGAGTTGTGTAGTCCTCTGTGTCTTTTATTTAAGATAAGATAAGATAAGATAAGATAAGACTTTATTGATCTCACACAGGAGAAATTTACTTGTCACAGTAGCTCCAGGTAGGGACAGTTTGAACAAGAAGACAAGTGCATGCAGGCAAGAATGGCATAAAGATAGGTAGTAATAATAATAAAATAAGTAATAAATCGAATAATAATAATAGTAGTAATAATAATAATAAAAACAGTGACAGGGAGAGTATTGAAAAATTGGAAAAACGATATTGCACGATAGGAGTATTGAAAAAACAACAATATTGCACATTGGGAAAACGATATTGCACGATAGGACTATACAGTGGAGTTATACAGTCTGATGGCGGTGGGGATGAAGGATCTGCTGTAGCGCTCCTTCTTGCACTGGGGGTGCCTCAGTCGGTTGCTGAAGGAGCTGCTCAGCTCCTCTACAGTCCAGAGGGTGAGAGGTGTCGTCCATGATGGACGTGAATTTGGCCAGTACCCTCCTCTCAGCCACCTCCTCTACAGAGTCCAGAGGACAGCCCAGGACAGAGCTGGCCCTCCTGACCAGCTTGTTGAGTCTTTTTCTGTCCTGTTCTGTGCTGCTCGGGGCCCAGCAGACGACAGCGTAGAGGAGAGCAGAGGCCACCACAGAGTCATAAAAAGTCTTGAGCACTCCACTCCAAAGGACCTCAGTCTCCTCAGGAGGTGGAGGCGACTTTGGCCCTTCTTGTACAGGGCGTCGGTGTTGTGGGACGAGTCCAGTTTATTGTTGAGGTGAACACCCAGGTACTTGAAAATGTCCACAGTCTCTATGTCCTGCCCCTGGATGTTCACCGGTGAGTGAGGTAGTGGTCTCCTCCTGAAGTCGATCACCAGCTCCTTTGTCTTTCTGGTGTTAAGGCTCAGGTGGTTGCGCCCACACCAGTCCACAAAGTCACTGATGACCGAGCGGTACTCCAGCTCATTCCCCTCAGACACACAGCCCACAATGGCCGAGTCTTCAGAGAACTTCTGGAGATGGCAGCTGTCCGTGTTATATGTGAAGTCCGAGGTGTATATGGTGAAGAGGAAGGGTGAGAGGACAATACCCTGGGGGGCCCCAGTGCTGCAGACTACCACCTCTGACTCACAGCCGCGCAGCCGCACGTACTGTGGACGGTCAGTGAGGTAGTTGATGGTCCAGGCAGCAAGATGTCCATCAACTCCCGCGTCCTCCAGCTTCCCCCGCAGCAGCGCCGGCCTGATGGTGTTGAAGGCGCTGGAGAAGTCAAAGAACATGACTCTCACAGCACTCCCGGCGGTCTCTAGGTGGGTGAGCACCCGCTGCAGCAAGTAGATGACGGCGTCCTCTACTCCTACGTTTGGCTTGTAGGCAAACTGCAGCGGGTCCAGGGTGGGGCTCACCACAGAGCGGAGGTGACTGAGGATCACCCTCTCCATGGTCTTCATGAGGTGGGAGGTCAAGGCGACTGGTCTGTAGTGGGCCGGTTCCCTGGCGTTTGTTGTTTTGGGAACCGGGACCACACAGGAGGTCTTCCACAGGACGGGGACCTTCTCCAGGCTGAGGCTCAGGTTGAACATGTAGCAGAACATGTAGAACATGTAGCATTTATTTTACTTATTTACTGCTATTTTATAATTTTTATGGTTTTGCTTTTATTTGATTTTACTGGTCTTATTGTTTTAGGACTACATGACCCAATTTTAGCAATTTACCTTTTTGTTGTCTTCATTTTATGATCTCTGTGCAGCACTTTGGAAACGGCTTTGTTTGTAAAATATGCTATATAAATAAAGTAGATTTGGATTTTTAAATTTGCATGTAAACAAAGCCATTGTCATTGACCCTGACTAATTTTAACTAACTTATTCTAATAATAAATGCACTTCCTCTTCCCTTCCATCATCTCGCCATTTCATCTGTCACAACCCTCTTATGTTCTATCTACACCGCAGCAGCAGCAGCAGAATCAACAGCCTCTTTGGCGTCTTCATCTCTTTAATAAAACAACACCAGTGTCTTGTGTAGGGATATTTTAAATCTACAAGAAAAACATCCACTATTTATGGTTCAAGAATATTGTCAACAGTTTGTGTACCACTTAAACCACAACTTAAGAACCTTTCACTTAAATGTTGCCAAACACTCTTCAGCCTGTTAAGCTTTTCCACCTGCTTTCACCTCAGACTATTCTCCCACAAAATCCTACCTCTAAGTGATAATAACCAACACCTACACAGAGCTGACCCAGAGAGCCAATCTAGCAGCACAGGCACCGAAGGGTGACGAGCAGCCATTGACACAAACCACACGGGTGTCCCTGGGTATCCGGTGGGCTCTTTCTTGGCGTTTACTCACACATTTGCTCTGTGAATGAGGCAGAAGGAGATGGGCTGGTGGATTACAGCAGGTCCCAGGTGGTTGGTCTCTTTAGCACTTGTCCCTATTTCTGGAAGGCAGTGCTAAATGACCCAAGCGCCTCAGCTGCACTCGTCTGGAGGTACTATGAGAAGTCAATGTTTATCGTTCACTCAAGATAGAAGTGTTATCTACAGACCCATTAAAATCCATCAGTTCAGATTTCCCTAATGGCGGCAAAAGGAAGTAGAAATAAAAACGTTTCTATCATTAACTGATTCACAGATCTAAATTATAATGGTTTTAAGACTTTATAACAAAAATACATTTGAATTTCCAGAGTTCGTGTTACTTAGTTTGCTTCTGTTGGCAAAAAAAAAAAAGTATCTATCTATTTCTGACAACCATTCTGAGTAGGCTTGCAATTTATGTTTTAATAATAGTTCACATATGAAAAACATCCAGGACAACTGACAAAAAGACTGAAATATGAACTGAAAAAACTGTGTTTTTGAATGTTTATGAAGGTCTAAACTACAGAGTTTGCAGAATTACAGAATTTTTCATTGTTATCAAGGGAATTATGGTACATCAGAAATGGCAGCATTTGTAATTTGCTAATTGTGTCCATTCAAATTGCAATTTTGATTAGATTGCAATTGTTCTTACAGCCGTATTACCCATCTATCAATTCATGATTCATTTCTTGGATAGAACAAAAATGAGCAAAAACTATATAAAAAGTAATAATATTTTTAAAAGATCCCATGACATGGTACTTCTTGATGCTTTTATATGGCTCCTTAATGGTTCCCTAATACTGTAAATGAATCCTTCTTCAAAATCAACACTCAGTGCATGAGAAAGACACATACCACAGGCATGGTAAAAAAAAATATCTCTCTGAACACCTCATTATGGGTGTTGTTGCTTGAATGCAAATGAGAAGGACAGAGATAGGTTAGAGCAGCGGGTGGGGGGGGGGGGGCAAATGCGCCGCTGTTTCCTGGATTAGCGCTGTCTCCCACTTCCGCGTTTTATGCGCGAAGGAAGAAAGGAGAGCCGTTTCAATGAAAAAAACACATTTTCACAGAAAATAAAATTAAACCACTGCTGTTTCAGAGGTCCAGAGGGTCGGATAAAGGACTTCCGAGCCTAAAAACACTCACACATGCCTCCAGGCAAATAAAAAAACGCATTTCGCATTGCGTAGCTCCTTCGCAGTCCAAACTCTCTGGGCGTGATTCACAGAGACGGTGTGGAAACACAGACGGGGGGGTGGAACTGCATTTTCGATGTGACGTCAGAAAGTTCCCTTGTTCAGAATCGCCCATTTGAGCTGTGTTTTTTCCAAACGCAGAAAAGGGTCGCAAATGCTCAGTTTACACATTTCGTAACTTTTAGCCATGGGGAGGGGGGCATAAACAGGGTAGGGGAGCTCACATTAACGTTCAAAAACCTCAGAAAGTGAAAATTTCATGCGATGGGACCTTTAAAACTTGTATGGATAAATGATTTTAATATGCAAAGCGTGCTCCCATGGTGATATTTTCTCTATTCACGATGCATATTGGATTTTTGGACCCTTTCAGATCATTCCTCATTTTTTGGAAATAAGAAAAATATTTCGAGTTGGGGTTGTGAGGTGCACAGGAACTCACAGCCAAAACAGTGATTCAAATGTGCCAACCAACCTACATCTGAGAAATGTGTTACTAAAGTTCAAAATTACAAACTTCCAAACTTTAGGATGTTTGAGAATGCCAACAAAAAGTCTATGTGTGGCAATATTACATGATAAAACTTGTATTCAGACACATGTATGCACTATTTTTGCAGTTTTCAGATTCTGATGTCAATGGCCAGATTATTGATTACATTGTACTTTGCCATGAAATATCCAAAAGGTAAATTCACAAATGTTGAACCTGTTCTTTTCAATTATTAACTAAACCTAAGAACTCACTATATTACAACATAATTTAGCATTTTAACAATATCATCTGTATTAATTTAAGGTGCATCGTGTAGCTTTTCTGGTGGAGGTTCCGTCAAATGCTTTATTGCATTGAGGTGTTATTACTAGGGCTGTCAGTTTAACGTGTTAATTAGATTAATTAATTACACTGCAAATTAACATGTTATAAAAATGAACGCAATTTAAATTTGACGTGTGGCGAGCAAATTGCTGCTCGGGCCTTTGAACGGCAAGTTTACTTATAAAAAGAACAAAGACAGGACGATCAACAAGAACGCACTGATTTGGAGCTTTTGTCAAAAAGAATTTTCCGATCACCGACGCTGCTCCAGCCTGACGGATCATTTGAACGATAAACACGTCCGGACAAGTTCCATCATTACTGGTGATAGTGCGCACTTCACCAAACCACCAAACCACGCTTGCAGAATTTGGGGAACGACTGAGTAAAATGACCGCAGAAAAACTGACAAACTCAATCGCAAAGTGGGTTCGTTCGCTCACTCGATCGCTTGCTCACTCACAATCTCTCTCTCTCTCAATCTCTCTCTCACACTCTTAAAATGCAATTAATTAGATTAATTAATTACAAATCCTGTAATTAGATTATTTTTTAAATCGCCTGACAGCACTAGTTATTACTTTGTCTGGCAAGTTTCACAGTATGGTGTTAAACCTATTTTCTATCTTCATGGCAACCAAACCAGACCAAAGTCAAATCTGTGGAGAGGTGACCCCCACTCACAGTCAGAATGCCGTTTTTTCTAGATATTTTTGAGCTATAAAACCACCTGTAATTTAATACATGCAAGGTAGAGCTGTTTAATGTCATACTGTGCAACATTCTAAGCAGAGTATTCTAAGCACATATCCACAGAAACAAGCAGGTGACGGACCCCCATCCAAAAAGTTACATAGTGCACCTTTAATATTATCCTATAGAATGCTGCGATGTCATCTAAAAAAAAAAAACAGCAATTATCTGTATTATCTGTAGCAAATAAAAATGTAATCCAAGAGGCTTCTTCAGTTTTGGTCAAGGGCTGGTGGAAAACTGCCTTATATATTTATGTCTGACTGGTGAAAGGTTTTCGCTCTAAAACTTTTGAGCAGTTGACAACCAACTGCACAGTAGTTTGCACTACAGTGAACCCTCGTTTATCGCAGGGGTTAGGTTCCAGAAATAGCCCGCAATCAGTGAAATCCGCGAAGTAGGACAATTTTATATTTTACAATTATTCTACATGTTTTAAGGCTGAAAACGCTTCACCAGACACATTATACACCTTTCTGAGACTGGTATTAACATTTTTCTCTTGTTTAAACACTCAAACTTTTGTAGATTTTCATTAAAATATATTAATAGTGGGGGGGGGGGCACGTGACACGCGGACACGTGCACGCGGACACGTGCGCGCGGACACGTGTTTGTTTTGGTACCACATATCCATGCCATGTGCGAAAGTCGAGTGGAAAGCGACCTGGATATCATTTTGGGCAAGACTCAAGCCAATGCTAACAGTGCCAAACCGCTAACAGACGCCTCTGAGCACCAGTCCTCACCACAAGACCAGGTAAGACCAACCTGCGCTCACAAGAGTTGGTTGCATTTCACCCCGGCTCCAAAATCAGACCGCTATCAATGCGTCGCCAATACTCCACAGCTCTCTAGGACGGGGTCGGGTTCGTCCTCTCGGCGTGACAGGGAAGAGCCACTGTCTCCTCTGTGCGCGCGAGTGTCCTCCCCCCGCTGCGGCTCCCTCGAATGCGGCTCTCCCTGCTGCGGCTCCCCCGGACGCCGCGCGGCCAGGCGCCAGGCCCGTCCATGTTGATTCTTGGCTCTTCCATTTGTCCGGCTCGCACTCTCTTCCGTGGCTCGTGCAAGTAAACAAAGGCCACACCTCCTGTCACCCAGGCGCTCTCGTGAAGGACATCTGAGACTCTGTCCCTACCATCCATGGTCTAGACCTGGTTTAGTCCTGGTTTAGACCTGGTTTAGTCCTGGTTTAGACCTGCTTTAGACCTGGTTTAGTCCTGGTCTAGTCTCTTAGCTAATCAGGGCGCAGGACAGAATGTTACACTGTAAAAAAAAGTTACACTATAAAAAAAAAAAATTGGAAAAAAAAAAAAATTGGAAAAAAAAAAAATCCGCGAAACAGCGAGGCCGCGAACAGTGAACCGCGATACAGCGAGGGTTCACTGTATTCATTTTCGGTCATGTGGAGTTGATAAAATAAAAAATAAAATAAAAACTCTGTAGTATATATATATATATATTAGCTCTGTAGCCAAAGCTAAACATACTAAACTTGCCTATGTAAAGTGCCAGATTAATCTGTTTAATGACAATTTAGGTATTTAGGTATTAGGTATTACTTATTTTGGTAATAAGTTGTTTTACTCACCCACAGCACTTTGGTGTCATATGGAGCACTTCCGGAGATGTTTATATCCATAAAGCGAGATCCCGGGGCATATATTATATGCCCCGAGCGGTCTCCAAATAACACAAACTTTAGCACTTTTCAAATCATAGAAGCTCAATATCTTAGTCTACACTTTTGTTTGAGTCAAAAGTGGCCTGTAATCCGAGATTTATCCATAATTTACAGTTTTGCGTTTCATTTGGGTCCCGGGAGCTGAGAGCGAAATAAGCTGTGACTCCACACATGCGCACTGGCGTCCTCATCTACTCGAAACTATGGATAAATCTCGGATTACAGGCCACTTTTGACTCAAACGAAAGTGTAGATTAAGACATTGAGCTTCTATGATTTGAAAAGTGCTAAAGTTTGTGTTATTTGGAGACTGCAAACATGTGCCCCGAGAACTCACATTACGGAGATCGCAAATCTAAAACATCTCCGGAAGTGCTCCATATGACCCCAAAGTGCTATGGGTGAGTAAAACAACTTGTTTTATTACTGAAATAAGGCTCAGATTGTAAAAAATGTTAATTCTCCTTTAAACATTTGTGTTACTTCTTTTTAATTCTCTTTTAAAGATCAACAGAAATCCCCTGTACATTTCACCTCTCTGCTAATTTACATTTACAACATACATATCAAGCATGAGCTGCGCTTCACCACATGCTGCGCCAAATCAAAGCCCTGCGCTGTCTAGCCCTTCACCCTCTGTGTTCCCAGCCCCGTGATGGAGGTACATAAGACTCCCAACTACCCCCTCAACGCTCATGTCTCCCCATCTTCTACTCTTTCACTTCCTCCCTCTTTGAACTACCTCTGCCCCTGTTAGCTTCTCCTCCAGACATGTAAAATGATCAGTCTTCCTCCCTCCACTGGCTCCGTTTCATCTCCTGGTGGTAAACAACGGTTTGTACAGTCCTCAGAGGCGTTTTGGGAGGTTAGTGGGAAATGCATGGAACGTTCATCTCATGCTCTCCTGGTCGAAGCAATCCGTGATCTAAATTAGGATTCAAGAGAGCGTGCGGTGGTCCGGGATGGCTCCAAGTCCATAAATCAGGACATCTTCAGAGCACTCATCCAGGCTGGAAATAAGGTTAATGGTCCTCAGGGAGCCCATCCGTGAAGTGGTGCGAGTTCGGTGGACATGGATTCAAAGATAATAATTCCTCAGTTTAATCATGTTACAGTGCATTCTACATAATTGTATTGCTCTGTATATGCAGTGGATTTAATCAACTGGACTGTGCTCATATCCTCCAAAATGTGTAGGTGAAGATACCATGATAACAGTACAGATTAATCAAAAAACATTAATTTTGTCTTTTTTTTGTACATTAAAGGAGCACTGCATAACTTTTTGGTTGCGGGTCCGTCACCTGCTTGTTTCTATGGAGATGTAACTGCCTGTTATGTTCCACAGTATGACGAAAAACTGCTCTACCTTACATTTATTCACTTACAAGTGGATTTACAGCTCAAAAATACCTAGAAAAACAGGCATTCTGACTGTCAGCGGGGTTGCCTCTCCACAGACCTGATCCGTAACTTGGTCTGGTTTGGTCTCCGCGATGATAGAAAGGTTTAATACCATACTGTGAAATATTCCAGACAAAGCAATGGAGAGAAGTATTCGAAGGACCCTCCTCCAGAAAAGTTACACAATGCACCTTTAACTTCTTGGGTTCTTTTTAAAAACAATACAGTAGGAGATGTATTTACCTTGCTCAGAAATGTCACCAGTGAAATTAACATAAAAGCTTGGTCAAACTAAGGTTATTTTGTGTCAGCTAGCCATGATCCACATACAGTAGCCTACTCAAGCTGAATGTCTAGAAATGTCTGAAAGTTTGTGAAAGAAAAATATGTGAAAGATAAAATATATATATATATATATATATATATATATATACAGTGAACCCTCGTTTATCGCGGGGGTTAGGTTCCAGAAATAGCCCGCAATAAGTGAAATCCGCGAAGTAGGACAATTTTATATTTTACAATTATTCTACATGTTTTAAGGCTGAAAACGCTTCACCAGACACATTATACACCTTTCTGAGACTGGTATTAACATTTTTCTCTTGTTTAAACACTCAAACTTTTGTAGATTTTCATTAAAATATATTAATAGTGGGGGGGGGGGGCACGTGACACGCGGACACGTGCGCGCGGACACGTGTGTTTGTTTTGGTACCACATATCCATGCCATGTGCGAAAGTCGAGTGGAAAGCGACCTGGATATCATTTTGGGCAAGACTCAAGCCAATGCTAACAGTGCCAAACCGCTAACAGACGCCTCTGAGCACCAGTCCTCACCACAAGACCAGGTAAGACCAACCTGCGCTCACAAGAGTTGGTTGCATTTCACCCCGGCTCCAAAATCAGACCGCTATCAATGCGTCGCCAATACTCCACAGTTCTCTAGGACGGGGTCGGGTTCGTTCTCTCAGCGTGACGGGGAAGAGCCACTGTCTCCTCTGTGCGCACGAGTGTCCTTTCCCCGCTGCGGCTCCCTCGAATGCGGCTCTCCCCGCTGCGGCTCCCCCGGACGCCGCGCGGCCAGGCGCCAGGCCCGTCCATGTTGATTCTTGGCTCTTCCATGGTCCGGCTCGCACTCTCTTCCATGGCTCGTGCAAGTAAACAAAGGCCACACCTCCTGTCACCCAGGCGCTCTCGTGAAGGAAATCAGAGACTCTGTCCCTACCATCCCTGGTCTAGACCTGGTTTAGTCCTGGTTTAGACCTGGTTTAATCCTGGTTTAGACCAGCTTTAGACCTGGTTTAGTCCTGGTCTAGTCTCTTAGCTAGTCAGGGCGCAGGACAGAATGTTACACTGTAAAAAAAAGTTACACTATAAAAAAAATTGGGAAAAAAAAAAAAAAAAAATTGGAAAAAAAAATCCGCGAAACAGCGAGGCCGCGAACAGTGAACCGCGATACAGCGAGGGTTCACTGTATATATATATATATATATTCAGTATATGAAAAAATAAAAATTATTAAAATGTTAAAAGAATGTTTCTTTTGTTTTTTTTTGTTTTTTCAAAGCTGAATTTTACTACCTGGACCAAAGAAACGTGTTGTTCTTAGTGAACTTGACTCGATTATTTTAGAATTCAGTGTTACATTTTTCAGTTAGTCGACTAGTAAAACTTTTAAAATACATGATCATACAAATAAAGGGTGATATATGGGTGAATAGTTACCTGGCCAGCCAAATGATATCTCTCTGTATTTCCTATACACCGCGATACCATTTGGACACTCTCCATCCACTCTCGCTCCTCCGGTTCCAAACCGACTCCGCGATTCTGATTCGTTCAAAGATGGTGACGTCAGTGCACCCGCCTTTGCCCGCAAAGTCACGCTTAGGCAGCGGAAGTTCCGCCTCAGTTTTGAATCAAGATGGCGCAATCTCTGATTGGTTCACTTAGCTGTCTGTCTACGCGCAACCGCAGCGCATTCTGTGGATCAAACGTTACCAGACTCACTCGCTGGTACAGCGATGAGTCATGGATTCTTCCAGGCAAGGTGAATAGTGTTTTATGGATGAAATTATAATTTTTTGACAATTTGATTTACTAATGACCCTGTCTTACGATTATCAAAATACAATTACAATATTTTTTTTACAGTCAAGTAGTCATGATTCTTCTATTTATCATTGCTTTTGCCTAATAGTGATAATCGGAGTGACTGAAAATTTCCTGTTACTGTATAACTTCTAGTTCATGAAATGCTGGATTAATTTTTGTTGTATGGAAAGAATAAGCGATTATCAAGAAGGAGCCACCATGAGGTAACAGCTGTTTATAAATTTGCATTTCAAAGAGATCTTGTTGAGCAGAAGATCTGTCACTTCACCCACACAGACACCAAACGTGCTGATTGAACACAGGCTCGTTAGCACATTTATAGACGAGCTAAAAGGAGCTGTGTTTACCTTAATGACCAGTGTGAAGCGCTGGTACAGGTCTCTGCTGATTGGCTGCAGCACCCTGAGCTCTGCAGTGGTCCTGTTCAGGGTGAAGTACTGTGCATATGTGTTGGGCTGACCTGCAGAAAGAAAGTTCATATGTTATCTTATATGTATTTACTGCACAACTACAAGGATAAAAAAAAATAATAATAATAAAAAAAATGTTGGGACACTGAAAATATAAAATAGCAGTGAAATGTTTGCTCAGATCTCATCAATATTTAATAGCATAAAGTCTGCTTGTTTGTCCATCTGTTTGTTTGTTTGTCTGTTCGTCTGTTGTTGTTGTTTTGTTTTTTTTTCCTCTGGCAGCACGGTGCCTGAGTGGCTAGCACTCATGCTTCACAGCAAGAAGGTTCGGGTTGCCCGGGCCTTTCTGTGTGGAGTTTGCATGTTCTCCCCGTGTCTGGGTGGGTTTCCTCCGGGCACTCCGGTTTCCCCCACCAACCTAAACATGCGCCATAGGTAAAATCCTCCAGCTTAGGTCCTGACCAAGCCTAAATAACAAAACAAAATTATGGGGATGGTCCCTGGGTCAAATATAGAAACAACTTCTCCTGTGTGAGATCAATAAAGATCAATCTTCTAATCCTTAACCACTGTAAGGTGCTTTGTGCTACAATTTTGTATGAATATGCTTTATAAATATTGTTTGATTGATTGATTGATTGATTGATATACAAAATTCTGAGTGGCACTGTAAATACCACTAGCTCAGATTCAAAAGAGTGTAAGTGATAGGTTTATTGAAATCTATTTGTAGTTATTGAAAAGTAAAAACATGAAAAGTTATTAAAAACAAATAAATAAAAACGTTTGTGGAAAAAGAACACTAATGATGCAATGTCTAACTGTCAAACTATTTAAAAATACCTTTAAAAGTTTATTCTCAAGGGTCTAAGAGACATTACAAATTCATGTTGTCTGACATGTGTTGCCTAAGGACACAACAACAGTTTTTGCCAGTGGTGCCCCGTTGTGGCACCTGATATTGTCAACGGTCTTTAACAGGCCCAGTGCTGACGAGATCAGTCTTTGACAAGAAAGTCTGACAACACAAGGAGGTTAAATGCAAAGTAAAAAAGTCTACTGAAAAAGTGAACCATATTTTGGGAGACCGCTGGGAATACCAGGTGCCACAGTAGGGCGCCAGAGGCCAAAACTGTGGTTGTGTTCTTAGGCAAGTGTGAAAGCGGTGTGTGCGTGAGTGATCAGAGGGGCCATTGGTGCACATTAACAGCCTCACTTCCACCAGTCTGCCCCAGAGCAGCTGTGGCTACAATAGTAACGTGCCACCACTGAGTGTGGAGTGAATGAATACTGCTCTGTAAAGCATTTTGAGTGTCTTGAATGGCACTGTATAAATCCAATGCAAAATTTTGCCTTGTTACCACACTGACACTTATGTTGTTAAAGGTGCACTGTGTAACTTTTCGGTTGGGGGTCCATCACCATCACTTCTTGTTTCTATGGATATGTCTCTGCTCTCCTTAGAATGTTCCACAAAATGACATCAAACAGATTTACCTTACATTAATTCAATTACAGCTGGTTTTATCACTCAAAAGTACAGTGGTACCTCACCTTACGAAATTAATTCGTTCCAGAAGTGGTTTCGTAACGTGAAAAATTCGTAAGTTGAGTAGCTATTTCAATGGAAAAAGCCTGATTCGTTCCAAGGCCCCGATCCAAGTTTTTTTTTTTTTTTTATAGTGTAACTTTTTTATAGTGTAACATTGTGTTCTGTGTTTCTCACATTTGTCTCTCGTTTAAACAGTCAAACTTTCATAGATTTTTAACAAAATGTATTAACATTGAAGTGTGGGGGGGGGTAGAAAACTGCGCTCTGTCACGTGTGATAGCGCAGCATGACCCGGCGGGGAGCTGATAGCAGGTCTAGACCAAGGTCTAAACCTGGACTGGACCAGGACTAAACCTGGACTAAACCAGGACTAAACCTGGACTAAACCAGGACTAAACCAGGACTAGACCAGGACTAGACCAGGTGGCTTAAAGCAGCGAGGAGGGGACAGCACGCAGTCTGAGCGCATGAACGCATGAACGAGACCCATGCAAGAGCCGCGGCTCCTCCTGGTTTAGTCCAGGTTTAGTCCTGGTTTAGTCCAGACCACCGCGGTTCCTCTAGACCTCCTCTAGACCTGGTCAGGTCTAGAGGAGGTCTAGACCTCTTGCATGGGTCTCGTTCATGCGCTCATGCGTTCATGCGCTCAGACTGCGTGCAGTCCCCTCCTCGCTGCTTTAATCCACCTGGTCTAGTCCTGGTTTAGTCCTGGTCCAGTCCAGGTTTAGACCTTGGTCTGCTGTCAGCTCCGCGCCGGGTCATGTGCGCTATCATACACGTGTCAGAGCGCAATCCCTCCCCCTTCCCCCCACACTTCACTGTTAATACATTTTGTTGAAAATCTATGAAAGTTTGAGTGTTTAAACGAGAGACAAATGTGAGAAAAGTTTAAATCCAGTCTGAGAAAAGCGTATAATGTGTGTGGCTGAGCGCGCATTATTTGAATTTTTGAGATTTCGCGTTTCGTAACTTGAATTTTCTTTCGTATCTAGAGACCAAAATTTACCGTGAAGGCGTTTCGTAACTTGAAATTTTCGTTTGTTGGGTCATTCGTAAGGTGAGGTACCACTGTATCTAGAAAAACAGGCATTCTGACTGTGAGCAAGGTTGCTTCTCCACAGATCTGACCTGTAACTTGGTCTGGTTTGATCTCCATGATGATGAAAGGTTTAATACCATACTATAAAACATTCCAGACAAAGCAATAACATTTGATGGACTACCAGAAAAGTTATACAATGGACCTTTAGTATATCAACAAAAGTTCAACAACAACAAAATTTTCCTCAACTTGGGCTGCTACTATCATATTTGAAAGCTGTATCAATTTCACAACATTGTCACATCACATGTTTTTTTCTTTTTCTACATGATAAATTATACTTAACTGTGGCCAACAAAGTCATCAGATGTGCTGAAGAGTGTGACATAATCCACTTACCAACCAGGATGGAGTAGAGGATGCGAGGCCTGTCTGATGGGGGTTGGATATTTTGATCCATGTCCACCGCTCGGATTTCCGGGGTCACATTGAGAGGATTCAGCTTTTTCTGGAACAACGGACGAGAAAAAAAACAAAACAAACAAACATCAAAACAAAGTGCCAACAGTCTAGATTGCCAACCCTCATCTGGCAGCAGTGCAAAGCCTGTCACAAAAGCTTTATGTATCTGAGGGAAATAATAACAAAGAGGGTGATGATGCATTATTTTGTTGTCTTCTTCCAGACTTCAAAATAATTCAATGCAATTCTCCGGAGATTAATTTTCACAAAATGCAAATGGTTTAAGCTTTGTCCCAGACTGACCTGCCCCTGAACTCCTTTTTACTAATATGATAGTTAATATTCTTATATTAATTTATTTTTAATTTATTCTTAATATTCTAGCTACTTGTGCACACAGGGACCCTACCGGCAAATTTACATGCAAAGCCAAATCTACAGGTTTGTCTGAGTAATTATCGTTATTTACAAAAGTGATCACATGGGAATTCAAGTCATTACAGATGGTTTTAAAGACGCACTATGCAACTTTTCAGTTAGGGGTCCGACACCTTATTGTTTTTATGGATTATTTCATTGCACTGCTTCAAATATTCCACAGTATGACATTAAACAGCTCTACCTTGCATGTATTTGATTATAGGTGGTTTTATTGCTTAAAAATATCTACAAAAATAGGCATTCTGGCTGTGAATGGGGTTACCTCTCCACAGATCTGACCTGCAACTTAGCCTGGCTGTTCTCCATGAAAATAGAAAGGTTTTATACCATACTATGAAACATTTCAGACAAAGCGATAACATCTGACGGACCCTCCACCAGAGAAGTTACACAATGCATATTTAAGCTTCGTCCTGGATTGACCTGCCCCTGAGCAAATTTTTACTGACATGATAATTTATATTCTGTTACGCTAGCCACTTCTGCAAATTTGTATGCAAAACCAAATCTACAAGTTTGTCCAAGTAATTATGGTGTTTTGGAAAAGTGATCACATGGGAATTCAAATCATTACAGATGGTTTTAACTCTCTGAAATGTTTGAGCGTTTCATAAAAGATATAAAAACCTCTTAAAAATGGGTCACTAGAATTCCTGAGGTGGTAGAGAAACTAATGTGAGTGTATGTGAGGAGCAGAATTCATTCAGGGAAATGCGATGCTGTAGGTTACTAATTATCCAGCTTTTCTTTGACATGCACCTCTGCCTCTTATGTCTGTGAAGATGAAGAAGAGAAATCCCAAACTGGTTTTCAGGTAAAGGGCACATAACTTAATAAAACTCAAGATGAAGAAAAGTGCTCAAATGATTGGAATTACTACGAGTACTACAATACAGGGGGTCCCCGGGTTATGACGGTCTTGACTTACGACGTTTCGTGGTTACGAACGCGCCATTCCGAACGCGCCATATTACGCGTCATTCCGTCTTACGCGGTTTAGCGTGGTAAGAGATGTAAACAAACGCGAACGGCGCGCGGCGCACGGTGGAAGAATGCGCATTGTTGTGGTTGTAGGGAGAAGAAGACAGCCTCGTGTGCGTGCCCAATGTGGGCGGAAGTACCTGATGTGGGCTCTGATCTGCTCCTATGAAAGCGACAGTGATAACCAAGCAGCGTAGTGGTCTAATTAATGAGATGGAAAGGTTCTTGGTGCTTTGGTTGGAAGATCAAAGTCAAAATCCGACTTACGACGAAATTCGGGTTACAACGCGTCTTAAGAACGGATCAACGTCGTAACCCGAGGACCCCCTGTACCTGCATCTTAGGCATGATAAAAAAAAATTGAAGTGTGATATATCGTCAAAGTAAATATAGACGATAAACAACACTAAAACCAAATCATAAAGCAGAATTCTGGCCAAAAAGTATTCTAAATGTACAATAATAAAAAAAAAAAAAAAAAAAAAAAAGCTCAATACTTACGTAGTTAGTTTGGACCTAAAAAAAAAAGGATCCCTGCGATAAATACTGATCCCCAAAAGTGATTGTTCTAGCCATCATATATTGTTATTAGTGCTGTGAATCAATTAAAATTTTTAATCGCAATTAATCTCATGAAGGTCATAGTAAAAACTTGCGATTAATGGGAAATTTATCACATATTTTTGTAATACTCTTACAACTCATACAACATAGCAAAGTGGATAGGTGCTGCTTTGTGCAAATGTGTTTTTATTGAAAACCATAACAATTTTCAGTGAGACAACTTTGTGTTCCATGTTCCACTCTCATGTTCCACTTTCATGAAGTGCTCTGAAACAGTGTCAGTGAAGTGCTTCTCTTCTGTCTTCATAACAGTCAAAGCAACTGAAGTTCCCACTGTGGGTAAATAATGTGCAGTGACCCCGAGGTATTTCTCATTACAGAGGGACGTCCAGTAATCTCCAGTTAGTGCCACTGTGCTTGTCTGTCCCAACTCCTGCTGTACTGGGGCGCATTCACGCTTGGACTTTTAGGCCATGCTGTGCTTAGGCACAGTTGCCTGGGGTTCAGTGACCCACATTTGGACTTGTACGGCTGGGCCGGGGCCGTTGTTGCACTGTGCTGATTACAATCCTGTTTTCAAGATTCCCAAAGAAAGGGTGCCCTGTTGATGTGTCGGTGCACAGAAACACTGAACACTGAAATTTCTACTCAACAAAAAGGTACAAGGTGCACAAGGTGGAACAGAGCATTTTGAGTTTTGGAGGGTTACTGAACCATGTGTGAATTAAACAAAACACAAATCTGGGTATGTTTTTGGTATGTTTGCAGGTACCAACATTCTAACATGGCTTAAAGCTCACAAGAGTCAATTTTTAAAGTGCACAGTCCATACATCTCCATAATGTCCAGTACACTGATTAGAACCATGCTGAGAGCTGGTACAGGTTGTTCACATGGCTCACACCAATGCACCAATCCTTTGCTCAGGGGGCTGTATTTAACTCCATCAGCACTGCAGTAATCTCCACTCGCCCTCCCCTAAACCAGCCCACCCTTCTCCCTTTTACACAGGCTGGAGGTGCCTGGCTGTGCTAAACCCAATCCCCCTGGCTCTGCACAATGATGATTAGCTATAATACCCTTCTCCAGCAGTCATTATCCAGGAGACTCCAGAGCACATGCCACACACCCCTGGGGCCCTAAATAAATTCTCATCTGCTTAATATTATCATCAGTAAACCCATGACAATTAATTACTGTAATCTTGTCAGTTAGGAGGAGTAGACTAGACTTGAGTGAGATTCTAAATTGTTGCACAGCAAAATATACAATGGAATTGGTAAACTGGTCAATTAATATGTATTTGGTTAGAAACACCCTCTGAACTTCCTTTGGCATTCTGACATGTGAAAGTGCGAGGGAGCGAGTGAACGAGGAGGTCAGGTGGAGCACGTCTGCAGACTATGCCTTTTTTACAACTTCAACTGTGATTTCAAACGTCCAAATTCACATGAACACACTCAGGAAGGGAATATTTAAGTCATACACTTATTGAAATAAGTGGCCGCTGTCATCATATTTATTATGCTTTCTGCGATTGTGGACCTGCTGTAAATAGCAAGGGAAGGGGGTTACAGTAGGGGTGCATAAAAGTGCGCTCTGGTCTTGGGGAGTGAGGAAGTGATGGGTGTGTTGAGTCCAGGTCAGAGACCAAACCCAGGGCTGTGAGTGTCCCATATGGAGAGCACTTGGGCTGGGACAGACTGAGGCTCACTGCAGCCTGTATAAAGTACGTCCAGTAGACACATGCTCTATGAAATGCCTCATAAATGTTTTTAGATCACATAGTCATATGTTTATAAGAAATAAATTAAGAAAATACATAACTTAAAATCATGGGGGAATTCGATTTTTTAGTTGCATCATCAGAGTAATAATATTCTAAAACAGTAGAATTTTTGTTCTTATGAGTGCTCCTTACTGTTTGTAGGATTTGTTCTTTTTCAGTTAACATTTTCAGTTAAAGGTCCCATAACATGGTACTTCTCGATGCTTTTATATGGCGCCTTAATGGTTCCCTAATACTGTAAATGAATCCTGCTCCAAAATCAAGACTCAGTGCATGAGAAAGACACATGTACACAGTCAGAGTCAGAAAATCTCTCTCTGAACAACTCATTCTGGGCGTTGTTGCTTGAATGCAAATGAGAAGGATAGAGATAGGTTAGAGGAGCGGGTGGGGGGGGGCAAATGCGCTGCTGGTTCCTTGTTTTAGCGGTGCGATGTGCGCTGGCCCCACTTCCGCGTTTTAAGCGCGGAGGAAGAAATGAGAGGCGTTTCAATGAAAAAAAAACAAATTTTCACAGAAAATAAAATTAAACCACTGCTGTTTCAGAGGTCCAGAGGCTCAGATAAAGGACTTCCGAGCCTAGAAACACTCGCACGTGCCTCCAGGCAAATAAAAAAAACGCATTTTGCATTGCCTAGCTCATTCGCGGTCCAAACTCTCTGGGCGTGATTTACAGAGACGGTGGGTAGACATCCAGACGGGGGGTGGAGCTGCATTTTTCGATGTGACGTCACATAGTTTCCTTGTTAGTTTTTCAAACGCAGAAAAGGACCGCAAATGCTCAGTTTAGACATTTTGCAACTTTTAGCCATGGGGGAGGCCCTAAACAGGGTAGGGGAGCTCACATTAACGTTCAAAAACCTCAGAAAGTGAAAATTTCATGCCATGGGACCTTTAAGAAAAAGTTTTGTGAATTCCAAAAAGAAATTTATTTGTAAGATCGTTTCATAAATGAGGCCATTGTGAGTATGTTCACTCACTGTTGATATTAATTACAATGTCAATTAAGAGTGGATTAGATGCCCACTGGGTTCAAAATTATTGATTACACTGCAAAATCTGGTAACACCTTAAAATAAGGCATACCTACAAATCATTTGTTTATTAACCATTAACTAATGACAATTACAAGTATGTAATTATTCGTACATGAGTACACTTTTACACATAGCATTCCTAATTCCACATGTAGACTTTTTAATGTTCTTCTGTAAGTGCCCGAGAACTGCACATGGAAAGGAGCTTGTAGCTAAATCTGGTGCAGAGCATTTTTCCTCTCTGAGATCAATGTACTCTATGCACTGTCCTTGTTTAAAATCAATAAAAATTAAACATTTATGAATGTTTTATACATTTTTATACATAATTTTTGTAAATTATTAGTTCATGGTTAATAAACATTAATAAATCATTTGTAGGTATGCCTTATTATAAAGTGTTACCCAAAAGTTAAACTGAAATCTGCAAACAAATAATTATATTTATATTTTGAAGGGATTATTGTTAAGTCTGTTGAAAGGTATCATTACAAACTGTTGCATATCATCTGTTCATATATGAATATAAACTACAATAAACATGTAAAGAATAAGTAGATTAGACATTAACTGGGTTCAAAATGAGTTGAATCTGCAAATAATGATAGTTTCTAATCTATTTTCTGAAGGCAATATTGTAAGTATGTTGAATGGTGTCACAATAATGTACACAACACAACAATTATGAGTAGACTTCAAAATATTTTCACTGCAAAATCCAAACTCCAATCTGCAAAAAAAAAACAAAAAAAAAACATTTTAATCTATTTTTGAAGGCAATATTGTACGTATGTTGTAATCTGTCACTGCAAACTGTGAGAGGATTAATATCTGTTCACACATTGATATTAATTGCAATAAACTTGTCAAATATGAGGTAGATAGATTAACACCCACTGGGTTCAAATTGATTGATGACATCTATTTTAAGAGAGGCGATGTGTTAAAACTCCATACACCTCCAATAGAATAATTTGGAAAATTTCAGACCTGGAATTTACAATCTTTACTGAACTAAAGGTTAAAGGTTAACTTGAAAACTACCACCACATGACATCACAAGGTGGAACAGAGCATAATGAGCTTTGGTGATGTGATGACTAGAGAGATGACTAATAATACAGGGTTACTCAAACGTGTGAATAAAACAAAACACAACTCCAGATATGTTTTTGATAACGTAAGAACAATCTAACATGGCTTAAAGGTCCCATGACATGGTATTTCTTGATGCTTTTATATGGCTCCTTAATGGTTCCCTAATACTGTAAATGAATCCTTCTTCAAAATCAACACTCAGTGCATGAGAAACAGAGATAAGATGAGAAAGAGTATTTTTTCTCCCTCAGAACAGGTCATAATGGGTGTTATTGCTTGAATGCAAATGAGGAGAAAAGAGCTGGCCAGTAGTAGAGGGTGGGGGCGTGGCCAAACTCTCCGCTCTCTGCTCAGAGCCCACAGCTGATCCATTTCTGTGTTTTTGCACGGGGGGAGAGATGGGAAGCGTTCCATTGAAAAATAAACACATTTCCACATAAAATAAAATCAAACCACTGCTGTTCAAAGGTTCAGAGGCTCAGATAAAGGACTTCCGAGCCTAGAAACACTCGGACGTGCCTCCAGGCAAATAAAAAGACGCATTTCGCATTGCCTAGCGCATTCACAGTCCAAACTCTCTGGGCGTGATTTACAGAGACGCTGAGTACAGACAGACGGGGGTGGAACTGCATTTGCATTTCTTTTTTCGATCTGACGTCAATCAGGTGCCTTGTTCAAAATCGCCCGTTGGAGCTCCGATTTTTTGTAACGCAGAAAAGGATCGCAAATGCTCAGTTTAGACATTTCGCAACTAAACAGGGTCCCTGTTTACTTGCGAAATACCCTGGCTACCCTGTTTAGGGGCCTAAACAGGGTAGGGAAGCTCACATTAACGTTCAAAAACCTCAGAAAGTGAAAATTTCATGCCATGGGACCTTTAAAACTCACAAGAGGCAATTTTGGAAAATATAGGACCTTTAATACATTTTCAGAAGGCTATAATGCCTTGTCACTACAAATGATAAATGGAAGATTTTATTTTCACTCATGTATACTGATTTCAATAAACTCAACAATTATGGGTAACCAAGACTGCCGCTGGATTCAAAACGATTGCATTGCACAGTATAAACTGAAATCTGCAAAGCCATAAAACAACATACAATGCATTAAATGATCATAAACAAATTGAGTTGATTTATGTCAAAAAGACCAATAGAATATTTATAGGGCAATAATGTAAGCATGTAGAAAGTCGTCATTGCAAAGTATGGAAAAAAATAAGGTTTTGATTATGAAAACGCTTTAGCGCACATGGTTGTCGCTCCTGGGTCTTGCACACTTAGCAGTCTGCAAACCTTTTATAATAAATTATACATAAATCCAGCGAACTGTGAATGGGAGGCACTCAAAAGCTCCCCACTCTGCACAGGTCTGGCATGTTGTGGTGGAGACTGGACCTAAAGCTATTCAGCCATGTTAGCCATGTTCCAGTGTAAAACCCACCCCTGACCTCCTGCTTTAACACTATTGTATGATGGGAAGGCAATGACAGTTACCATTAAAAAAAAAAAAAAACCTTCATTGCAAACCCAGAGGTGGGTTTTCATGCAAGATCAAATTTAAATACTGTTTAATGAGGTTCATATTAAAGGAAAAATAACTTTTTTTTATCATTTGAGCCTTATTTCGGTAATAAAACAAGTTGTTTTACTCACCCATAGCACTTTGTTGTCATATGGAGCACTTCCAGAGATGTTTTAGATTTGCGGTTAGCCTAGCGCGACTTCTAGCCATAGCTCGGGGCATATAATATATTCCCCAAGCATGTAAAATGCTCCCTGCGGGCTCCAAATAACACAAACTTTGGCACTTTTCAAATCATAGAAGCCCGATGTCTTAGTCTATGATTTTGTTTGAAGCAAAAGTGGCCTGTAATCCGAGATTTATCCATAGTTTACAGCTTTGCGTTTCATGTTTGGGTCCCGGGAGCTGAGAGCACACTCCGCACATGCGCACTGGCGTCCTCATCTACTCGAAACTATGGATAAATCTTGGATTACAGGCCACTTTTGACCACACAGAATCGTAGACTAAGACATCGGGCTTCTATGATTTGAAAAGTGCTAAAGTTTGTGTTATTTGGAGACCGCAAACATGTGCCCCGAGAACTCACATGATGGAGATCGCTAATCTAAAACATCTCCGGAAGTGCTCCATATGACACCAAAGTGCTATGGGTGAGTAAAACAACTTGTTTTATTACAGAAATAAGGCTCAGATTGTAAAAAAAACGTTACTTTTCCTTTAAGAGTCCATTCACTTTTATCTAATACATGAAGAAGCTCTAGAAAGATATTTACAGGTCCTATAATAGAAAAAATTTACTCTTGTGAGTTTTAGGCCATGTTACCTCCTCAAAAGCATAGCTGGAGTTGTGTTTTGTTTCATACACACATTTAACCCTTTATTATTAGTCTGTCTACATCTCCAAAGCTCCAAATGCGCGGTTCCACCTTGTGATGTCATGAAGTTGTAGTTTCATGTCAATAGCTACATTTTACCTTTAGTTCAGTAGAGATGGGCAATTCCAGAGCTAAAATTATCCAAATGATTCTGATGGTGTATGAAGTTTAAAGCATATGAGCATTTCCTTTACTACCGCATGACATCACAAGGTGGAACAGAGTGTTTTTGGTTTGAGAGAACACAGCCTAAATATGCAGGATTTTGTGTGTTAAACATACAGCTCTGGAAAAAAATAAAAGACCACTGCAAAATGATGAGTTTTTCTGATTTTACTACTTATAGGTATGTGTTTTTGGCAAAAGGAACATTTTTGTTTGAGTCTATAAACTACTGACAACATTTCCCCCAAATTCCAAATAAAATATTATCGTTTAGAGCATTTATTTGCAGAAAATGACAAATGGTCAAAATAACAAAAAAGATGCATGTTTTCAGACCTCAAAAATGCAAAGAAACAAGATCAAATTCATTTTAAAACAACATAATACTAATGTTTACACTTAAGAAGAGTTCAGAAATCAATATTTGGTGCAATAACCCTTATTTTTAATCACAGCTTTCATGCGTCTTGGCATGCTCTCCACAAGTCTTTCACATTGTTCTTGGGTGACTTTATTCCACTCCTGAAGTAACTGAAGTAGCTCAGCTTTGTGTTTGTGTTGGAATTCAACAGACGCTGGAATGGAATGGCTGTAATACATGTAGAGATGCTGATTTCAGAAAAAAATGCAGTGGTCTCTTATTTTTTGCCAGAGCTGTATGTTTAAGTCCAATTATGTTGGTGATGAAGAAAAACATTTTAACATGGATCAGAAAAACTTGTAATATGACCTTTACCTGATTTTGACTGTCCCAAAAATGTGAAAAACTAGCTCATTTTAAATGGTTTGCTGTGATCTAAAGTTATTCCTTGCTGACCTCATGTATTCTGAGCATCCTAATTATTCACCGCAATGAGTTTATAAGTGCTTTTTACAACTTTCAGAGGCCAGAACAGAGTTTTACCATCACTATAAAGCTAACAACAACTGTCTTGCTAATGCGGACAATAGAACGCTTTTTAATTCAATACAGACAGCAAGCAGCCTATCTGTATTCGGGAAAACATAATAAAAATCAGGTACAGGGCCTTTAAAGACACAAGTTAAAGGAAAAGTAACCTTTTCCTGCCTTATTTCAGTAATAAAACAAGTTGTTTTACTCACCCATATCACTTTGGTGTCATATGGAGCATTTCCGGAGATGTTTTAGATTAGCGTTAGGCTAACGCCGTTAGCCTAGCGCGACTTATAGCCATAGCTCGGGGCATTCCCCGAGCATGTAATATGCCCCGTGCAGGCTCCAAATAACACAAACTTTAGCACTTTTCAAATCATAGAAGCTCGATGTCTTTAGCCTACGATTTCGTTTGGTCAAAAGTGGCCTGTAATCCGAGATTTAGCCATAGTTTCGAGTAGATGAGGAGGCCAGTGCGCAGGCGTGGACTGTGCTCTCAGCTCCCGGGACCCAAACATGGAACGCAAAGCTGTAAACTATGGCTAAATCTCGGATTACAGACCACTTTTGATTCAAACTAAATCGTAGACTAAAGACATCGAGCTTCTATGATTTGAAAAGTGCTAAAGTTTGTGTTATTTGGAGCCCGCACGGGGCATATTACATGCTCGGGGAATGCCCCGAGCTATGGCTATAAGTCGCGCTAGGCTAACGGCGTTAGCCTAACGCTAATCTAAAACATCTCCGGAAATGCTCCATATGACACCAAAGTGATATGGGTGAGTAAAACAACTTGTTTTATTACTGAAATAAGGCTCAAATTGTAAAAAACGTTACTTTTCCTTTAAGACATTTCTGATGAATTGCTAAATGCTATTATTATCAAATATAAGAAAAATAAATAAATAAGGAAGGGTAATAAAAAATAATAAAATATATGAAGACAAATAAAATAACATGGACAAATATGAAGTCAGTTCTGATATAATTTTCATAAACCATTAAATGACTTGTCAGAGTAAAACATGTGTAAACCAAGTGACAACAGCTGTTAGCAGAAGCTTATTTTAAGAGTGGCGATAATTAGCTGATGTGAACACCTCAGTGAAATTAATGAATGTTTACACCCTGATAAATGACAACATGACAGTTAAGTTAGCGGTTTTGTATCATTCATTATATGCAAGCAAATAGAGATAACAATACAAACTGCCGTACTTAAGATGCTGTCTTGCGCTTTTCCACCTTCAAGGCACTCAAAGCGCTTTACAACAAGGAACCAATCACACACACACATTCACACACCAGTGTACGCAGACACTGGGGGCGAGGAGGGTTAAGTGTCTTGCCCAAGGACACAACGGCAGCATTCATCTGTGGGAGCTGGAATCGTACCAACCAACCTGTGTGGTGGATCCACATCAGTGGATCTGACCGCTCAACCACTGATATTTCTTATGTCAAGAGCGGGATTTGAACCGCCAACCTTTGGATCAGTGGACAAACGCTCTACCAACTGAGCTACTGCCGCTGTCGTGACATAAATTAATAAATGACTACAGTAACATGGCTGCGTTTACATGCATACCAAAAGTCTGATCATTATCCTATTTCTGGAACAATCAGACTGTTGAATTGACATGTAAACATTGCATCTGATGTGAGTAATCTGATTTCTTTCTGATAAATAGGCCAATCATGCAAAAAAAAAAAAAAAGCAAAGCAAACTAAAGTAGCAAAGACAAATAAATAAATAAAATGATTTTTTGTCTTCCAAGTACAACAGTTACTCTCCATTAATTAAATGACATGCTGACATGCTACCAGGTCTTTTTGATAATCAGATTTCTATTCTATATGTTAACAGAATCAATTACTGGGTTATCTGATACCCTTATCAGATTTTACTGGGCATGTAAATGTACCAAATAATAAAAAGTAGAATTTACAACAGCCAGTATCTTGACCTTCATGCCTCCGCTGAACTAAGGTCAGTTTAATTTATTTCCGCACATCTCAACAGCATATAAAGCCGCTCATACACGGAGGTACCACACGTGCATACCAAATCTCCCCTGTCCAAACACTAGAGCTGCCTGACACCTGGTGCTTTATCTGGTGCTCCCAGGCTTTCTGTCCCCAGGTTTGTCTTGTGTCTATGGGCTGCAGCCGTGCGGAGTTGTCATCCCAGGTCAGCTCACCTCCCGAGTCTGTGTAGCAGGGACCAGCAGAGCAGAAACGCCCCAGGAGTTAGTGTGTCGCATGAGGGATGGGTGGGTGAGGCACTGGGGGAGCTGCAGCAAGGCTGCACTGTTACGCTTTGTGCTCTGTGTTGAATAATAGCATCTTTAAAGGTACACTGTGTAACTTTTAACCTGCTCCTGTCTCCATGGTGATGTTATTGCTTTGTCTGGAATGTTCTACATATCCATCTTGCATGTAGCCCATCACGTTTACAGTATTTTTTATTAAAATGCACTTAAAAACATGCATTCTTACTGTGGGTGGGCCTGCCTCTCCACAGATCTGACCAGTAATGTGTGCCTGTGGTGTCATCTGCTTGTCTCCAAAGAGTTAAAGTGTAAATGCCATACTGTGCAACCAGGCAACATCTCCATGCACAGTGCACCTTTAAATAATTTAAAGACACAGTATGTAACATTTCAGGCAAAAAATAGATGAAAATAAACTTTTTTTTTTTCTTTTTCATTGTGTTTATTGCACTAAAAAACCTGTCAACAGGCTTGCATCTCCACAGACTTGACTCGTACCCCCCGCTCATGTCTATGGAAATGTTGTTCCTTTAGCTATAATATTCCAGAATTTGGCATAAAATGAATCTCTGTGGAGAATGTTACGAAGCATGGTTTTAACTTTCTATTTCTATGGAATCGTGCAAGTGACGTACCACCTCCAGAAAGTTTTATTCAACAAACTACAAATGAAAAGTTGCCAGCCAGTCCAAATTACCTAAGATAAGTAATGGTTTGTTGATTGTGGATTCTTAAAAAAAAAAAAAAAAATCCACGTGTTGTATAAAGTAGTGGAAAATCAAACTCAAGTAAAAGTATAGGTACCCCTCCCAAAAATGACTTTGGTAAAAGTCAAAGTCTCTGACTGAAATGTTACTTGAGTAAAAGTCTTAAAGTATCTGGAACTTCTTGTACTTAAGTACGACAAGTAATGTAAAAATAAATGTACTCAAGTAATGTAATTAAAAGTACAAGTACAAGTTCCTTTTGAACTCGTGTGCCCGTTCTCATTCGTTACACTTAGCCTACAGCTATGCCTTCCCTTGAGCCGAAAAAGCTAGGTAGCCTGTTAGCTCCAACATCGTCAAATACGCTTTGTGTAACCGAAACAATGTCACACAAAGTTTCTACATGTTATGCTCAAGATGCGTGAAAAGTCCCTCAGTCGTCCAGGTAGAATCCATGATAAAAGGAGAAGTTCAATTTGTCAACTGGACAAAGTCTGTTTGGTTGAAGACGTTTCGCCGCTCATCCTAGAGGCTTCTTCGGTTCTGGTTCTAGTGCTGGTTAGACCCTGTTTATATCTAGCTGCAGGGAGCAGCTCACTACCCTGAAATCATTCTGAAACTATCTTAGCTGAGTAGTTTCAGAATGATTTCAGTGTAGTGAGCTGCTCCCTGCAGTTATGCTCAAGGTTTCACAACGGTGTCTAGAATGTCCATGCTATGGTTACTGAAATTGGAATATAGACGCTAACAATTTCATTAACCTAGAACTTACCTCGATGTGTTTCTTGAGGTTGGACGGGGAGTTTCTGTAAAATAGGATTTCCACGTTTCTTGGAAGGCACAAGAGGCACTTCATTCGATAGGACGAATCCTTCATATCAGCGTAAGAGAACATTGTGTTTAAGTACGGCCAGGGATGCTCATTGTCAGGTCCCCCTTCATTTGTAGCCGACGTGGATGCTGTCTCCTCTTCCATCAGGGATGTTGATTGATTAAACGAGCTGCATGAAACCAACAGGTGTAGGCTGATTGTCATGCGCAAGTAGTGAACAAGCCCAGGCACGTCCTGACTTCCTTCAGTCAGTAGAGGTTTTTTTGTAACAAGTAACTAAACGGCACATTGAAAATGTATCGGAGTAAAAGTATGCAATTAAATTCGGAAATGTAGTGAAGTAAAAGTAAAAGTTATCTTTTTTTTTTTTTTACTCAAGTAAAGTACAAAGTCTCCCAAAAAGTACAGTAGTGAAGTATTATTACTTCGTTACTATACAACACTGATCCTCTGTGGGTTTTTTCTTTCTCTTCTTTTACATGTAAGACGTCATGTTTGCTTTTGACGTGAGCAACCTAATTGGTTCATCTGTTTGTCAATCATGCCCTCTGGAATCAGGAAGACGGGATCGCTCATCTTTGTAAAGTTTTGCCAGAGTGTGTGGTTCTGGCGGGACAGGTAAAATGAAAATGGAGTTGTATCAGACATTAATTTTACCTGGGAGTTTTAAAATCGGTATGAGCGGTAGGGGGTATGTATTAAAAACCGTGTCGCTGGGAGGTCCACCGTTTAATTTGAAAATAAGATATTGCTTTAATTAGATGTAATAGCGTAACGACATAGACAAGCAGAGTCAGTATGTGGTATAGGTAATATGGAAAAATGCCGAGGGTGCGGAAGGACATACATGTGGTACTTAGAAGGGACGATGGTGCAGATTGGAAGCCTCGCAATCAGGATAACAGTATCTTAATATTGTTACCAAACCAATCCACACATTTTATTAACTTTTCTTTATCGGGATACTCAAATAAATACAGAGATACTCATTTTTGTCAGTATCGCCCACCACTACCAGTACAGTACAGTGTGAGTGTTGAGAGAATGAATTATGACAATGTGGGATTTTGAGTGTTATTTAAGCCTCTAGAGCACAATACAAGTGTAACATCTATTTTACCCTCAACACGGGTAGCTGTGGTTCACATGTGTCCACGCAATTGTACACAGAAGTATCCGTCTAATCATCTAAAAGCCACTCCAGACCGCTGCTACTTCCTGACTGTGATTACAACAAGTCTTTCTACGACTGTTTGAGCCAGATGTTCAACTTGGAACTTCAGGAAATCTCAGTAGGACATGTGGAGACTCTGGGGTATGTTGCATGTGAAAAATTCAAGGTAAAGACGCTGTACAGGGGGTCCTCGGGTTACGACGGTCTCGGTTTACGACGTTTCGTGGTTACGAACGCGCCCCCATTAAAAAAAATATGTATATATTACGCGTCATTCCGTCTTACGCGGTTTAGCGTGGTAAGAGATGTAAACAAACGCGAACGGCGCGCGGCGCACGGCGCAAGAATACGCTCTGTTGTGGTTGTAGGGAGAAGAAGACAGCCTCGTGTGCGTGCCCAATGTGGGTGGAAGTACCTGATGTGGGCTCTGATCTGCTCCTATGAAAGCGACAGTGATAACCAAGCAGCGTAGTGGTCTAATTATTGAGATGGAAAGGTTATTGGTGCTTTGATTGGAAGATCAAAGGCAAAATACGGTTTACGACGAAATTCGGGTTACGACGCGTCTTAGGAACGGATCTACGTCGTAACCCGAGGACCCCCTGTATTGGATTTTTACGGTCTTAAAAACGTGAAAACAAAATGACTTCATTTTGAAACAGTTTGCAGTGGTCCAAAGTTATTCCTCATGCACTCTGAGACACTCTGAGACCTGAGCAGAGTTCTGCTCACTTCTGACAGTAAAGCTATTATCGGACAATAAAATGTTTTGCGATTAGATGCTGACAGCAAGCAGCAGACAGATACTGAATCGTGTACAAAATCGTGTACAAGGCCTTTAAAGGGATAGTGCGTTTTTTTGTTTTTTTTTATGTGAATCTGTATGGCGTCCCCTTCAGCAGTGTCGTCCATTAACACTGACTTACCGCTGTCCTGTGAGCCGAGTTCTGCCCGGTTCTGGAGCTGACGAAAGTAGTTCCGGTAAGTTAGCGGGGACATTTAATAAAGCTTTTTCTTTTTCTTCTCAAAACAATATTTGTCCAAAAAGTTATATATTTGCGTCACAGTTGTCTGCGAAAAATTCAGCAGTCCGAATCGCTTGGTGCTATTTTCTCTCGAGTCGTATCACTGCGCCTATTAGTATTGTTAGCCTGTTCACTTGTAAACATCCACTTACAAGCACTATCCCTTTAAGCGCTTTTACTGCAGTCTGTGTTTTGGTGGGTGATAATGATGAAAATTATTATCACAGTAGTTTAACAATGTATCAGGAAATGTGAATGCAAATGTCTGGGCTGAGCAACACAAAACATGAATGGATCATAAAAATAATCACAAAAGGACAGAAAATATCACTTTATACTCTGGTTTAGGGGGATTACATTAGACTTCTCCTTTTGGTATCGCTTTTGACATTACAGGGTCCATATTATGCTGCTTTCTGATCTATGTAATAATGTTGTTTCCTCATCACAAACATACCTGGAGTTGTGTGTTGCTTCATTCACACGTTTCACACGCAAATCCTGCATATTTAGCCGGTGTTCTTCTCTCAAACAGAAAACACTCTGTTCCACCTTATGATGTCATGTGAAAATACCGAAAGTACTCCACTGTGCTTTTTAAAGTCCATACACTATCACTAGAATCATTTGATTGATTCTAATGAATTAAAGGCAAAAGTGAACTTGAAAACTACCGTTTCATGACATCACAAGGTGAACAGAGCATTTTGAGCTTTGGAAATGTAGACAAGGGGTGTGTGAGTAAAAACAGGGTGTGAAACAAAACACAATTCCAGGTATATTTTTGATGAGGAAACAGCATTATAACATTTTTGCATAATATAGGACCTTTGATGTTTTAATGTAGACAACATACTAACTCTTTAATCTAATTTTACATATCTCCAAAACAACAATTACGATGTTACCACTTTTTTCTCTATATTTCCCCTCCCTAGTGTGTGCAGAGAAAATGTTCATGTTTAAAATCTGAAAACCACTGCACATTTATGAAGCCAGAGCAGGTGTTCTGTGGCACCAGCTTGTCTCATCTGGCTCTTACCGGATCAGTGAACTCGGGAATGGACACTCGGTAGGTCAGCGGAGTGCAGTCCTGGGTGTTGTTGACACGGTTACACGGTAGGAACATGGGGCCCAGGTCATCTCCATCCAGGACGTCCACGGTCAGGGTGGTGGTGGCAGTTCTCCTGTTGGGGGGGTAACCTGCACGGTCCTGGGGGAGGAGCAGAGAGGGGTGAGGGATGGGATGACATGTCCTATTTGACTTGTGGCTATGGGCTATGGGACTACATGAAGACAGAGTAATGAGTTATAGTAGTCAGGTAGGTAGTCATTTATCATAGTTACCTTCGATTTAAAGGGCCCATATTTTCTGATTTATCATCAAAAACATAGCTAGAGTTGTGTTTTGTATCATTCACACATGTTTAACACACACATCCTGCAAATTTAGGCTGTGTTCACTGTGTTTTCAACTCCATCTTCACTAGAATCATTTTGATAATTTTGGCCCCAGAATTGCAAATCTCTACTGAACTAAAGGTAAAAGGAGCTGTTGACTTGAAAACTACGGTTTCCTGACATCACAAAGTGGATCAGTACATTTTGAGCTTTGGAGATATAGACCGACTAATAATGCACTAATAATGCACTAATAATGCACTAATAATGCATTAATGTGAACTTACTGTGAATGAAACAAAACACAACTCCAAGTATGTTTTTGATGAGGGAACAGAAACACAACTAGACTTAAAGCTCACAAGAGTACATTTTGCGTAATATAAGACCTTTGAAGTAACAATATGTAACCTTCTGTCTTACTTAAAAAGGCTACTACAATCTACAATACTACAAATGACCCTGGCTCTAATTAATAACTGGCTGCAGGAGCTGGGGTTTAGGTAGAGAGGATTCAGATCAGTGAGCCCTTTTAGGTGTAAACCAAATGGATTTCAGCACTGAAACTGGACACTCATGTGAGGCTCATTCTGCTGGAAGCTTGGTTAATTAGGTTAATTAGATATTTTATTGAATGAAATTCAAGTGTCTTCAGAGCCTAGATAAAGTGAACAATTCATTTTATT
Source organism: Paratrypauchen microcephalus (assembly GCA_036785185.1). Classification (NCBI taxonomy): domain Eukaryota; kingdom Metazoa; phylum Chordata; class Actinopteri; order Gobiiformes; family Gobiidae; genus Paratrypauchen; species Paratrypauchen microcephalus. Next base: position 2,886,851 of record JAVJIX010000080.1, on the reverse strand, counting down.
TTGGTACTCTGATGCCTTACATATCCATATTTCTCTGATAATGATACACTTAAAGAAGACTTACTTTTGTCTTCAATATAGTTATAATCTATAACAACTGTGGATCAGTATGTTTTTGACATTTTAAATCACAATACTGGACATGACCACCAGCAGACACAATTCCCACTTTCCCCTTTATGGTACGTTGCCGTAAATGTCAGCATAACAAAGTGCAGTTTTAAATTTGGAGACTACATTTGTATTAATATATTTCTATCTTTTATTTTACTTGTACAGTGGTACCTCACCTTACGAATGACCCAACAAACGAAAATTTCAAGTTACGAAACGCCTTCACGGTAAATTTTTGTCTCTAGATACGAATGAAATTTCAAGTTACGAAACGCAAAATCTCAAAAATTTAAATAATGCGCGCTCAGCCACACACATTATACGCTTTTCTCAGACTGGATTTAAACTTTTCTCACATTTGTCTCTGTTTAAACACTCAAACTTTCATAGATTTTCAACAAAACGTATCAATATTGAAGTGTGGGGGGAAGCGGGAGGGGGGAGAAGACTGCGCGGTCACGTGTGCGCAGCATGACCCGGCGCAGAGCTGACAGCAGGACTAGACCAAGATCTAAACCTGGACTGGACCAGGACTAAACCAGGACTAAACCAGGACTAAACCAGGACTAAACCAGGACTAGACCAGATGGATTAAAGCGCCGCGTGCGGGTCTATTTCCTGGTTTCTCACGAGTCACAGCTGAGGCGAGCAGCGAGGAGGAGACCGCAGGCAGTCTGAGCGCATGTGAGCAAGAGCCATGCAAGAGCTGCGGCTCCTCTAGACCTCCTCTAGACCTGACCAGGTCTAGAGGAGGTCTAGAGGAGCCGCGGTGGTCTGGACTAAACCAGGACTAAACCAGGACTAAACCAGGAGGAGCCGCGCTCACATGCGCTCAGACTGCCTGCGGTCCCCTCCTCCCTGCGGACTCCTCGCTGCTCGCCTCAGCTGTGACTCGTGAGAAACCAGGAAATAGACCCGCACGCGGCACTTTAATCCATCTGGTCTAGTCCTGGTTTAGCCCTGGTTTAGTCCTGGTTTAGTCCTGGTCCAGTCCAGGTTTAGATCTTGGTCTAGTCCTGCTGTCAGCTCTGTGCCGGGTCATGCTGCGCACACGTGACCGCACAGTCTTCTCCCCCCTCCCGCTTCCCCCCACACTTCACTATTAATATGTTTTGTTGAAAATCTATGAAAGTTTGAGTGTTTAAACGAGAGACAAACGTGAGAAAAGTTTAAATCCAGTCTGAAAAACCAATCAGGACGCAGAACACAATGTTACACTATAAAAAAAGTTACACTATAAAAAAAAAAAAAAAACTTGTATCGGGGCCTTGGAACGAATCAGGCTTTTTCCATTGAAATAGCTACTCAACTTACGAATTTTTCACGTTACGAAACCACTTCTGGAACGAATTAATTTCGTAAGGTGAGGTACCACTGTACATACTGTATACATTTAAAGGGACAGTGTGTAAGATTTTTACCCATTAATTACCGAAATTGAAGATACCCATTCAAAAATACAGTGTTTTCCAAGCCTTTTCACTTCCATCATGAAATCAAAGTATTCTTTTGGACTTAGATATAGTCACATAAAAGGGGGATCTTCCCCATGCAGAGGCAGCCATTTTGAATACGAGAGCCGCAGAAGGACATTTGGGCTCCGCCTTCGCCTTCGGCAAGGCTCATGGTTTTGGGTAAACAACGACAAGGATGCTGCCGGATCGGACGTCGTAATGGATCTAACAATTGTTTTACTGGATTTTATTCGCTGGATCCTTACGGACAGATTGAGACCAAGCTTATGGTGAAATACAGAGTTTGACCTGTCCAGAGCCTTCAAAGGTAAGCTAAGTAACAAACCTCGTTTTGTGCTTTTCCATATAAAAGCCCCATGTGCTCGGGGAGTGATTGTTGTGCCGGGAAATGAATTGCATAGTCAAAAAGAGGAGACTCATTTGATGTGTAGATTGTCATGGTACACGATCGGGAATGTGTGTTTTCATGCGAAAAGAAAAAAAAAAAAACAGTGAACGGGACCGCGTTTTATTTATACCGTAGTTGTCGGCGAGAGCTCGCACAGCGCCGGGTGCGCGCGGGTACGCGAGCTGTCCGCGTTACGGCGCGCCCGGGTGACCCTCGAGGTCTGCCGTAGCCAAAAGAGGAAGTGCATGGTACCTACACCACCTATGCGCCACAAATCCTACACACTGTACCTTTAAATAATTATGCCTTATTTGACTCCAGTCCCTTGCCATTTTTGCTACTTATTTTGAATTGATTATTACCATTTATATTTTTTGCTCTTTGTTATTATAGTATATTGTGATATGTTAGCTACTGTGTCCAAATAATTTCTCTTGTGGGTCAATAAGTCAGAGCAGTAAACAGGGGTTTAATGGAGCAACGATGTCTTGAATAGTATCAAGAGTATAAAGATTACTCAAACATGCATGAATCACTCAAAATACAGCTTTGTGTGTAAATGAGAAGGGGAGATAATTATGACAAGGTTAAAAGTCAATTTTGTGTGATATGCCCCCTTTGATGAGTCCATTGCTTTTATCAGTGTAGACCCTCTTATTTTAATTTTGTATTTTGATTCCTTACACATCTGTTTTCTTTATTTAATATTTGCCCGATAACTAGGCACTTAATACATCTATTGCTTTCAATCCTTCAAGCACATTTCTGAATCATAAAAGCAATGAGGTCAGGGTCATCGTTTCTCCCCCACATAATACAAAACTCACTTTGTACATTCGTAATCATTTCCTCCGCTGATGCTCATGCCTACCCTAGCAGCGGTCAGTTGAGTGAGCAGCATGCCACTTGAAAAGCATTGCATTGTGGGTATAATTGAACTCTCTGGCACAAGCTGGGAACAGTTGTGGTAAATAGCATCTTCACATCCTCACTTCTGATGGGCCCCTGCTCTGAGGGCCTATCGTCAGCATACAGCCCCGCTCTTCTGCTCCCTCATCCAGGAAATGAGGATTGGAGATGATAGTCCCACTGCTAAAATGTTCAGCTGTCCCATCCTTCACATTTGGAGTGTTCTCAGTAATAGGGTTGTCGATAGTTTTTTTTTTATTACTAGCCAAAGTGCCCATTTTTCTATATGCGTCCCATTTAAAGCTTGGTTTATGGACATATAGTGATAATTAAAGAGAGGAAAAGAGTAGATACTTGGCGTTAAAAGAGCCTGTGGCGCATGTCCAACATATGTTTTATATGTCATGATCAGAGGTGAAAAGAATAAGAAGTGCATAAAAAAGTTCATAAAAATAGTTCATCGTATATGATTATGTTGCATTAAAAGTGTACTATGTAACTTTTTGGTTGAGGGTCCGTCACCTGCTTGTTTCTATGGCTATGTCATTGATCTGCCTGAAATGTTCCACAGTATGACATTAAACAGCCCTAAGATTAAGATTAGCTTAAGCCTTTATTGGTCTCACACACAATGACACACAGTGACACATGGGAGAAATTTGACTTCTGCATTTGACCCATCCTTTTCAGGAGCAGTGAGCAGACATCTCTTTCGGCGCCCGGGGGGCAGTACCGTGAAGGATCTTGCCCAAGGACCCACACTGGTTAGCTCATTGCCGGGGGGGATCAGAACCCACACCTCCCGGGGGGAAAGTCAGTGATTTACCAGTTGAGCTAACCAGCCCTACATTACATTTATTAAATTACAGGTGATTTTGTAGCTCAAAAATACCTCAAAAACAGGCATTCTAACTGTGAGAGGGGTTGCCTCTGCACAGATCTGACCTGTAACTTGGTCTCCATGAAAATAGAAAGGTTTAAAGGCTTACAGTTAAACATTCCAGACAAAGTAATAACATAAAAGGGAAAAAAAGCACCAGAAAAGTTAAACAATGCACCTTTACTCTTTCACATTTAGCTTTGATTTTTTAAGAAGATTCAATCATGTGTTATAGTTACAACACTTGGCTTTTATTTTTTTCAGTTTCTTGAATCAATTTGCAAGTACGACGGTGTGCAGGATTTTTCTCTGTTAATATTTTTATGGTTGTATAAATTATGCAAATAATGTCTTGTCCTCTTGAAAATGTTATTGCTTTGTGTTCAGTGTTGTGTGGCATTAAACATACTTATTTAGGTTTATTTTAACTGCTAAAAATATGAGAAACATTGTTACTGTGAATAAAGTTGTTTCTCCACTATAATCTGTGACAACTGTGGATCATTGTTATAATTTGCACATTTTAAATAAAAATTATTAATCTAAAACAATTTAATAAAAAATGCTCAAATATGCACAAGTAACTCCAAAAACTACAAGTATAACAATGGTTAAAATCTCACAAATGTATAGGTCTGATTTAATGCCCTACTGTGGAACATTCTAGACAAACCAATAGTATCTCCATGGAAACAAGCAGAGGGCATACCCTTTACCAGAACAGTTACAAAGTGGTATATGAAGCTAAATTATCTTGCTCCATCCAAATGTATTTCCTCTAGCTGAACTCACTTTTAAAATAGGAGACATTATTTCAAGTCACCTCTAACTCACTTTCTCATTTACTTTAATGCAGGACCTAAAGCAACTGTTGCGTGTGATTCATTGTGGTTTGACCAGAATGACAAAGTCTACTTCATCAATATCTCCAGTTAACGGTGAAGCCAAGGTCTTAATCTACATTGAGGATAAAATCTATGCAGCAGACTCCCGACAGACAGAACTATTGATATACTGCTCAATACAGTTTAAACCCTAAAAATTATTAACTAAATAACTGAATATTTAAGCAAAACCCTGTATGAATTTTACATGTATAAAGTGTGTGAGGTGTGTGCAAACTTACATTAGCTTGTATCAGGACCAGATAGCGAGTTTTTTCTTCATAGTTCAATCTTCGATTCAAAGCGATGTGTCCTGAGAGTGTGTTGGAGACTCGTACAGTGTCATTAGAATCCTGCATCAAGCACAACTGTGTTAATATGAAGAGCCCCATTACTGTCCACATATGACATCATTAATCAAAGTTAACATTTATAAAGGACTGCATGAAACTTTCTACAGACGCAGTAAGAGGATAGTCATTAGTATTCATTGACAAAGCATTTTATTCATTCACTCCTGCGCATAGTAGGTTCGACTGCACATGGCTCGGGGATGCTCGCCACGCATGCCAGACCTCTTGGAAGCAAGGCTGAGATGCATCGTCTCGCCAAGTGGCTTTCCCACGGAGCCCCTCCGCAGGGTACAGACGGCGCGGGCTGGTCCCTATCACAGTTTTCCACACCCTGCCTAAGAGCCTCCCTGGCCCAGGGAGCTCGGACTCACAAACCTACAAACCGCCAGCTGCGGGAAAGGCCTCCGAACCCAACCCCAACCCCCGTCACACCCCTTACCTGGTTGATCCTGCCAGTAGCATATGCTTGTCTCAAAGATTAAACCATGCAAGTCTAAGTACACATGGCTGGTACAGTGAAACTGCGAATGCCTCATTCATTCATTTATGGTTCCTTTGATCGCTCCACCATCACTTGGACCAGGTTTAGCCACGGTTTGAGGTTCACCCCATGTCTTCTTCACTCACCACAAACAGGAAATGAAATATTTAGTATCCCCTCCCGTGATGAATTTCGAATAGTTTGTTTGGACTACTGTATATGGTTTGGCCCCAAGTTCACGTTCTCACCAGAGGGACCACACCAGAGTTTGGCATTTGGAACAGAGTCAAGTGGACCGGGATCACCTCTTTTTTTTCCCTTCTGCTTGATTTAGTGCAGATTCCAGTGCGACTGATGCTTTCACACCAACGAAAACAAACCGGACTAAGAGCTTCTGGTTCATATGGAACGTTTGATGTGCACAAGCTGCCATCAGTGTAAAAGCACCCTAACTTACCGTGTCATTGGGATTGTAAAGTACACTGTATTCCACTTGTCCATTGGGTCCGTCGTCAATGTCCACGGCACCATTCTGTCCAGCAAAGCCCGTGAATATCGTTAATCCAACTGGTGTGAGCTGAAAAAAGAAAAAATATCATGAACATATAGTTATACACACATTTAAAATGACCTATATTATACTATTTTCTGATCTTCCGTATGTTATAATGTTTCCTCATCAGAAACATACCTGGAGTTGTGTTTTGTTTAATTCACACATGTTTAACACACAAAGTGCATAGTTCTTCTCTCAAACAGCAATGCAGGAAGTGTTCCACCTTCAGTAGAATAATTTGGATCATTTCAGACCTGAAATTGCTAATCTCCACTAAACAAAAGGTAAAAGGTAGTTGTTAAAGGTCCCATGACATGGTACTTCTTGATGCTTTTATATGGTGCCTTAATGGTTCCCTAATACTGTAAATGAATCCTTCTTCAAAATCAACACTCAGTGCATGAAAAAGACACATGTACACAGTCAGAGTCAGAAAATCTCTCTCTGAACAACTCATTCTGGGCCTTGTTGCTTGAATGCAAATGAGAAGGACAGAGATAGGTTAGAGGAGCGGGTGGGGGTGGGGGGTGGGGGGACCAAATGTTCCGCTGGTTCCTTGTTTTAGCGGTGCGCTGTGCGCTGGCCCCACTTCCGTGTTTTAAGCGCGGAGGAAGAAAGGAGAGGCTTTTCAATGAAAAAAACACATTTTCACAGAAAATAAAATTAAACCACTGCTGTTTCAGAGGTCCAGAGGGTCGGGTAAAGGACTTCCGAGCCTAGAAACACTCGCACGTGCCTCCAGGCAAATAAAAAAACGCATTTCGCATTGCGTAGCTCATTCGCGGTCCAAACTCTCTGGGCGTGATTTACAGAGACGGTGGGTAGACATCCAGACGGGGGGTGGAGCTGCATTTTTCGATGTGACGTAACATAGTTGCCTTGTTCAGAATCGCCCGTTTGAGCTGTGTTTTTTTCAAACGCAGAAAAGGATCGCAAATGCTCAGTTTAGACATTTCGCAACTTTTAGCCATGGGGGGGGGCCCTAAACAGGGTAGGGGAGCTCACATTAACATTCAAAAACCTCAGAAAGTGAAAAATTCATGCCATGGGACCTTTAAGTTGAAGACTACCCCAACATGACATCACAAGGTGGAACAGAGCATTTTGAGATTTGGAGATGATAACAGACTAATAATAAAGGGCTACTTAAACATAATGCAAAATGAAACAAAACACAACTCCAGGTATGTTTTTGAGGACGTAACAACATTATAACATGGGCTTAAATCTCACAAAAGTAAATTTTGTATTTATAGGACCTTTAACAACCTTATCACTTGGAGAAGGTTTGCATACTGCTACTTACTGCTGCCACTTCACCCTCTTGCTATCCACATGTGCATAAATATAATCGTATAGGGCAGGCGGCAGTGGTCTGAAGGCACAGGCGCGGTGCTGACAGAATAATAAAAAGCATGGCTGTTCCCTGGAGCCTGGGAGGACTCCGCAGACCAGACAGAGGTCCAGGAATACTTTTTCAAAGGAGGAAGTTGACAGAAATGTGCAATGATTCACTGCACTGTTGGGCTAGTTGTGCACGACTCCGATAATATACAGAGGAAGGTTGCACCCACAATGGATTTATATAGTGAAAAAGGATGAAAGTCAAAGTAGGTGACAAGTTTAGGGTGGATTTCAATCTGTTTAGGTATGATATCTGAGGCGTGTTTGAGAAATTTAATAAGTTTTGAGATGCTACAAAAATGCATGCTAACTAGTGGTGAGTGGATTGATACCAAAATGTTGATATTTCGCAAACTGAAGATATTATTAAAGAACATATATTGTGCAGGAGCCTGGTATATAGTTAAAATGTACAGCACCCATGTATTATTATGTTATTATTTACACATTTTAAATCACAATAGTCATCGAAAACAATTTAATTAAAGAAACAGTCCATAGACTATCGCTTTAGAAAGATGCAGTGACCAATGGGAGCTGACGTCGCCAAATCATAACATCATCCCGAACACAGTCAGTGTTGCGGATTTGTTTGGCGGTGTGTACAGACAGACACACAGGCATCTGCACAGACACCTGTCCCATGGCCTCTGGGGCGCTGTCTGAATAAAATGTAAACATTGTGGCTTCCTTTAGCTTGGAAATGTGGATTTACGCACTCAACCGCACTAAAGGAAAGCAGTGAGAGCAAGGTTTGTCTATCTGCAACTTACAGCGAGTATTTCGTGCCTCCAGTGGAATCGATGCAAATGGGCCATGATCAGTCCGGAGCCACACATACTTATCGCTACATTCACACTCAAACACACTGTCATGCCCACTTTGTCTCATATGTACCTCTGGGATGATTTAATAATATGAAACTCATGGATACAGCTTGCTTTTAAAACAAAATATTAGGTTTATTAAAGCTAGGTGCTTGCGAGACACGCTCACATTTACACATGTTGACGTATTGAGCATAACTCCCTGAAAAATAAATAAGGGACACCTCATTGGCAGGACCGGCCTTCACCCTTCGTGGTGTAGTGAATCTTTTAGCCCTTTTTTGTAAGTGTGAAGCGATTTTTAAAACTATTTGACTCAAACCTGAATTGAATTAGATGCATATTTGAGTGATATGAACACATGGAAAATAAATAATGATCAGCTATTTATTTTTAATACAAAATAAAAAATAAATAACAATAAAATAAATATCTGTCCTGCTTAACTTAAAACTGTATAAATGAATATAAAACAACACAAATGATGCATGTTCTATCTAACTATCCCTCCATCTGAACTTGTAAGAAATGTGCAAGGTTATACATTATATTATGCATTCTTTATTATTGATCTATGTATTAATTTAATGTATTATTTATCTATTGAATGTACTCATCTAGCACATGTACTTGTTTATTACAGAGAAAATAATATTATATTTCTCCATACAATTCATATTCACATCCATTGTACTTTCCCATATTAATCTTAACCAGATCGGTAAAAATCTTGCTTTACATACCATTTCTGCCTCTGGTGTTGCCTGGTGGACAATAAATTGATCTAGGGCTCCCCTAGTTTTGGTGTCCCTTATGTTTCTTGTGTGCCCACCACTGGAAGCGTGTTGCTAAAGGTCAGTTAGGCTATGGACAAGTCCGCCAGCACACAGTGCAGTGCGCTTTATAGATGTTATTGCGCACTTTTTACACCCATGTCTTTCCTTCTTCCCATTCCTCTTGATATTTTTGCATTCTTATCAGTTTTTTTCTCAGAGTAGTTGCATTGCTGCTAGAAGATGTACTGTCCAAGACCTGTAAAGCACTGTCGGTGCCACTGTCGTCCATGCTGTTTTGTTGTTTTCCAGTATCTTCTTCGCAACGCAAGCAACAGCACCTCGACCAATGAGATGAGCGGTATGTGAGTGTGCTGTCAGCTCGTTGGTCACAGAGCCGAGTGTGCTGTCAGCTCATTGGTCACAGAGCCGAGTGTGCTGTCAGCTCATTGGTCATAGAGCCGAGTGTGCTGTCAGCTCATTGGTCATAGAGCAGGAGAGGGGTAGAATAAGTTAACTGTAAGTTTTCTTATAAAGCGCCATTCATTCAATTGACATTTTACTACTTTTCATTCTCACGGTAATACGGGACAAAGTGCATCCCTTTTGAGCTCAATACGCAGGACGTGTACTTTTATTTCTGAATACGTGACGATACCGTTTTTCAAGGGATGGTTGGCAACCCTAGATCTGTAACACCGGCAACTCAATGGATATCTGCGTTAGCAATAGGATTTCATTCGTACCATTTTATTTAATCCGTACCAAAATGACTACACTATGCTGCAGAATGCTACACGTACTTTATCACTAATTGAGAAAATAAAATTGTAGAACCAAGCTAGTACAGAGCAGTGGGCATAATTATGCCAGTGGCGGTGAACACAGGGCATGACTGTCAAAATGGCATCTTGAAAATAAGTTATTAAAGATTACTCAGACATGCACAAATCACTCCAAATACAACTTCCAGAGGGTCAGAAGGGGGGACAACTATAACATGATTAAAAGCTCTGAAAAGTCAATTTTGCATAATAGATGTCCTTTAAGAATCAATACTCATGCAAAGATATATGTTAAAAAGATCCTGTTTCTAATAACATTAAAAAAAAAAAAGTAACATTTAAAAATATATATATATATTTTTGTTTAATAGCCAAAAACCTATATAGGATTTATAGAAAATGGGTTTCAAGTACTTAATATTGGATTTAAACAAAAATCTGGTATCACCCATCACTAATGCTAACCGTACAAAAAATAACAAACATGATAAGTAATGGAAATATATACCTAATTTTTAGTGAGTCTCTTTTATCCTATGTATCAGGTATGTACCCATTTGTTAATTTAAACCAGAGCTCCTCACTGTGTTCAAAAGTAACTTATGGTATACCACAGGGGTTGGTACTCGGCCCAGTTCTGTTCATACGTTATATGCTCCAATCAGATAATCAGATCAGAAAACATTGCATTAACTTAACTAACACTAACAATTTTACTCATCAAGGACGCCAGACCAGACTGATGAAGTAGACAAACTTAGTGCCTGTTTTAATGATATAAAAACCTGGATGACAATTAATTTTCTGCTTCTTAACCATGAAAAAAAAAAAAAAACATGCGATGATGGGTTCTATAATGTAAAGCATTTGACAGAATTGTTATTACACAGCAGGAAATAAGCTAAAAAGAGAACAAAAAATCTGAAAGTAATATTAAACTTCCATCACTTTAATGAACGCACTATTTAATTTAATATTAAAAGCCCCATCAACCTGTCAAACTCTCCGTATGGAGCCTTCCAAAGTAAATCAAAAACATCCGGATACAAGATTAGGTCTGGTGAGTGCATTTGAAATAGTATTGCTGTGTCTGTACATTATAATATTATAAAATGTGTACGTCTCCTCACCTCGTTGACAGCAACATAGTAACTGGGATGGCGGAATATAGGTCCGTTGTCATTGATGTCTCTCAGAATGACGCGTACTTCGTGCTTGATGGTGTTACCAATGATCAAGTTTCGGCACTCCACCATGACCACGAGGGTAGTGATGGAGAGTGGAGGCTGTGGAGAAAAATCAATATTTTGGTTAGACGTAAGCAGCCAGAGAGTAGTACCGTTACTTAAAAAATACTTAAGTAGAAGTGCAATGCAGTGGTCCAAGAAGTATAAGCACAGACTGTATACAGAAGTGGACTAAGGGAGTCACCTATAGTGTTCTCCTCGAGTCAAATGAAGCTCACGATGCTAGCAGTTATAGGACCAAATTTGGAGCCATATTAGGAAAAGGAATTTATTTACAGACAAAATAGTAAAATAAAAAACACCATGATCACATAGAGCGGGATAATAAGAACATTCTAAGACCAATGTGGAGGCTCACAGTAGTAGTTACAGAGGGATGACAATTTCTTAATGTAAAGTGAATTGGTGGAGTAAGTTGATGGAGCTGGAAATGCACCCATGCTCACTTCCTATTTGGAATGTGGCGGCTAGCAGGTTAGCTATGTCCATTTATATATACATATACATATACACTGATTTAATAAGACTATTTTCTTTGCCCAGAATTTTAATTTATACAAAGCTCTTCTGTACTAACTTGGGAGATGAATAATAGCTACACAACACATGTGTTTTATTTTATTTTTGTTTAAAGAAAATAACTACTGTTTTCAGGCTCTGCACTGGTATCAGTTGATATCGTGTTAAAGCTATTGTATATATATACTCTGTATAGGAAATTAAAAAGCTGGATTGGTATATCACTACCTAAAATCTGGTATTTTTGGAGGCTGGACCACAAAAATGAGAAACTAAACCATATCTGAAGAAGCAGTACACGTATACACTTTTGTTCTTTATAGACTTACAGTGGGAGTAACCATTACTTTTACTCAAACTACTCAAGTTCGAGAACAGTACCAACCATATTTTAGTAACCATGTCATCTGAAAAGCTACATTTGTAATGAATATTGAATTATTAAAATCTCTGTTATGTATCTGTAGTTTTCAAACTGGGGCACAGCAGGATGTCTTGTTTAACTTGACATCTCTCAGGTCATATTTCACATCTGAGCCTGTTCTCCCTTTCTCTGAGTTTGACTTTTACTACAGCATTAAAGCATTTTATTTTTTATACTCCCCAGTTTCTTAGCAAAAAGGCCAGCTTTTAATTAAAAATACCTCAAAGCAAACATCTATTATATTTTTAAATTACCTCCAGTGTGAGGGGCTCTTGTACATTCATCCATGCTTGTAGTGTGCCCTATTAGCACACTATTCAAATATGCTGCAGGCCAAAACTCAAACTCACAAGAATTTGGTAGTGGGGAGTCTTTCTTTTTCAGTCTAATATCAAACAGCATATGGCCTTAAAAACAACCAATAACAGAAACAAACCACTACATACTTTTAATATTGTCATAGATTTGATTAAGTTGTTTCAGAATGAAGTTGTTCCACAATGAAGGACTAACAAAAATAATGAAACTTGAGTTAAATTGGCTCCACCCATGAAAAAACATTTAATTGGTTTCATCCTGTCGTAGTGCTTTGCCAATGTTCTTAAAAAAACAACAGGAAATAAGCAAAATATAAAAAAACATGTAGTCATTTCATTTTTTTTAGCAATTTTAAATATAATCATTTTGAGTAACAAAACAGCCAGAACTGATAAACTGTTGTATCAGTGGTACTAGTATGTAAACGATACCTGCTTTTGTGATAAAAGGAGAAGTTCAATTTGTCAACTGGACAAAGTTTGTTTGGTTGAAAACGTTTCGCCGCTCATCCGAGAGGCTTCGTCAGCTCTAATAAGAATACTGGTAAGACACTTGCTTATATCTTGCTGTAGGGAGGAGCTACCTAGCTTTCCGGAACTATCTCATTGGTTTCCGTCTTTTGTTCCTCTGACGTCTAGATAACGATCCCTATTCATCCCTACACGCCTGTTTTTCACACCTCTGGCCCTGCCCGGCTAGCCCTATTGTTTCCCTGTTTGCTTGATCTAGGCTTAAGAATGGAATTGTAGATGGGAGACAAATTATGTCTGACTCCACCATTTCTGTTCAGAGAAGGATTCTCTTTTTTGACAAAAATAGCCTCTTTAACTCCCCTCTCAAACCAATTCTTTTCCCTGGCTAAGATCTGAACCTCACTGTCCTCAAATGAGTGGCCCGTGGCTTCTAGGTGAAGATATACGGCAGATGACGGTCCACTCTGGCACGCCCGTCTGTGTTGGTACATCCTCTTGTGAAGTGGCTGCTTGACAAAAGACGGAAACTAATGAGATAGTTCCGGAAAGTAGTTAGCTAGGTAGCTCCTCCCTACAGCAAGATATAAGCAAGTGTCTTACCAGTATTCTTATTAGAGCTGACGAAGCCTCTCGGATGAGCGGCGAAACGTTTTCAACCAAACAAACTTTGTCCAGTTGACAAATTGAACTTCTCCTTTTATCATGGATTCTACCTGGACGACTGAGGGACTTTTCACGATACCTGCTTTTCTACTACACATGTACTTTAACAATAACTGTATCCCTTCTTTTATCTAAAAGTTGAAAATATAATATATTATATGCTAAAATGTCACTGTATTTCAGTTAAATCCCTAATCATTTTCTGTAGTGCTCGCACTGTATCACCAATCACCAAACCAATTTGTTTTTTTTCATTACCAGCTTTCAAGATCTTTTTCCTCTGTATGGGTACTACCTCATTTTTTTTCCTGTAGTAGTGTCAACTTTTAATGGTGTACATCCCTTGCCAGTACAAAGTGTCTATTTTTGTTTGTGTTCATGTGGCTTGTAAAACTTGTATTATTTTGAAAGTACATCTGTGACTTACATCTCTGTCCAGGACACGACCGGTGCTGTTGAGGTAGAGCCTCTGGCGCGCTGCATCCAGGAGGAACCAGTAGTCATAATTGTCCAGTAATGTCAGCTCGATAGTCCTTCCGGGGTCCTCGGCCCGCCCTTTGATCATGAGGTTATCCACCAGAATAGTGCCTGACACAAAGCACATTTTTTGTATTAAAATAAATACAAATTAAGTAATTGATTTTCAACCAGGGGGAGCAAGTGCTGAACCAAGGCATTCTGGGTTTTTTTTTATGGTTTTGAGTACATCAGTGAGGTTGAAAATCAATGGCATTAAGTAACTGAAAAACACATAGGCATCAATAAACAATATATTATTAAATGAAGGCTGTACAGAAAATTACAAACAAGAATAAAAATAGTTTCAATGGCTGAGAAAGACTCACAGAAGTGTAGTAGTGTTTTGTGAATTTATAAACAGATACCTATTTTATCTCAGTGGCCACTCAAAAAACTTCAAAGAACATTCACTAGAGGCAAGATGGTGTCTTGCCCAAGGTGGGGTGAAAGCAGGAAATTGTGCCACCAATCCTCAGGACAACGTTCCTGTTTTGTTTTTTTTTACCCGGGGTGAAAAAAAGTGTCGTCCACACACGTGTTGGATCAGAAAACATTCGTGCAAGATGAGCACGGAGCGCTGAGTGAAAACGATGTAGTACATATGTCACACCGATAAGTGGCGCTGTAAACCGGAAAGAGCCAGAGCCGCCGGAAACGCAAGACTACAAAGAGCACATGCGCAGAAAGTCATTTCTCTTTCGTAAACAAGCAAACTGTACTTTAGGGACCGTCAACAAAAGTTAATTTATTTTGTCCCCCTGCTCCACCAACATTGCAGTGACTCACTCCGGTAATGTGAAAATGTTGACAGTCCCTAACATAGACAGACGCCACAGAACGAAGATTTGCGCTGAGTGAGCAGAGTTTTTGCCTATAAATCGATAGTTTGTATTACTTGCTATCGTTTTATTAGATAGACATTAACAAGTAGAACTCTCGTTAACCTTGCTCGTTACGCTGGATTACAAAACACAACAGTATCAGCAGAACGTCGACTGGGAGTTATGCAACATTATGTTGGCTTTTCGGCGTGAATATACTACCGGGGACATGGCCGAAGGGAAAGATTTTTCTCACGATCCCCATACCATCACCAAAGTGCAGCTAACAACTAAACTGTAGGCAGTAAGGAACAAATACACACGTGCCTTTGACTCAGGGCGTCGCACTGTTTGTAAAAGATACAGTTTCATTCAATTAAAAAAGACAAGAAATGGTTGCTCTTTTTCTTTATTTACAGCACACAACACACTCAAATTGGTATGGGCTCCTCATTGTCCACTATCTGCCTTTTCATTGACGGGATTTTTCCAGTTTTAAAATACGTGTTTAGCTTTGAATTGGCAAACACTCGTATGTCGTGCGTACTGCGCACCTTCTGTTCACTGATTATGGCAGCGTGACGTCATCATTTTCCCAACAGTCGTGTTTTTTTGCCGCCCACATGCCAACGCGACGGCATTCTCCACTCTGGAAGCCGTTTTTGAAAAACACCGTTCTCACCCCCAAAAACGCAGGCGCCGTCTGGACGACAGGCCCAAACGCACACAAACGTCCCTGTTTCCTCCAAAAAACGTTGTCGTGGGGACATGCCCTTAGACCTGTGAGCTCCACCAACTACTAGTAAACGTAGCTAGCCATAACACCGGATTAGACACCAATCTTCCAAATGTATAATAATAAGAATTTTCACTTTTCTGCCAAATTACTTGTAAATCATTGCCATTTGTGCTCCTTTTGAAACTCTTACATCAGATTGCACCAGGCAAGGACAGCCGTGCCTGAGTAAACAAACAGACTAGTGTCAGGAGGTTTTCTACATCTACATTTAGAATTATCTGTATCTGCTGTCTGCAGCCCTGAGGTGGTGTTTACTGCAGGTGACACTGTTTTCACTAGAGAAGAGTTTCTTCCTGTATTTCTACTGGACCTTTGCCTGCAGCATACCTCAAGTGTCTATGATTTGCACCACAATCCTGTAATTAAAATGAAAAGTTAGATAGAACATAATCTCGATATTTTTTTTTAAAAGCTGGGAACTTTTTCTTGTTTTGGGGTGTTACAATTATCTTAAGGGGCCCATATTACGCAATTTTCTGATGTATGTTGTAATGTTCTTTCCTCAGAAACATACCTGGAGTTTTACCTTTTGTTTGGTTTTATTTACACATGTTTAATACACAAATCCTACACATTTAGGCTGAGTTAATCTCTCAAACAGAAAACACTACTTTGTGATGTCATGTGGTAATAAAGTACTCCACTGTGTTTTTAAACTTCATACATTTTCATCAGAATCATTTGGATGATTTCTGGAATTGTCAATCTGTAGCGAACTAAAGGTAAAAGGCAGCTGATAACGTGAAAACTACCACTACGTGACATCACAAGGTGGAACAGAGCATTTTGATCTTTGGAGACAGACTAATAAGACTAATAATAAAGGATTATTCAAACATGTATGAATGAAATAAAACACAAGTGCAGGTATTTCTTGATGAGGTAACAACATTCAAACATGACCTAAAGTTCACAAGAGTCAGATACATAATCTAGGACCTTTAAAGGAAAAGTAACGTTTTTTTACAATTTGAGCCTTATTTCGGTAATAAAACAAGTTGTTTTACTCACCCATATCACTTTGGTGTCATATGGAGCATTTCCGGAGATGTTTTAGATTAGCGTTAGGCTAACGCCGTTAGCCTAGTGCGACTTATAGCCATAGCTCGGGGCATTCCCCGAGCATGTAATATGACCTGTGCGGGCTCCAAATAACATAAACTTTAGCACTTTTCAAATCATAGAAGCTCAATGTCTTTAGTCTACGATTTTGTTTGAATCAAAAGTGGCCTGTAATCCGAGATTTATCCATAGTTTACAGCTATGCGTTCCATGTTTGGGTCCCGGGAGATGAGAGCACACTCTGCGCATGCGCACTGGCGTCCTCATCTACTCGAAACTATGGCTAAATCTTGGAATACAGGCCACTTTTGACCAAACGAAATCATAGACTAAAGACATCGAGCTTCTATGATTTGAAAAGTGCTAAAGTTTGTGTTATTTGGAGCCCGCACGGGGCATATTACATGCTCGGGGAATGCCCCGAGCTATGGCTATAAGTTGCGCTAGGCTAACGGCATTAGCCTAACGCTAATCTAAAACATCTCCGGAAATGCTCCATATGACACCAAAGTGATATGGGTGAGTAAAACAACTTGTTTTATTACCGAAATAAGGCTCAAATTGTAAAAAAAAAAAATGTTTTTACTCAATTTGCATGTTATCTCTATCTATGTGTGGGAGGGTTTTTTGTTTTTTTTGGGGTTTGCCCGACCTTTTTTTAAATTTAACTTTACTGATCTCACACAGGAGAAATTCACTTCCGCATTTGACTCTTCCTTTTTCAGGAGCAGTGGGCAGCTCTCTTTCAGGCGCCCGGGGGGCAGTACCGTGAAGTGTCTTGCTCAAGGACCCACACTCGCTTACTCATTGTCGGGGGGGGGATTTGACCCCAGGGTGAAAGCCGAGTGACTTACCAGTTGAGCTAGCCAGCCGATCATCATCCTAAAACATGAACAATAGGCTAATCCTCCTGATCATAAATCTAAAACCTAAATCAAAAAAGGTCTGAAAAGGTCCCGATGCACTGCTCTGTCATCACTCACTGCTCCTAACAGGTTCAGAACCAGCGGCATGGACGTGACAAATTCCCCCACGAGGACAGTAAACAGCACTTAAAAGAAACTGTAACTGATTTTTTTTACTGATGTAGTTGAGAAAATATGTTTTGCCCCAGTACAGATATTATAAAGTCAAAATCAGACTGCTGTGTCCTCTGAGCTGTTTACATCTTTGAAAGTTGTGAAAAGTGCTTATAACTCATTGCTGTGAATCATTCGGATATTAGGATTAGGATTTTACTTAAAGGTCCCATGGCATGAAATTTCTGAGGTTTTTGAACGTTAATGTGAGCTCCCTTACCCTGTTTAGGGGCCCCCCCATGGTTAAAAGTTGCGAAATGTCTAAACTGAGCATTTGCGATCCTTTTCTGCGTTACAAAAAATCGGAGCTCAGAAGGGCAATTTTGAACAAGGCACTTTATTGACGTCAGATCGAAAAAAGAAATGCAAATGCAATTCCACCCCCGTCTGTCTGTACTCAGCGTCTCTGTAAATCACGCCCAGAGAGTTTGGACTGCGAATGCGCTAGGCAATGCGAAATGCGTTTTTTTATTTGCCTGGAGGCACGTCCGAGTGTTTCTAGGCTCGGAAGTCCTTTATCTGAGCCTCTGGACCTTTGAACAGCAGTGGTTTAATTTTATTTTCTGTGGAAATGTGTTTATTTTTCAATGGAACGCTTCAAATCTCTCCCCCCGTGCAAAAACAAGGAAATGGATCAGCTGAGGGCTCAGAGCCGAAAGCGGAGTTTGGCCACGCCCCCACCCTCTACTATTGGCCAGCTCTTTTCTCCTCATTTGCATTCAAGCAACAAGGCCCATTATGGAGTGTTCCAGAGTGACATTTATGACTCTTTCTCATCTTATCTCTGTTTCTCATGCACTGAGTGTTGATTTTGAAGAAGGATTCATTTACAGTATTAGGGAACCATTAAGGAGCCATATAAAAGCATCAAGAAGTACCATGTCATGGGACCTTTAAAGGTGCATGGCACAACTTTTCTAGTAGAGGGTCTGTCACCAGCTTGCTTCACGGAGATGCTATTGCTTTGTCTAGAATGTTCCAGAGTAGAGATTAAACGTATCTTATATAGACTACATTACAGGTCAGAGAGGCAACCCTATTCACAGAGAGAATTTCTTTTTGAGCAATAGAAACATCCGTAATGAATAAATGCTAGATAGATGTCTTTAATGTCATATCATGGAACATTTCAGGCAAAGCATCTCCATGGAGAAAAGCAGGTAGCGCCACAGGTACATTTACCACTATGCATTGCTTTTTGTTGTTGTGTTTTTGCAGTAATCTTCCAACTTACTTGAACGTTTAAAAAATAGATGTGTTGGAGGACATTGATTTGAAAGACACAAGAGAAAGAAAAGAGCGCATACAGTGGCTTCATTAATCTGGAGTGAGAGGCTGCAGAGCTGAGCTACAGGCTGGTGAACTCTCTGGCCATAAATTATAAAGCTGATTATATTACAGCCGAGGACACTGGAGGAGCCTGAGTTTGTCTCAACTCAACTGAACTCAGATCTTCTGTGCTGACAGCTGCAACTCCCACCCACCCTCGCACTGTCACAGAGCCAACCACACTGCCCATATCAGTCAAAGAGATGCAGGATTTATTAGGATGAGACAAATGAATGTACCAAAGATCGCAGCAAGGTTGTAACAATACATACACTTGGAGGAAGAGATGACAACAGAGATGTGGATCTTTGCACTCAGATCAATGTGTCTCTTGTATTTGTGTAACTATGAACTTGCAACTATAAGATTTATTATCTTCAAGAATGAATGACTTGAAGTTAAAGGGCCCATATTTTCTGATCTGTTATAATGTTGTTTCCTCATCAAAACATACCTGGAGTTTTGTGTCATTCACACATGTTTACCACACAAATCCTGCATATTTTGGCTGACTTCTTCTCTCAAACAGAAAACACTCTGTTCCACCTTGTGATGTCATGTGGTAAGACAGGAAGTGTGCGACAGTGTTTTTAAACCCCATACATCTTGACTAGAATCATCTGGATGATTTCAGCCTTGGAATTGCCAATCTTAACTTGAAAACTACCGCTTCATGACATCACAAGGTGGAAAAGAGCATTTTGGGCTTTGGAGATATAATATAATCATAAAGGGTTCCTCAAACATGTGTGAATGAAACAAAACACAACTCCAGATATGTTTTTAAGGAGGTAACATTATTACATGACTTAAAGCTCAAAAGAATTCATTTTGTGTAATATACGACCTTTAACTTGAAACTTCTTATGGATTAACCCAGTGTTAAAGGGACAGTGTGTAAGATTTTTACCCGTTAATTACTGAAATTGAAGATACCCATTCAAAAATACATTGTTTTCCAAGCCTTTTCACTTCCATCATGAAATCAAAGTATTCTTTTGGACTTAGATATAGTCACATAAAAGGGGGATCTTCCCCATGCAGAGGCAGCCATTTTGAATACGAGAGCCGCAGAAGGACATTTGGGCTCCGCCTTCGGCAAGGCTCGTGGTTTTGGGTAAACAACACAAGCATGCTGCCGGATCAGACGTCGTAATGGATCTAACACGTGTTTTGGACTAAATTGTTTTACTGGATTTTATTCGCTGGATCCTTACGGACAAATTGAGAGCAAATTTATGGTGAAATACAGAGTTTGACCTGTGCAAAGCATTCTAAGGTAAGCTAACCTCGTTTTGTGCTTTTCCGTATAAAAGCCCCATGTGCTCGGGGAGTGACTATTGTGCAGGGAAATGAATTGCATAGTCAAAAAGAGGAGACTGTAAGGTTTCATTTGATGTGTAGAGTGTCATGGTACATGATCGGGAATGTGTGTTTTCATGAGAAAAAAAAATAAAAAAATAACCGGGACCGCGCGGCGCGTGCGCGGGTGACCCTCGAGGTCTGCTGTAGCTAAAACAGAAAGTGCAATAGCACCATCCACCTATGCGCCACGAATCCTACACACTGGGGCTTTAAATTATCATGATGCTGCTTATCTCAAATCAAATATTATATGTTTATAGATACAAATTTGATAAATACAAAATTGCTCATAAATATGATAATAGTATACTTAGTATACTTTCATAAGTTGGTTTGCATGTTCTCTGTGCAGCTGGGTGGGTTTCCTCCAAGTACCCAGAGTCCAGTACCCCCATCAACATTACCAAAACAATGATAAGAAGTAAACAGTAGCAGGAGAGAACAACAAAACTGTCGAATTGCTACTGGTAAATACATTTATTTAAATTAGATCGCATTTATTGCCACTGTACAAAATACAACAAAACTTCGATGGAGCAAAACTGCAGCAGTGAAAATGAATAAATAGTCTCAGAATGCTTTGAATGGCCACGGAATTTTGTCCTTAAAATCTCCATTGGTGTAACATTAGGCTAAGGGGAAATTTTGATGATATATGACCACACAATCCCAGACCCTCCAGACTCTCTCCTCAGACTTGTCTGGTGTCAGTGTTATTCCTATATTTCCCAAGAATAACTCAAATGTGAATGGGATTGGGGTCACCTCCAGGGGGCAGACTCTGATGTGGGCTTCACAACACAGGCCTGACCCCTCAGCGGCTGCATGGGCACACACAGCACTTTTATCCACAAGATCACTGGGGCTGGCACCGTCGCCACGGCAGCACAGGAGAGCAGAGGGTCTGAGTTACGCCATGTTTGGAATGAGGAAGTGACTCACATCTTGGCTCTATATAACTATGCACTGCAGATCCTAGAAGCATCACTGCACACAGACACTGGAAGACTTTTTAAGAAGTATCTGCCTTCAATACTTTAGTCCTGAATACACAGTACACACAAATTAACTGCGGTTGTTACAATACTTTCTCTTTCTCTGACAATATTTTTGGGATGATACGTAGGACTGATTTAGGTAATTTCCCCAAATTATCAAATTTAAATTCACTACAAACTCATCCACCACCTTGTATTACAATAAACTGGATAGCTACAGTCTACTGTATAGTCACATTTTTACAGTTCTTTAGACTAAAGTGTTTATATAAAGCTTTATGCATTTGATATTTTTGCATATTTAGGCAGCTGGTTGGGTCAGAGATTTAATATATGCTAAAAAGTGTAAATACTGGCCTGATATATTGCCCAACCCTTAAAGATCCCATGACATGGTACTTCTCGATGCTTTTATATGGCTCCTTAACTCATTGACTGCCGGTGACGAGTTTTCTCGTCATGTTGAATCCGAACGTTGAGTGCCGTGACGAATAAACTCGTCAAGGACGTTTTTCAGCGGGGGTTGCTAGGATACGACCTGGAGCAGCTTTGAAGGTGTAATTCACCCTTCCCAACCTGTAGGTGGGGATCTTGTATCATTATCTGCCGATAGGAGAGGCGGGAGAGGAGAGGAGTGTAGTGTGTGTGTACTGTGGAGTGCGAGTGGAGGCGAATGGAGTAAGATGGTGAGGCGAGTGAACCCGGAAAAGCAGATAACTGTTGATCAGCGCCTACGGAGCGGTTTGATCGCTTTTGGGACCCAAGATCCCGGATCAGAGGATCACAGAGACACGCAGCGATGTCGGGGCAGAAATCTGCTCTGGCTGAGGCAGGGGGCGTGTCCTGATCGCGCTGCGCGGAGCAGGGGGACTCCCTGCTCCGCTGAGAACTACGACAGTGCCAAAGAAGTTTACTGACTTGGATTCTGCTCTCCAAAGAGGCACGAGATGAGAAGAATTGAGTTTATATGTGTGTGTGTGCGTGCGGGGGTGTGCACGCGGGCGTGCGCCGCGCGCGCGTGTGTGTGTGCGTGTGTAGCTGTGTGTGTGTGTAAAGGTTTATGCATGGGCTTGTGTGTATGTACATATACGTATATATGTGTGTGTGTGTGTGTGTGTGTGTGTGTGTGTGTAGGTGCGTGTGTGTGTGTGTGTGTGTGTATATGAGTGTGTACTCTGAGCCTCAATATTGTTGTGAAGTGACAAAGTTCTATTTTATATGAAAAGATATTATATCCTGTAAACATCTCTTGGCACAATTGAGTTGAAGGATTCACAGAGCCTTATATTCTTATATTTGTAAATAAAAAATGTACTTTGTCATCAAAAATCTCTTTCTCTGTTATTTTAGATGTTTGAGGTGTCACTAAATCGATAAATATTGATGTCAAAGTCACTGATCTGCTCGAAATCCTTCTCTGAACTAAAAGGTCGTTTTCTCCATTTCTTGCTCAAAAACCAGTGTTTTTGCTGAAACTTCCCTATGTTCTACTATCAGTTATTTGAGAACCGAAAAGGTTAGAAACATAATTTTTTTTCCAGGTGAAAGAAGAGAGTCGACACTTTATTTTGATGTGTCCCATGTTTATATAGTCAAAGAACTCAGTATTCTGTGGGTCTTGGAAAATCAGTGAAATTCTACTGAAACCTGTGGCACTCTGGGTTTGGAATTCTGAAAACAGGCCGGCAGTGAATGAGTTAATGGTTCCCTAATACTGTAAATGAATCCTTCTTCAAAATCAACACTCAGTGCATGAGAAAGAGAGATAAGATGAGAAAGAGTCATAAATGTCACTCTGGAACACTCCATTATGGGCGTTGTTGCTTGAATGCAAATGAGGAGGACAGAGATGGCCTATAGTAGGGGGTGGGGGCGTGGCCAAGCTCTCCGCTCCGCTCTGTGACCCACTGTTTTTGCACGGGGGGAGAGATGAGAAGCCTTCCATTGAAAAATAAACACATTTCCACAGAAAATAAAATTAAACCACTGCTGTTTCAGATATCCACAGGCTCAGATAAAGGACTTCTGAGCCTAGAAACACTCGGACGTGCCTCCAGGCAAATAAAAAAACGCATTTCGCATTGCCTAGCGCATTCGCAGTCCAAACTCTCTGGGTGTGATTTACAGAGACGCTGAGTACAGACAGACGGGGGTGGAACTGCATTTGCATTTCTTTTTTCGATCTGACGTCAATAAGGTGCCTTGTTCAAAATCGCCCGTTTGAGCTCTGATTTTTTCTAATGCAGAAAAGGATCGCAAATGCTCAGTTTAGACATTTCGCAACTTTTAACCATGGGGGGGTGGCCTAAACAGGGTAGGGGAGCTCACATTAACGTTCAAAAACCTCAGAAAGTGAAAATTTCATGCCATGGGACCTTTAAAACAACCAACTTCTAATTTCCATACCAAGGAAAAGGTTTGATACTCAGTACTGATTTCATTACTGCGAAAAATAAGAAAAAAAAAAAACTTTTCAAGAAAATAGAGATGAATATCAACAAAAAATAACCATATTTTCTTTCTAATATTGTGTTGGTGTTGCACTAGTTCTATTCTTAAACTACTCATGAAAGGTCACATTTTAACTTAACAAAGAATCTAGGTGCAATCCAATTTTTTGTATCAATTAGTATCAATACTTTTCACAACTCTAAACATAAATAAACAAATAACTAGTTTATTTATAGCTATAGTTTTTCTTTTACCCAAGAATGCTTTTTGAATAATTAAACACATCATTTATCAGAACCGGGCAGAAGCAGCTACAAAAAAAACAGAGGAGAAATTCCTTGTGACAGGTTACTATTACTGTCCTTTTTTATTGCGCTCTTCAGTCTGATCTGAATGCACTGGCTAAATGATTTCCCCTGAACCTTGAAACTAACAATTTGTGTAGTCTCCACAAAAACATAGTGTATTTTGAGCATCAATAAAATATACAAACAGCTGTTGCCTTCACAATCTATTTAACCAACTTGTATTGATTTTGTGGGCTAGAGCCTAGTTTTTAACCCAGTCATTTTTATAGTCATTAAAAAAAAAAAGAGTAGAGATTAGTTAAAGGAAAAGTAACGTTTTTTACAATTTGAGCCTTATTTTGGTAATAAAACAAGTTGTTTTACTCACCCATATCACTTTGGTGTCATATGGAGCATTTCCGGAGATGTTTTAGATTAGCGTTAGGCTAACGCCGTTAGCCTAGCGCGACTTATAGCCATAGCTCGGGGCATTCCCCGAGCATGTAATATGCCCCGTGCGGGCTCCAAATAACACAAACTTTAGCACTTTTCAAATCATAGAAACTCGATATCTTACTCTACGATTTCGTTTGAATCAAAAGTGGCCTGTAATCCGAGATTTATCCATAGTTTACAGCTTTGCGTTCCATGTTTGGGTCCCGGGAGCTGAGAGCACACTCCACGCATGCGCACTGGCGTCCTCATCTACTCGAAACTATGGCTAAATCTCAGATTACAGGCCACTTTTGACCAAACAAAATCGTAGACTAAAGACATCGAGCTTCTATGATTTGAAAAGTGCTAAAGTTTGTGTTATTTGGAGCCCGCACGGGGCATATTACATGCTCGGGTAATGCCCCAAGCTATGGCTATAAGTCGCGCTAGGCTAACGGCGTTAGCCTAACGCTAATCTAAAACATCTCCGGAAATGCTCCATATGACACCAAAGTGCTATGGGTGAGTAAAACAACTTGTTTTATTACCAAAATAATTGTAAAAAACATTACTTTTCCTTTAAGAGTGGACTAGCTAGCTTTTTCTTGCATTAATTACTGAGTGCTTCCTGAAGGTGCATTGTATAACTTTTCTGGTAGAGGGTCCGTCACCTGCTTGTTTTTATGGATATGTCATCGCTCTGCCCGCAATGTTCCACAGTATGACATTAAAAAGCTCTACCTTACTTTTTTTTTTTCAATTACAGGTCGTTTTATAGCTCAAAAAACAAACACAAAAAACAGCCGTTCTGACTGTGAGCATATTTTGATTTAGATGTTTTTAAGAATGCTTCTACCAATTTTGTTCAATGTACCACAAAACCGTATAACCGTATAGAACTTAAAAGGTGCTTTGAACCGATTTGAAAGCTTATAGAGGTGGAAGATATATTGAAAAAAAATATGTTGTTTTTTTAAGGGATACGGACAATTTGTATAGAAGTTTATCGTAATTAAAACCTATTAAAAAGACTGCAAAATTGGCTGCTTGAAAATAAAAGAAGAAATTTGTAATGTAAAATGTTGCCCTACAGATTGCCCTACATGAACCTCCACTAAAAACATACCTGAGTTTTGTTTTGTTTCATCCACACGTTTGAGTAACCTTTTTTTATTAGTATGTTTACATCTGCAAAGCTCAAAATGCTCCACCTTGTGATGTCATGTAGTAGTAATTTTCAAGTTAACAGCTACATTTTACCTTTAGTTCAGTAGAGATCGGCAATTCCAGGCCCAAAATTGTTTAAATTATACCAGCGAAGGTGTACAGAGTTTAAAAAACAAGCAGTGGAGCAGTTCCTGTATTACCACATGACATCGTAAAGTGGAACGGAGTGTTTTCTGTTTGAGAGAAGAACTGTTTCAGAAGCCTAAATATGCAGGGCTTGTGTGTTAAACGGGTGAATGAAAAGTGCCAAAGTGGACCGTCATCTGCCGTACATCTTCACCTAGAAGCCACGGGCCATTCGTTTGAGGACAGTGAGGTTCAGATCTTAGCCAGGGAAAAGAACTGGTTTGAGAGGGGAGTTAAAGAGGCAATTTTTGTCAAAAAAGAGAATCCGTCGTTAAAAAGAAATGGGGGAGTTAGACATAACTTGTCTCCCATTTATAATTCGATTCTTAAACCAAGTCATAACAGACGGGGGAAAAAAAAAAACATTAGGGCAGATGAGTCAGGGACAGAAGGGTGGTGACGGTCTGTAGTCTGAATAGAGATGCTAAATATTCAAATAACAAAGGGGAGGGGATAGTTTCAGAGCTATTTCAGAGCAGTGAGCTCCTCACAGGGCTAAATAGAGATGCTAAACGAGACGCCAGGGAAACAAAAGATACAACTTAGCTGAGATAGTTTTAGAATGATTCCAGGGTAGTGAGCTAATCCCTGCAGCTAGATATAAACAGGGACTAACCAGCACTAGAACCAGAACTGAAGAAGTCTCTCGGATGAGCGGCGAAACGTCTTCAACCAAACAGACTTTGTCCAGTTGACAAATTGAACTTCTCCTTTTATCATGGATTCTACCTGGACGACTGAGGGACTTTTCACGTGTGAATGAAAACTAAAAAAACACAACTCCAGGTATGTTTGGGATGAGGAAAAAAATATTATAATATAGATCAGAAAATTGCATAATATTGACCCTTTAAGCTGTACAACTTTGAACACCACCTACATTCTTCTCACATGTCAGCAGAAACGCTCAGTATAACAGTTGGATGCACAGAGGAGACACCTGGCAGAGGAGTTATGATCATTTTGCCCGTCAATTATTCAATCACAACCAACAGACAATATGGACGCACCTGACCGTATGCAAACACACAATAATACAAGCGCTTATTCTGCCGCTGACCACCGACACCTCCAGTAAAGGGCCATTTTTACAGCGGGCACCTCTTTGGACGCCTCTGCATACACATGGTTTGCTCCCCCAAATCAGAACTGCAATAGTTGATATTCAGCCAATTCCAGCTCATGTTTGGCTGTTATGTCAGAGAGAGGGATAGAGATACTGGCATTCCCCAAGTCTGTCAGCGAGTTTTGCTTTGTTATAGATTTGAGTTTGCGATTTTTGTTTTGTTTTGTGTAGCGCCGTCGCCAAAACAAATTGTTCTCCGACAATGGCAATGAAGTGTTTTCTGATTCGAAGAAATAGTGCGAGTAGGAATCAGAGGTGAGTTGTGTCGCCATAAATACAAGGTGACTTTGAGATATTATTAAAGAAACTATATGTCGCCTGTGGTTTTATTGTTTTAACAAAAGCAGAGCTGATCCTGAGTTGCCAGAGACTTAACCTGAATACAGAGGACATATATAAGGTTTTCTCATATGGAAATGGCAACGTAAATGAAAGCCCAGTGATGGATGAAGTACTCAACAACAACACCATGCCAATGCGCACTTCCTGATTATCTGACAATAAAATTCTTTCTAATTTGATGCAGACAGCACACAGCTGAATTATTTTAAATTCTAGAGCTCCTTGTATAATATATATGTACTAATTGTAAGACAAATTTAGCTGGAAAACAATAGGAAAAAAGGGGCCATTAAGGGGTGCATTTTATTTCTTCCCTGCTACCAAAATGATTGAAAATTTGATATTTTTTAAAGTTTTGGTGAGTTATACTGTTCACATTTTGGTGTATTTCTATTAAACCCTTCCAAAAATTCAAAAGTTCAAAGAAATCTTCGAGTTTCAAAAGAACATTCATAAAAAGCCCAGGCCTAGCTCATGAATGAAGAGGAAGGACACAGCAGTCTATTCTGCACAGTAATGGTATCATGAACCAAGGGACTGAGATATTTTACTTGAACTTAAGAAATCTGAATACTGAATTACATGGTCTCAGATAGAACACATTTTAGACCTTTTTTCTTGTGAAATAATCAAGGAAAAAATTGAAACCCAGAATCAGGTAGAGGCGGACTGCTCTAAATCACAGATATGTACAATTTTCAAAAATGTTCCTTTGAAATTTTTGTAGAGATTTCCTCATGTTCTAAGGAGGGTTTATTACTCTGTGTAACGTTATTTTTTCTATTTGAAAGCAACATCTATAGTCTCGTACGCAAAAAGAATAATGTAATAAAAGAATACAGTACTGCTTAAAGGAAAAGTAACGTTTTTTTTTACAATCTGAGCCTTCTTTCGGCAATAAAACAAGTAGTTTTACTCACCCATAGCAGTTTGGAGTGGTATCGCAGAAGTTATGTTGGAGCCGTTCTGTTCTACTAATGATCCCGTATCCGTTAGCGTGAGTGCTCGGGGCATTACATTGCGCTCTCCAAATAACACAAACTTTAGCACTTTTCAAATCACAGAAGATCGCTGTGTCAGGGTAGACTTTTAGTGGATTCCAAAACGGCCTGAAACCCGATATCCAGCTATAGTTTCATTTGATGACGTCATCAGAGAGGACAGTGCGCATGCGTGAACTCAGCTGTTTTGTAAACACCGCTAGTCCGAAAGAAGCTAACACCGCTCTGAACTTTACTTTTCTGTTGCGATATCGAGTTTCAGGACGTTTTGGAATCTACTAAAAGTCTACCCTGACACAGCGATCTTCTGTGATTTGAAAAGTGCTAAAGTTTGTGTTATTTGGAGAGCCCAAAGTAATGCCCCGAGCACTCACGCTAACGGATACGGGATCATTAGTAGAACAGAACGGCTCAACATAAGTTCTGCGATACCACTCCAGTTGACACCAAACTGCTATGGGTGAGTAAAACTACTTGTTTTATTGCCGAAAGAAGGCTCAGATTGTAAAAAAAAACTTTACTTTTCCTTTAACTGTACTGTGTGTCACTGTGTGTCACCGTGTGTGAGATCAATAAAGTTTTAATCTTTTTTAATAAAGTCTTAAACTAAAGGTGCATTGTGCAACTTTTTGGTTGGGGTCTGTCACCTGCTTGTCTCTATGGATAAGTCACTGCTCTGCCTGGAATGTTCCACGGTACTATTTTATGACTTCTGCCTGTGAGTGGGGTTGTCTCTCCACAGATCTGACCTGTAACCTGGTCCGGTTTGGTCTCAATGAAGATATAAATGTTAACTTTCCAAAGCAATAACATGTCCATGAAGAAAAGTATTTGACGGGCCCTCCACCAGAAAAGTTACACAATGCACCTTTAGATAAATATATGGTTGACTGTCAGAGCATTATTGTCTAATAAAATAATGCCTTTGTCTTACACAGCGCTTTTCCAGAAACTCCAAGTAGCTTTACAATTTCATGCATTATTTATTCACTGTACACTTGATGGTCATTTTCTTGGACGGTTTACTGTATTTTGGCTAAACAAATGAAAATGTATGCTCCTTTTTCCTTACCTGAACAGCTTCTACATTCTGTCTGAATCCAGAAGGGATTGGACCCGGGCCATAGAGGATATGGCTCCAGATCCACTCGTCTTTGTAAGGTTCTGTCAAAGCTTGTGTTCTTGCTGGTCAACTAACCTCTTTACTGTCACAAATAGTGAGACCTTGGACATTTCTTGTATAAAACTAGGACAAATCACTGTCTATAGGGACATGTGGACACAGGGCTCAAAACTGGGACTGTCCATGAATATATAATAGAGACAGTTAAAATGGCTCATCTTGCTTCATACAAATATATAAAACACATAAAATGTAGACATTTTTGGCAAGCATCTAGATGGTGAAAATGTCATCTGCTCCCCGTTGGAGAGGCTGCGATTGTGCAGTACTCACCCATCAAATCTGTAGCGCAAATGTCTTTAAGCATTAAAGGAAAAGTAACGTTTTTTTACAATCTGAGTCTTCTTTCGACAATAAAACAAGTAGTTTTACTTACCCATAGCAGTTTGGTGTCAATTGGAGCAGT
This sequence comes from Paratrypauchen microcephalus, assembly GCA_036785185.1. NCBI lineage: Eukaryota > Metazoa > Chordata > Actinopteri > Gobiiformes > Gobiidae > Paratrypauchen > Paratrypauchen microcephalus. Next base: position 2,856,822 of record JAVJIX010000080.1, on the reverse strand, counting down.
ATCGCAGAACTTATGTTGTAGCCGTTCTGTTCTGCTAATGATCCCGTATCCGTTAGCGTGAGTGCTCGGGGCACTGATTTGCGGTGTCCAAATAACACAAACTTTAGCACTTTTCAAATCACAGAAGATCGCTGTGTCAGGGTAGACTTTTAGTAGATTCCAAAACGGCCTGAAACCCGATATCGCAACAGAAAAGTAAAGTTCAGAGCGGTGTTAGCTTCTTTCGGACTAGCGGTGTTTACAAAACAGCTGAGTTCACGCATGCGCACTGTCCTCTCTGATGACGTCATCAAATGAAACTATAGCTGGATATCGGGTTTCAGGCCGTTTTGGAATCCACTAAAAGTCTACCCTGATACAGCGATCTTCTGTGATTTGAAAAGTGCTAAAGTTTGTGTTATTTGGACACCGCAAATCAGTGCCCCGAGCACTCATGCTAACGGATACGGGATCATTAGTAGAACAGAACGGCTACAACATAACTTCTGCGATACTGCTCCAATTGACAGCAAACTGCTATGGGTGAGTAAAACTACTTGTTTTATTGCCGAAAGAAGACTCAGAGTGTAAAAAAAACTTTACTTTTCCTTTAAGACGGAGCTCTTGTTAAAAGTTAGTTTGTCAGTTTGTCACTAACTGCTGTTTGATGGAACAATCTAAATGTTTGGACTTAGACATCTTCAGTGAAAACTTGACTTCACTTTAGTCTCCACAGGAAAGGTCTGGGCTTCCCTGGTCGGTCAGAGGAGATGTCAACTTCGTACTCTCACAAGATAATTTTCTATTCTGCATTTTGGACTTTTTTTTTTTTTCATTTTATGCAGTTTTAAATGACTTTATTATTAAATTAACAAGTACAGATTGACTGGTTGGTAGATATTTTTAAATATCAATACAAAACTACACTTTGTTGATCACTGAACTTTTATAAGAATTAAAAAGTAACTATTCTATTGAAAAAAGACTGCTTAAAGGGCCCATATTATGCTATTTTTCTCTGTTATAATACTGTATCCTCTTTTCTTTCATTCACATGTTTAACACACAAATAAAGTGAATTCTGAACAAAAGGTGAAAGGTAGCTGTTAACTTGAAAACTACAGCTTAATGACATCACAAGGTGGAATGGAACATTTCGAGCTTTGGAACAGACAGACGAATAATAAAGGGTTACTCAAATGTGTGCATGGGGCAAAACATAACTCCAGGTATGTTTTTGTGGAAGTAGCAACATTATAAAAAGGCTTAAAGCTCATAAGCGTCAATTTTGTGTAAGGACTAGGGCTGTCAGTTTAACGTGTTGATTCGATTAATTAATTACACCGCTAATTAACGCGTTATAAAAATTAACGCAATTAATTATGAGCGGCAATTCAATGCGCGCGCATTTTAAATTTGGCGTACGGGGCCTTTGAACGGTGAGTTTATTTATCAAAATGTGACGGAGCAGGTCCGTCTTGTCCCTGGACAGCGATGACGCGATGAGAAATGCCGTGCTACCATTGGTCGGCACAGAGACGAATGCACTTCTAATAGGGGAGAGCATGTGAAGACACACGAGCCCGTTTCACTATCTGCTGCGCTCCGCGCTGAACCATTTTCCATTCCCATAACCTCTCCAGCGTGTTCTGCCGTGACTAAGGGTGCACACTTAGAAGTTTTGATTTAGTCAGTTTTGCCCATCACGCTAAATCACGCTAAACCCGATCATTTACTCACCCCGCGCTGCTGCCTCCTCCCTCCTCCCGTGGTGCGATGGTCCGGACACATCCACACCGGGAGTTTAAATCCTCCTCACGGGTTCCGGGAGTCATGTGAGCCATGAGTAATTTTCACGGGCAATTATTTGTATTTTCTGTATATTTGAAGCCTTGTATATTGTAATGACTCCAGGCTTCTCTTAGTCTCCAATGAACTTTATTAAACAGAAGTTCGGACTCACTCAACATTAACAGTCCAACACATGCAGCAGCGTAACTCTCCTCTTCCTCTCACACACCCACACCTGTCCCACGCATGCGCCCAACAGCCAACCCCTTAAAGGCACAGACACTATTAACCCAGGTCATTACAATATTATTTATTGACGTTGCATGAAAGCTGCTGTACGTGCTCACCTTTTGGCACCAGAAATATTCGCCATGTATTAGTGGAATGGTGTAAATGAGCTTTCCAATGAATGTTACGTAATGTGGGAGGGGGGATGGGGGTCTTGTCATGTTTACAGTGGAGACAAAGAGAGTGAGTGAAAAACTTAGACTTAAAGGGGAAGTCTGCAGTCTTTTCACTCTACCACTATAAATCACACGTTTGACACCTTTTTTGCACTGTGGGAGAGCACAATAAACCACCTAAAAAAATAGATTTAAAACATGCGATTAATTTGATTAATTAATTACAAATCCTGTAATTAATTAGATAATTTTTTTTTAATCGCCTGACAGCACTAGTAAGGACCTTTAAAAATTAAATGTAGACACAAATTTATACATCACAAATTGTATAAGAAAAAATATATAGGACATTGTACTTGTTTCTTTAGTTCATAAAAAGAACACTATACTAACTGACACTATAAGACACTGTACAAAATGTGACACACTCCTCTCTTAAAGGTTTATAGGGACACAGGGGCTCTAATCTAATCATTGTTATAATTTTTCATTATTATATTTTTATAATGTAAAGGAGAGCACAGTGTTGGCAGTAACTGATTTAATATCCAACAAATAAAAACATCTGTAACTTACAATTATAGGGGCTGTACCCATGCTTTTTTTACTTGTGTAGTTGAGCAAGAGAATCTGAGAAGTGCACTGTTAACATGCTAGTTGTTGTTAGCATTACTGCAGAGGCAAAGCTCATCTCTGCAAAAAGTGCTTATAAATTCATTGTGGTGAATAATTACGATGCTGGGAATGTATTAGGTAAGTAAGGAATCACTTTGGATCACGGAAAATAGTATAAAATTATCTAGTCCGGTTTTTCAGGTTTTTTAGACAGTACAAATCAGGTACGGCATCTTTAAATCTGTCATGACTTTTTATCAATATCACCGTTTTAGTCAGTTAGTAGGTCGGTCCATTTATATACTGTGCATATATTGTTGGACTAACTTGAATCTTGAAGGCACATTTGGGTCTTTTCAACTCAATGCGAGTGGTGATACCCAAACCCGCTGACATGTCAGTGGCTGCAAAAGACTGTCTCCTTAAATCTGCAATAAATCTTGTGTGTGTATTTAATATTTTTCAAGATGGCTGTTTTCATCCTTGGTGTCATTCTGACTTACAGCCTCGAGCAGCACCATTGAAAATAAATGTAAGACTTGACTTTGTGCATCTGAAATGTTACCAAGCGGAAATATGCTTTGGCCATAAATGGGCATTAAAGTAGATAAAACATTCTGAATACATTTTAAACTGTACAAGCGCTTTCAGGCAGAGTAGCTAACAAAATAACAAGGGAAATAAAGAAAAAGATTTAAAAGGACATATGAAAATGTGACTATTTTGAGCTATTTTGTTATACTGTGGTCTCCTCATCAAAGCACACCTGGAGTTGTACTTTTCAATAAAATCTATAAAGGCCGCTTCTGATGAATGCATGACTCTATTAGACTAGCGTTCACAGGAATAAAGCAATTGTTCACTGTTGCTCTAATGATGCCTGAATGCATCATTAGAAACAGAGGTCTGACTCATAAAGTGTGTTTTTTTTCCAAATGTAGACACTATTAAGTTAGAAAAAAGGAAATGCCAACCATAAAAAGCATGTTAAAGGGGAATTAAAGTTACAAGAATGCATAATATGTGTTGTTTAAGATCTATCAAGTGTCTATGCACCATCAATTAACTGATTATACATTATAGAACTTAAAGGAGAATCTGTTAAAGTATGTTTTTGATGAAGATTTAACATTATAACATAATAAAGAATATAGCATAATATATCAGCAGGCCCTTTAACAGTGAAGTAAACAAATACATTTATTCCATTCGATAAATACCACTTAAAGGAAAAGTAACGTTTTTTTACAATCTGAGCCTTCTTTCGGCAATAAAACAAGTAGTTTTACTCACCCATAGCAGTTTGGTGTCAACTGGAGCAGTATCGCAGAACTTATGTTGAGTCGTTACTTTGCGCTCTCCAAATAACATAAACTTTAGCACTTTTCAAATCACAGAAGATCGCTGTGTCAGCGTAGACTTTTAGTGGATTCCAAAACGGCCTGAAACCCGATATCCAGCTATAGTTTCATTTGATGACGTCATCAGAGAGAACAGTGCGCATGCGTGAACTCAGCTGTTTTGTAAACACCGTTAGTCCGAAAGAAGCTAACACCGCTCTGAACTTTACTTTTCTGTTGCGATATCGGGTTTCAGGACGTTTTGGTATCTACTAAAAGTCTACCCTGACACAGCGATCTTCTGTGATTTGAAAAATGCTAAAGTTTGTGTTATTTGGACACCGCAAATCAGTGCCCCGAGCACTCACGCTAACGGATACGGGATCATTAGTAGAACAGAACGGCTCAACATAAGTTCTGCGTGTTGTATGTGAAGTCTGAGGTGTAGATGGTGAAGAGGAAGGGTGAGAGGACAGTTCCCTGGGGGGCCCCAGCGCTGCAGACTACCACCGTTCTGTTCTGCTAATGATCCCGTATCCGTTAGCGTGAGTGCTCGGGGCACTGATTTGTGGTGTCCAAATAACACAAACTTTAGCACTTTTCAAATCACAGAAGATCGCTGTGTCAGGGTAGACTTTTAGTGGATTCCAAAACGGCCTGAAACCCGATATCGCAACAGAAAAGTAAAGTTCAGAGCGGTGTTAGCTTCTTTCGGACTAGCGGTGTTTACAAAACAGCTGAGTTCACGCATGCGCACTGTCCTCTCTGATGATGTCATCAAATGAAACTATAGCTGGATATCGGGTTTCAGGCCGTTTTGGAATCCATTAAAAGTCTACCCTGACACAGCGATCTTCTGTGATTTGAAAAGTGCTAAAGTTTGTGTTATTTGGACACCGCAAAGTAATGCCCCGAGCACTCACGCTAACGGATACGGGATCATTAGCAGAACAGAACGGCTCAACATAAGTTCTGCGATACTGCTCCAATTGACACCAAACTGCTATGGGTGAGTAAAACTACTTGTTTTATTGCCAAAAGAAGGCTCAGATTGTAAAAAAAAAACGTTAATTTTCCTTTAATTGAACATTTTAAAGAATATTTATTTTAACTGCACACAAACACGACCTCCTACTTTATCATGACAAGCCCAGATTCCATACATAACAAGCTTGCTACTTCATTTGTATTCCTCTGTAAGCTTGTTAACACCCGGACACTACCACTCTCCTCTGCTAGTGACAGGTTTAGCCCCACCTTGTTGCCATATGTCTAATTATGAGTGGAGTTCTGTGGTTTAAGCATATAGGAGCTGTACAATTCAAGAGCAGGTTGACAGACTGTCTCATTGCGGTAAGTAATATAAAGTGTCCCCTGTACGTCGTGTTAGACGGAGTCACTTTAAATGCAAAGGCAAAGTTTTTCCATTTATTTCAGTTGTGGAATTTAGGGCAGCACATTATACAGCAGAAGTACTGAAGTGTTATTTATTGCAATACTTACTGGAGCTAGAGTCGATATCATCAGCATACTCAATATATATTGCGATAAGAAAAATGCACTGTTTTTAACGTCAAAACTGACTCTTGTGAGCTTATGTTATACCTCAGCACAAACATACCTGGAGTTGTGTTTTGTTTCATTCACACAGAGTTTGAGTTTTATTATTAGTCTGTCTACATCTCCAAAGCTCAAAATTCTCTGTTCCACCTTGTGATGTCATGTAGTGGTAGATTTCAAGTTAACAACTACTGTACCTGTTACCTTTTGGTCAGTAGAGATTGGAAATTCTAGGGCTGAAATTTTCCACATGATTCTAGTGAAAGTGTATGGAGTTTTAACACACAGTATTTTACACAATTCATCTAAAAGGTACATTCTGTATCTTTTCTGGTGTGGCTTGTCTCCGTGGATATGATAAGGTTTTGCCTGGAATATTCCACAGTAATCAGTGACCTAACATATTTGCTTCCATGGAAACAGATATGTTAGGTCAGATCTGTGGAGAGGTGGGAAGGTATTTTTTAAGCAATAACAACACCTAGAATTTACTTAAAGGACCCATATTACGCTATATTCTTATGTATGTTCTAATGCAACAAAACTCTGGGAACAACTCCAGGTATGTTTTTGAGGCAGTAACAACATTCTAACGTGTGTAGAAACCCTCAGTCGTCCAGGTAGAATCCATGGCAAAAGGAGAAATTCAATTTGTCAACTGGACAAAGTTTATTTGGTCGAATACGCATGCTGGGATATATGAGTGTGCGAAGTGTGCTTTTTTCACGCAGTTGGTCCAGGCCCTGATTTCCATGGAAACGACTGCGGTCTTCAGGCTGCGTGTTAACTGCGCATGGGACAAAAACGAAATGTGACAGCAGTTGTCGCGCCGGAAGTGACGTACATGCCATTAAAACCACGCTCCGAACTGTGGACACTGAGAATTGAGACACAGTCATAGGCAGTGTCCACCAGCGTCTGACCAGAACTGAAGAAGCAGCTTGGATGAGCTGCGAAACGTATTCCACCAAATAAACTTTTGCCCAATTGGCAAATTGAATTTCTCCTTTTAACATTCTAACATGGCTTAAAGCTCATGAGAGTCCATTTTGCACAATATAAAACCTTTAATCCAAGATAGATTGCTGTAATGCTATACAGTGGTCCCTCGTTTAGGTTAGGTTCCAGAAATAACCCGTAATGAGTAAAATCCGCGAAGTAGGACAACTTTATATTTTACAATTATTATACATGTTTTAAGGCTGTAAACGCCTTAAAACACTGGAATTAACGTTTTCTCACATTTCTCTCTCGTTTAAACACTCAAAACTTTCATAGATTTTCAACAAAATGTATTAATAGTGAAGCGTGGGGGCTCCGCTGGGAGCCCCGTCGGACGCACGAGGAGCACAGAGACATGAGTCACTGGATCCGCCGGAAGCACCGTGCTCATCCAATGGCACTGCCATGTCTCGGGACGCAACACGTGCACCCCTCATCGTGGTCAAATCCGTGACCGAGCAGCGTGACCGGCGAGAGGCCGCACGTACACCGGGGCTGCGAGCACGAGATCGAACTGCGGCGCCCTGACTATGCCTCCCTCTCAAGACCGCGTCCTGGCAGCCCGAGCCACAAACCAAACACAAACCAAACGAACGCAAGAGCCGCACGAAACCAGCAAAGTGCCGCACGGAATGATTTAATCCTGGTTTAGACCTGGTCTAGTCCCGGTTTAGTCCAGGTCTAGACCTGGTCCAGTCCTGGTTTAGTCCAGGACCAGTTCAGGTTTAGACCTGGTCTAGACCTGGTTTAGTTCTGGTCTAGACCTAGTTTAGTCCACGTTTAGTCCTGGTCTAATCCTGGTTTAGTTCTGATGTAGACCTAGTTTAGTCCACGTTTAGTCCTGGTCTAATCCTGGTTTAGTTCTGGTCTAGACCTAGTTTAGTCCACGTTTAGTCCTGGTCTAATCCTGGTTTAGTTCTGATGTAGACCTAGTTTAGTCCACGTTTAGTCCTGGTCTAGTCCCGGTGCCCCCTGCCAGTGTTGGGAAAGTTCATTTTCTACATGAACTAGTTCAAACTTCAGTTCACACATTTCAAAATGAACTAGTTCGTTCATGAAATTGGATATGAAGATGGAGATAACACATGAATAACACATGGTTTGATTGTTAACACTGATATAATAATTGCTGTCTATGGTTCTATATGGGCTTTGGCAATGATATTGAAAAAGAATAGCTCGCAGCAATGTATTGGAAAAAAAAAAAGAACTATGAACTAGTTCATTTTTTGGAACTATGAACGAACTACTAACTATAAACAATTATGAACTATCATTGTTTATAGTTAGTAGTTCATTCATAGTTCAGAAATTTCAGATGGATGGATCAGAAATCTGAGATTGAACGAAGTTAAAGAGATGGCGCGTGCCGTTCACAGACACCAAAATGAACTCGTTCACAGTTCGTTCATCAGGCAGTAATACAGAGAGTTCAGTTCACGTTCACCCAAAATATGAACGCGTTCACTGAACGATAGTTCATGAACGCGTTCATATTTTGGGTGAACGTTCAGGGACAACACTGCCCCCTGCATCCCCCATCTATCAATCGGCAAAGGTCTACAGTCTCTTAGCCAATCAGGACGCAGAACACAATGTTACACTATAAAAAACAGCGAGGCCAGTGAACCACGATAGAGCGAGGGACCACTGTACTACACAACATTCCAGGCAAACCTATATCATCTCCATGCTGGTTCACCTCCCTTCCAGAAAAGTTACATAATGCACCTTTAAAAAATCTCATCACATCACATCTGCATGCACGGTAATCAATTGGAGCATGAATCATTTCTCTCAATGATCACAACTTTCCAATTTGGCAGTGCAAAATAAAATGACCTATTAAAACAACACAGTGGTCTGAAATCAAGCATGCAAACAGATAAACCAATAGCCCCTAATACAAGTATTCATTCTTCATCCTAATTTATGTGAAATGGGACTGAAGTAAATATGGGTGGCCACGCGTTTAATGTCTGATGGTCCTAATGTAGCGATTAAACTAATCCACATTCTCATTACAATGGGAGGGGAATTACTTGATGAATGTTGCATGCAGTATTAGCAGAGCAAAGCAACACCCAATGACAAAAGTACAATTTGCATAACAGCTCGGGCAGTTCAAATCCATCTATTATATGATGATTATAATGTTGTTATGGCAGTAGTTCTGACAGTAATAGGCTAATTTCATTTTCTTCAATATTTGCTATCAACAATCTTTAAAAGTGCAGTATATAACTTTTCTGGTGTAGGGTCTATCACCTGCCTGTCTCCATGGAGATGCTATTGCTTTGCCTGAAATGTTAAACTAAGCTTTATTTTCAATTACAGGTATTTTTATTGCCCATGCAAACATGCAGCGTCACCTCTCCACAGATCCGAACTGTAACTTCGCCTGGTGGTGTCCTTGTTTGTCAAAAGTGCATTGTGTAACTTTTCTGGTGAAGGGCCTGTCACCTGTTTGTTTCTATGGATATGTCATTGCTCTGCCTGGAATGTTCCACAGTGTGACATTAAACAGCTTTTCCTTACATTTATTCAATTACAGGTGATTTTACATATTCATGCAGAAAAGCAATTGACGAACCCTCCACCAGTACACAATGCACCTTTAAGATGTGTTGCAAATCTTACCTTAATAGGAATTATATTTTTCATATTTTACAGACATACCTAAAGCAGGCAATGAGCAACAAGGCAAAACACTCAAAGCTACATAGCATTGGCTATTATGCTAAACCAGCATAATAGTGGGGGGGGGGGGCACGTGACACGCGGACACGTGCGCGCGGACACGTGCGCGCGGACACGTGTGTTTGTTTTGGTACCACATATCCATGCCATGTGCGAAAGTCGAGTGGAAAGCGACCTGGATATCATTTTGGGCAAGACTCAAGCCAATGCTAACAGTGCCAAACCGCTAACAGACGCCTCTGAGCACCAGTCCTCACCACAAGACCAGGTAAGACCAACCTGCGCTCACAAGAGTTGGTTGCATTTCACCCCGGCTCCAAAATCAGACCGCTATCAATGCGTCGCCAATACTCCACAGCTCTCTAGGACGGGGTCGGGTTCGTCCTCTCGGCATGACGGGGAAGAGCCACTGTCTCCTCTGTGCGCGCGAGTGTCCTCCCCCCGCTGCGGCTCCCTCGAATGCGGCTCTCCCCGCTGCAGCTCCCCCGGCCCGTCCATGTTGATTCTTGGCTCTTCCATGGTCCGGCTCGCACTCTCTTCCATGGCTCGTGCAAGTAAACAAAGGCCACACATCGTGTCACCCAGGCGCTCTCGTGAAGGACATCTGAGACTCTGTCCCTACCATCCCTGGTCTAGACCTGGTTTAGTCCTGGTTTAGACCTGGTTTAGTCCTGGTTTAGACCTGCTTTAGACCTGGTTTAGTCCTGGTCTAGTCTCTTAGCTAATCAGGGCGCAGGACAGAATGTTACACTGTAAAAAAAAAGTTACACTATAAAAAAAATTGAAAAAAAAAAAAAAAAAAAATTGGAAAAAAAAATCCGCGAAACAGCGAGGCCGCGAACAGTGAACCGCGATACAGCAAGGGTTCACTGTATTGTGCTTTTCTCTGCCAGGATCATTATGTTTTATTTTATTTATTTTAAATATCAATATTGATCTAAAATTACTTAAAAGAGGCAGGTCTGCTGACTTATCTGTCAACACCAGCACAACAAAGTGCAGCTCTGCCGGACCATACTGTCAACCCCTACTGTGGATAGCTGCAGATCATACTAGCGTAGGTCATGTATTGAACAGTAAGTCAATATAGTATTTATTATGACAGGCCTATGCTATTGACTTAAAAAAAAAAAAATGCCTGTGTGATGCTGCTGAATCCTACAGAGCAGTGGGCATGTACCGCTGCTGGTAAAAAAAACTGGAGTATACTGGAGTAATGACATACAATACAGGAGTATAAAGATTGTTCAAACATACATGAATCACTCTAAATACAACTTCAAGTGGGTACATGAGAAGGTGAAACGATTATAAAACTGTTAAAAAGTTGGTTTTACACAATAGCTTTCATTTGCACGTCATTGTACTCAAAAGAAAAATTTCAGATTATTTTAGGGCCTGTTTACACGAGAACGCTTACGGGTAAAAACAACAAAATATTTTATCGGAAGTGCCTTTCGTTAACACGGTGACGGCATTTTTGGGGCCTAAAAACGCAAAAATCTGAAACCACCCTCCAGAGTGGAAAAGTTAAATACGCTCCGCTGTAGCGTTTCCGTGTAAACTGCCCAAGACGCAAAACTGGTCAGATCTGGTCACGTTGCGTACTCGTTTACGTCACATAGATGCGGCAATACAAGAGTCATTTCAACAATTGTATAAATGGCACCCACACACGTCTACGGTCTTTTCTCTTCTTCCCGTACAAGTCTTTCTCACACTCTCACAGCCACAGACGCCAAGACAAGCGACTTCCGCATGAGGCACTTCAAATGTAAAACCCCATGTGATTTTATATTTTCTAATTCACTGTAATTCACTGTAATGTAACTATTTTCAGTACAATATTCAAAAACATGTCAACAAAAATACAAGTCACTGAAATGTTTGGAGCGGAACTTAACAACTCATTTAAAACGCAACTAGAACATTTTATTTTGAAGTTTTACCTTTCTCTTTTACGGTACACTCAAGGTTAGGAAATGTAACTTGACGCTGTTGTGATGGTTTTTTTTTGTTTGTTTGTTTTTTGTCGTTTCCCATGCTGAACTCAGTCCAGTTATTTACAGCGCTGGCTTTTGCGTCTTCGTATATACAAACATTTCCTGTTGAGAACGCTCGTCTAAACGCGGATAAAAAATTGAAGACGAGACACCACTTTTGCGCCTTCTGTTTTGATCGTCGCCGTATAAACGTAGCCTTATTTAATAGCACCAAAATGAAAAATAATACCACATTGTTTTTCACAAATGAAATGAAAGCATGATTATTGTTGGACTTGTTAGCAGTGTTTGCCCACACGCAGGACTATAAGCAGCTCTTTGCCAGTAAACATTTTCACATGAGGGACAAACAGAGCACTGGGGATGCTTAATGCTGGACCAGTCTCCAGTTTCACTTTAATTAGTAGCTTGTTTACCGTAGGAAACAGGCCTGGGCCAACAGACCATCGGTTTTGCTGAATAGATGTTTTTTTTACTAGATTTACTAGATTACTCATGATCAAATTTTGGACTTACCATTTGGGGATCACCATTTTGGCTAGGGCTGGGTGATATGGGAAAATGACAGCATCACAAGTGACATACAGTTATCTTGTATTGCACTGTATAGAATGTACAGGCGTAGAGAAAGAAGGTGAAAAATAGTAATTTCCGGTGTCCTGAAAGTTATCCTGACAATACAGGATTGTGCAAACATGCATAAATCAATTGAAATACAACTCTGAGGGAACATTATAATCTCATAAAAGTTGATCAAAAACCCTGCCTAAATAAACCATGTATATTTAGGCTGTGTTCTTCTCTCAAACTGAAAGCACTCTTACATGTTTTTAAACTCCTTACATCTTCATTAGGATCATCTGGATGATTTCAGACCTTAAAATGCCAATCTCTACTGAGCAAAAGGTCAACATGAAAACTACCACTACATCACATCACTAGATGGAACAGACCATTTTGAGCTTTAGAGATGTAGACAGACTAATAAAAAGGTTTACGCAAACATGTGTGAATGAAACAAAACACAACAAGGTGAAAACATTCTAATATGGCTCAGAGCTCACAAGATTTTTACATAATATAGGACCTTTAAACAATATGCTCTATAGAAGGATTATGAAAATACTGCATGCCATAGTAAAGCATGCGTGGTTTTAAATTTATATTTAACCACAAACTAAAGCCAACACAAATCTTACTTGAAATAAGAACACTGAAAACTCAATTCCCAATACAAAACATATAAGAATCAATCACTCCTCTGCGTGAGTGGGAATGCCATTATATAGTGGGCTTAGGTTCAGTCTCTGCCTAAACACTGAGATTGAACTGCGCAGTATTTGATCAGGTACCTGCTTATCCGTCACATACCACTGTTATAACTCCAGTCTGCTGGGACGTCCTGCAGCCATAACTCTCCTCTGCAGTCTCACCATGTTCAGGAAGAAGGGGGGACTCCCTCAGAGACAGCCCAAACAAAACAAGACTCTCCTATGATGACATTATTAATACAGGCTGACAACTCCTCCATATACTGGGGGAAAGGGGCTGCATTATGTACTGAGTGCATTCTCTCAAGATCATTCTAATGCTATTCAGGAAAATTTGAAGAAAACACAAAGTATCTATTCAGAAAAGGTTAATTATTGGTCCTGTAATAGTCATGGTCCCATTTTTATATAGTGTTTTTCCAAATTCAAGGCAACATTAAAGCCCCAGTGTGTAGGATTCGTGGCGCATAGGTGGATGGTGCTATTGCACTTTTTGTTTTAGCTACGGCAGACCTCGAGGGTCACCCGGGCGCACCGTAACGCGGACAGCTCTCGTACCCGCGCACGTGCCGCGCGCCGCTACTGTATAAATAAAACACGGTCCCGTTTTTTGTTTTTTGTTTTTTTCTCATGAAAACACACATTCCCGATCATGTACCATGACACTCTACACATCAAATGAAACCTTACAGTCTCCTCTTTTTGACTATGCAATTCATTTCCCTGCACAACAATTACTCCCCGAGCACATGGGGCTTTTATACGGAAAAGCACAAAATGAGGTTAGCTTACCTTAGAATGCTTTGCACAGGTCAAACTCTGTATTTCACCATAAACTTGCTCTCAATTTGTCCGTAAGGATCCAGCGAATAAAATCCAGTAAAACAATTTAGTCCAAAACACGTGTTAGATCCATTACGACGTCTGATCCGGCAGCATGCTTGTGTAGTTTACCCAAAACCACGAGCCTTGCCGAAGGCGGAGCCCAAATGTCCTTCTGCGGCTCTCGTATTCAAAATGGCTGCCTCTGCATGGGGAAGATCCCCCTTTTATGTGACTATATCTAAGTCCAAAAGAATACTTTGATTTCATGATGGAAGTGAAAAGGCTTGGAAAACAATGTATTTTTGAATGGGTATCTTCAATTTCAGTAATTAATGGGTAAAAATCTTACACACTGTCCCTTTAAGTACTTTCTGTTGTATTACTTTATGGCCTTACATCTGTATAACCCCTCAGTTGTCCAGGTAGGTTCCATAGTGCTCCATGAGTGTATACTTCAAAAGCTATTCAGGAAAGGTTCATTTCTTTCCTGTGAATGTGATGTTTTTAGTATCAATACTTGCTCAAATGACTGACTGATTAGTATCTGTGTTTCTATACTTTTGACACCCCCAATAGATTCATAATTACAATTTGCAAATGCATATTACACTATATAACAAACAGACTAATTAGAACAGCTGGCTGTAGACAAAAAGATGCTGTTTACATCTTTGTTCTAGAGCCCTTCTCAACCATATGTAAACAACAACTGTACATTTTAATTATATTATTATGTTCACCGTTTATCTCCACAATACGCTCTAATTGCCCTGTTATTTACACACCAAAGGCTAAGCATGCAGTTCACCTCTGACACAAATAAAGCACTAATGTGATCACCATTCTAATGAGGTCCAAGTACGTGCTGTAGTAGCCCTATTTAAGGCCCTTTAAGCAAGGGCCTACTTTATGCTAAATGCGTAGTGTTTAACATGCTTTACACGCAGGTGGTTCCAGTGTATTATGCAGCCACAATGCTTTTGCAGGGTAATCCGCATGACCAGGTATTGCAGACTAATCCTAGGCTTTCAGATTCATCGTATTATACATTGATGAGTGTGCAATTATAACAGATGGGCGTATGTACAACTGAATAAGAGATGGAATAAAAAAGTATCAGATATAAAAGCAAATAAGCCCCTGTGTATAGTGTTTAGAAAGTGGTACAATAAAAAAGCACTTACGCATGTCTGATGATGTCTCTTGGGGTAGCTAAAGAATAATGTAAGCAGATGGCTGGTTGCTTACTAAACAGATTTGTTTCCAAAACCTAAAGTGAGACCATGATAAAATGCCTTGCACACTGGAAAACATTTGCCATAATTTAAGACAAGATAACAATATAGCAATGACAATCTGGTATTATCTAATTTTAAAGGTCCCATGGCATGAAATTTTCACTTTCTGAGGTTTTTGAACGTTAATGTGAGCTCCCCTACCCTGTTTAGCCCCCCCCCATGGTTAAAAGTTGCGAAATGTCTAAACTGAGCATTTGCGATCCTTTTCTGCGTTACAAAAAATCGGAGCTCAAACGGGCGATTTTGAACAAGGCACCTTATTGACGTCAGATCGAAAAAGAAATGCAAATGCAGTTCCACCCCCGTCTGTCTGTACTCAGCGTCTCTGTAAATCACGCCCAGAGAGTTTGGACTGCGAATGCGCTAGGCAATGCGAAATGCGTTTTTTTATTTGCCTGGAGGCACGTCCGAGTGTTTCTAGGCTCGGAAGTCCTTTATCTGAGCCTCTGGACCTTTGAACAGCAGTGGTTTAATTTTATTTTCTGTGGAAATGTGTTTATTTTTCAATGGAACGCTTCAAATCTCTCCCCCCATGCAAAAACACGGAAATGGATCAGCTGAGAGCCTAGAGCGGAGAGTTTGGCCACGCCTTCACCCTCTACTATAGGCCAGCTCTTTTCTCCTCATTTGCATTCAAGCAACAACGCCCATTATAGAGTGTTCAGAGAGAGAGAAAAATTACTCTTTCTCATCTTATCTGTTTCTCATGCACTGAGTGTTGATTTTGAAGAAGGATTCATTTACAGTATTAGGGAACCATTAAAGAGCCATATAAAAGCATCAAGAAGTACCATGTCATGGGATCTTTAAAGAAAGGATATTGTGCGAAAATGTTCTACCAAACATCCTTGAAGAGGTTTTAGATGTCATCCATGGATGTTTGAATAATTTAGCAATCTCTCCCAAAACAATACACTACAACTTGACAAACCTGATGCGATGTGCAGTAGTTTCAATAGTGAAATGTAAGCGGATTGTGTTATGATAGTGCTCTGAAGGAGAGTAAAGGGAGTGGGGACTCAGAGAATCAAAAACAAAAAAGTTGTTTTTGCTGAATATAGCATTTAAAAAATACATAGTGATCTAAATATATTATTTGTTACCAATTAATAGCCCAACCTGCTCTTTAAGCCATGCCAAGGTACCAAATCAATATGCAACATGCACCATACTTTGACACTGCCAAGAATCAATTTTCTCAAGTAGTTATTGTTTGCACTGAAATTCCAAATCATGCTGAAAAAGAATGAACAAATTTGTCAAATTTATGAATGGGGAGCACAGAGAGATGATATTACACAGTCTGATACATTTCACAAGCCACAGCAGTAAACAGATGCTTTCTTGTCAATATGGGAAAACTACTGTCATTGTAATAGACCAATAGAATGTATGAAAACATTTTATTTAACGATTGTGTGGTGGGTTCCAAAAATCCACGGAGGCCGAGTTACGCAATTAAATTATGTTTATTCAAAAATGATATGCGCAATTACAAATTACAGAATATTATCGTATATTGTGCCTATAGAAAACTTAAGAGAAAAGACACGGAGATAGGTGACAAGGTCTGACGTTCTTCTGACGTAGGATGAACAACAGCCAGCCCTGAATGTGGCTCAAACTGTTCAGTCATACCCCAGCCTCAGGGGCCGTTTAGACGAGGACGATTGCGACTGAATACGACAAAATATTCTATCGGATTCTATCGGAAGTGTCTTTCGTTTACAAACCGCAAAAATCTGAAGACTCCTTCCAGAGTGTGGAGTTTGGAAGACGGCCCGGGTCGCGTCTCCGTCTAAACGGCAAGAAGTGCAAAACATGTTCACGTCGCATACAGCTGACTGGATGCGCCAAGCCGGTAAAAACAATAACAATACGTCGCAGGTGACAGAGGCGAGTTTGGACAAGACCGGGCAGAACCAGTCAGTGGTGGGACAATTTTGAGAATGGATTAGTTGCTGACAGTGCTTGGGTGGAAAACTTCAGAATGACTAAACAAGCTCTTGTTGCATTAAGTGAAGAGCTCCGACCCGACATCGAGGGCGAAACAACCGTGATGAGAGCCCCTGTGGTGTCCTGAAAAAGGCAGGTGTTTTTATCAGCGGCCTGGCATGCATATTCAATCGAATTCGCCCACTTTTGCGTCTTCGTATAAACAATAATTTCCTGTTGAGAACGCTCGTCTAAACGGGGATACAAAATTGAAGACGAGACGCCACTTTTGCGTCTTCTGTTTTTATCGTCGCCGTATAAACTTAGCCTCAGTCTCATCTCATGCCCATATTTGAAATTTCCTCTAGTTACATAACCATTCCCCAACACAGGCCAGGTCATCCTGACATTCTGGCTACTAGACCTCTTATTGTTCTGAACATGTTTTCATTAAGGTCAGAAGGCATCTGCTTCCCGTCTTCTCTCCTCAGTGTTTATGACACATCTTGGCTAATAGTCAGTAGTCAAACCACTACAATTGTAGGCAGGAGATTCCCACTGGGATTTTTTCATAGCCTGATGCTTTTGGTCTATTTTTTTCTCATTTGTTTAGTAAACTGTAGGATTAACACATCTCTTTAAGCCATTTAGTCAGTGAGTTCAAAAAGGGGAAGTGGGGCATTTTTTTTTTTTTTTTTCAAATTTTGGCATTATTCATTTATCTAACTGTGAGTAGATTTGACAGGTGTGATGCCCATGGACACAATAACAACAATGTGCCCAGGAAGGGTTTGAACCGGTTATGATTTAATTAGTGTCAAAATGTGTTTTCACAGTCGATTTCATTACAAAGGAAAAGGCTCAAAAGTTGATACTAATGTTGATATCACAATGATGAAGAAAACAACCCCATGCAGACAATTTTCAGCTCAAATAACACTGCTTTTTTTGAGTTACCCTGTGATCCTATACCAGTGTTGATAAAGTCCAAAATTACTCTAAAATGGTTCAAAAAATGTCAAATTTTCAGTAGTCAAAGTTGTTAAATTGAGTATCTATTTTCAATAGTGGTTTTAGTTTTAGACTTGCGATACTTTTGACAAACCAAGTGACTAAACCTTACTTCCACCTGTGTTAGAAAATGATGCCTTTATTTCTATATTTACATAGATTACTATTCCTTGACCATTATGCAGGGCTTGGAGCTGTCTGATAAGGCTTAAATATTGTCCTAACCTTGCCAAGGTGAAGTCCTGTGCTGCACTTAATGGTCTAAAATTATGCTTTTCTTCACCATGGTTTGTTCAAGGAGCTGTTTTAATTACCCAGGTATTAAATTTGAAGTACACATTTATTGTCAAAGAGGTGTCCCTATTTCAGCCAAAAGTAGTGGACAAGTGTAATTTCTTATTTATTAACCCACTGTCTAAATAAAGCATGGCAAAATCCATAGCTAATCTCACCAAGCAAGAACATTTCTCCATATTTTAAGAACCAAGGTCTGTACAGTCAGATAAACCCTTAATGATGTGAGCTTTGAGGAGAAGGGGAGACTGGCCAGCAAAAGTGCCATAAAGTTATTTAGAATACCTCAGCAAAAAAGAAAAAAAAATACTCAATTTAATGGGCACTTTTTAGGGAAGGGGGAGTATATTTTGGACAAGAGGTATCTCCGTGGTACAGCCCCTGGCCCTCACAGGATGCTGGTTCAATCTTATCTCCAACCCTGGCACGGTTCGACTGCGGTCACACTGGACGAACTGGGCTATCAGTGCCTGGGCACGGTTCTAAAGTCCTAGAGTGTGTGCACCCTAAAAGAGCTTGAGTCATGTCTGTGTGTAATATTTGATGAAGTCATCCACTAAAATTCATTTACATACAATAAATGTTGCTTTTGGGGCAAATATTGTTATGCAATTAATTAAGATTAATTAATTACAAAACCTGTAAACCTGTAGGCCCTTTAATAGTCACTAAATCAAAGCCTCTTGCTAACAGATTTCATAAACATCTTAAGTTACAGGTGAAAAATAATGTAGATGTGAAAGGGCGGAATACACAAACTTCAGAGTTCACCAGAAAAAGTGTCATTTCAGATATATACTGTATATATATATTTTTTAATCTTATTTTCATAGTATTCAGCTACTCCAAGGTCACAGTTTCACTTTTTGATCAAATTTGGGTTTGCTATGCTTGGACTGCTGTTGATTCATCCTCATTAAGATGAAAACCGTGGGCGGATTTCCTCAACCAAACAACGTGTGTGAAAAGATAACAACCCTCAGATTGTTAGCAAAGTTTTAAGGTCGTAGCTCCTTTGACAGAGGATGTACTTCTTTCTTTTGACTCTAGCTCAGAATCAAGCGCTTTTTATTTCGGATCCCGCTCAATCTTTCGACACACTGTTGGCTATCATCTTAAAATATCAACAAAAACAGAAGTCAGCTAGCTCCTACAATAAAGTGTACAACAGGAAGGCTGATAACATTTATAATATCCAATGTTGTGTTGACACCGTCTTCGCAGGGCCTATGTGAGTGGTGTGTTTCAACTTTGGGTTCTTTTTGGATGGAGATGAAGTTTGAGAAGGCAGAGGTGACACAAGGACAGCGCCTTCTGCTTAAAGAGTGATAAGAGAGGCACACAGAAGATTGGACAAGATGCTTGTTACAACAAAGTGTATTTAAAGTGATGAAGGGGCAGGCCGCATGGGGCTGAAGTGCTTAGATAATAATGAAGGCCACAAATGACCGTGGTGAGTTTGAATATTGATAACTAATGCAAAAAAAAAGCAAAAAGATGTTAGCATAGGGCTTTTCAGGTTTAGCTACGGTGGGTATTTGCTAGGGGTGTGTAAAAATATCCAAATATCGAGATATCAGCTTTTAGATACAAATGTAGACAGATGTGTTAGCAGTCTGCTCACATTCTGATGCAAAAAGTCCAGATATAATCACTATAACTACTTGTATGTCTCAGTTTCACCCCGTTTCTGCAGACTATACCATCAACAAATGTGCAAACTTAAGATTCAAAAATATTTTAAATAAAGCTTCAAAACAACTTAACTCAATGCTAAAATGTACATTTACTTTGCAGGATTTTACTAGCTTCGGTTAAGACGTCATCAAATTATCAAAAAAATTTAACTAAAAATGAAACAAACAGTCTTAAGATGCATTCAGACCGGGGCATCAAAAAATGCACTGGACGCCTCTAATTGGACACCTTTGCATTTGAGTTCAGATGCCCCCAACATGCATCTTGGACGCCGTGGACAAACGGGAGAAAAATACTTGCCGTGCATCCAGGGCATCCGTTGCAGTCTGTGAGTGCCTTGTTTTCCCGGTCGAGAGAGTGACTTTAAAGGAAAAGTAACGTTTTTTTCTAATTTGAGCCTTATTTCGGTAATAAAACAAGTTGTTTTACTCACCCATAGCACTTTGGTGTCATATGGAGCATTTCCGGAGATGTTTTAGATTAGCGTTAGGCTAACGCCGTTAGCCTAGCGCGACTTATAGCCATAGCTCGGGGCATTCCCCGAGCATGTAATATGTCCCGTGCGGGCTCCAAATAACACAAACTTTAGCACTTTTCAAATCATAGAAGCTCGATGTCTTTAGTCTACGATTTCGTTTGGTCAAAAGTGGCCTGTAATCCGAGATTTAGCCATAGTTTCAAGTAGATGAGGACGCCAGTGCACATGCGCGGAGTGTGCTCTCAGCTCCCGGGACCCAAACATGGAACGCATAGCTGTAAACTATGGATAAATCTCGGATTACAGGCCACTTTTGATTCAAACAAAATCGTAGGCTAAAGACATTGAGCTTCAATGATTTGAAAAGTGCTAAAGTTTGTGTTATTTGGAGCCCGCACGGGGCATATTACATGCTCGGGGAATGCCCCGAGCTATGGCTATAAGTCGCGCTAGGCTAACGGCGTTAGCCTAACGCTAATCTAAAACATCTCCGGAAATGCTCCATATGACACCAAAGTGCTATGGGTGAGTAAAACAACTTGTTTTATTACTGAAATAAGGCTCAGATTGTAAAAAAAAAACGTTACTTTTCCTTTAATGTATTACACAAAACACATCAGCTGAGATGATCGGCTTGGCGGTTGTGGCGTATTCATATTTATACTCCACTAATGACATGGTTCTGGTGTTTGTGGCTCCCGGCTCCCTTTCTTCTTCTTCTTCTGGGTAATAACATCGCTATGTCACTGGATACTTGCCCCCGAATGGCTGTCTCTGTGAGTTCGATGCCAAAAATTCAGCTTTTTCAACTCCTGATGCCGATGCCCTGCACGTATGTCTTGGTGCACTGATGTCTGAAGATACGCCGCAAAAATGCAGGACGCCCTAGATGCATGTCCACATAGACTCTGCATGTAAACTGGACGCCCCAATCTGAACACAGCTTTACTATCATGAGTATCGTGTACCATATTGAATCGTGAGGGACTATGTGATTTCCAGCCCTAGTATTTGCTTCTAGCAGAAAGAAAGTCTAAGGTTCAATCCCAGATGTGCCATGAGAAGACTGCATGGTCTTTCTCTCCCTCTCTGTCTAGATGGGTTTCCACTGAATACTGGAGTTATCCACAACTGCAGTATTCAGTGGGTTAATAATTGAATAATAACAATGCATTACACAGCGCTATATTTTTGGACACTCAGAGATCTTTTTATTCATTCACTCCATACTCAGCGGTAGTACGCTACAGTAGCCACAACTTCCCTGGGGCATAAGCAACACTGCCAATCTGTGCAATTGGTCGTTCCAACCACCACCAACATGCAGTCATTAAAATCACTCCTGCCTCACTGTAGCACCTGGTATTCCCAATGATCTCCGCACAAGCATTAATCAGGCCCGGCCCTGCTCAGCTTCAGAGATCAGACAAGATCGGGCTGTGGCAAGCAGGTATTGGCTACATTTGCTACAGGTTTTTCCTCTACTTAGGTACCTCATGGTTCAAAATAGTACTGCTCACTGCTACTGACACGCCCAGTGAAACTAATTGAAGAACAGAAGAAAACAAAGAAAAACATCTCTCTAAATCTCTCTTTTATTAACAATATTTTCAATGTAAGTCAACATTTAAGTCAATCTCAGTGATCTCTCCAGACACTGCATATTTTACAGACTTTAATGGCATTGTCTCCTTCAAAGAAAATGGTTCCAATAAATATTTTATTATTGCTATAAAGAAACAAGTGAAGGGGGGAGACTGACAACAACTTGGAACTACTGCCATAAAGAATCAGTTGACTCTCAACTCAGTGTCAGAGAATATTGTACATTACAGATTGATTGGAGATCTTCATTAAAAAAAACTCAAAATTATTAAAAATGATTATATAGTAGCTTCTTTAAGTCTTGTTACATTAAAGATAAAGGGGTATTACTTGTTAACACATAACAAAGATAGTCATGTTACCTTTTATTGTTTTGAAAATATCATATTTGTTGAAAACAACAAAAATGTTTAATTAGTTTCGTTTTATTACAACCTGCTCTCCTTGGTCCCTGAACTAAGTCACTCCCGCTATCACAACGCAATCACTGCACAGCCTGAAACTGCTGCACATCACAGTAAGAGTACAGCAAGGAGCAGGTCGAATATTGCCTGGGAGAGATCTCAATATTACTGAGACATGCATGAATGACATAAAACCATTTCAGGCACGTTTGTGATGAGGGAACACCGTTATAAAAAGTTAAAGAAAGCTCCAAAAAGTCCTCAACCACACCCTCTTTTAAAGTAAGACATCACCCAACCACAGTCCACAAGACACAAGATTCAAACTTTAAAATATATAAAATAACAAAAGGCTTTCTGAATGGAAAACCAAAGCAAAGAATATGAAATGCTTAACACAGCGGTTTCTACACAAACCACTCAAGAGCTTTCCCTTCTGAAGTAGATTCATTCATCTGTTGTGTCTTACTAATTCAGCCTTTTTGTGATGTTGAAACAATCGGCATCACTTCAAAATATTTGTGTGATTCTCGACTCAACACGCACTGGTTTTTGAGGGGGTTTTGTTGTAATTGGCCATCACATTTCCTTGAAGCTATGGAGGTTATTACAGTGAATGACGCACATGCATTTGAGAAGACAAAGTGGATTATTAAACAGAAAATCCCATGTTATTCTATGCATGTTATAAATCTTCATTTTGTCATAAATTATCTTTAGTAAGAACATTTTGTGTAAGTTGTCTTCAAATGTAACTTTAATTTTAATCAGTAATTACTAGGGATGTCCCGATCCAAACACGTGATCGGAAATCGGCCCCGATCACGTGATTTCGGACTCGATCGGAATCGGACGTTACCTACCGATCAGGATCGGATATATATGCGTGTGTGTGTGTGTGTGTGTGTGTATATATATATATATATATATATACACACACACACACACACACACACACACACACACGCATATATATCCGATCAGGATCGGATATATATGCGTGTGTGTGTGTGTGTGTGTATATATATATATATATATATATATATATATACTTATTATTTTTTAGATGAGATCTATGGTTATGCGGTGGCACAGAGTGAGACTCCACACAGAAACATCAACGCATGCCGCATGACATGCCTTTGGTTAAATACACGGAAGCAGCAGCTCGAAGGGCAAAGTGCGAGGAGAGCGCTATAATGAGCGCTATAAGAACGCTATAATGTTTGGCGAGTATGTCTGTGGTCTGGAAATACTATAAAGTTGATGACAACAACATTGCCATAGCAAACTGTAGGATATATAAAGGGGTGGAAAGGAAAGGGCATTTAACACAACAAACCAATACGGCACCTCAAAAACAAACACCCGACACAATACAGCGAGTTACAGGCAACCCAGCCGCTGCAGGAGAGTTTGAAAAGGAGAAAAAATGCCCCTTGACAGCGCGAACAGCACAGGAGACCACAGCCAAGATACAGTAGCACAAATTATCACAATGACTGACCTACCATTCGCCTTTGTAGAGAACCCTAGATTTCTTATGCTTATGGAGCACGTCGAACCTCGATTTGAAGTGCCATCTCGCCACTATTTCACCGAGAAAGCTCTGCAGCTTTTTTTTAAGAAGATTTCTGACAAACTACATGTCCTGTTATCAGATGTACCCCATGTTTCCTTCACCACATCTGGAGTTCATCTGTGACACCCAGAAAGATAAATAATAAGCAATAAGTGTACTTAAATAATAATAATAATAATAATAATAATAATAATAATAATAATAATAATAATAATAATAATAATAATACTTTTTTATGTATTATGTAAGTATCAGATCGGGACTTGGTATCGGCAGATACTCAAAATCAAATGATCGGAATCGGATCGGAGGGCAAAAAAAACCTGATCAGTACATCCTAGTAATTATCTCATAACCTAAAAACATATTTGTTTTTCTTTGAAGGTCACCTGATTTAGCATGTATTGTAAATTATTCAATTCATTTGAATTGGATTCATAACATTACAAGGTGCAACAGAGAATTTGCGCTTTAGACATACAGACAGACTAATAAAAGGTTGCTCAAATATGTGTGAATGAAATAAAACACACCAGGTATGTTTTTGATGAGGTAACAATATTATAACATGGCTTACAGCTCACAAGAGTCAGTTTCCCATAATATTGGACCTGCATACAACAAAATATTCTTTGTGAGAAATGAGAAAAGTATTAGGCCTGTAATTTAGACCTCTACAAACATGTTTGAAAATGCATGGAATTTTCTGAATGAATTTAGTAGACCATAGCTTTTGTCAGTGTGCTCTCAAATTTCCATGTTCTTGGGCATGTTTAAAATATTGAACTACAAATCTACATGCAACTCTTGTGTATACTTTAGTGAGCTGTGCAAACCCAGCTTGGATCCAACTTTCCTCCCAAGAAATTCCTGGTCTTCAGACATGCCCTGCCAATCAAAGTGAACGAAAAAAAAAAAATCCATATAATTTGACCACATTTCTGACCAAACCTTATATGTAAAAAATATTTAAACAAAAAGGTTCAAGGAAACTATGTATCTATATAAATAAAATGCAGATTAAAACAAACTTCCACGTTAGAAAAATGCATCGCCCAGGAGCTGAGGTTGTTATCACAACAAAGAGCTATGCAGTTTTCAGCATCTCACATTAGTGAGTTATGATTTTTTTTTAATTTGTAAAAATTACTACACGGCGCTGCTGAATCCTACATGTTACGCTGATTACGAAAATAAAATTGGAGAACAAAGTGAGTAGAGCGCAGTTTGCGTATGCCAGAGGTGGTGAAAACGCTGATCAACAATATGGCACCTTGAAATAAGGAAGCGGAGTTTAACAACACTTTCACCCCAGACAATACACTTTTCTCCATCTCCCGGACCGGTTCCCCCCAGTTGGACTTCTGACCCCTACCCTCCTCCGCTGTTCCCTCTGGACCCTCACTCCCCCTGTTTTCCCTCTCGGCCACCCAGGTATCTTCAAGTCCCTTAGCCCTTGCACCCAGTGATGTTTGTTCCCATGTCCACGTCCCCCAATGTGCCTTCTGAGTGCTTTGTGAATGTTATTGTGGCTTTGAAACATGTACCTTTAAAGGGACAGTGTGTAAGATTTTTACCCGTTAATTACTGAAATTGAAGATACTCATTCAAAAATACATTGTTTTCCAAGCCTTTTCACTTCAATCATGAAATCAAAGTATTCTTTTGGACTTAGATATAGTCACATAAAAGGGGGATCTTCCCCATGCAGAGGCAGCCATTTTGAATACGAGAGCCGCAGAAGGACATTTGGGCTCCGCCTTCGCCTTCGGCAAGGCTCGTGGTTTTGGGTAAACAACACAAGCATGCTGCCGGATCAGACGTCGTAATGGATCTAACACGTGTTTTGGACTAAATTGTTTTACTGGATTTTATTCGCTGGATCCTTACGGACAAATTGAGAGCAAGTTTATGGTGAAATACAGAGTTTGACCTGTGCAAAGCATTCTAAGGTAAGCTAACCTCGTTTTGTGCTTTTCCGTATAAAAACCCCATGTGCCCAGGGAAATGAATTGCATAGTCAAAAAGAGGAGACTGTAAGGTTTCATTTGATGTGTAGAGTGTCATGGTACATGATTGGGAATGTGTGTTTTGAGAAAAAAAACAAAAAAAACCAAAACGGGACCACGTTTTATTTATACAGTAGCGTTACGGTGCGCCCGGGTGACCCTCGAGGTCTGCCGTAGCTAAAACATCCACCTATGCGCCACGAATCCTACACACTGGGGCTTTAATAATAAAAGATAAAAAAAATAAGTGATTAAAGAATGCTGAAAGCTCTGAAAAGTCTATTGAGCATAATAGGTCTTTCTTTAAAGCAACTGTTGTATTACAATTTAGATAAGATAAATATTTTTGCAGTGTCTTCATTTGCAGACTATTTTCCAATGTTTTTTTTCGGGAAACAATGAGCAGAGCCATCCCCTCTCCTCCTCCCCTCCTCTTTCTCATATCCACACACACTGACACAATAAGATAAAACTCCTCTCAATCAGATTAACCTCTCTTGGATTCAGCACACATGAAAGCCGGATGAACAGGGAGGCAGAGAGACAGAAATGTGCGTTGGGTTAGCGTGTGCCCGGAACCTGTCATTGGATAAATTAAACAGGTTAGGCTTGGTTTGAGCATAGGGCTGCCTCTCTCATGAATACCAGCCTTGTGAAGCGAAAACCAGCTCCAAATGAAATAAAGAAGGAGCCAAAGAAAAGGAATTAGTTTGCAGAGTTTGCCAATTGAATTTATTTTTGTCAAAAAAGTACAGAAAGGTTTTGGAGGTGTTTGAAAACATTTGTCTCTGCTTTAAAGGTCCTATAATATGCCAAATATTATACTACTATGAGCTTTTAGGCCATGTTGTAATGTTACTTCATCAAAAACATACCCAAAGTTGTGTTTTGTTTCATTCACGCATGTTTAAGTAAGTGCTCTGTTCCACCTTGTGATGTCATGAGGCAGTAGTTTTCAAATTAACAGCTACCTTTATGTTAAGTTCAGTAGAGAGGGTGGTGAAAATTATCCAAATGATTCTAATCAAAGTGTATATTGTCTTTATTTAGACAATAGAATTTAATTTTCCATATGAAATCTTTCTACTTTTTTTTTGATTGCCAAGTGTCCTTATATCTGTGCAATCCCTCCATCAAGGCAGGTTCCATAGTGGTCCATGGGCGTATACTCGTCTATGTGCTCGTATACTTGCTCTGATACAGCTCAAGATCATTCTAAAACTATTCAGAAATAGCTTTTTTAGCATCAGTACTTGCTCAAACTAGTTTCGTTACTAGTTTTAGCATCGATGAGTTTCAGATTTTCGATACTTCTGAGAGACCTACACTCTTGATTCTGGGAGTCTAAAACTTAAAATTAAAGAAAAGGGTAAATTCAAAATAAAATCATCAAAGATTTAGTCTTAAACTCTTGTGAAACAATATTAATATTTTAGAAAGGGTATTTGTTGAGTTTGACTTTTCATCATGAACTATAAACAGACTGATTTTATGGTGTCCACCTTGGTCCCTATCACATTATCAAATGATGACAGTTTAAAGAGCCCATATTACACTATTCTCTGTTATAATGCTGTTTCCTCAGAAAGAAAAGCTTACCTGGAGTTGTGTTTTGTTTCATTCACACATGTTTAACACACAAACCCTGCATATTTAAGATGAGCTCTTCTTTCAGACAGAAAACACTCTGTTCCACCTTGTGATCCATCCATCCATCTATTTTCTTCTGCTTATCGTGGGGGGAAAAGTCTAAGCAGGGACTCCCAGACTTCCTTCACCCTGAACACTTCCTCCAGCTCCTCCGGGGGGACCCCAAGGTGTTCTCAGGCCAGCCGGGAGACATAGTCCCTCCAACGTGTCCTGGGTCTTCCCCGGGGCCTCCTCCTGGTGGGACATGCCCAGAACACCTGCTGAGGGAGGCGTCCAGGAGGCATCCGGAAGAGATGCCCGAGCCACCTCAGCTGGAGAAGCAGCGGCTCTTTATGCTCAACCCCCCCAGTCAGTCTAAGATGCAGCGTTACTTTTGATGAAGTAACAGTATTATAACATGGCTAAAAGCTCAGGTTAAGGGTAAAATTTGCATAATATAGGACCTTTAAGAGAGAAACCTCCCACTTCCTTTTTTAGTGAAACATTTATTCTTCCTGACCTGAGCCATAAAACTAGAGAGACACAATGATGATGTTAGCAAAGGTACAATTCTAGTATATGTCATTTGTATGGAATCTGTGTAGCGCTGACGGTTTTACATTCTGTGACTGCCTGGTATAAGGTAATTTCATTCTGAGACGATAAATAGTCATAAGACAGAGGCAGGAGAGACCCATATCCCAGGTAAATGAGAGCTTTATAATGGAGATTAGTGCTGCCTCCGTCTCCTTTTCAGTCTCTTAAAGATAGAAAATGCTATGCAGCACTGAGGAGGAAGTAGGTGAGGCAGAGTTAGGGTGGCAAGATTAAAGGTGCATTATGTAACTTTTTGGTTGGGGGTCTGTTACCTCATTGTTTCTATGTATATGTTATTGCTATGCCTGGAATGACCCGCAGTATGACATTTATTAAATTACAGGTGGTTTTATAGCTCAAAATGCCTAAAAAAAACAGGCATTCTGATGTGAGGGGAGTTGCCTCTCTGCAGATCTGACCTGTAACTTGGTCTGATGTAGTCTCCATGAAAATAGAAAGGTTTAATGCCATACTGTGAAACATTCCAGACAAAGCACTACACAATGCACCTCTAAGTGCAATCAAATCGAAATTTGAATGGACACAATTTGCAAATCGCAGAGACTGCAATTTCCCCTCCTAAATTGTTGTATTAGTTTGTCAGGTCATATTTCAGTATTTTTGTCAATTGTTCTGGGCACATTAAAGGTGCATTGCGCAACTTTTCTTCCACCAGAAAAGTTTCACAGTGTACCTTTAAAGGAAAAGTAACGTTTTTTTTTACAATTTGAGCCTTATTTCGGTAATAAAACAAGTTGTTTTACTCACCCATATCACTTTGGTGTCATATGGAGCATTTCCGGAGATGTTTTAGATTAGCGTTAGGCTAACGCCGACTTATAGCCATAGCTCGGGGCATAGAAGCTCGATGTCTTTAGTCTACGATTTCGTTTGAATCAAAAGTGGCCTGTAATCCGAGATTTATCCATAGTTTACAGCTATGCGTTCCATGTTTGGGTCCCGGGAGCTGAGAGCACAGTCCGCACATGCGCACTGGCGTCCTACTCTACTCGAAACTATGGCTAAATCTCGGATTACAGGCCAATTCTTGCAGCTCTAACTTGTCAGCCCCGTTTATTCTTATTGTAAGAATAAACGGGGCTGTCTCTCCACAGATCTGACTTGTAATATGACCTGGCAGCCCATTCTGGTAATCTCCATGGAGAAAGATACGTTTAATATCACACTGTGGAACATTGGAGCAAAACAGCCTAAATATTCAGACTTACTGAAACATGGTGTTGTTAAAAAATATAAATAAACCAGTTATCTAATATGAGTGGGATTGCCTCTGCTCAGATTTGACCTGTAAATAGCCTGCTGACATCCCCTGCTTGTCTCCACGGACATGAGTATATTCAGTGCCAAAGTAAGAACATATCTGAAGATACAAGACTCTCCAAACCTCCAGCAGAACAGCTGTCAAAAATAACCATGTAAATATGACTAATGTGTCTAATGTGTATCAGCATGTTCTACACGGAAAACTGAAGAGAAGAGAATCACTCCTGGACTATTTGGGAAATGGCTGCTGAAATACTGCACAAGTAACATCAAGACACGTTTTAGGCAAATGCATTTCACATAATTGTCTGTGAGAACGAACAGGCTTCTCCATCGGCACTGCAGAGTACATGCAGATGGCAGACACCGTGAAAAGATGCAGAGAGTGGATACAGGTGACGGAGGGCAAGAGGAAAGAGAGGAGAGAACGGAGAGAGAGTGGGGGAGAAAGATAGATGGATTGATAAGATAACGAGGAGGGGAGAAAGGAAGATATAGAGGGGGAGCAAAGAGAGAGACGGAGGAGAAGTGACCGGAGTCCATCGACTTTCCGCTTGGTTTATGCTTCAGTGAGTGAGAGAGGGGGAGAGGGAGGGGAGAGGACACAGACAGATAGACAGATTGAGAGAGAGGACAGAGACAGATAGATAGAGAACAGGAACAGAGAGAGAGAGAGAAGAGGAGAAGTGGACTGGCACAGGTCTGCTTTATGCCTCAGTGAGTCCTGCTACACTCGAACACAGCTACTTAATGGCCATTTTACAACACACCCTATTCCCAAAGTAAGACAGGAGAAAATGTAAAAAGTAAAATAAAAATTTACAACTTTCATTTATGACCTGCATAATGTATATTTTAAATAAAAAGTCAATTTAAAGACCCACTGTGGAACATTTTACTAATAAATAAAACTAAACTAAAAGCACTTTTTCATTATGAGCTCCGAAATACACTGAAAACAGGTCTCTTTACTATGAACGAGCTTGCCTTTCCACGAGCCTGACTCATAACTTCACCTGCAGTTATTCCTTTGCCTGGAATGCTCCATAGTGGGGCTTTAACTGATTAATCTCCATGTATCCATCAGCGGAAATGTTACACAACATTGCTTCAAATATTTCTTACTGTTTTAATCTAATCACTTTAAAAATCATAGTAGGACCATTAGAACCATCCTCTTCATCCAATATCCGACCTCGTCTATGTTTATAGTCAATAAACAACTTAAAGGAAAAGTAACTTTTTTTACAATCTGAGCCTTCTTTCGGCAATAAAACAATAAGTTTTACTCACCCATAGCACTTTGGTGTCATTTGGAGGAGTTTCGTAGAAGATGTTGTAGCCGTTCTGTTCTACTAATGATCCCGTATCCGTTAGCGTGAGTGCTCGGGGCATTACTTTGCCGTCTCCAAATAACACAAACTTTAGCACTTTTCAAATCACAGAAGATCGCTGTGTCAGGGTAGACTTTTAGTGGATTCCAAAACGGCCTGAAACCCGATATCGCAACAGAAAAGTAAAGTTCAGAGCAGTGTTAGCTTCTTTCGGACTAGCGGTGTTTACAAAACAGCTGAGTTCACGCATGCGCACTGTCCTCTCTGATGACGTCATCAAATGAAACTATAGCTGGATATCGGGTTTCAGGCCGTTTTGGAATCCACTAAAAGTCTACCCTGACACAGCGATCTTCTGTGATTTGAAAAGTGCTAAAGTTTGTGTTATTTGGAGACGGCAAAGTAATGCCCCGAGCATATGATACGAGCACCATGTTAACGGATACGGGATCATTAGTAGAACAGAACGGCTACAACATCTTCTACGAAACTCCTCCAAATGACACCAAAGTGCTATGGGTGAGTAAAACTAATTGTTTTATTGCCGAAAGAAGGCTCAGATTGTAAAAAAAAACGTTACTTTTCCTTAATTTTATCTTACTCATTTGTCTATTCTAATTTACTATTTGAAAGGTGCACTATGTAACTTTTTCGGTTGGGGCTCCATCACCTGCTTGTTTCTATGGATATGTCACTGTTCTGCCTGGAATGTTCCACAGTATGACATTGAGCAGCTCTACCTTACATTTTTCAAATTACAGGTGTTTGTTTAGCTCAAAAATACCAAGAAAAACATTCTGACTGTGAGCGGGGTTGTCTCCCCACAGATCTGACCTGTAATTTGTCTACTGTGAAGCACTCCAGACAAAGCAACTACATCTCCATGGAGAAAAGCATTTGATAGACCATCCACCTTTTGGTACAACACTTGTTTTCCTGTATTGTCTCCATCGATCTCACCGCCTTTTATATTTATGCGTTGCTTTAAATAATGAAATAAGACTGATTTTGTGTTTTTTTCCAACACAGCCTGAGTATGTGGCTTACTCAAGAACAGAAATATCTTGGGTCACACATGCGTTTATAGCTTTTGTAGCCTGGAGTAGTTCATTATTAATAGTGTTTACAGATGATGGAGGAAATGATGGAAAAGTCCAGTCAAACTAAAAAGCCTCAGAAGCAGAAGGCATAAAACTGACTGACTGAAACATGGCTTCTACAAGAGCTATGTTTCGACTAAGGATAGGGCCGCACAGACTGTTTTTAATAAAAGCAAGATAAGACTGATAGTCTGAAAAAGCAAAAGATTTGGGTTTGGCATTGAGTTATGTTATCAAATTACTGTGTCTGTGTATCTCTTTTTGATAAATACAGAGAAGGTATACTCATAATTTTGTGTAATCAATATTTAAATACAAATTAAAAAAGAAATTAACCAAAGCAGCATTGGTTAATTTGATAAAGAAGTCTATATAGATTTTGTTATTGAACTACAAGAATCTTTTGATCATAATTTTACATTTAATTAACTATGAGCTGCAATATTGATCTAAAACAGCTTAACAGCTTAATAATAAAGATGAAATAAAGATGAAATAACAAGTCAGTTATTTCATAAAGATGAAATAACTGCATAGTGGCAGTTCAAAGT
Organism: Paratrypauchen microcephalus; assembly: GCA_036785185.1. Lineage (NCBI taxonomy): Eukaryota > Metazoa > Chordata > Actinopteri > Gobiiformes > Gobiidae > Paratrypauchen > Paratrypauchen microcephalus. The sequence continues at coordinate 2,824,523 of JAVJIX010000080.1, read as the reverse complement.
AGCAAGACATAGATTATCCATTATGTGTTTTTATTGTTGAGAAATGTCTACGCACTACACTACATGTATGACCCAAAGTCTTAAACAATGGAAATTAGGAACAGGGATGTGGACAGGGATAGGGGGAAAACAGAAATTTACAAGAAAGTTTTACCCTTTATTAATATCTGAAAAAACTTAGACTCTTGGACCTGAACAACATGACTAACCTTAAGAGCATGCCTGATTCATATGGTCTTGCACTCCCATCATTGTAGGAGTATATTAAATGTAAATACAATTTAGAAAAGTGCCACACAAGCCAAACCACCTGTCTATGCCCACCAGAACGTACAGCTCAGACTGTCCATCCAAGGGGGGAATCTGTGGAATTCACAAATAATGCTAACAATGAAAAAATGTCCTATTTACAGTTCTGCTAAAGCTCAAATCTAAATCTGGTTATTTTCAAATCAAACTCGCACTCATTTATAGCAGCTATCTGAATTAGATTTGACTTTCTATTGAGGCATGGCCGCAGCTATGTGCCAAATATGAATGGGAGGGAGGGCAAATGTGAGTCCAAATTTCTTGAAATAATATGGATTTATGATGTCTTAAGGATCCCCAAACAGCATTTTGCATTGCCCATAACAAAGCCTGAAAGAAAAAAATAGAGAAGAAATATAGCTACAAGCAGCAATGTGGGGCCAAGCACCGAAGGTGCATGTAGGCCTCAGCATGTATTATCGTTTTGTCATGACAGCCAATCAAACGCTACCTTATAAGCAGAAAAGTTATACAGGGTCTGACAGGGTCTAACAGACTCTGACAGGGTCTAACAGGGTTTAACAGGGTCTAACAGGGTTTAATAGGGTCTAACAGGGTCTAACAGGGTTTAATAGGGTCTAACAGGGTCTGACAGGGTCTAACAAGGTCTAACAGGGTTTAACAGGGTCTGTTAGCCAGGTTTCCCAGGCTCCCAGACTTCCTATGAAGGGTTCCCGAGATATGAGCTCACTTCGGCTAGATCAAAGAGACATCAAAGACAGATCAAAGGTACATTTCTGCGTTGCCTAGCAACGCAGAAACTTCCTGAAAATTCCTGCAACTTTGACCTGCTGGTGGCACTAGACGGTTGGGGGTGGGGGCCTGGTGGGTAATGAGGAGACTGGCTGGAATGTGCATGCAAAATGTCACAACTTTTTATCACTCCCATGGGTCGAAGAATAATGTATAAGAATCAGTAGAAACACTATAGTGCCTAGCACCTTCGGTGCTTGCCCCCAATAAGAATAAGAATCAGTAGAAACACTATGGCGCCTAGCACCTTCGGTGCTTGGCCCCAATAAAGAATAGTCAGAACTACCTCCAATCAATCAATCAGTCTATTATTGTTCAATCAGTATATTATTGCACTGGGGTTAATTTGCAGATAGACCTGTCACATTAATTACTATGTCAACTTATGTTTCAGTATATGGATGGGTCTGGTGTGTGAATAAATTGTGCGGTGCGAAAAAGACACCTGGATTCTATTTACTTTTACAGATCTACTTGCTTTTACGGATCAAGGATTACAGTTTTTTACAGTTTTTCGTTAAGGATTACAGACCTTGATAATTGCTGGACACTTCTGATGCATGGCTGTGATTCGAGCCGAAACTGGGTGTGAGCTTCTAGCCGCCACCTAGCCGCTAACTAGCCGCCAGCTTTGCCAGGGTTTGTAGGGTCAATGTATGGTTCTTTTTGCTTTGTGTGTCAAAAATGGCACTGCCAAGAAGAGGCCCGAGACCAGAGAAGTTCGAGGACATTAAAGCTTCCCTTGACTTCCTGACTGGGGAGATTAAAACAGTCAGGTAGCAGCAAACAGAGCTCCTGACACTGCTGGAGCAGGTGAATGCACTGCGCATCCAGAGCGCAAAGAAGGATCGGTGCATTCAGGATTTGGAGAGGTGCGTTGACGAGCTGGAACAATACACCCACATGAATGACTTGATTGTCATGGGGATTAAAATCAAGCCGCGCTCATATGCACGAACGGTGGCCGCCGATGTGGTCAGCGGGTTGCCCAGTGACGAAGAGTCGCAGTTAGTGGAGCAACAGGTTACATCCTTCCTCCGTGACAAGGGGATAGAGATGGACCCGGAGTACATCGAGCCCTGTCACCCGTTGCCCTCCAGGAACAACCGAACACCTGCTGTCATCCTGAGGTTCGTCAATCGGAAAAGTAAAGTGGCTCTGTTAAAACAAGGTCGAAAACTAAAAGGAACCAACATCTTCATTAATGAACACTTAACCAAAAGGAACGCAGTTAGTGCAAAACAGGCCAGACAATTGAAAAAAATGCAAAAAATCCAACCCACTTGGGTTTCCAACTGCAAAGTTTTCATCAAGCTAAATGGGGCCCCAGAGAACGCTAAAGTTTTGGTGGTAAGAAGTGAAGAGGAGCTGGAAAATACCTCTAGCAATGGACTGGAATAATAAGGTAACGCATGACTCTTTACACCTTTTATGAGCAATACGAACAATAGATTAACATTAAAGATGCCTGCACCACCAAACAGCAATCATCTGGGTATGCTGCAGAGTATACTCCAACACAAACAAATGGAACTGGACACTTTTAATTACATGGACTGTAACATGCTTGAGCTTTCTGTTATAGACCCTGATAACAATTGTCTTTCCTCTTCTGTTGGACACTGCAGTTATCTCACTCAAGATCAATACAACAAATACATAAATTCTGAGGGAAATCTATCAATAGTACATTTTTATAGCAGAACGTACGCAAATTTCAATGCTATCCAAAGAGTATTTGTTCAAGTTTACTTGCCCTTTCAGTATTATTGCACTTTCCGAGACTTGGATCAATCACAACAGAGTTATAGACTTTGGTCTTGATGATTATGAGCTAAAATACATGAACAGGGAAACAAAATCAGGAGGTGGCATAGCTCTATTCATCCATAAATCTGTGATGTATAACATTTTACTCAGTCTGCCCTTTACTATAGATGGTATAATGGAATGTCTGACAATTGAGATTTGTAATAGTAAACAGAAAAATATAATTGTAAGTTGTGTGTATCGATCACCTAGTTCAAATATTGAAACTTTTACTGAAATTTTACTGAAAAAAATCCTCTATTTCCAACCAAAAACCATTATACATTTGTGATGACTTCAATATTGATCTGCTGAATCCAACCAGACAGAAAGCAATTGATGATTTTTCTGACACAATGTACAGCTTGTTCCTTTTTCCTACATTAACCTAGTAGAATAACTTCACACAGTGCAACAATAATTGATAATATATTTACTAATTACACTGGGGTTCCACCAACCAGTGGTCTGTTTCTTTGTTACGTCACAGATCATTTGCCTGTCTTCACTGTGTGTGACTGTAAACTCAAATATATCAAAGAGATAAACGAATAAGAACTGAAGAAATCATCAATGCTTTTAAAAATAGTTTAAATGAACAGGACTGGAGCTCAGTTATCTCAGAAACAAATGTAGATCAGGCATATGAAAACTTTCTCAACATATTTGCCTCTTTATATAATAAACACTGCCCAGTTAAAGAACTCAGTATAAAAAAAATCAATGGCTTACAAAAGGAATACTGAATGCTTGTAAAAAAAAAAAAGAAAAACCTGTAAGAATTGTTTATCAAACTCAAAACCAAATATGTAATGCTGGATCCAAAGATATAAGACATACAAAAATAAATTAACTGATGTGATTAGAACTGCTTGACAGTTATTCTATAATCAAATTCTGTACACCAACAAATCCAATATAAAGAAGACGGGAGGGATACTGAATGGTATAATCAAACCGGGATTTACTAAAGTTGAGTATCCCAACTATTTTGATGGTATAAATGGGGACAATCACAACATGAACAATATTGTAAACAATTTCAACAGTTTCTTTGTGAATATTGGCCCAGAGCTGTCTGCTGACCAATCCTCAAATCAATGTACTGTACTGTTTGGGAACTCGTTTTCAATGTTCCTCTCTGCTACCAATGAAAATGAAGTGAAAACAACTTTTACAACTTATTCTTAGTTGTAAAAATAAATATTCCACTGATTGCCATATTGACATGTCACTAGTTAAGACAACTATTGAAAGTATCGTAATACCATTTATCCACATTTGTAATGTATCATTCCAGTCCGGATGTTTCCCAAGTAAAATGAAAATAGCAAAAGTAATACCACTCTTCCAAAGTGGGATTAAACATAGTTTCACTAATTATAGGCCAATTTCATTGCTGCCACAATTTTCAAAAATCATAGAGAAATTATTCACTTCTCAACTTGGAAACTTCATAACCAAGCATCAGATATTAAGTGAAGGCCAATACGGCTTTAGATCTAAAAGAATCACTTCTATGGCAATAATTGAAGCAGCAGAAGAAATAACAAGTGCATTGGATCAAGATGAACACGCCATTGGTATCTTTATTGATTTGAAAAAAAAAGCATTCGATACAATCAATCACTCAATACTGATAAACAAGCTCAAAAATTATGGAATCAGAGGAGCAGCTGGGAACTGGTTAAGAAGTTACCTAACAGAAAGAGCACAATATGTCCAGATGGGTGAATACTCATCTGAACACCTTGGTATTGCATGTGGTGTTCCCCAGGGGTCAGTGTTGGGTTCAATCTTGTTCAGTCTCTATATAAATGATATTTTGTTTGATATTTTTCTGAATCACTAAAACTAATTATCTTAAGATAATCTTAAGATCGTGTCAATATGGAAATGAACAAAATTTAAAAAATGGATGGATACAAACAAACTATTGTTAAATGTAAATAAAACAAACGTGACAAAATAAAAGTACCTAAAAAGAAATTCCTGGGAGTAATTATGGACAGTAAATTATCATGGAAAGCCCACATAAGGCACATAAAAACAAAAATAATCAAAAGCCTCTCAATTCTAAATACAGCTAAGCAAAACCTTGACCACAATGCACTTCGTATTCTATTCCCTATTTTACATATTGAGTCGAGGTTTGGGGTAATAATTACCAATGTTCAACTAATCCACTATTTCTTCTGCAAAAAAGGGCAGTGCGGATCATTCACAAGGTCGGCTTCTTAGAACACATAATCTTTTTATTCAGTCAAAGTTATTAAAATGTAATGGCCTTGTAAAATATTATACAGTGATTATGCTTTTTAAAGCATTTAATAAACAATTGACAATAAACATAAAAAATGTTTTGCTCTTAAAGAGAACATTTATAATTTGAGAGGTTATGGAAACATTTTGCTGAATGTTAGAAGCACTCGTAAAAGTTTCTGTGTGACTGTGTGTGTGGTAAAAATGTGGAATGCTTTGGATTTACAGCAAAAGCTCTGCCAAAATATTCACAAATTTAAGTTCTTGCATAACGACATGGTCTGGTCTGAATACAGAGAGACGAGTTTGAATGAACTGTCAAATAGCACTTTTCTGTATCAGTTTTGTGCTTTGGTATCTGCTGTTGTCTTACCATCGGTTTTATGTATGTGTGTTATTGTAGTGGTATGTTTACGTGTGGTCTTTAAATGTTCCTGATAGAAACACCTTATATGTAATTTATTGTTCCCTGTTCAAAAGTTTTTTGTACAAGAATGGAATTCACCTTTGTTTTGTTTTTGTGTTTTTCAACTGAACTGATAAGGAAGCTAATCAATAATTTAAGTTATGTTTTGGAAGACAGCGGTGGGATTCAATACGTTTTCTTCTTCCCACTCCCTTTTCAAGCAAAAAAAACAAATATATTTGACTGTATACTGGTTACACATATTTATTTCCTTGTGTTGACCTGCTCGAAATGAATAAATAAATGAATTAATGAAATGAAATGAAATGAATTTATCGTGGGTACATTTTCTTAGTATTCTAGTTCTATAGTAGTTCTTGTCTCCTGTATATACTGCTGTGATTTTATATTTTATTTTATATTTTATTACTTATTTTTCTATTTTATTTTGACTTGTACATATACATTTATTGTTATAATTATGTCTCATTTGACACCTCTCTTTTTTGCTAGACCATCTATTTTTGTTACTCTGTTATATATTATATTGTGATGAGTGAGCTACTGTCTCCAAATAATTTCCCTTGTGGATCATACAGTTTGTCTAAGTCTAAGTCGAAACTACAAAAAAATTGCTTAAGAAGGGAAAAAAAAATCATATCAAACTGCAGATGACACTATATAGCACTGATGATAAGATGATGACAACAACAGCCATTCGTTCACAGGAACAATTGGAATGCACAGTATACAATGCATTAAATTATAGCAAAAGTTAGGTGTAATTGATCTTTGAACTTACCATTGGGGCTTTCCTCATTGATGCTGACCAAAGTTGCAGGATTGCCTCCCCGATCGAGTGTACATTCTGTCAAGACAAAAGCACGTTTGATTTTTACATTACCATAACATAATTTTATTTATCATTATCATGAAATCTAATCCAATCATATCCAAAATTTCTGAATTTAACTAGCATGTTTAGGGCTGTCTGGATTGCACAGGCACACTGAAGACTGAACACAACCACAAGGGTAAAGATGCAATTTTGATGCAAACTATACAATTCTTTGTTATCAAGACAGATAACTTCAAAATTGCATCATTGTGTAACTTTTTTGATGAACTTCTCAAAAAATGATTTCTTTCCCTAGAATGATCCACAGTACAGCATTGAGCTCATTCATCTCCATGGAAACAGCACCAGATCAAGTCAGATCTGTGGAGAGGAGACCCCACTCACAGTAAGAATGCATGTTTTTCACTGCATTTTTGACCAGCGCAAATACCTGAAATTTACTATGCGTATGCTCGGATACATGCATACATTCCAGGCAAAGCAATGATATCTCCATGGAGACAAACAGCTGACATACTCTCTATGAAAAAAGTTGCATAATGTACCTTAATAATCAATCCAAAAAAAGTCTAACTGTATTCATCTTAAAGGAAGATTAACGTTTTTTTTTTACAATCTGAGCCTTATTTCGGCAATAAAACAAGTAGTTTTACTCACCCATAGCAGTTTGGTGTCAATTGGAGCAGTATCGCAGAAGTTATGTTGAGCCGTTCTGTTCTACTAATGATCCCGTATCCGTTAGCGTGAGTGCTCGGGGCACTGATTTGCGGTGTCCAAATAACACAAACTTTAGCACTTTTCAAATCACAGAAGATCGCTGTGTCAGGGTAGACTTTTAGTAGATTCCAAAACGGCCTGAAACCCGATATCGCAACAGAAAAGTAAAGTTCAGAGCGGTGTTAGCTTCTTTCGGACTAGCGGTGTTTACAAAACAGCTGAGTTCACGCATGCGCACTGTCCTCTCTGATGACGTCATCAAATGAAACTATAGCTGGATATCGGGTTTCAGGCCGTTTTGGAATCCACTAAAAGTCTACCCTAACACAGTGATCTTCTGTGATTTGAAAAGTGCTAAAGTTTGTGTTATTTGGAGAGTGCAAAGTAATGCCCCGAGCACTCACGCTAACGGATATGGGATCATTAGTAGAACAGAACAGCTCAACATAAGTTCTGCGATACTGCTCCTATTGACACCAAACTGCTATGGGTGAGTAAAACTACTTGTTTTATTGACGAAAGAAGGCTTAGATTGTAAAAAAAAAAACGTTAATTTTCCTTTAATGGCACATTTCTTTCATAAGCAGTGACTTTATAGAGCCAAAATATGAGGCTGAATACAGTGCAGTACACATGGGGGTCAGAGCTGGGAGGAGACACAGAGGGGACAGAGGAGGACAGAGGAGGACAGGGGAGGACAGGGGAGGACAGGGCAGCAGGTGATGGCAGCCTGACAGACAGCAGCAGATGGGGCAGGCCTGGAGGTGGAGAGGAGATGACAGGAGGCGTGGAGAGTAGGGATGGAGGGAGGGACGGCACCGTGTGGTTTGGAGCTTCACCTGAATTCTAAATATGACTTTTGGTTTGGACTTTTTTTTAAAGGTCCTATATTACACTAAATTGATTCTTATTAAGTTGAAGCCATGTTATAATATTTTAACTTCATCAAAAACATACCTAGAGTTGTGTTGTGTTTCATTCCCACATATTTGAGTAACCCTTTTTCATTTGTCTGGCTATACTGTGTCTCCAAAGCTCAACATGCTCTGTACCAGCTTGTGATGCCATGAAGTGGTAGTTAACAGCTACATTTTACCTTTAGTTCAGTAGAGATCAGCAATTCCAGGGCTAAAATTATCCAAATAATTCTAGTTAAGGTGTGTTTTACAACATGACATCATAAGTATTTTTTGGTTTGAGAGAAGAATTCAGCCTAAATATGCAGGGTTTGTGTGTTAAACATGTGTGAATGAAACAAAACACAACTCCGAGTATGATTTTGGCAATAAAATTATAACATAGATCAGAAAATAGTGTAATATGGGCCCTTTAACTGATGCAATATTTATTTTTCCTTTGGTGCATGGACTCAAGCAGATGTGTGGAGACAGAGTAGCAGACAGGGCCAATGGGTCAAATAGAAAACATTAAAATAAAGAAAAAGAGTGAAGAGCAGCTGGCCTCTTACCATCGTACATCCAGTCTGCAGAGTCAGGTTAGTGCAGCAGAGAGAGAAAGAGAGGAGGAGAGATGGAGAGAATAAACAATGAAACATTTACCTTAAGAGATCCAAGGGAAAAACAAGTAACAGAATAAAAGCAGGGATGATTAATAATTAAAGCCTGTATTGATTTCTGTTGGTGGATATATTGTTTTGTTTTTAATTATTCTAGGGAAAAGAATAGCCTGACATATTCAAAATTACATGTAAAGTAGATATAAAAAAATAGATAAGATTGCAATTCTTGTTCTCGAATTCTGAAAATTACACTATTGACTTTTTCCATCTGTATAATTAAAACTATTTGAAGCAACAACAAAGAGTTGAGGGTATAAAGTGAATAAAGTGAATACATAAAAAACAAATATCGTGCACCCGGAAATGTATTTTGTTTCTTAAAGATGCACCGTGGTCATGGTCATGAGCTCTGGGTAATGACCGAAAGGACAAGATCGCGGATACAAGCGGCCGAAATGAGTTTCCTCCTCAGAGTGGCTGGGCGCTCCCTTAGAGATAGGGTGAGGACCTCAGTCACACGGGAGGAGCTCGGAGTAGAGCCGCCGCTCTTCCACGTCGAGAGGAGCAGCTGAGGTGGCTCGGGCATCTGTTCCAGATGCCTCCTGGACACCTCTCTTGGGAGGTGTTCTGGGCATGTCCCACCGGGAGGAGGCCCCAGGGAAGACCCAGGACATGCTGGAGGGACTATGTCTCCCAGCTGGCCTGGGAACGCCTTGGGGTCCCCCCGGAGGAGCTGGAGGAAGTGTCCGGTGTGAAGGAGGTCTGAGCGTCCCCACTTAGAATGTTGCCCCTACGACCCGGCCCCGGATAAGTGGAAGAAAATGGATGGATGGATGGATGGATGGATGGAAGATGCAACGTGTAACTCGTCTGGTGGAGTGTCCATCACCTGCTTGTCTCCATGGAGATGTGATTTATCTATTTTGGAGTAAGAAATAACACCTGTAGTTCAATAAATGCAAGACAGATTATTATAAGAAGGAATTTGGCTACATAAAAGCATATTGTGAATCTGACAGACTTATAATTTTTTTTCCAGAATAATTTACTTTTCCAGGATATAAAATGATGGGTATGGGCCATTTATTTGTTTAAAGGTCCCATGGCATGAAATTTTCACTTTCTGAGATTTTTGAACGTTAATGTGAGCTCCCCTACCCTGTTTAGGCCCCCCCCCCATGGCTAAAAGTTGCGAAATGTCTAAACTGAGCATTTGCGATCCTTTTCTGCGTTTGAAAAAAAGACAGCCCAAATGGGCGATTCTGAACAAGGGAAGTTTCTAACGTCACACTCAGGGAAAGGTTTCCACCCCCCCCTCTGGATGTCTACACACCGTCTCTGGAAATCACGCCCAGAGAATTTGGACTGCAAACGAGCTACGCAATGCGAGATGCGGTTTTTTATTTGCCTGGAGACACATGAGAGTGTTTCCAGGCTCGGATGTCGTTTATCCGAGCCTCCGAACCTCTGAAACAGCAGTGGTTTAATTTTATTTTCTGTGGAAATTTATTTTTTTAATGCAACTCATCTCATATCTTCCTCCGTGCTTACACACACGGAAGTGGGGCCAGCTCACAGCGCACCGCTAAACGAGGAACCAGCGGAGAGTTTGGCCACACCCCCACCCGCTGCACTGGCCTGTCTCTGTCCTCATTTGCATTCAAGCAACAATGCCCAGAATAAAGCGTTTTAGAGACATATTTAGCCTCATGAAGACAGTCAGAGTCATATCTCATGCACTGAGGCTTGATTTTGAAGAAGGATTCATTTACAATATTAGGGAACCATTAAGGCGCCATATGAAAGCATCAAGAAGTACCATGTCATGGGATCTTTAAAAGGATTCTGTTCAAAGTTCACATTTTAAACATGTCCAGAAGAATTAACAAAAAGACTGAAATAACAACTGACAAACTAATACAAGAATAAAAAAGGACATTATGTTGTCTGTGGAGGGAATCATGGTACTTTTGCAGACGTCTATTCATATTTAGATTTTGGTTCAATTGTGTTTAATCTTGCAGCTCTAAACAGAGTAAATGCTCAGATACAAGACTCAAGCAACTCGTGCCAGACAATAAAAGTGGGTCTTAAGACGAGACTTAAAACACTCCACTGTGCTGGTTGGTCAGACGTGGCAGGGCTGAGCCACCACAGAGAAGGCCCTGCCCCACCTGGTTTTAATGGTGCATTGTGTAACTTTTCTAGTGGAGGGAGCGACAAATGCTTTTCTCTGTGGCGATATTACTCTTTGTCTGGAATACTTCACAGCATGGTATTAAACCTTTCTATCTTCATGGAGACCAAACAACACCAAGTTACAGATCAGATCTTTGGAGAGACGACCCCATCAGGGTCAGAATGCCTGTTTTTCTAGGTATTTTGAGCTATAAAACCACCTGTATTTGAACAAATGTAAGGTAGAGCTGTTTAATCTCATACTGTGGAACATTACAGTTCTATCCACAGAAACAAGCAAGTGATGGATCCTCTATCAGAAAAGTTACACAATGTACTTTTAAAATATCATCTGAAAATTATGACATAGTGCAAAGAATGAAAATAATAATATAATACAATACTGTATCAGGTATTCACTGTTGTCAATATTGCCGACCACTATGCTTATCAAATATTCAGTATAGAAAGAATGTTGAAATATTTGGAACAATGCTGTCAGTTTCTGTCATGTCATTTGTGAACTGTATCCCGATGACTGTCACAGAGACTAATTAGGATCAAAAGAAAGCATCTTTGACTAAACAGGAGGAATAAGCAACTGTCAACTTGAGTGGCAGCTAAATGATGAACAGCGTTTTGGAAAACAGATCTGCTAATGTGCACCCCCTACTGCCAATAAGTTCTTTATTGTCTGAGAAAACTACATGAGCAAGAGCTGTCATGGCAACATCGTGTGAACATTTTTCTGATGAAGAAAAACGATATATTATGTCAAAAGTAGACTCCTCTGTCACGTAAAGGATCTATATATTAGGGTTGTATTGTATTTACCTTACAACAATTTATATGGAACACCAGCAGAAGGGGAAGTGAGTGAGTTAGCTATGTAAAAAGGCAGATTAACCTCATGATTCACAAGTTTAATCGGTCTAAATACTAAAAGGGCCCATATTATGCTATTTTCTGGTCTATATTAAAATGTTTCCTTCACACACAAAACCTGCATATTAAAGGAAAAGTAACGTTTTTTACAATTTGAGCCTTATTTCGGTAATAAAACAAGTTGTTTTACTCACCCATAGCACTTTGGTGTCATATGGAGCACTTCCGGAGATGTTTTAGATTAGCGCGACTTATAGCCATAGCTCGGGGCATTCCCTAAGCATGTAATATGCCCCGTGCGGGCTCCAAATAACACAAACTTTAGCACTTTTCAAATCATAGAAGCTTGATATCTTCTCTACTCTACGATTTTGTTTGAATCAAAAGTGGCCTGTAATCCGAGATTTATCCATAGTTTACAGCTTTGCGTTCCATGTTTGGGTCCCGGGAGCTGAGAGCACACTCCGCGCATGCGCACTGGCGTCCTCATCTACTCGAAACTATGGCTAAATCTCGGATTACAGGCCACTTTTGACCAAACAAAATCGTAGACTAAAGACATTGAGCTTCTATGATTTGAAAAGTGCTAAAGTTTGTGTTATTTGGAGCCCGCACGGGGCATATTACATGCTCGGGGAATGGCCCGAGCTATGGCTATAAGTCGTGTTAGGCTAACAACGTTAGCCTAACGCTAATCTAAAACATCTCTGGAAATGCTCCATATGACACCAAAGTGCTATGGGTGAGTAAAACAACTTGTTTTATTACCGAAATACGGCTCAAATTGTAAAAAACGTTACTTTTCCTTTAAGTATTTAGAAAACACACCGCCTTGAAATGCATACATCTTCACTAAAATCATGTGGATAATTTCATAAATTGCCAATCTCTACTGAAATAAAGGTAAAAGGTAGCTGTAAACTGGAGAACTACCACTACATGACATCACAATGTGGAACAGAGCATTTTGGGTTTTCAAATGCAGACAGCCTAATAATAAAGAGTTACTTAAACATGTGTAAATGAAACAAAACACAACTCCAGGGATGTTTTTCATGAAGAAATAACATTATAACATGGCTTAAAGCTCACATGAATCAATTCTGTGTAATATATATATACCCTTTACATAAACTTCTTTTATTTTGTACTGAAAATAAATTGTGTAAAATCTGTGTTTATGATTATCACTATGGTGCCAAGACCGGGTTGCAACTTTCCTATGACAACACTAATTCAAATAGAAGTCAGAAAAAATACTAAAAAACAAAAAAACGACAGCTCCCTATATTGTCCCTATACCCTCGTCTACCAGAGCTCCCATTTATCGCTGTGGCGTCAGCTGGTATCCTCTTACATGATGCGTAATCAGAGAGGCACGAAGCATGACACCGCGTCAACGCTCACCGCTATCCCCTGTCCCTGCCTGCCTGCTGCTCTCCCAAACACCGCCACCCCGCACTTGCCATCAGGAGCAAACCATCAAATATGCATGCCCGGAGTCGTCAGCTAATGCGCACCTGCCACATTCTCTGGGATAGGTAGATAGATGGTGGTGCTGTTGAAATTCTAATCATTGTTGTTTGGGAGGGAAAAATTGAGTAAAACTTTGGTGCATATCCTCAGGCAATGAATACAAACAATAGAAGGTGTTCTTTTAGTGGATTTTTAGTGGATTCTATGTTGTGTGGGGTTTGCTTGTACTCAGAAAGGCGTTAAATGAGCAGCGATAAGTTGCTATTTGCATAATGGTACCAGAGATGATTTTGAACGAGTTTAAAATTGAGTTTAAATGGAAAAGAAAAAACAGAACAAAAAACTCCAGCTAAGTACTGTATCTGATTTTTACTGTCATAAAAACATGAAAAACAGAATTAATTCACTTTAAATGGTTCGCAGTGGTCTAAAGTTGTTCCTCACTTACCTTGCATGCATTCTGAACATCATAATTATCCACTGTGAGTTTATAAGCATGTTTCACAACTTTTAGAGGCCAGAGTTTTGCTGTCAAAAATAGCATGGTAAAGTAATGCCTAGGTAGGTAATAATTAGGTACAGACACAAAGCAGAATATTTTGCTTAAAAAAAACATATATCTCTTGTATATAGCTGAGTATATCTTTGTATTACTCAATTTCTCTCTCTTTTATATATAATTATGCCTTATTTGACACCAGTCTCTTGTTATTTTTGCTACCATGTACTGTATTACCATATTATATTTTTGCTGTGTCCAAATAATTTCCCTTGTGGGTCAATAAAGTTTGTCTAAGTCAGTGGGCACAGCAAGTTGTCTAAGGATTAATATAAATAGGCTAAAAACTGTGCATAAACACATATAATTTTAAATAGGCTAAATGCTTAATTCATTTATTAAGAATAATGGGAGTCTGTTTTAACGTACCACAGCAATCTTGAGCTATGACTGCAGAGAGGTGTGAGGGTTGAAGGTTCATTAGCATACTTACAGCCTGAGGAAACGTTCACATAGCAAACGGTCACTAATTGTAAGGTTGACTCGTAACATAAACAACAGCCATAATTATCTCTAAAATTAATACATGTTCTGCTTTGGCTTTCTAACAGCAAAGGCAGTTTTCTATTGTTCCTGTTGCCACCTCGCCAGGCAAATCCAGACTGAATCCTGTGTATAGGATCCAGTCTGGTTACCACTCGCTCCTCTGTGTCTGGTTTATTTATTTCAGAGAGACATGGGAAACAGAGAAGCTCACTGGTCATTTATAATTTAGAAAGTAGTCAAACGTCATAGGCGATCATTGCTTTGCCTGCAAAAAATATCAAATTATTATTATTATTATTATTATTATTATTATTATTATTATTATTATTATTATTATTATTATTTAAAGGTCCCATGGCATGACATTTTCACTTTCTGAGGTTTTTGAACGTTAATGTGAGCTCCCCTACCCTGTTTAGCCCCCCCCCCATGGTTAAAAGTTGCGAAATGTCTAAACTGAGCATTTGCGATCCTTTTCTGCGTTACAAAAAAATCGGAGCTCAAACGGGCGATTTTGAACAAGGCACCTTATTGACGTCAGATCGAAAAAAGAAATGCAAATGCAGTTCCACCCCCGTCTGTCTGTACTCAGCGTCTCTGTAAATCACGCCCAGAGAGTTTGGACTGCGAATGCGCTAGGCAATGCGAAATGCGTTTTTTTATTTGCCTGGAGGCACGTCCGAGTGTTTCTAGGCTCGGAAGTCCTTTATCTGAGCCTCTGGACCTTTGAACAGCAGTGGTTTAATTTTATTTTCTGTGGAAATGTGTTTATTTTTCAATGGAACGCTTCAAATCTCTCCCCCCTGTGCAAAAACAAGGAAATGGATTAGCTGAGCGTTCAGAGTCGAGAGCAGAGAGTTTGGCCACGCCCCCACCCTCTACTATAGGCCAGCTCTTTTCTCATCATTTGCATTCAAGCAACAACGCCCATTATGGAGTGTTCAGAGAGAGAAAAATTACTCTTTCTCATCTTATCTCTCTTTCTCATGCACTGAGTGTTGATTTTGAAGAAGGATTCATTTACAGTATTAGGGAACCATTAAGGAGCCATATAAAAGCATCAAGAAGTACCATGTCATGGGATCTTTAAAGGTACCCTATGTAACTTTTCTGGTGGAGGGTTCACATCTGTTTGTCTCCATGGAGATGGTACTGCTTTGCCTTGAATGCTCCACAGTATATCATATCTATATATTTTTATGGAGACAAGCAGTGACATCACTAGGTAACGTTACAGGTTAGATCTACAGGAAGACGAGCCCACTGACAGTAAGAATGCATGTTTTGCCAGTTTTTTTTTCACCATAAAAACACCTACTATTGAATAAATGCAGATAAATGGGATATATGGAATATTGCAGACAAAGCAGTCCATGGAGATAATCAGGTAACAAACCCTCTACACGAAAAACTACATTGTATAATGCTGTTACCTCATCAAAAACATACCTGACATACCAAACATGTGTGAATGTGTTTCATTCACACATGTTTGATGGATGCTCTCTTCCACCTTGTGATGTCAGGAGGTTTTCTTTAGTAGAGATTGGAAATTCCAGGCTGAAATGACCTAAATGATTCTGGTAAAGAGTGTATGGAATTTCAACATCACATTCTTTTCCATTTGACAGAAGAACTCAGTCTAAATATGCAGGATTTGTGTGTTCAACGTGTGAATGAAACAAAACAACTCCAGGTATGTTTGTGATGAAACAACATTATAACATAGATCAGAAAATAGCATAATACAGGCCCTTTAAGTACACACAAGCTATAAAACCGACCTAAAAGGGCTATTAAAATGCATAACATTGTGTAATCCAAAATCCGTTAGGCATAATTAGGGCTGCGGACTCACTTGGCTTGGCTAATTCCTCAAGTGTGCTTGCTGTTCTCAGAGTTCTATGGTTTTGTACCAATTACAAAGCTGTATCCTTTTATTAATAGCAACCAAACGAAATGAGCAAGTGGGTCACATCACATCGCAACTTGAGACATAAACAACAAAACAACATCAAAATGGATATGCAAATGTGTGCAACGAAAATACACTTGTGAGGGGAGTAAGAAAAGTTTGTGGTGCTGATTTTGACAGGCTTTTTAAAAGAGCACATTCTACTTGTTGTTTTACATGTGGCTGAGTTTTCTATGTGCAGAGAGCACAGAGAAGCAATGGGGAACAAAGGTTGGATAAAAAATAGTGTATCCATTTGTGATGCCACCTGGTGTGAGTTCAATCCAGCCATTCAAATGCATGTATTGAAAAGTCGTATTGAAAGAGCGGAATGCTTAATTTATACATGGCATTTGACTCCATTGATAAAAACTTGTCAGGAGTAGGGATGTCGTAGTTATTTGGTTAATCGAAAAGATTTGGTCACAATATAATCGTAAGGACTACCAATATTTACCAGGCCATAATACTGTTTTTCTGATCTATGTTATAATGTTGTTTCCTCATCAAAATATACCTGTTGTTGTGTTTTGTTTCTTTCACACATGTTTAAAGGAGAATTAACGTTTTTTACAATCTGAGCCTTATTTCGGTAATAAAACAAGTTGTTTTACTCACCCATAGCACTTTGGTGTCATATGGAGCACTTCCAGAGATGTTTTAGATTTGCGATCTCCTTATTATCCTTATTATTATCCTTAATGTGAGTTCTCGGGGCACATGTTTGCGGTCTCCAAATAACACAAACTTTAGCGCTTTTCAAATCATAGAAGCTCAATGTCTTAGTCTACTCTTTCGTTTGTGTCAAAAGTGGCCTGTAATCCGAGATTTATCCATAATTTACAGCTTTGCGTTTCATGTTTGGGTCCCGAGAGCTGAGAGCCAAATAAGCTGTGACTCCGCACATGCGCACTGTCCTCCTCATCTACTCGAAACTATGGCTAAATCTCGTATTACAGGCCACTTTTGACTCACACGAAAGTGTAGACTAAGACATTGACCTTCTATGATTTGAAAAGCGTTAAAGTTTGTGTTATTTGGAGACCGTAAACATGTGCCCCGAGAACTCACAATAAGGATAATAATAAGGATATCGCAAATCTAAAACATCTCCGTAAGTGCTCCATATGACACCAAAGTGCTATGGGTGAGTAAAACAACTTGTTTTATTACCGAAATAAGGCTCAGATTGTAAAAAACGTTAATTCTCCTTTATCATACTAACCCTGCAAATTTAAACTAAGGAATTCTCCCAATCAGAACATTTTCTGTTCCAGCTTATGATGTCATGTGATAATCAATCAAACCAATCAATCAAACTTTATTTATAGAGCAAACAATACAATACAAAAAATGCAACACAAAGTGATTTACAGTGATTACATACAAGTGCCACTTTGAGTGCCACTGTGTTTTTAAACTCCATACACCATCATTTGCATGATTTCATCCCTGGAATGACCAATGTCTACTAAGCAAATGGTAAAAGGCAGCTGTTAACTTGGAAACTACAACTACATGACATCACAAGAACAGAGCATTCTGAGCTTTGCAGATGCAGATAGCCCAATAATCCAGGATTAATCAAACGTGTGAAACAAAACACAACTATGTTTTAATGAGGTAACATTATAACAGGGCTTATAGGTCATAAAAGTCATTTTTTCATAATATAGGACCAAGTTTTGCCAAGGTCTGAAGCAAAATGTAAATTCATTTCTGAAAGTAAATTCATTTATGACACATTATCTTTACTTTATCAGAACAGTGCACAATATGCATTAATCTTAACAGGAGAGCTGCTTTGTGCCAGGTTGTTGCACTAGAGCTAATTTACACCTGTAGTCTCTGGTGCATGTTTTTTTTAAAAGTTTGATGGGGGAAACCGGAGTGCCCGGAAAAAAATAAAAAAACACCCAAACACGGGCAGAATATGCAAACTCCACACAGAAAATTCAAACCCGGAACCTTCTTGCCTTGAAGCATGAGTTCTAGCCACTCAGCTACCGTGATGCCATTTCATAGAACTAGTGACAGGAAGGTTATGCCTAGTGGACAACGCAGTGCACCCATCTGCAGACCTTGAACTGGAAGATTTTATCTATTGTGCAAATTTTGGATTGATGGAGGAAACAGGAGTGCCCAGAAGAAATCCACCCAAACACGGAGTAAAACATGCAAACTCAGCCACCGCCTTAGGACCTGCTATATATATTGTGACATCCCTAGTCAGGAGCTATGGAACTCATTTCAAGCTAAAATCACGGTCAGCAGTACCCAATCAAGGGAACTGTCAATGGCCCATGTTTTAGATCATTGAGGAATGCACACAAATTCTTCCCCACAAACAACTGAACCTGCAACCCAACAACTGAACCTGCAACCCGACTGCGGTAGTTCTGACATAATGATTCCATCACATTGATTACTTTCAAGGCTCTATAATGCTCCTATGCAAAGTGGGTGGTGGAAAAGGCAAATGCATTGTTGTCCTTGCACAGAAATTGATGAAAGGTTTTCATGGGTAATCAGTATGCGGGAGATAAGAGTGAAAGATCCAGGCCAAATTGGGACAGTGGTTAAGAAATTGAAAGAGTTGCATGCCTTGTCTGCTTACTTTAACAGTCGAACAGGAAACTTGCAAAAAACCCGAGACAAAGTAAATGAAAAATATCTGCAATGTCCTGAAATGACAAAATGTTTTTCTGTTGTTGGTTACAATGTCAAGGACACTTCAACGTTATGGATGGAAACAAGAAAAACTAAAAGTGAAATAAGTGTATATGAGTGGACTGATATACACTGAAAACTGTAGGACTAAAACAATATGCCTTGGCAAGCTTGCTTCACTGGCCTTCATAGTTATCAATAGCCCATCCCAGAAGGACTATACTAAACCTCTTGTGTGGGAGCACAGGCAGAAATAATACTACCATAATATGAGTGTTTGACAGTAGATAAAAGTTTTCCTCCCTCTGGCCTCCACACTTTCCCAGCACAGTATGTATCCTGCACGATTCCATAGAAATAGAAAGTTAAAACCATAAATCAGAACATAGGTACGTTTTATGTTATACAGTGTTATACAGTGGAAGACATTAGACAAAGGAACAACATTTCCATGGAAACAAGGAAAAGGAGAGACTAACTGAGTCAAATAAGTCAGGTTTGTGGAGATGTTTTTCATTTTGAGTTGTGAAGTTGCAGATAAACGAATAATAAAGAGTTATGCAAACATGTGAGAATGAAACAAAACACAGTTCCAGGTATGTTTTTGATTAGGTAACAGCATTATAACATGGCTTAACGCTCAATTTTGTGTAATACAGAATCTTTAAAGGTCCCATGGCATGAAATTTTCACTTTCTGAGGTTTTTAAACGTTAATGTGAGCTCCCCTACCCGGTTTAGCCCCACCCCCCCCATGGCTAAAAGTTGCGAAATGTGTAAACTGAGCATTCGCGATCGTTTTCCGCATTTGAAAAAAAAAAAAGACAGCCCAAACGTGCGATTCTGAACAAGGGAACTTTCTGACGTCACACTCGCGGAAAGGTTTCCACCCACCGTCTGGATGTCTACCCACCGTCTCTGGAAATCACGCCCAGAGAGTTTAGACCGCGAAGCAGCTACGAAATGCGAGATGCGTTTTTTAAAATTTGGCTCGGATCCTTTATCCGTCCTTTATCCGAGCCTCCGAACCTCTGAAACAGCAGTGGTTTAATTTTATTTTCTGTGGAAATGTGTTTTTTTTTAATGGAAAGCATCTCATATCTACCTCTGCTCTTAAAGGTCCCATGGCATGAAATTTTCACTTTCTGAGGTTTTTGAACGTTAATGTGAGCTCCCCTACCCTGTTTAGCCCCCCCCCCCCATGGTTAAAAGTTGTGAAATGTCTAAACTGAGCATTTGCGATCCTTTTCTGCGTTACAAAAAATCGGAGCTCAAACGGGCGATTTTGAACAAGGCACCTTATTGACGTCAGATCGAAAAAAGAAATGCAAATGCAGTTCCACCCCCGTCTGTCTGTACTCAGCGTCTCTGTAAATCACGCCCAGAGAGTTTGGACTGTGAATGCGCTACGCAATGCGAAATGCGTTTTTTTATTTGCCTGGAGGCACGTCCGAGTGTTTCTAGGCTCGGAAGTCCTTTATCTGAGCCTCTGGACCTTTGAACAGCAGTGGTTTAATTTTATTTTCTGTGGAAATGTGTTTATTTTTCAATGGAACGCTTCAAATCTCTCCCCCGTGCAAAAACAAGGAAATGGATCAGCTGTGGGCTCTGAGCTCTGAGCGGAGAGTTTGGCCACGCCCCCACCCTCTACTATAGGCCAGCTCTTTTCTCCTCATTTGCATTCAAGCAACAACGCCCAGAATAAAGAGTTTGAGAGAGATATTTATGACTCTTTCTCATCTTATCTCTGTTTCTCATGCACTGAGTGTTGATTTTGAAGAAGGATTCATTAGGGAACCATTAAGGAGCCATATAAAAGCATCAAGAAGTACCATGTCATGGGATCTTTAAAACACGGAAGTGGGGCCAGCGCACAGCGCATCGCTAATCCAGGAAACAGCAGAGTATTTGGCCACAACCCACCCACTGCACTGGCCTGTCTCTGTTCTCCGCATATGCATTCAAGCAACAACGCCCAGAATAAAGTGTTTCAGAGACATATTTACCCTCATGAAGACAGTCAGAGTCATATCTCATGCACTGAGTGTTGATTTTGAAGAAGGATTCATTTACAGTATTAGGGAACCACTAAGGCGCCATATAAAAGCATCAAGAAGTACCATATCATGGGATCTTTAAGAATGTTGAGTTGAAATCTTTACCAAAAATCTACAAACTGAATTTGGACCTAAAACCACAAAACTTTTTAGACTTGAATAACTTTGAGAAGACAAAAATTGGTCCTAACATCGATAATCCAAATCCCTCCAAGTCTTATCCATTCATTTCCAAACCGCTGTGCTAAAGTCCATCCCTCTACAGGCAGCATATTTCTATCAAAAACCATAGACTCAGCATTATATGAGTTCCCAAATTCCATTCTTGCCATTGTAACTCTATAACAGCCACAGCAGATCCAGTCTTTCAAAGGAAGTTGTCCAAAAAAATCTCTCCTACTCTTTCAAAGTAATTTCCTCTTTTCAAATTGGGTTTTCTCTCAATCTTTTTTCTTTTTTCTTTTTTTTCGGCAGGCAGCTCATACACTGCTACATTACCGAAGCAACAAGGCATGTCCTGCTCGCTGACATTTAGTCTCCAAAGCCATTCTTACCTGCCAATCCACTCAATCGCTTATGCTTTCCCGTGGATTCATCTGCAAAAGACCTTCTTAGCAACTGATAAATCAAAAAAATTCTCATCCCAGACTGAAAATCTCCCTAAAAACGATAAGTGATATGAAATGGTTGAGTGAGCTAGTCTGTTGCGTCAGTGCGGAACAGCTATATTAGAATCAGAAGCGAAGAGGGACAAATGATTTGCACTCAAAAAAAAAAAAGCTTATTATTTGACATTTCAAGCTGTGTCGAGCAAAATGTCAAATGATTAGAAATTAGGCAGAAGAATGGAAGAATACAAACAAAGAGAGACAAGTACTGGATAGAAGGACCTCATCTGTTGTTGTTTAGAAAAAAAATGAAAAATTAAAGGGGATGGACCCAATTTTTTTTAAATGATGGGGTATTTTACTTCTATGGGGTATTAACTGCGAACACGTAACATATTTCGATCACCATGTTACTTTTATTAACATTAACTTTATTGTTTTGAAAATGCTATATTTTTGCTGAAAACAACATATTAACATTTATAAGTTTCACTTTTGATTTTGATCCTTTGAGTCTGCTGTCCCGTTGCTTCCCCTTCAGAGCACTACCCCAACACAATCAGCATGCATCCCACTAATGACACTACTCCACATCGCATCAGGTTTGTCTAGTCACTGTGTACATCTTTGTATCCTGTTTTTATATTTATGGAGAATTGTTGAGTGGGCGCATGGGTGACGTAGGCTTATGGGCTGCGCATTGGACAGAGTCTTACAGCTAACCGTAAGGAGGCAAAAGGAGAAATTCAATTTGTCAACTGGACAAAACTTTATTTGGTCGAATAGGTTTCACAGCTCATTCAAGCTCCTTCTTCAGTTCTGGTCAGACGCTGGAGGACACTTGCATATCTGCCTAAAGGGAGGAGCTAACTACAATGAAACTACTTTGAAATTACCCCACCTACTTGTTTACAGTTTCTGTTACTTAGGTAGACCTATCAGATACGCAGTGGGAGTGGAGTGGGATCTTGTTAGCATAGCCATCCAGGACCATAATGGGTGTTTTCACACCTCTGGACCTGACCTGGCTGGGAGACAAATGATGTCTGAGCCCTCCATTTCTGTTCAAGGAAGGATTCTCTTTCTTGACAAAAATAGCCTCTTTAAAGGGCTATCCCTTTAAAGAGGCTATTTTTGTCAAGAAAGAGAATCAGGTTTTTTGATGTGAATCTGTATGGCATCCCCTTCAGCAGTGTCGTGCATTAACACTGACTTATCGCTGACAGTAAACATCGCCACTTACAAGTGAACAGGCTAATAATAATAATAATAGGCGCGCAGTGATACGACTCGAGAGAAAATAGCACCAAGCAATTATGACTTCAGACTTTTTCATGGGCAACTGTTTTGTGACGCAAATATATCACTTTTTGGACAAATATTGTTTTGAGAAGAAAAACAAGCTTTATTAACTGTCCTGGCTAACTTGCCGGAACTACTTTCGTCAGCGCCAGAACCGGGGAAGAACTCGGCTCACAGGACACTGTCAGCGATAAGTCAGTGTTAATGCACGACACTGCTGAAGGGGATGCCATACAGGTTCACATTAAAAAATCCGAACTATCCCTTTAACTCCCCTCTCAAACCAGTTCTTTTCTCTGGCCAAGAGCTGTACCTCAGTATCCTCAAAGGAGTGGCCCGTGGCTTCTAGGTGGAGATGTATGGCAGATTGAGGTCCACACTGGCTCTCCTGTCTGTGTTGGTACATCCTCTTGTGAAGTGACTGTTTTGCATGGATTCTACCTGGACGACTGAGGGATTCTACACACTAACCGTAAGGAGGGTTCGAATAGTGCGAATAATAGTTCGAATATACAAAATCATTCATGGTCTGTCATCTCCTCCACTCACTCAGTTCATAAACATCAGGACCACCACACACAGAGTGACCAGAGGGGCGGCCCGAGGAGACTGTATTGTTCCCTTGCAGAAAAGTGCACAAAGTCAGAGCGCCTTTTCTGTTACAGCCGCCCAGGAGTGGAACTCTGTCCCCTCAAACATCAGAGAACTGTCCACATACAAAAACATCTATAAAAAAACATCTAAAAAACTGGTTCATAACCCATCAGAACTGTCATCACTAATATTTATTATTTTCTTTCCTCAAACTCCACTGTGCTGTCTCTTGTGTCTCTGCGGTCTTGTTGTGTCTTGTTGTGATGTGTGTGGGATTTTTTAACTGTCGATAATTTTAAAGTTTTATGTACACTGTATTTATCAATTGGATTTATAGTTTTAGCTAACTTGCTAAATACTAGCTAATAATTGTATATTGTTCACTGTGTAATTTTATTTTGTTATCATTGTTTTTAGGGAGACCATTTTAAGATCTGTCCAGGGACAACAGATGAAAAATTGCCTTTTGGCTAATTCTGGCACATTTACAGATATGTTAATTAATGTACACTGTCCCTGTCAAATAAACCAATAAATAAAAAAATAAAATAAAATAAAAAATAATAGAGAGATATATACAGATATAAAAAGTAGTAGCTCTTGGGTTCAAAATAAGACCACTGTCTGCTATTAGCATGCTAGTTGTTGTTAGCATTACAGTGATAGGAAAACTCTTTTCTGGCTTCTTAAAAGTTGTGAAACCTGCTTATGAACTCATTGCAGTGGGTAAGTAAGATGCTTGGAATATATTAAGAAAGTGAAGAATACATTTAAAACACTGCATATGGTTAAAAATATTAAAGTTCTGTTTTTAAGAAAATAAATTTCTGGTATGAGCACTTTTCTCATAAAAGCTTATGAATTAATGTGATGTTTAATGTTCATGACCTTTTCAATACAGCAGCTTCAAGTACATTTCATCTTAGCAGAGAATTCTTATAAGCCACTTAGAAAAGGCTTCAAACTAGTACTGTATTTTCATTTGTCAAAGAGCTTGATATCAGATTTTATTAGCTAATTTTTACTTTTTTAGGTTTACTTTTTTTGTGAGCATTGGACTGATAAATTACACTTAAATTATACCATCTTTCTTACCCTAATGAGAAATAAATTGGCTTGAAATTAGAGGACTGACTTGGCTGCCAATCAGCAACAAATGTTTTTCTGACTACTACCACTTACTCACCACATTTATATAGGCAGGTATCCATTTTTGTGTAGTGTCCTTTTGCTGAACTCGGGCTCGTGCTGCACTGAAGTTTTCAAACAAAGTCAAGTAAAATAAATATACGTCTATGTCTAATAATATGTCTAATAACATTGAAATACCATAATATCCTCTTTTTGTGTACTATATTAGAGAGAGATTTTGGTTAGGTGATGTATAACGGTTAGTCAATATATGCACTTTTTTAGTGAATCAGGTATCGTCTTTAAATCTCCAGCACAGGCTGATATTTTCTTATGACTAACCTGCTGTCTAAAGAATATACAGAAAGCTATATTTGAACACCAGAATACAAATATATAACTGCTCAAAACATAATAATAATAATAATAATAATAATAATAATACATTTTATTTAAAAGCGCCTTTCAAGACACCCAAGGACACTGTACAAAACAAAGTTAAAACATAAAAATACTTAAAATACAAATAAAAAAAACAGATACAAAACTGGAAGATGGTGAAAGTGACTGTTATGTGGTGTAGGATTGTCTGAACAGGTGTGTTTTGAGTCTGGATTTGAAAAGAGGAAGAGAGTGAATATTGCGGAGGTCAGGAGGGAGGGAGTTCCAGAGCAGGGGAGCAGAGCGGCTGAAGGCTCTGCCCCCCATGGTGACGAGACGAGCAGAGGGGACAGAGAGCTGGAGAGAGGAGGAGGAGCGGAGGGAGCGAGAAGGAATGGAGATGTGGAGGAGGTCAGTGATGTAAGGTGGGGCCAGGTTATGGATCGCTTTGAATGTGGTTAGGAGAATTTTAAAGTGAATTCTTTGTTTTATGGGAAGCCAGTGTAGTTGTTGGAGGATGGGGGTGATGTGGTTGGAGGAGGGGGTCCTGGTGATGATGCGGGCAGTGGAATTTTGAAGAAGCTGCAGTTTCTGGAGGGATTTATTGGGGAGACCAAAGAGGAGGGAGTTGCAATAGTCAATCCGGGAAGTAACAAGGCTGTGAACGAGTATGGCAGTGGTGTGAGGAGTGAGAGAGGGGCGGAGACGAGAGATCTTGCGGAGGTGAAAGTAGGCGGAGCGGGTGATGTTATTAATATGGGATTGAAAAGAAAGTGTGCTGTCAAGGATGACACCCAGACTCTTGATCTGAGGGGAAGGAAGGGCAGTGGAATCATGGATAGATATAGAGAAACTGCTGGATTTGGAGAGAGTGGAGGGGGTGCCTACTAGGAGGAGGACTTCAGTTTTAGAGCTGTTAAGTTTGAGAAAGTTGGAGGAGAACCAGGAATGGACTTCTTGTAGACAGAGGGTAAGAGAAGTTGGAGGGAGAGATGAGGAAGGTTTGGTAGAAATGTAGAGCTGGGTGTCATCCGCGTAACAGTGAAAAAGAATGTTGTGTTTACGGAACAGAAAGCCAAGTGGAAGGATGTAAATGATAAAAAGAAGGGGACCTAAGACAGAGCCTTGGGGAACACCAGCAGAGACAGGGAAAGTGTTGGATTTGCAAGATTTGAATTGGATGAATTGACTGCGATCAGAGAGATATGAAATGAACATAACCACACTGTTCTAATGAAGATTTCTGGTAAAAAAAAGAGACTGTAGGTGAGTTTATAATAAATTCAAATTACATGATTTGGCAAAAATATATGTGTGTTTTTTTATGCTCACAGCTCATCGGCCATTGGTTAATCTGGATTCTAATCAATTGGTATCTGTATCAGCCATTAAAAAACACATATTGATTGATCTCTATTATTAATGTAAAGGTTCTATTAGAAAAAGTTGGTTTTAACTGGAGTTTTAAGGTTTAGAGCCAATATAGGACATGTTTAATACTAATTCAGCTTTCATGTGGTCATATTATTTCTGCATGAAAGGGAGATATTTAGCTGAAAGCAGGGGGCTTGTATAATTGTCAACATTAGCATCATATTACTAGCCAAATGTGAATAAAGTGAAGTGCTATTTTGGACACGAAAAAACAACAGTTTTCCTGTTATACACTGCAGTTTTTTTCCCCCCATAAGAAACCGAAAACATCCAGAGTGTATGTGTGTGTGTGTATGTGTGTGTGTGTACGTGTGTGTGTGTCCAGAGTGTGTGTATGTGTGTGTGTAGTGTCCTATACTATATTTACCTATATACTGCTAATTTTCTTAATGTATTTTTTACTTTTATCTGTTCTTTCTCTCTTTTTCATATATTCTTTTTCGTATAATATCTTTCATATTGTATTGTATAAAACTGACAATACAGGTGATTTGGACTTAACATATTATCCTGTGTATTGAATTATTAAATGATTATATGGACTTTTTGTTATAAAAGCATTTCCAGTTCCTTCTAATTCTGACCTGCTCTGGAACACCACAGTGATGGGGGAGAGCTTATCTTAAAGTGATACTCCGGGATTTTTGACATAGGGTCCAATTTTCTAGTTAGCCAGCGTGTAGGATATGTGTAGAGAAAGTTATTTTGCGATTTCATGCAGTCTTTGTAAAATCTGAGTTGGCTGTTGCTAAGCTAGCGAAAGTGAACGTCCTGCAGCTAGCCAGCCACTAAAATAGACATACCCAGTACAAAACAAACACCCAAACAAATCAGTTATTATGCCAGGGTATCGATGTACATATCTGTGTTGATAGAATGATTAAGGAAGTAAACCAAGCATGTATTCCTTTGATCATCATCAGCAATTCGTACTTCCTCATTGAAAGCTTGACAGCCGCGGATTGATATCACCCGCATGTCCCAATCCGACCGGCTCTAATAGTTTGTTTACTAGCAACCTCGCAACTGTAAAAGTGAGCACACGGAGCCTGTTCAAAGTATGGCAATGTTTGGCGAGCCCGATTATTTTGATGAGGAGGAAGAGCAGTTGCATTTTTCCAGTGAACCATACTTGTATGAGCCGGAGTATACGGACGAAGAATTGAAAGAGATGGATTTACAAAGAGCAAGAGAACAAGAGAGTGCGTCTGCAAATGCAGCCGCCGCCGAAGCTGCAGCAGAAAGCCGGAACACCGGGACAGAAGAACCGGGGATTGGTGGTGTCAGTGCCGAAATTGCGAAGTTATGGAGAACGCGGATGAATGTTTTTGCTGCAGGGAGTGGGACTTAGTTATCCCACAAATGCAAGAGCTGGAGCTAGATACTTCGTTTCGAAGTCTAGATGTGTCTGGTGGCCATAGCACTTCCAATGATGTCTGCATAACAGAGCACCAGGACTTCTTGCCCCATCTCGCGTACTGGAGACATTCTTCTGCGTCGAAAAGATAAATTGGAAGAAACGACCTAGACCTGCTGGACCTAATGGCCAGTTATCAATGCGGTAAGTGGTGTGCCAGAAAAAAATGTTGAATGTAGGAGCGTTTGGCCAGTTGCAAAATCAGTGAGATGATTATACTCACATCTTCTAAGTTAGGCCTCCTGTTTCTGTTACTCACCAACGTGTGTAATGCATGCCTCCAGTCTCTACTCTTTGTAATAATGACAACTGCTGCTGATGAATTGACGAGGGAGAAGTAAAATTCCGCCGCTGCTTAGAAACTAGTCCCCCAATATGCGTCAATTAAGTCGTTTGAAGCAAGGTCCGTTTCGTTCAAAATCTTATTATATCAACACAGATATTTAAATCGATACCCTGGCATAATAACTGATTTGTTTGGGTGTTTGTTTTGTACTGGGTATGTCTATTTTAGTGGCTGGCTAGCTGCAGGACGTTCACTTTCGCTAGCTTAGCAACAGCCAACTCAGATTTTACAAAGACTGCATGAAATCGCAAAATAACTTTCTCTACACATATCCTACACGCTGGCTAACTAGAAAATTGGACCCTATGTCAAAAATCCCGGAGTATCACTTTAATGTCATGCAAATGAGCTCCTTTCTGCTCCACAAGCAGATCTTCAGCAAAGCTTTTCTCAGCCCATTGTTTTCAGATGTGCATGCTTTCAAATGGACATGGATTCTTCAAATATTCTCAGATTTCCATGTGTAAGGCATCGTTAGAAAGCTTAGATTCTACACTTTCAGAATTTGTGAATAACTCAAAACACCTCCAGGATGACTTATAACTTATGACTTTTCCATGGCTGGTCACATATATCAATGCAATGCATACTATTTGAATAATTAGGGACCGAGCCCCGAAGGGGGACGAAGGTCCCTATTGTTGTTGCTTTGTTTCCCTATTATTATTATTATTAGGGACCGAGCCCGAAGGGGCACGAAGGTCCCTATTGTTGTTGCTTTGTTTCCCTATTATTATTATTATTATTATTATTATTATTATTATTATTAGGGACCGAGCCCCGAAGGGGGACGAAGGTCCCTATTGTTGTTGCTTTGTTTCCCTATTATTAGGGACCGAGCCCCGAAGGGGGACGAAGGTCCCTATTGTTGTTGCTTTGTTTCCCTATTATTATTATTCTTGTTCTTGTTCACACTCGCTGGGGCAATTTTGAGCATGTTCCCATGCTTCAAAACGAACGAAACTTTGCACGGGCATCACAAAGTGCTGCCAGTACGACCACACAAAGTCCCGTCCCCCAGTGACCCCCAGGAGCTCGATAGCGCCCCCTAGCGCGTTGTCTTTCGGGGCTGGCATACCGTTTAAGATAGGCGCACGAAATTCGGTAGGGACGTGTATCTCAATAAGACGAACAAACGCCTCACTGCAATGTCATGGCCACGCCCAACAGGAAGTGAGATAATTGGGCTTTTGTGTGATTTTTGGGTATTGGACATAGAATGGAATTTGAAACACTTCTCCTACACCGTACCTCAGATGGGCTTAAATTTTGGTGAACATAATCTTAAGACGTTGGAGATGTTAAATTGCGAAGGATTTTCAAATAGGCGGTAATATGACGATACGGCGGATCGATAAAGTTAGGTATGGAATTTGAAACACTTCTCCTACACCATACCTCAGATAGGCTTAAATTTTGGTGAACATAATCTTAAGACGTTGGAGATGTTAAATTGCGAAGGATTTTCAAATAGGCGGTAATATGACGATACGGCGGATCGATAAAATTAGGTATTTATTGAATGGGAGTGATGAGTTATGAATGGGAGGTATTTGTTGCTAGGCAACGCCCTGATCAAAGGTCTTTGATCTTTGTACCTTTGATCTGATATAGCTGCAAGCAGCAATGTGGGGACAAGCATCGAAGGTTCATGTAGGCCTCAGCATGTAGGCCACATGCAGGGTCTGACAGGGTCTGACAGAGTCTGACAGGGTCTAACAGAGTCTGACAGGGTCTGACAGGGTCTGTTCTGACAGGGTATCTACAATGTCATGGCCACGCCCAACAGGAAGTGAGATAATTGTGCCAGGCACACGAAATTTCGTATGGCTGTGCGTCTCAGTAAGACGAACAAACGCAGGTGCGAGGTCCCGACCAACGCCGCTTGCGGCTTTAATTATTATTATTAGGGACCGAGCCCGAAGGGGGACGAAGGTCCCTATTGTTGTTGCTTTGTTTCCGTATTATTATTATTATTATTATTATTATTATTATTATTCTTGTTCATACACGCTGGGGCAATTTTGAGCATGTTCCCATGCTTCAAAACGAACGAAACTTTGCACGGGCATCACAAAGTCCTGCCAGTACGACCACACCAAGTCTCGTCCCCCAGTGACCCCCAGGAGCTCGATAGCGCCCCCTAGCGCGTTGTCTTTCGGGGCTGGCATACCGTTTAAGATAGGCGCACGAAATTCGGTAGGGACGTGTATCTCAATAAGACGAACAAATGCCTCACTGCAATGTCATGGCCACGCCCAACAGGAAGTGAGATAATTGGCCTTTTGTGTGATTTTGGGGTATTGGACATAGAATGGAATTTGAAACACTTCTCCTACACCGTACCTCAGATGGGCTTAAATTTTGGTGAACATAATCTTAAGATGTTGGAGATGTTAAATTGCGAAGGATTTTCAAATAGGTGGTAATATGACGATACGGTGGATCGATAAAGTTAGGTATGGAATTTGAAACACTTCTCCTACACCGTACCTCAGATAGGCTTAAATTTTGGTGAACATAATCTTAAGACGTTGGAGATGTTAAATTGCGAAGGATTTTCAAATAGGCGGTAATATGACGATACGGCGGATCGATAAAGTTAGGTATTTATTGAATGGGAGTGATGAGTTATGAATGGGAGGTATTTGTTGCTAGGCAACGCCCTGATCAAAGGTCTTTGATCTTTGTACCTTTGATCTGATATAGCTGCAAGCAGCAATGTGGGGACAAGCATCGAAGGTTCATGTAGGCCTCAGCATGTAGGCCACATGCAGGGTCTGACAGGGTCTAACAGAGTCTGACAGGGTCTGACAGGGTCTGACAGGGTCTGACAGGGTCTGTTCTGACAGGGTATCTACAATGTCATGGCCACGCCCAACAGGAAGTGAGATAATTGTGCCAGGCACACGAAATTTCGTATGGCTGTGCGTCTCAGTAAGACGAACAAACGCAGGTGCGAGGTCCCGACCAACGCCGCTTGCGGCTTTAATTAGGGACCGAGCCCCGAAGGGGGACGAAGGTCCCTATTGTTGTTGCTTTGTTTCCCTATTATTAGGGACCGAGCCCGAAGGGGCACGAAGGTCCCTATTGAAGTTGCTCTGTTTCTCTATTATTATTATTATTATTCTTGTTCTTGTTCACACGCTTTTGGGCAATTTGGAGCATGTTCCCATGCTTCAAAACGAACGTGACTTTGCAGGGGCATCACGTAGGGCGGCAGCTACGCCTCCAAAAAGACCCGTCCCCTGGTGACCCCCAGGAGCTCGATAGCGCCCCCTAGCGCGTTGTCTTTCGGGGCTGGCATACCGTTTAAGATAGGCGCACGAAATTCGATAGGGACGTGTATCTTAATAAGACGAACAAACGCCTCACTGCAATGTCATGTCCACACCCAACAGGAAGTGAGATAATTGGCCTTTTGTGAAATTTGACATACAATGGAATTTGAAACACTTCTCCTACACCGTACCTCAGATGGGCTTAAATTTTGGTGAACATAATCTTAAGACATTGGAGATGATAAATTGCGAAGGATTTTCAAATAGGAGGTAATATGACGATACGGCGAATCAATAAACTTAGGTATTTATTGAATGGGAATTATGAGTTATGAATAGGAGGCATTTATTGAATTTGGAGTTCTTCCTCAGACTAAAACTTCACAGGGTAATGTAGATGAGGACTACCAAGATTTTCATGCCAAATAACTGGCAGTCTGACATAGCGCCCCCATATGACAGGCCAGTGAACTGTCAGAAAATGTACCGCAAATGAGCACTTTAACAGAAAGAGGATCGTGGGTGGCATACGATTTCAGCCAGACACACGAAAGTTGGTATGGGTGTGTATCTCACTAAGATGAACAAAATTGTAATTACAATGTCATGGCCACGCCCAACAGGAAGTGAGATAAGAAGACTTGTATTGCGATTTTCTGTGATATGACATAGAATAGATTTTAAAACACTCCTCCTACACCGTACATCAGATGGGTGTAAAATTTTGTGTACATGAGCTCAAGACATTGGAGATGTTAAATTGCGAAGGGATTTTTGATATCTTGTAAGATGACAAAATGGCAGCCTGATGAATTTTGCTACCATTTGAAAGTGCCAAATGCAATAGGAGGTGTGTCACCACTTCATTTAGCAGACACTTCTCCTACACCGTACCTCAGATGGGCTTAAATTTTGGTGAACATAATCTTAAGACGTTGGAGATGTTAAATTGCGAAGGATTTTCAAATAGGCGGTAATATGACGATACGGCGGATCAATAAACTTAGGTATTTATTGAATGGGAGTTATGAATGGGAGATATTTATTGGATTTGGAGTTCTTCCTCAGACTAAAACTTCACAGGGTAATGTAGATGAGGACTACCAAGATTTTCATGCCAAATAACTGGCAGTCTGACATAGCGCCCCCATATGACAGGCCAGTGAACTGTCAGAAATCTACCGCTAGCTGAGCCCCTAACAGGAAAAATTGTCCGATATGGCTTACCATTTTTGCCAGGCACACGAAATTCGGTATGGGTGTGCGTCTCAGTAAGACGAACAAACGCAGGTGCGAGGTCCCGACCAACGCCGCTTGCGGCTTTAATTATTATTATTATTATTATTCTTGGGACACATTTTTTAACACGCTTTTGGGCAATTTTGAGCATGTTCCCATGCTTCAAAACGAACGAAATTTTGCACGGGCATCACGTAGGCCGGCAGCTACGCCTCCAAAAAGACCCGTCCCTCGGTGACCCCCAGGAGCTTGATAGCGCCCCCTAGTGCGTTGTTTTTTGGGCCTGGCGCGTTGTCTTTCGGGGCTGGCATACCGTTTAAGATAGGCGCACGAAATTTGGTAGGGACATATATCTCAATAAGACGAACAAACGCCTCACTGCAATGTCATGTCCACGCCCAACAGGAAGTGAGATAATTGGCCTTTTGTGTGATTTTGTGGATATTGGACATACAATGGAATTTGAAACACTTCTCCTACACCGTACCTCAGATGGGCTTAAATTTTGGTGAACATAATCTTAAGACGTTGGAGATGTTAAATTGCGAAGGATTTTCAAATAGGTGCTAATATGACAATACGGCGGATCGATAAAGTTAGGTATTTATTGAATGTGAATTATGAGTTATGAATGGGAGATTTTTATTAAATTTGGAGTTCTTCCTCAGACTAAAACTTCACAGGGTAATGTAGATGAGGACTACCAAGATTTTCATGCCAAATAACTGGCAGTCTGACATAGCGCCCCCATATGACAGGCCAGTGAACTGTCAGAAAATGTACAGAAAATGAGCATTTTAACACAAAAAGGATCGTGGGTGGCATACGATTTCAGCCAGACACACGAAAGTTGGTATGGGTGTGTATCTCACTAAGATGAACAAAATTGTAATTACAATGTCATGGCCACGCCCAACAGGAAGTGAGATAAGAAGACTTGTATTGCGATTTTATGTGATATGACATAGAATAGATTTTAAAACACTCCTCCTACACCGTACATCAGATGGACGTAAATTTTGGTGTACATAAGCTCAAGACATTGGAGATGTTAAATTGCGAAGGGATTTTTGATATCTTGTAAGATGACAAAATGGCGGCCTGATGAATTTTGCTACCATTTGAAAGTGCCAAATGCAATAGGAGGTGTGTCACCACTTCATTTAGCAGACACTTCTCCTACACCGTACCTCAGATGGGCTTAAATTTTGGTGAACATAATCTTAAGACGTTGGAGATGTTAAATTGCGAAGGATTTTCAAATAGACGGTAATATGACGATACGGCGGATCGATAAACTTAGGTATTTATTGTTATGAGTTATGAATGGGAGGTTTTTATTGAATTTGGAGTTCTTCCTCAGACTAAAACTTCACAGGGTAATGTAGATGAGGACTACCAAGATTTTCATGCCAAGTAACTGGCAGTCTGACATAGCGCCCCCATATGACAGGCCAGGGAACTGTCAGAAATCTACCGCTAGCTGAGCCCCTAACAGGAAAAATTGTCCGATATGGCTTACCATTTTTGCCAGGCACACGAAATTCAGTATGGGTGTGCGTCTCAGTAAGACGAACAAACGCAGGTGCGAGGTCCCGACCAACGCCGCTTGCGGCTTTAATTAGGGACCGAGCCCGAAGGGGGACGAAGGTCCCTATTGAAGTTGCTCTGTTTCTCTATTATTAGGGACCGAGCCCGAAGGGGCACGAAGGTCCCTATTGTTCTCGCTCTGTTTCTCTATTATTATTATTGGGGCCAGGCAGCGGTAGCTGCAAGGCACCCATAGTGTTTCTATTGATTCTTATTATTGGGGCCAGGCAGCGGTAGCTGCAAGGCACCTATAGTGTTTCTATTGATTCCTATTATTATTATTGGGGCCAGGCAGCGGTAGCTGCAAGGCACCTATAGTGTTTCTAGTGATTCTTATTATTATATATTCTTCCGCCTCTGGGAGTCTATGGCAACCCCTAGAACCGTCTGGTAAAAAGTTGTGAAATTTGGCATGCACATTCCAGCCACTCTCCTCATTACCCACAGCAATTTATAGGTCCCCACCCCCAACCCTCTAGCGCCACCAGCAGCTCAAAGTTGCAGGAATTTTCAGGTACATTTCTGCGTGTAACTTTTGAACCGTATGTCTAATTTTCAAAACCTTGGTATCCCTGGACTCCCTGGGCCAAGCCGAATCCAATGCACCCTATGACGTCATTTTCCGTCAGGGTAGATTTTCCGCCATTTTGAATTTTATGAAAAACACTCAAAATGCTTCTCCTCCCTCAATTTTAGTCCAATTTTGCTCAAATTTGGTACATAGCATCTTTGGACTGAGCCTCATCAGAAACTTACCCGGTTTTTTGATATCTCTTATCGTTTTGTCGTGACAGCCAATCAAACGTGTCTGAAAAGTCGCCAAACAGGAAGTGAGCTCATATCTCGGGAACCCTTCATAGGATTATTTTCAAACTTTTCACACGTATTCTAGTCTGTCTCAGGATTCCCCACAAAAAATTACAGGTCCCCACCTCAAACCCTCTAGCGCCACCAACAGGTCAAAATTTGAGGGACATTTCTGCTTGTAACTTTTGAACCGTAAGTCCGATTTTCAAAAAATTGGTATCCCTGGGATCCTTGGGCGAAGACTGATCCA
Organism: Paratrypauchen microcephalus; assembly: GCA_036785185.1. Lineage (NCBI taxonomy): Eukaryota > Metazoa > Chordata > Actinopteri > Gobiiformes > Gobiidae > Paratrypauchen > Paratrypauchen microcephalus. The sequence goes on along the minus strand of JAVJIX010000080.1, from coordinate 2,789,245 downwards.
ACGCATCCTATGACGTCATGTCTGCCGGAATAGAATGTCCGCCATCTTGGATTTTGTGAAAATCAATACAATTCTTCTGTTTCTACAACTTAACTTGTAATTTCCACAGCAAATGGTGTGCACCCACATTCTAGACAGTCTCATGATGCCCTTCAACAAATTTTACGTCCCCACCCCCAACCCTCTAGCGCCACCAACAGGTCAAAGTTGCAGGTACATTTCGGCTTGTAAGTTTTGAACCGTACGTCCGATTTTCTAAAGCTTGGCCTCCCTGGACTCCTTGGGGAAAGACGAATCCAACGCATTCTGTCACGTCATTTTCCGCGGGTAAAATTTTCCGCCATTTTGAATTTTATGAAAAACATTCAAAATGCTTCTCCTCCCTCAATTTTGGACCAATTTTGCTCTAATTTGGTACATAGCATCTTTGGACGGAGCCTCATCAGAAACTTACCCGCTTTTTTGATATCTCTTATCGTTTTGTCGTGATAGCCAATCAAACGCGTCTTAACAGTTGCCAAACAGGAAGTGAGCTCATATCTCAGGAACCTTTCATAGAATTATTTTCAAACTTTTCACATGTATTCTAGTCTGTCCCAGGATTCCCCACAAAAAATTACGGGGCCCCAGCTCAAACCCTCTAGCGCCACCAACAGGTCAAAATTTGAGGGACATTTCTGCTTGTAACTTCTGAACCGTAAGTCAGATTTTCAAAAACTTGGTATCCCTACAATCCTTGGGCCTAGTCAAATCAAATGCACCCCATGACGTCATGTTCGCCGGAATAGAATGTCCGCCATTTTGGATTTTGTGGAAATCAATAAAATGCTTCTCCTCACTCAATTTTGGACCAATTTTGCTCTAATTTGGTACATAGCATCTTTGGACTGAGCCTCATCAGAAACTTGCCTGGAGTTTTGATATCTCTTATCGTTTTGTCGTGACAGCCAATCAAACGCATCCTAAAAGTCGCCAAACAGGAAGTGAGCTCATATGTCAGGATCCCTTCATAGGATTATTTTCAAACTTTTCACACGTATTCTAGTCTGTCCCAGGATTCCACACAAATAAATGACAGGGCCTCAGCTCAAATCCTGTAGCGCCACCAACGGGTCAAAATTTGAGGGACATTTCTGCTTGTAACTTTTAAACCGTAAGTCCGATTTTCAGAAACTTGGTATCCCTGGGATCCTCGGGCGAAGACCGATCCAACGCATCTCACCGAATTAGGCCGGGTCGCTGCTTGGCCCCACATTGCTGCTTGCAGCTATATTTAAACATTATTCTTCCGCCTCTGGAAGTCTATGGCAACCCCTAGAACCGTCTGGTAAAAAGTTGTGAAATTTGGCATGCACATTCCAGCCACTCTCCTCATTACCCACAGCAATTTATAGGTCCCCACCCCCAACCCTCTAGCGCCACCAGCAGGTCAAATTTGCAGGAATTTTCAGGTACATTTCTGCATGTAACTTTTGAACCGTATGTCCAATTTTCAAAACCTTGGTATCCCTGGACTCCTTGGGCTAAGCCGAATCCAACGCACCCTATGACGTCATTTTCCGTCAGGGTAGATTTTCCGCCATTTTGAATTTTATGAAAAACACTCAAAATGCTTCTCCTCCCTCAATTGTTGACCAATTTTGCTCAAATTTGGTACATAGCCCCTTTGTACTGAGCCTCATCAGAAACTTACCCGGTTTTTTGATATTTCTTATCGTTTTGTCGTGACAGCCAATCAAACGTGTCCGAAAAGTCGCCAAACAGGAAGTGAGCTCATATCTCGGGAACCGTTTATAGGATTATTTTCAAAGGTTTCACAGATGTTCGTGTCCTTCCCATGATTCCCCACAAAAAATTACAGGTCCCCACCTCAAACCCTCTAGCGCCACCAACAGGTCAAAATTTTAGGGACATTTCTGCTTGTAACTTTTGAACCGTAAGTCCGATTTTCAAAAATTTGGTATCCCTGGGATCCTTGGGCGAAGACTGATCCAACGCATCCTATGACGTCATGTCTGCCGGAATAGAATGTCCGCCATCTTGGATTTTGTGAAAATCAATAAAATTCTTCTGTTTCTACAACTTAACTTGTAATTTCCACAACAAATGGTGTGCACCCACATTCTAGACAGTCTCATGATGCCCTTCAACAAGTTTTACGTCCCCACCCCCAACCCTCTAGCGCCACCAGCAGGTCAAAGTTGCAGGTACATTTCGGCTTCTAAGTTTTGAACCGTACGTCCGATTTTCTAAAACTTGGCCTCCCTGGACTCCTTGGGGCAAGACGAATCCAACGCATTTTGTGACGTAATTTTCGGCGGGTAAGATTTTCCGCCATTTTGAATTTTATGAAAAACATTCAAAATGCTTCTCCTCCCTCAATTTTGGAGCAATTTTGCTCTAATTTGGTCCACAGCATCTTTGGACTGAGCCTCATCAGAAACTTACCCGTTTTTTTTATTTCTCTTATCGTTTTGTCGTGATAGCCAATCAAACGCGTCCTAAAAGTCGCCAAACAGGAAGTGAGCTCATATCTCGGGAACCCTTCATACGATTATTTTCAAACTTTCACACATATTCTAGTCTGTCCCAGGATTCCCCACAAAAAATTACAGGGCCCCAGCTCAAACCCTCTAGCGCCACCAACAGGTCAAAATTTGAGGGACATTTCTGCTTGTAACTTTTGAACCGTAAGTCAGATTTTCAAAAACTTGGCATCCCGGGGATCCCTGGGCCAAGTCGAATCAAATGCACACCATGACGTCATGTCAGCCGGAATAGAATGTCCGCCATTTTGAATTTTATGAAAAACACTCAAAATGCTTCTCCTCACTCAATTTTGGACCAATTTTGCTCTAATTTGGTACAGAGCATCTTTGGACTGAGCCTCATCAGAAACTTGCCTGGAGTTTTGATATCTCTTATCGTTTTGTCGTGACAGCCAATCAAACGCGTCCTAAAAGTCGCCAAACAGGAAGTGAGCTCATATCTCGGGAACCCTTCATAGGATTATTTTCAAACTTTTCAGACTTATTCTAGTCTGTCCCAGGATTCCCCGCAAAAAATTACAGGGCCCCAACTCAAACTCTCTAGCGCCATCAACAGGTCAAAATTTGAGGGACATTTCTGCTTGTAACTTTTGAACCGTAAGTCCGATTTTGAAAAACTTGGTATCCCTGGGATCCTCGGGCGAAGACTGATCTAACGCATGTCATCAAATTAGGCTGGGTCGCTGCTTGGCCCCACATTGCTGCTTGCAGCTATATTTATACATTATTCTTCCGCCTCTGGGAGTCTATGGCAACCCCTAGAACCGTCTGGTAAAAAGTTGTGAAATTTGGCATGCACATTCCAGCCACTCTCCTCATTACCCACAGCAATGTATAGGCCCCCACCCCCAACCCTCTAGCGCCACCAGCAGGTCAAAGTTGCAGGAATTTTCAGGTACATTTCTGCGTGTAACTTTTGAACCGTATGTCCAATATTCAAAACCTTGGCATCCCTGGACTCCTTGGGCCAAGCCGAATCCAACGCACCCTATGACGTCATTTTCCGTCAGGGTAGATTTTCCGCCATTTTGAATTTTATGAAAAACACTCAAAATGCTTCTCCTCCCTCAAATTTTGTCCCATTTTGCTCAAATTTGGTACATCGCATCTTTGGAATGAGCCTCATAAGAAACTTACCCGGTTTTTTGATATCTCTTATCGTTTTGTTGTGACAGCCAATCAAACGTGTCCGAAAAGTCGCCAAACAGGAAGTGAGCTCATATCTCGGGAACCGTTTATAGGATTATTTTCAAACTTTTCACAGATGTTCGTGTCCTTCCCAGGATTCCCCACAAAAAATTACAGGTCCCCACCTCAAACCCTCTAGCGCCACCAACAGGTCAAAATTTTAGGGAAATTTCTGCTTGTAACTTTTGAACCATAAGTCCGATTTTCAAAAATTTGGTATCCCTGGGATCCTTGTGCGAAGACTGATCCAACGCATCCTATGACGTCATGTCTGCCGGAATAAAATGTCCGCCATCTTGGATTTTGTGAAAATCAATAAAATTCTTCTGTTTCTACAACTTAACTTGTAATTTCCACAACAAATGGTGTGCACCCACATTCCAGACAGTCTCATGATGCTCTTCAACAAATTTTACGTCCCCACCCCCAACCCTCTAGCGCCACCAGCAGGTCAAAGTTGCAGGTACATTTCGGCTTGTAAGTTTTGAACCGTACGTCCGATTTTCTAAAACTTGGCCTCCCTGGACTCCTTGGGGCAAGACGAATCCAACGCATTCTGTGACGTCATTTTCCGCGGGTAAGATTTTCCGCCATTTTGAATTTTATGAAAAACATTCAAAATGCTTCTCCTCCCTCAATTTTGGAGCAATTTTGCTCTAATTTGGTACATAGCGTCTTTAGACTGAGCCTCATCAGAAACTTACCCGGTTTTTGGATATCTTTTATCATTTTGTCGTGACAGCCAATTAAACGTGTCCGAAAAGTTGCCAAACAGGAAGTGAGCTCATATCTCGGGAACCCTTCATAGGATTATTTTCAAACTTTTCACACGTATTCTAGTCTGTCCCAGGATTCCCCACAAAAAATTACAGGACCCCAGCTCAAACCCTCTAGCGCCACCAACAGGTCAAAATTTGAGGGACATTTCTGCTTGTAACTTTTGAACCGTTAGTCAGATTTTCAAAAACTTTGTATCACTGGGATCCTTTGGCCAAGTCGAATCAAAGGCACCCCATGACGTCATGTCCGCCGGAATAGAATGTCCGCCATTTTGAATTTTATGAAAAACACTCAAAATGCTTCTCCTCACTCAATTTTAGACCAATTTTGCTCTAATTTGTTACATAGCATCTTTGGACTGAGCCTCATCAGAAACTTGCCTGGAGTTTTGATATCTCTTATCGCTTTGTCGTGAGAGCCAATCAAACATGTCCTAAAAGTCGCCAAACAGGAAGTGAGCTCATATCTCGGGATCCCTTCATAGGATTATTTTCAAACTTTTCACACGTATTCTAGTCTGTCCCAGGATTCCACACAAAAAATGACAGGGCCTCAGCTCAAATCCTGTAGCGCCACCAACGGGTCAAAATTTGAGGGACATTTCTGCTTGTAACTTTTAAACCGTAAGTCCGATTTTCAGAAACTTGGTATCCCTGGGATCCTCGGGCGAACACAGATCCAACGCATCTCATCGAATTAGGCTGGGTCGCTGCTTGGCCCCACATTGCTGCTTGCAGCTATATTTATTATTATTATTCTTGGGACACTTTTTTTTAACACGCTTTTGGGCAATTTTGAACATGTTCCCATGCTTCAAAACGAACGAAACTTTGCACGGGCATCACGTAGGGCGGCAGCTACGCCTCCAAAAAGACCCGTCCCCCGGTGACCCCCAGGAGCTTGATAGCGCCCCCTAGCGCGTTGTTTTTCGGGGCTTGCGCGTTGTCTTTCGGGGCTGGCATACCGTTTAAGATAGGCGCACGAAATTTGGTAGGAACGTGTATCTCAATAAGACGAACAAACGCCTCACTGCAATGTCATGGCCACGCCCAACAGGAAGTGAGATAATTGGCCTTTTGTGTGATTTTGTGGATATTGGACATACAATGGAATTTGAAACACTTCTCCTACACCGTACCTCCGATCGGCTTAAATTTTGGTGAACATAATCTTAAGACGTTGGAAATGTTAAATTGCGAAGGATTTTCAAATAGGCGCTAATATGACAATACGGCGGATCGATAAAGTTAGGTATTTATTGAATGTGAATTATGAGTTATGAATGGGAGATTTTTATTAAATTTGGAGTTCTTCCTCAGACTAAAACTTCACAGGGTAATGTAGATGAGGACTACCAAGATTTTCATGCCAAATAACTGGCAGTCTGACATAGCGCCCCCATATGACAGGCCAGTGAACTGTCAGAAAATGTATAGCAAATGAGCATTTTAACACAAAGAGGATCGTGGGTGGCATACGATTTCACCCAGACACACGAAAGTTGGTATGGGTGTGTATCTCACTAAGATGAACAAAATTGTAATTACAATGTCATGGCCACGCCCAACAGGAAGTGAGATAAAAAGACTTGTATTGCGATTTTGTGTGATGAGACATACAATGGATTTTAAAACACTCCTCCTACACCGTACATCAGATGAGCGTAAATTTTGGTGTACATTAGCTCAAGACAATGGAGATGTTAAATTGCGAAGGGATTTTTGATATCTTGTAAGATGACAAAATGGCAGCCTTATGAATTTTGCTACCATTTGAAAGTGCCAAATGCAATAGGAGGTGTGTCACCACTTCATTTAGCAGACAATTCTCCTACACCGTACCTCAGATGGGCTTAAATTTTGGTGAACATAATCTTAAGACGTTGGAGATGTTAAATTGCGAAGGATTTTCAAATAGTCGGTAATATGACGATACGGCGGATCGATAAACTTAGGTATTTATTGAATGGGAGTTATGAATGGGAGGTTTTTATTGAATTTGGAGTTCTTCCTCAGACTAAAACTTCACAGGGTAATGTAGATGAGGACTACCAAGATTTTCATGCCAAATAACTGGCAGTCTGACATAGCGCCCCCATATGACAGGCCAGTGAACTGTCAGAAATCTACAGCTAGCTGAGCCCCTAACAGGAAAAATTGTCCGATATGGCTTACCATTTTTGCCAGGCACACGAAATTCGGTATGGGTGTGCGTCTCAGTAAGACGAACAAACGCAGGTGCGAGGTCCCGACCAACGCCGCTTGCGGCTTTAATTAGGGACCGAGCCCGAAGGGGCACGAGGTCCCTATTGTTCTCGCTCTGTTTCTCTATTATTATTATTATTTTTTTTTTTGTTCTTGTTCACACGCTTTTGGGCAATTTGGAGCATGTTCCCATGCTTCAAAACGAACGTGACTTTGCAGGGGCATCACGTAGGGCGGCAGCTACGCCTCCAAAAAGACCCGTCCCCCGGTGACCCCCAGGAGCTCGATAGCGCCCCCTAGCGCGTTGTCTTTCGGGGCTGGCATACCGTTTAAGATAGGCGCACGAAATTCGGTAGGGACGTGTATCTCAATAAGACGAACAAACGCCTCACTGCAATGTCATGGCCACGCCCAACAGGAAGTGAGATAATTGGCCTTTTGTGTGATTTTCTAAAATTTGACATACAATGGAATTTGAAACACTTCTCCTACAACGTACCTCAGATGAGCTTAAATTTTGGTGAACATAATCTTAAGACATTGGAGATGTTAAATTGCGAAGGATTTTCAAATAGGCGGTAATATGACGATACGGCGGATCGATAAACTTAGGTATTTATTGAATGTGAGTTATGAGTTATGAATGCGCTTTGTCTTTCAGGGCTGGCATACCGTTTAAGATAGGCGCACAAAATTCGGTAGGGATGTGTATCTCAATAAGACGAACAAACGCCTCACTGCAATGTTATGGCCATGCCCAACAGGAAGTGAGATAATTGGCCTTTTTTGTGATTTTTTAAAAATTGGACATACAATGGAATTTGAAACACTTCTCCTACAATGTACCTCAGATGGGCTTAAATTTTGGTGAACATAATCTTAAGACGTTGGAGATGTTAAATTGCGAAGGATTTTCAAATAGGCGGTAATATGACGATACGGCGGATCGATAAAGTTATGTATTTATTGAATCAGAGTTATGAGTTATGAATAGGAGGTATTTATTGAATTTGGAGTTCTTCCTCAGACTAAAACTTCACAGGGTAATGTACATGAGGACTACCAAGATTTTCATGCCAAATAACTGGCAGTCTGACATAGCGCCCCCATATGACAGGCCAGTGAACTGTCAGAAAATCTACAGCAAATGAGCACTTTAACACAAAGAGGATCGTGGGTGGCATACGATTTCAGCCAGACACACGAAAGTTGGTATGGGTGTGTATCTCACTAAGATGAACAAAATTGTAATTACAATGTCATGGCCACGCCCAACAGGAAGTGAGATAAGAAGACTTGTATTGCGATTTTCTGTGATATGACATAGAATAGATTTTAAAACACTCCTCCTCCACCGTACATCAGATGGGCGTAAAATTTGGTGTACATGAGCTCAAGACATTGGAGATGTTAAATTGCGAAGGGATTTTTGATATCTTGTAAGATGACAAAATGGCGGCCTGATGAATTTTGCTACCATTTGAAAGTGCCAAATGCAATAGGACGTGTGTCACCACTTCATTTAGCAGACACTTCTCCTACACCGTACCTCAGATGGGCTTAAATTTTGGTGAACATAATCTTAAGACGTTGGAGATGTTAAATTGCGAAGGATTTTCAAATAGGCGGTAATATGACGATACGGCGGATCGATAAACTTAGGTATTTATTGAATGGGAGTTATGAATGGGAGATATTTATTGAATTTGGAGTTCTTCCTCAGACTAAAACTTCACAGGGTAATGTAGATGAGGACTACCAAGATTTTCATGCCAAATAACTGGCAGTCTGACATAGCGCCCCCATATGACAGGCCAGGGAACTGTCAGAAATCTACCGCTAGCTGAGCCCCTAACAGGAAAAATTGTCCGATATGGCTTACCATTTTTGCCAGGCACACGAAATTCGGTATGGGTGTGCGTCTCAGTAAGACGAACAAACGCAGGTGCGAGGTCCCGACCAACGCCGCTTGCGGCTTTAATTATTATTATTATTATTATTATTATTATTATTCTTGTTCTTGTTCACACTCGCTGGGGCAATTTTGAGCATGTTCCCATGCTTCAAAACGAACGAAACTTTGCACGGGCATCACAAAGTGCTGCCAGTACGACCACACAAAGTCCCGTCCCCCAGTGACCCCCAGGAGCTCGATAGCGCCCCCTAGCGCGTTGTCTTTCGGGGCTGGCATACCGTTTAAGATAGGCGCACGAAATTCGGTAGGGACGTGTATCTCAATAAGACGAACAAACGCCTCACTGCAATGTCATGGCCACGCCCAACAGGAAGTGAGATAATTGGGCTTTTGTGTGATTTTTGGGTATTGGACATAGAATGGAATTTGAAACACTTCTCCTACACCGTACCTCAGATGGGCTTAAATTTTGGTGAACATAATCTTAAGACGTTGGAGATGTTAAATTGCGAAGGATTTTCAAATAGGCGGTAATATGACGATACGGCGGATCGATAAAATTAGGTATTTATTGAATGGGAGTGATGAGTTATGAATGGGAGGTATTTGTTGCTAGGCAACGCCCTGATCAAAGGTCTTTGATCTTTGTACCTTTGATCTGATATAGCTGCAAGCAGCAATGTGGGGACAAGCATCGAAGGTTCATGTAGGCCTCAGCATGTAGGCCACATGCAGGGTCTGACAGGGTCTAACAGAGTCTGACAGGGTCTGACAGGGTCTGACAGGGTCTGACAGGGTCTGTTCTGACAGGGTATCTACAATGTCATGGCCACGCCCAACAGGAAGTGAGATAATTGTGCCAGGCACACGAAATTTGGTATGGGTGTGCGTCTCAGTAAGACGAACAAACGCAGGTGCGAGGTCCCGACCAACGCCGCTTGCGGCTTTAATTATTATTATTCTTGTTCTTGTTCACACTCGCTGGGGCAATTTTGAGCATGTTCCCATGCTTCAAAACGAACAAAACTTTGCACGGGCATCACAAAGTGCTGCCAGTACGACCACACAAAGTCCCGTCCCCCAGTGACCCCCAGGAGCTCGATAGCGCCCCCTAGCACGTTGTCTTTCGGGGCTGGCATACCGTTTAAGATAGGCGCACGAAATTCGGTAGGGACGTGTATCTCAATAAGACGAACAAACGCCTCACTGCAATGTCATGGCCACGCCCAACAGGAAGTGAGATAATTGGGCTTTTGTGTGATTTTTGGGTATTGGACATAGAATGGAATTTGAAACACTTCTCCTACACCGTACCTCAGATGGGCTTAAATTTTGGTGAACATAATCTTAAGACGTTGGAGATGTTAAATTGCGAAGGATTTTCAAATAGGCGGTAATATGACGATACGGCGGATCGATAAAGTTAGGTATGGAATTTGAAACACTTCTCCTACACCGTACCTCAGATAGGCTTAAATTTTGGTGAACATAATCTTAAGACGTTGGAGATGTAAAATTGCGAAGGATTTTCAAATAGGCGGTAATATGACGATACGGCGGATCGATAAAATTAGGTATTTATTGAATGGGAGCGATGAGTTATGAATGGGAGGTATTTGTTGCTAGGCAACGCCCTGATCAAAGGTCTTTGATCTTTGTACCTTTGATCTGATATAGCTGCAAGCAGCAATGTGGGGACAAGCATCGAAGGTTCATGTAGGCCTCAGCATGGAGGCCACATGCAGGGTCTGACAGGGTCTGACAGAGTCTGACAGGGTCTAACAGAGTCTGACAGGGTCTGACAGGGTCTGACAGGGTCTGACAGGGTCTGTTCTGACAGGGTATCTACAATGTCATGGCCACGCCCAACAGGAAGTGAGATAATTGTGCCAGGCACACGAAATTTGGTATGGCTGTGCGTCTCAGTAAGACGAACAAACGGAGGTGCGAGGTCCCGACCAACGCCGCTTGCGGCTTTAATTATTATTATTCTTGTTCTTGTTCACACTCGCTGGGGCAATTTTGAGCATGTTCCCATGCTTCAAAACGAACGAAACTTTGCACGGGCATCACAAAGTGCTGCCAGTACGACCACACAAAGTCCCGTCCCCCAGTGACCCCAAGGAGCTCGATAGCGCCCCCTAGCGCGTTGTCTTTCGGGGCTGGCATACCGTTTAAGATAGGCGCACGAAATTCGGTAGGGACGTGTATCTCAATAAGACGAACAAACGCCTCACTGCAATGTCATGGCCACGCCCAACAGGAAGTGAGATAATTGGGCTTTTGTGTGATTTTTGGGTATTGGACATAGAATGGAATTTGAAACACTTCTCCTACACCGTACCTCAGATGGGCTTAAATTTTGGTGAAAATAATCTTAAGACGTTGGAGATGTTAAATTGCGAAGGATTTTCAAATAGGCGGTAATATGACGATACGGCGGATCGATAAAGTTAGGTATGGAATTTGAAACACTTCTCCTACACCGTACCTCAGATAGGCTTAAATTTTGGTGAACATAATCTTAAGACGTTGGAGATGTTAAATTGCGAAGGATTTTCAAATAGGCGGTAATATGACGATACGGCGGATCGATAAAATTAGGTATTTATTGAATGGAAGTGATGAGTTATGAATGGGAGGTATTTGTTGCTAGGCAACGCCCTGATCAAAGGTCTTTGATCTTTGTACCTTTGATCTGATATAGCTGCAAGCAGCAATGTGGGGACAAGCATCGAAGGTTCATGTAGGCCTCAGCATGTAGGCCACATGCAGGGTCTGACAGGGTCTGACAGAGTCTGACAGGGTCTAACAGAGTCTGACAGGGTCTGACAGGGTCTGACAGGGTCTGACAGGGTCTGTTCTGACAGGGTATCTACAATGTCATGGCCACGCCCAACAGGAAGTGAGATAATTGTGCCAGGCACACGAAATTTCGTATGGCTGTGCGTCTCAGTAAGACGAACAAACGCAGGTGCGAGGTCCCGACCAACGCCGCTTGCGGCTTTAATTAGGGACCGAGCCCCGAAGGGGGACGAAGGTCCCTATTGTTGTTGCTTTGTTTCCCTATTATTATTAGGGACCGAGCCCCGAAGGGGGACGAAGGTCCCTATTGTTGTTGCTTTGTTTCCCTATTATTATTATTATTATTCTTGTTCTTGTTCACACTCGCTGGGGCAATTTTGAGCATGTTCCCATGCTTCAAAACGAACGAAACTTTGCACGGGCATCACAAAGTGCTGCCAGTACGACCACACAAAGTCCCGTCCCCCAGTGACCCCCAGGAGCTCGATAGCGCCCCCTAGCGCGTTGTCTTTCGGGGCTGGCATACCGTTTAAGATAGGCGCACGAAATTCGGTAGGGACGTGTATCTCAATAAGACGAACAAACGCCTCACTGCAATGTCATGGCCACGCCCAACAGGAAGTGAGATAATTGGGCTTTTGTGTGATTTTTGGGTATTGGACATAGAATGGAATTTGAAACACTTCTCCTACACCGTACCTCAGATGGGCTTAAATTTTGGTGAACATAATCTTAAGACGTTGGAGATGTTAAATTGCGAAGGATTTTCAAATAGGCGGTAATATGACGATACGGCGGATCGATAAAGTTAGGTATGGAATTTGAAACACTTCTCCTACACCGTACCTCAGATAGGCTTAAATTTTGGTGAACATAATCTTAAGACGTTGGAGATGTTAAATTGGGAAGGATTTTCAAATAGGCGGTAATATGACGATACGGCGGATCGATAAAATTAGGTATTTATTGAATGGGAGTGATGAGTTATGAATGGGAGGTATTTGTTGCTAGGCAACGCCCTGATCAAAGGTCTTTGATCTTTGTACCTTTGATCTGATATAGCTGCAAGCAGCAATGTGGGGACAAGCGTCGAAGGTTCATGTAGGCCTCAGCATGTAGGCCACATGCAGGGTCTGACAGGGTCTGACAGGGTCTGACAGGGTCTGACAGGGTCTGTTCTGACAGGGTATCTACAATGTCATGGCCACGCCCAACAGGAAGTGAGATAATTGTGCCAGGCACACGAAATTTGGTATGGCTGTGCGTCTCAGTAAGACGAACAAACGCAGGTGCGAGGTCCCGACCAACGCCGCTTGCGGCTTTAATTATTATTATTCTTGTTCTTGTTCACACTCGCTGGGGCAATTTTGAGCATGTTCCCATGCTTCAAAACGAACAAAACTTTGCACGGGCATCACAAAGTGCTGCCAGTACGACCACACAAAGTCCCGTCCCCCAGTGACCCCCAGGAGCTCGATAGCGCCCCCTAGCGCGTTGTCTTTCGGGGCTGGCATACCGTTTAAGATAGGCGCACGAAATTCGGTAGGGACGTGTATCTCAATAAGACGAACAAACGCCTCACTGCAATGTCATGGCCACGCCCAACAGGAAGTGAGATAATTGGGCTTTTGTGTGATTTTTGGGTATTGGACATAGAATGGAATTTGAAACACTTCTCCTACACCGTACCTCAGATGGGCTTAAATTTTGGTGAACATAATCTTAAGACGTTGGAGATGTTAAATTGCGAAGGATTTTCAAATAGGCGGTAATATGACGATACGGCGGATCGATAAAGTTAGGTATTTATTGAATGGAAGTGATGAGTTATGAATGGGAGGTATTTGTTGCTAGGCAACGCCCTGATCAAAGGTCTTTGATCTTTGTACCTTTGATTTGATATAGCTGCAAGCAGCAATGTGGGGACAAGCATCGAAGGTTCATGTAGGCCTCAGCATGTAGGCCACATGCAGGGTCTGACAGGGTCTAACAGAGTCTGACAGGGTTTGACAGGGTCTGACAGGGTCTGACAGGGTCTGACAGGGTCTGTTCTGACAGGGTATCTACAATGTCATGGCCACGCCCAACAGGAAGTGAGATAATTGTGCCAGGCACACGAAATTTGGTATGGCTGTGCGTCTCAGTAAGACGAACAAACGCAGGTGCGAGGTCCCGACCAACGCCGCTTGCGGCTTTAATTATTATTATTCTTGTTCTTGTTCACACTCGCTGGGGCAATTTTGAGCATGTTCCCATGCTTCAAAACGAACGAAACTTTGCACGGGCATCACAAAGTGCTGCCAGTACGACCACACAAAGTCCCGTCCCCCGGGGACCCCCAGGAGCTCGATAGCGCCCCCTAGCGCGTTGTCTTTCGGGGCTGGCATACCGTTTAAGATAGGCGCACGAAATTCGGTAGGGACGTGTATCTCAATAAGACGAACAAACGCCTCACTGCAATGTCATGGCCACGCCCAACAGGAAGTGAGATAATTGGCATTTTGTGTGATTTTGGGGTATTGGACATAGAATGGAATTTGAAACACTTCTCCTACACCGTACCTCAGATGGGCTTAAATTTTGGTGAACATAATCTTAAGACGTTGGAGATGTTAAATTGCGAAGGATTTTCAAATAGGCGGTAATATGACGATACGGCGGATCGATAAATTTAGGTATGGAATTTGAAACACTTCTCCTACATCGTACCTCAGATAGGCTTAATTTTCGGTGAACATCATCTTAAGACGTTGGAGATGTTAAATTGCAAAGGATTTTCAAATAGGCGGTAATATGACGATACGGCGGATCGATAAAGTTAGGTATTTATTGAATGGGAGTGATGAGTTATGAATGGGAGGTATTTGTTGCTAGGCAACGCCCTGATCAAAGATCTTTGATCTTTGTACCTTTGATCTGATATAGCTGCAAGCAGCAATGTGGGGACAAGCATCGAAGGTTCATGTAGGCCTCAGCATGTAGGCCACATGCAGGGTCTGACAGGGTCTAACAGAGTCTGACAGGGTCTAACAGAGTCTGACAGGGTCTGACCGGGTCTGACAGGGTCTGTTCTGACAGGGTATCTACAACGTCATGGCCACGCCCAACAGGAAGTGAGATAATTGTGCCAGGCACACGAAATTAGGTATGGCTGTGCGTCTCAGTAAGACGAACAAACGCAGGTGCGAGGTCCCGACCAACGCCGCTTGCGGCTTTAATATTATAATATATTTTTTATATATATATAAAAACAATTTATTTGAGTAGTAGAAGAGGCTGTCCAAAGCCTCAATGGATTTCAAAAGCTAAGCAGGGCTGTGTCTGGTTAATACTTGGGTGGGAGACCGCTGGGAATACCCCCATATGTTGTTGTGTTTTTAGGCAAGACACTTCACCCAAATTGCCTAGTATGAATGTGTGAGTGATTGGTAAGGGTTGGAGGGGCTGATAGCGCAGGTTGGCAGCCTCACCTGGCCATCTGGAGAACAGAGTGAATGAACAATGCACAAAATTGAAAACCGGATTACTGTTATCTGTTTTATTAAATGCCTGGAACTGGTTTGCAATGATCAGGAATATTCTATACATTTTTCCCCTTTCAACCTCTACACTGTTCAACATGTATTTATTCCATATTTAAAGGTCACACTTTTGACTAATCCATTGAATGGCAAACCTGGCTGGATGTAGATGAACACAGTGGGAGAGCAAATAGGGACGCTGTAGAATTGATGTAGTTTTAATGTGTGTAGTTTCGGCTGTGGCAGGGCCTGGAGCAGTGAGGGTCAAGCCAGCAAACACTGGCAGGAAGGGACAGAGCCAGACAAAGGCCACATGTCCACTGTGCTCTGTGCCAGGTAATGACTCTCCGAGGCAAACAGCAGGGCAAACAGAAGCACTGTCCAGCCGCACGAGCACTCACAGGGGGAGAAGGAGCTCAGGCTGGACTGGGGAGCAGGTCAAGTGTGCCTGTACCTCTGTGTAAAGTAAAGTGGGTGGTTTCTGTGCTTTGGCAGCTCGATTTGGAAAGTTTCGAGGTCCAGGGATGTTAAAAAATATTTTTTTAAAAGCATGTTCCTGAATATTTATATTTGTTATAATGCTTTCTTTCTTTTGCCAAATAGTAACTTATTTTTACATTTATACAGAGGTCCTTAATGTAAAGCAACATTGCAAAACTTTCCGGCTATGTACCAACCTGTGTACGAACACAGGCGGGCGTGCCAGAGTGGACCGTCATCTGCCGTACATCTTCACCTAGAAGCCACGAGCCATTCTTTTGAGGACAGTGAGGTTCAGATCTTAGCCAGGGAAAAGAACTGGTTTGAGAGGGGGGTTAAAGAGGCCATTTTTGTCAAAAAAGAGAATCCGTCGTTAAACAGAAATGGGGGAGTTAGACATAACTTGTCTCCCATTTATAATTCGATTCTTAAACCAAGTCAAAACAGACTAAGAAACATTAGGGCAGACGATCCAGGGCAGAGGGGTGGAGAGGGTCGTTAGACGTTGAATAGGGGGGCGAAACTAGTCGCCAGAGTAATTTGAAAAACAAAGGGACAGATTAGTGGGGGATCGTTTTTAGAGCTTTTTCAGTGTAGGGAGCGCCTCCCGGCAGCTAGATATAAGCAGTGTCTAACCAGCACAATAACCAGAGCTGACGAAGCCTCTCGGATGAGCGGCAAAACGTTTTCAACCAAACAAAGTTTGTCCAGTTGACAAATTGAACTTCTCCTTTTATCATGGATGACGACTGAGGGACTTTTCACGCATTTCCGGCTATAGCATGTCACCTACATGATTTCATAAAAATAGTACTTAGGAACATTGTCTATGGAGAGAGATACCTTTTATGCTTATGTTGAAGATCATAGCCTAGTGACAATATTTCTATGGACACAAACAGAAAGAGGGCCATCTTCAGGCTAAAAAAAAAATCAGGTTTGTGGAAATGCAAGCCCACTCACAGTAAGGATGTATTTATTTATTTTATTTTATTTTTTAATATGAATTTAATAAATTAATCATTTATTTTATTTCACACTTTTTGTGTTAAAAGGAAGGGAAAAAAAAAAACACTGACAAAGAGAACTTGGATAACCTTTGCTCTATAGCGGCACTCACCAGCTGTGTACCATAAAAAATACATTAGGAAATGATTTATATGACGTCTTTCTTCTTCATTCTTGTTAATTATTGTCACGGTAATGCCTTCCAATCTTTTTTACCAGTTCAGTCTTGGCGGGTAACCAATATTTTTCTTCCTAAAGAGAAACAATGGAGCAATAAAAGCCAGCACTGTGAGCCAAAGGTATTTTTTTTTAAACTAAGTCAGAAAACACATGTGATTGAACTTTGCCATGGCTCACAGCATGGAGGCCAGGAAACTTTTCTAAACTGAACCTTGACTGCACAGTGGTTTGAGCTGTCGGTTGCTGCTCTGACATGAAGAGGTTTACAAACTGTGCACTGCGGAAATCACTGCACTTTAAAAGGTAGTTTAGCCAAATTGCTGCTATTGATTTAATTAAGTTTGAAGAGATTTGATTAGCAAGGTCCTTAACAGCAACAATTTGTATTTGTAGGACTATTTGTGCTGGTTGCAGCTTTTGGGTCACCCTCTGATCACAACTGTATTTTTATTTGTTTGCAAGTTCAGTGGAAGCTAATCTTCGCCCTGATGCTGTTGACATATTTTTTGTTGCTAACACGATTAAAGCATGGATTAAATAGCCTTCTTCAATCCACCTAAAAGGTACTGAATTAGCAATATTATCAAACCTGTTGTTTTGAAGTAAATCATTCCATTAACAAAATGTAATCTTTCAAACAAGCGCATTGAGGCATTTCTGGACACATTGGTACAAGATACAGTATATCGCACTCAAACTGAAACTGCAATGTGAATATGTACTGTAATTATTTAGCCAACATGATTTCCTTTGCCAACAAATTATCCAAACAAATTGTCCAAAAATGTACCTGGCCAGCCAAATGATATCTCTCTGTATTTCCTATACAACGCGATACCATTTGGACACCCTCCATCCACGCTCGCTCCTCCGGTTACAAACGGACTCCGCGATTCTGATTCGTTCAAAGATGGTGACGTCAGTGCACCCGCCTTTGCCCGCAAAGTCACTCTTAGGCAGCGGAAGTTCCTCCTCAGTTTTGAATCAAGATGGAGCAATCTCTGATTGGTTCACTTAGCTGTCTGTCTAAGCGCAACAGCAGCGCATTCTGTGGATCAAGCGTTACCAGACTCATCCGCTGGTACAGCGACGAGTCATGGATTCTTCCAGGCAATCCAAAAATATGATTCTCGTATCTTTACAAACATGCTCTGAAATGCATGGGATTCTTTTATTCATCTCTCTTCTCTCAAATGTTCGGATTTGTTTAAAATATGAACTTTGAATCCGACTGTCAAAACTGAAATGTAATTAGAATGCACTTCCAAAAGGACAAATGTGGTCTATCGTTTGTCCATTTGCTGTGGGATACTGTGCAGACCATTTGTGAATGAATTGCAAATTCAATCTCTCATTTTCAGTATCACCCACACCCCACTAAACATACTTCATCTTAATGTGGCTGTCGATTACTGCTGTACCAGTTAGCTGCTAAACTGTACAATTCTCTTTTTCTCTAGCTCCAATTAGTGTTGTCATGATACTAACATTTCAAACTCACTTTTGAAGGAATAGACTCAGTACTCAATACAGATTCTGATACCGCAATGATAATAAAATACTTTTTCTTTAGACAATAATGTAATTTTCAACATTGTATAAGCTATTGTTAAAGACCGGAAAAAAAGTGGCTTGCCCTCTCCAGGTGGGTGGGGCGCCCTTGCATCAAGTGGAGAAGTGCAAGTATCTCGGGGTCTTGTTCACGAGTGAGGGGGAGGATGGAGCGTGAGATTGACAGGCAGATCGGTACAGCGTCGGCAGTGATGCGGTCGTTGTACCGGACTGTTGTGGTGAAGAGGGAGCTGAGCCAAAAGACGAAGCTCTCAATAATATTTACCGGTCAATCTATGTTCCTACCCTCACCTATGTGCCCGGCAACGGAAAAAACAGACACAAGTCGTCCCAGAGGCGTTTTGAGGTATTCACAGATTCTGAAAGTGTAGATTCTAAGCTTTCCAACGATGCCTTACACATGGAAATCTGAGAACATCTGAAGAATTTGTGGCCATTTGAATGCGGAACATCTAAAATCAACGAAGTGAGAAAAGCTTCTCTAAAGCTTCTCTAAAGATTCTCCTAAAGAAGTCCAGGCTTCAGAGCTCATTTACATGACATTAAGCTAAGCCCTCCCCTTGCAGATCATCTATCACTGTGGTGTGGTGTTTAGATTCAGGGCAGGTCAGAATTAGAAGGCACTTTGTTAAAACGGAAATGCTTTTATAACAAAAAGTCCATATAATCATTCAGTAATCAGTAATACACAGGATAATATGTTAAGTCAAAGTCACCTGTATTGTCAATTTAATACAAGACAGTATGAAATGTATTATACCATGTAAAATGAAAAAGAGAGAAAGTAAAAAATACATTTAAAAAAATTAGCAGTATATAGGTAAATATAGGCTTAATGATCTCCATGTGGGAAAAGGTTAACTCACATAAATAAGTTTTCATAACTCTATGTCCATTTTATCTGATAAATGTTCATTTTAATCTTAAATCTCGGCGGCACGGTGGCTGAGTGGTTAGCGCTCTTGCTTCACAGCAAGAAGGTTCTCTGGCGACGTTCGACTCCAGGGTCTAAGGCCCAGGAGCCTGCAGATACCACGTGTGTGTTCTGTGTGCGAGTTTACATGGACAATGGTCTGGGTGAGCAGGAAAACGCTTTCCACCACTTATTTTAGTCTCTGGACTGTGTGGAGTTTGCTGTTCTCCCCGTGTCTGGGTGGATTTTCTCCGGGCACTCCGGTTTCCCCCACCAACCTAAAACATGCACCATAGGTGCAATCCTCCAGCTTAGGTCCTGACCAATACCGAAGCAAGAAGATCATGGAGATGGTCCCCGGGCGCCCTAATGTGTGCTGCCCACTGCTCCTAATATATACTGTATGAAATGTATTATACCATGTAAAATGAAAAAGAGAGAAAGTAAAAAATACATTTAAAAAAAATTAGCAGTATATAGGTAAATATAGGCTTAATGATCTCCATGTGGGAAAAGGTTAACTCACATAAATAAGTTTTCATAACTCTATGTCCATTTTATCTGATAAATGTTCATTTTAATCTTAAAATAAGCCAAACAAACTGTACTGCACTTAAATACTCTATGCCTCCATTTTTGGATCCTCACGCACAGTTTGAGAACTACTTTGATTTTTTTTTTCGTGAGAAACAGATGTATTTGTGCACTTTTATTAGGCAAAATTCAACCACATGTCGCAGTAGGCCAGGTCTGTGCTGTAGGTCTGCTCTGTGCGGTCACTGTAACATAAATTTAGATTAGTTTTTGCTTTGCATTTCGTCTTGCTCTTCTAATCAGAGCACATTGAGGAGGGAGCTGGTGTGCACTATGAGCGGAGCGGAGCGAGAGCGTGAAAAGGAGAGGCGCGCTGACATGAGGCGGACGGACACTGTAGTGCAGTGCACGCAGATATTGGCGGATAAATACCACAAAATAAAATTATACGAACAACACAAGAACTGTGGGATGTTATAGATATAATAATAATGGTGAATCCACTGTGTACTTGTATATAACTTTAATAAAAGCGTCCTCATGACATGCACCAACAACACGACAAGAGTCACAACATCCTCTCTGCCCCGACGCTCTCTGGTCGCTATGGTAATGCTTAAACATGCCTTCAGAATAAGAGATACATCACAAAACAAATATAAAGTACATGAAAAATTCAACTCATCGTAACGCTGAATCAATGAGAGCCCTGAGCTTGTTTCTCTACTACGAGATCTATCTCGGCGTAATGGGAGACAATGACACCCGAAGTCTGTTGCTTATGTCCAGTCTACTCCGTAACTTTTATCCAGAGTACCAGTTGATGTCTTGAACATACTTTTAAGGCCGCCTCATTGGAGAGCTGGTCGCCGCATGTTATGCAGAGCGGGCTTAGTGCGTGGGAATCATCTGTTGCGATAAATCCATATTTTAAGTAGGTCTCCTGGTATTGTCTGTTAAATCCAGCTTTCTTTTTCTTAGTGGTCATATGCTCTTCTTCTGTCTCCTCACTGGGCCTTTTCCCCTTTGCAAAGAAATTTTCCAAAGACGTCTGTTTTTTCCTCATTTTGTTGGCATGCGGGTTTAATATTAACGTACCACTAACGTAACACTGCAGCCTGGAGTGACCCAAATCAGATTTTTTCGCCCCTGTATCTGATCTTCTAATGACAGTCTGAACAACACAGATCCGATTTTTTAAATGCGATCCAGGCCACTTGTGGTCTTAAAACCGATACATATCTGATCCGATTTGGCATGTGACTTCAGTCTGAACGCCCAGGTCGCATTCATCCGACCTGGGCATTTCCTCCAGCGAGAGTGGTACAAGTAGGCACTCACAAATGTACACACATTCTCGTCATGCGAAAATAGTATATAAACTCCATATCAGTGAAGCGGCGAAGCACAGGGCAATCCCACCGCTCTTGTCTGCGACTCTGCACCAACACGTTCATTTCTACGGACGTAGCTGCCACTGCCCCACAAAACACTGTCCTTGTCATTCTCCGTCTCCTCTTTAAAACAAATAAGCTGTACATGTTCTGGCTCCGAGCAACTTTAGGCTACTTCCGTAAACACTGAGCACGCCCGCTGCACGTGACGTCGTCGTGTCCTCCAAGGCGCAGGTGGGACACTTTTGGAGCGTTTAAAATTCACACTGGAGATCACGTACAAGTCACATTTTAAAAAATGCCAAAAAAAAAAAAATCGGATTTCACAAAAAAATCAAGCCCTGCAGTCTGAACGGTGCATCGTGCACATGGAAGTCGACGTGCTCTTTTCGGAACAAGGATGGACCACTCAAAATGAAGGGTTGGGGGAATGAGCCACCGTGGCCCGGTACCAAATGGCCCACGGACCGGCCCGGTGGTTGGGGACCACTGCTGTAGTGGACAAGCTGCTTGTGCTGGTGGCGCGAGTGGTACTGCACAGTGTCCATGGGTTCCACACGAGTGCACAGGCTGTAGTGAGTGGTCCAACACACCAGTTAAAGTTTATTGCTGACGGCAGCGGCCGTAATGAAATATGTTCATCACACGGAAGCTGAATTAGTATTTAAACATGACCTAACATCTGTAGTGTCAAAGTTTAGAGGCACTTTACTCACCCAAGAAAGACAAAGTGTCTCCAATGTGGAGACAGTTCCTTTTTACATAGCATTTATAGTCAAAGTTACAGTTCACTGTCCTTATTCCCTTGAAATGCAGTGTTAATATTCACGAGCTGCTCACACCTGATAGGCGGAAAAAGAAAACAAAAGAGCGCTAATGTCACTTGAATGGGCAACTGCGGTAGTATGGTAATTAATGCATGCCCCATTTCTTTCCCAAAAACAAGCTAATTTTACAGGCAAAATGCATGCTTTTTAAGCAGCCAATGTTGTTATCTGAAACATGGAGCGGCTTCTTCATGATAGCACATTCTGCAAAAAAACAAAAATCACAAATTTTGGAAAAAAAAAGAAGAAGAAGAAGAAGAAGAAGAAGAAGAAGAAGAAGTTACTTTATTGATCTCACACTGGAGAAATTCTTCTCTGCATTTAACCCATTCTGTTATTAGGAGCAGTGGGCAGCACATTACTGCACCAGGGACCATCTCCATGATCTTCTTGCTTCGGCTTGGTCAGGACCTAAGCTGGAGGATTTTACGTATGGTGCATGTTTTGGGTTGATGGGGGAAACCAGAGTCCCCGGAGGAAACCCACCCAGACACGGGGAGAATATGCAAACTCCACACAGAAAGGCTCAGGCGACCCGGGGATCGAACCCAGACCATGCATGCAAACTCCACACAGAACACACACAGAAAGGCCTGGGCGACCCGGGGATCGAACCCGGAACCTGTGAAGCATGAGCGCTAGCCACTCAGCCAAACGCTATTTTCTTGGTTTCACGAATGCCGACATGTGCCGGCTTTTCCGGTGGTGGGTCACCTATGGTCATAAGCTTTGGGTAATGACCGAAAGGACAAGATCGCGGATACAAGGAGCCGAAATGAGTTTCCTCCACAGAGCAGCTGGGCGCTCCCTTAGGGACAGGAGGAGCTCAGTCACACAGGAGGGTCTCAGAGTACAGCCGCTGCTCATTAAGAGGAGCCAGCTGAGGTGGCTCAGGCATCTGTTCCGGATGCCTCCCTCGGGAGGTGTTCCGGGCATGTCCCACTGGGAGGATGCCCCGGGGAAGACCCAGGACACGTTGGAGGGACTATGTCTCCTGGCTGGCCTGGGAACGCCTTGGAGTCCCCCCCAGAGGAGCTGTCCGGGGTGAAGGACGTCTAGGGCTACGTTCACACTGCAGGGCTTAATGTTCAATTCCGATTTTTTTGTGAAATCCGATTTTTTTGCGAGGCCGTTCACATTTCCAGTTAAATGCGAATTGTATTTGATCTCCAGTGTGAACGCTAAACTCCCCAAAAGTGTCCCGCATGCGCCTTGGAGGACACGATGACGTCACACGCAGCGAACGCCCTCAATGTTTACGGAAGTAGCCTAAAGTTGCTTTCGTACCGGAGCCAAAACATGTACAGCTTATTTGTTTTAAGGAGGAAACGGAGAAGGACGAGGTTTTTGGCCACAGCGTTTTGCGGGGCAGTGGCAGCAACGTCTGCAGAAAGGAACATGTGGGTGCGGAGTCACAGGCAGGAGGGGTGGGATTGCTACGTGCTTCGCCGCTTCACTGATACGAGTTTATATACTATTTTCGCATGAAGAGAAGAACGTTTGTGCACATTTGTGAACGCCTACTTGTACCACTCTCATTGGAGGAAACACACTCGTTCAGACTGCAGTCGCATGTCAAAAGATCGGATATGTATCGGATTTAGGAGCACATATCCAAGTGGCCTGGATCGCATTTGAAAAAATCGGATCTGTGTCGTTCACACTGTCATTAGAAGATCAGATACAGGTCGCATAGAGGCAAAAAAATTGAATTTGGGTCGTTTCAGGCTGCAGTGTGAACGTAGCCTAGGAGTCCCCGCTTAGTCTGTTTCCTCCACAACTTGGCCCTGGATAAGTGGAAGAAAATGGATGGATGGATGATGTAAAAGAAAAACATGTACTTGTATATATGCAGGATTGTAGCCAAAGCTCTGTTCCATCCTTAGTCTCCTGCTGGACCAAGGTCAGCCACGTAACCGTAAATGCAGCCAATTCATAGAACATGATAAAAGATAAAATAACAGCTTCCACATGCTCACTCATACACCCTAAGACACACTCATACATTCTAAAACACAGGTGTACAAATTTACAGCATTATTATTCAGAAAAGGTTCATTTCTATCCTGTAAACGTGACATTTACAGTATTGATACCTAGTGAAATACATATATATATACTTTCGATACTAGTTTTAGCATTGATTTGTATCAGATTTTCGATACTCTTGACAGGCCTCGTGCCAATCATAACAAATCCCTGGGCACTGCTTGGCTATCTGGCCCCTTGTTCGTACCAATACATAATCCTAGCATAATCTACTACTCCCTGTCTCTGTGAGGGAAAGCTCTTGATGGATGCCCAGATAGACAGCACTGTTTGCCATGTCCTCCAGTGTTTGGCAGCCCACAATGCAATCAGAGTACCACACCCCACCCCCTCTTTCTCTCCCTTTCTCTCTCCCTCCGTTTCTCTCCCTTTCTCTACATCTCTACTTACAAATCATCGGACCCTGTAGACAGTCCACTTCTGGCGCTCCTCACTGTAATTGCACTTATTTTGGAGGTTGATTAGAACTTGCAGGGGAGAGTTGGGTCAGTTAAGATGAAATGCAAATGGAGGACGAGCGGAGGAGAGCGCGTGAGGGGGTTAATCATGAGCGGCTGATAACGAAGGGAGAGAGAGAAAGGGAGAGAAACAGGAGATACACAGAGGAACGGAGAGAGAAAAAGAGTGAAGGAGAAAGAGAGGGAGAGAGAAAGAAAGGTAAAGAGAAGGAGAGCTAGAGAGAGAGGGAGAAGATAAGAGGGGGAGAGGGAGATAAAGGGAGGGAGGGAATAAGAGAAGGAATGAGAAAGACATAGAAAGAGAGAGGGTGTGAGCGAAAGAGAGTGGGGGGAGAGGTAGAGAGAGAAAGCGGCTGAGAGAAAAAGAGAGAAAGGGAATGAGAGAGAGGGCAAAAGACAGAGGAGAGGGAGAAGAGAGGGGAGACGAAATGACTGAAAGAAAGGGAAGGAGGGAGGTAGAGAAGTAAAGAGGGAGAGAGAATTCCAAAAGGACAGAAAGCGAGAGAGAGAGAGAGAGAGAGAGGAGAGGAAGAAAGGAGAGAAAATGAGAGAGAGATAAAAGAAAGGAGAGAGAGAGAAGGACAACATGAAAGAGGGGAGAGGGAGGGAGATAGACAGTAAAAGAGAGAGAGACACAAGAGAGAGAGGAGAGAGAAGGAAGGAGAAAGTGAGAGAGGAGAGGAGGAAGGGAGGAGAGGAAGAAAGGAGAGGAAATGAGAGAGAGATAAAAGAAAGGAGAGAGAGAGAGAAGGACAACATGAAAGAGGGGAGAGGGAGGGAGATAGACAGTAAAAGAGAGAGAGGCGCGAGAGAGAGGAGAGAGAAGGAAGGAGAAAATGAGAGAAGAGAGGAGGAAGAAAGGAGAGGAAGAAAGGAGAGGAAATGAGAGATAAAAGAAAGGTGAGAGAGAGAATGACAATAGGAAAGAGAGGGGAGAGGGAGAGAGATAGACAGAAAAAGAGAGAGAGGGAGAGAGGAGAGGAGGAAGAGAGGAGAGGAAGAAAGGAGAGGAAATGAGAGAGAGATAAAAGGAAGGAGAGAGAGAGAATAACAAAAGGCAAGAGGGGGAGAGGAAAAGAAAGAAAGTGAGGGAGGAGAGAGACAGACAGAGAGGGAGATGAAAGGAAATGACAGAGAGAAAAGTAAGAAGAGAGAGAAAATGTCAAAGGAGAGGGAGACAGGGGAATAAAAGAAAGAGAGAGAGAGCAAAAGAGAGATGGAGCTGTTGCGATTGCATTCGTGCAGACCCCCTAGGAGGAGAGGCAGCTTGCTCAGTCTTCCATCCCTTCCATCCCTCTCTCTGGATGGGGTTAACTACATAGGCGGGAGGGACACAGGTTGCAATCACAAATTCCGAGAACACTTGACCACGGACGAACCCACGGACACAAATGGAAGTAAAGCAAGCAGATCACCCTTACCAAGAAGACCCCTCTCTTCCCCTCTCCCTCCTCTCTCCCCCTCTCCGCCTCCTGGGGTTCCTATAGCCTGATTACAGCACACTGGCAGATTAAAAGACCTCCCCATGTGATTACCCTATCCCTTCAGCACTTTGGTTCAATGCGTTTTCTCTCTCTCTTTTTTTTCTCTTTCAGCAGTCTCCAACCAGGTCTACACAGAGGAGCCATGCCTTATGAATGTGAAGGCTACTGCGGATGTGTGGCTCAACGGTAGAGCTGGGGCTGAGCGATTTGGGAAAAATATCCAGCGGCAATTTTTCAGACAAGAATTTCAATATATTTGCGAATTATGTTTTTTTAGGATCCTGTCCAAAGTTCAGATTTTAAACGTGTCTAGAAGAATTGAGGGAAAAAAGGCTGAAATATTGAGTGGCAAACTAATACAAGAATAACACTTCAGAATATTTGTACAGATGTAAACTACAGAGTTTTTATGCAGAATAAGACCTATTATGTCATTTGCTAAATGTGTCCATTCAAGCTGCACATTTTGATTAGTTTGTAATTTATCTCGCAGAACTAAGAAGAGCTACATAACGAGCAAAAAGAGTTCAACTGTATACTACAAAAAGCAATATCAATAGAAAAGTTTAAATGACTTTAATTAAGAACATTTTTTACACTTATCTGAGTAGATTTAACTTGACAAGTAAAAATATCTACCAATGGAATAAGTGTTTTTTCTTAATTCAAGCAATATACAATTTTGTGTCTTATTTCAAGAGCAATGAGTTGTTACACCCACTTTTCTGTTTCATTGGTAGATAATTTTACTTGTCAAGTGAAATGAACTCAAATCATGATAAAACTTTCTCAGTTCAAGTAATCTTAAAGGTGCATTGTGGAACTTGGTAACTGGTAGAGGGTCTGTCAAATGCTTTTCTTCATGGAGATCTTATTGTTATGTCTAGAATGTTTCACAGTATGGTATTAAACCATTCGATCTTCATGAAGACCAAACCCGACCAAGTTACAGGTCAGATCTATGGAGAGGCAACACCCCTCACACTCAGAATGCCTGTTTCTGTAGGTATTTTTGACCTGTTGAATAGATTTCAGGCAGAGCAACGACATGTCCGTAGAAACAAGCAGGTGATGGGCCCCCAACCAACAAGTTACACAGTGTACCTTTAAAGATTCCATGACATGGTACTTCTTGATGCTTTTATATGGCGCCTTAGTGGTTCCCTAATACTGTAAATGAATCCTTCTCCAAAATCAAGCCTTGGTACATGAGAGAGCCTCTTGGAGACAGTCCTATTGAGACTTCTGGCTTTTACACAGTTTATTCCGTGTCGCTTGAATGCAAATGAGGAGGACAGAGACAGGCCAGTGCAGGCGGGTGGGGGTGTGGCCAAATATGCCACTGTTTCCTGGTTTAGCGGTTCCATGTGTGTAAGCGGAGGAGGAACAGGGCAGACATGGAAGAGGAGAGATGCGGAGGAAGAAAGGACAAGCGATTTGCAAATCCAGCTCTGTATTGTCCCATGTAAACACTCGTAGCAAAATTTCCACTGAAAATAAAATTAAACAACTGCTGTTTCAGAGGCTCGGATGTCCTTCATCCTGGAGACTCTCACGTCTCTCCAGGCAAAAGCAAACCGCAGCTCGTAGCTCGTAGCGTTTGCGCAAGGGCCGGTCCAAATACTCTGGGTGTGATTTCCAGAGACAGGGGGTGGACATCCAGACAACAACTTTAAATTAATTAGTTAATTAGTTAAGTTACCATTTTATTATCTCCTGAAAATCTCCTAAATGTACTAAGGTGTAAAGGCGGATCTCTTCTGTTTAATGCAGTGAGGTAACTTTGACCTACACAAAATACAGGTCAGGTCCACTCCCACCTGTCCAGTAAACCGCAATGACCACACTGAATAATGCAGAGGCAATCCAGGGGCAGTACTTACAGATAAGAAAGAAGAATGAGGGTCACTAACCTAGTTTGCCCATTAAACTACATTAACAACATTTAAACTACGAAAACTACATTACCTGAATATAATAATGAGAAAAGTAGTTACATTAAAACAGTATGATGTCCTTATACAGCTATAGCATTCAAACTGAAAACATATATTGAATCAGATAATGCTACAGGTGTCCGCTCCATTACTGGAAAATGAATGGATCTCTGGATATTGATCCGAATTTACTTGCTAATTTCCAGTTGATTGATATATAAAAAGAACCGGGATGGTGCTAGCACTGTTATTATCATGTATTTATTCTTTTCTTTATTCATTTTATTCTTTTATTTATGAGTTTTTATTATTCTTTTTCATTGATCTATTGTTTTAATTAGATCCTTTTGTCCGGAACATAATTCTACTGACCTTTACAGTTATTTTTGCATTGCTATGTGAAGCACTTGTTCATAAAATGTGCGATACAAATAAAGTTGGATTAGAATGGATAATTTGCAAAAGCTGATCAGGGTGGCTTGGGTCAAAGATCATGGTTTAAGGGCTTGTAGTGCATCACTGGATGTTGTATTCCGACATATGGAGACCCTACATATTGCAATGTCAAAATAATACCAAGTTGGTCATGTGACATCACCCCTCCCACCAATTACACAGATAAACCCCTTTCCTCCTTCATATCTCTTCCCATAGCCTGATTACTACACGTATCAGATTAGTACTCCCTGCCCCCACCACGTCACCCCTCCCCTCATACCCACACAGACTGCACATCTGGCTCCCTTATCAGACAATCCCTACACCAGGCAAAGCATTGTGGGTCATGGGCATAAGAGTCATAGACAGTGTGTAGTTACCATGTCTGTTTTGTTTTTTTTAAATAGCAACTTTAGCTTTTTGGGGGGGGCAGTAGCTTGAAAATTGTGAGAGTTGCAGACTACGAGTGGCAAATGACATAAAAGGGGTCATTTTTATTCTTTTCCAGTTTGGTTTCACTTTAATAGCCAGTAATGATCATATACATTCTATAGAAATGATTGAAAGACACAAGCTGTTCAGGTTTTAAAGATGCATTGTGTAACTTTTCTGGTGGAGGGCCCATCATATATTTTTCTGCATGAAAAGTATGGTATTAAACCTTCAATATTCATGGAGACTAAAGCAGATCAAGTTACAGGTCAGGTCTGCGTAGAGGCAACCCCACTCACAGTCAGAATGCATGTTTTTCTAAGTATTTTTGAGCAATAAAACCTGTAAGTTGATAAATGTAAAGTTGATCTGTTTAATGTCAAACTGTGGAACATTCCAGGCAGAGCAATGACATTTCTAAGGAAACAAGCAGGTGATGGACCCCCCAACCTCAAAGTTACAGTACATAATGCACCGTTATTAATGTTAAATATGCTAAAAAGGCTTTGTTTTTCAGATCTTGGTCACTTACTCTCTGAAAATCTGGCAACTCTGAGTGTATGGAGAAGGTCAGGGTGCAAGTATAGTGTCCAAGTATAATAGTCTAATCCATACCTCACAATACAGGCCCATGATAACATAACTGCAGATGTGATGTGAAACGCCCACTGGATTTACAGAGGAAGGGATTGAGTGCATCTGTGCAGTGGAGCGCCGGATTAAAGTTTTTATTACCATTTGTTTGACTGCTCAATATAACAGAGGCATACAAGGAAGCTAAAAGATGTACACAGATGGGATTACAGGAAAGGGTTTGTGTAACTTTTCTGTATTTGGAGGTGCTACTGCTTACTATGGGCGTCATATTAGTAGCTCTTTTAATATTTAAGACTATAAAAATCTGCCAAGTTCAAAGGAATTCTTGGTCGACTACAAATACTGTGCAGTAATTAGTCAGCTAGGGGGTAATGTACCTCTATGGAGAATCCCAAGCCCACTGGTGACATGATAAAACTATGCTGTACTAATTGTGTATTTCTGTTACAAGAGCAAAATAAATAGACCAGTCACTGCAAATACTCCAGCTCCAGTGGTATGGTGGCACAGAAGCTAACACTCTCGTCTTACAGCAAAATGGTTCCGGGTTCGATTCCCAGGCATTTCTGTGCAGAGTTTGCATGTTTTTCTCGTCTGTCATTAACAAAAAATATGTCCAGTAAGTAAAATTCTCCAGCTAAGTTAGACCTGACCAAGAGAAGCTCCAGATCTGGAGATGGGTCCCCGAGCACAGAACTGCAGCACCCACTGTTACGACTGAACAATTTTGGGAAAATTAATTACGATTTTTCTGAGCATTGCAATTTATATTATATATTTTATTTTAATAATAGGATTCTGGTACAATTCACATTTTAAACACACCCATAAGAATTGACAAAAAGAAATGAATCATGAATCACACTTCAGAACATAACCGTACAAACTAAACTACAGAGTTTGCAGTTTTTATGCAGAATAGGACAGAATACTTGTTGTTTGTGGCAGAAATTATGGTACTTCACATAATTACAGCATTTGACATTTGTGTCCTTTCAAATTGCAAGTTTGATTCCATTGTTATTAACCTTGTGGCTCTACCCACTCCTCCTGACAGGCTGCCCCAGTGGCTTTAAGAGCTGGTTCAAATAGAGAGGAAATTTTCCCTACGGGGACAATAAAGTGTACCATAACCTTTAACTAGCTACATCGCTCTTCTTCTGTCTGCTGTACAAATAAATCCTGATAATCCAAATATTTTTTGTCAACGCCATCAACTAATCAAATTAGCAACCAAAGTCTTACTGCCCTATTTTTTACAGTGCAAAACCTTTATTGTTCCTTCATAAATGTGGAAATGGAGATAATAATTTACCTTACTATTTGTTATCAAGTCTAATGTAATGTTAAAGGTGCACTGTGCTCTTTGGGGTCCACTACCTGCTTGTCTTGGAGCTATTACTCTTTTGCCTTGATTATTCCACAGTCTGTAAATACATTTAGTAATCACAATGGAGAGAAGTTAATGGTCAGATCTATCAACAAGCAAGCCTGCACATCTTAATAATTCACCTTTTTTCAAGATATTTTTGAGCTATGCGTATAACTTTTTTTTTTTTTTAATTATCTTTTATTTATCCCTTCTAGGGAAATTATTTCTCAGCATTTGACTCATCCTTCAGGAGCAGTAGGCAGCTCTTCTTTCAGGTGCTCGGGGACCATCTCCATGGTCTTATTGCTCGGCTTTGGTCAGGACCTAAGCTACCTGGAGCATGTTTTTGTGTTCATGGGGGAAACCGGAGTGCCTGGAGGAAACCCACCCAGACACAGGATGAACATGTAAAGTCCACACAGAAAGGCCAAACACTACACTAAACAACAGCACCACTACCACTCCTCATTATCATGCAAATGTCATAATTAAAATTATAAACCAAATTAAAGACTAATGAGTCATGGCCCATTACCTTGTCTAGAAGCAGAAAAACAGCTTTTATTATGAGGTGAGACTGAATGGTGAAAAACATGTGTGATAAATCCAAATGAATCGCAGCAAGTGCATCATAACAGCTACGCTGTTAGCAAGTTGAAGGTAACATAAAAATAATAGACTATTAAACTGGGCTCTCCCTCTCTTCAGCCCTGGAGTAATGGTGGTGTGGATAAATGCCTGCTGATATCATCTGCACTGGAATAAATCAGGGCCCGACAGCGGGGGGGCACTCACAGACACTATGGGATTGTTAGAGCCAAATCAATGGTGTAGTTAATCACAAGGAATTAGTCACACAACCCAGTTCCAAGTAGGTTATAATCAGGGTTTAACGTTAGCTAACTGGTCAAATGTATGTGGGGAGATTTAGGCTAATGCTGGAAAAACTGTTGGCCACTCTATAGTCATTCTGATTATGAGGTTTGTAATTGGATTAAAACATAAAAATAGTTCATCCTTTGTTATTATGTTAAATTTATGAAATAGAAAGAAAAAAAAAAGTTACTTTTTTGGATTATGTCAGCCAACTGGTAAAATGTACATGGGGAGATTACGGTTACTGCTGGTCAAACTTTTAGCCACTCCAGTCAGTCTGATTATGATGTTTGGTAAAATGTGTACCGTATTTTTCGGACTATAAGCCGCTACTTTTTTCTCACACTTTGGACCCTGTGTCTTATAATCAGGTGTGGCTTATGTATGGATTAATTTTTTTATCAAGACAGCGAATGTAGCAAGTAAACCTAGCTCCACTGCACGTGTCAGCGTTTTTCGTCCTATTGCTATAATTGAAAGGACCTGTTCGGTATTGATACCACTTACAACTACATATATATATATACATATGCATATACATATATACATATATATATATACAGTGACGGTAGCGCCGTGATGATGTGTTCAAGGTATTACATTATTTTATTTTGCCGGGATATTTCTTCCTACGATGTTAAAAATGTGCACAGTTTGAAATAAAACAAATATATCTGTATTTTTATATTTGTTTGCGACAACTGAAGTAAAGCACTGCCTTATGGGAAATAAGGCCGGCCGCGAGTTGAGCTCGCACTTCCACGATTTGACCAATGTCTATTCGAGTTGCTACCAAGAATTACCAAGAACTGACCAATCACGGCAGGAGTTGCTACCACGATTTGCTACCAAGACTTGGTAGCGCTCGCATATGAAGTTGAAAATACTTTATACGGAAGACAATAGTAAACCTTTTCGAGGAAGTTAGTACAACACGACATTTAATCACTTTCATGAGAAATAGAACGGTGAAGATTGTGGTAGTGTGGTCAAGTTAGTCAAAGTATAAAAGGAGATAGATGGACGGCCAGATACTTAACATTATAGTTTAGTAAAATGAATCGATGCACTAAATGACACAAGGGGGGAGCGGAGAAAAAGAGGGAAAAATTTAACAGAGAACTGCTGGCAGGGGGCGAAAAATGTGTGAAACCTGGACACAGATGTCGTTATCGATCGAGTTGCAGAGAAGAGCAGGCACCTTCGCACTTCGCATGAAAGTAAGACACTTTTTGTTTTTAATTATGGCTGGGTTGATATGTACAAATTTTAATTAAAAAAAAAATTTGGTTGGTACGGCTTATAGTCAGGTGCACTCTAGTACGAAAAGTACGGTACTGTGTCGATGCTACAAAAACTAATAATGAATGAATAATAGTAATAATAATAAAGTTACTTCCTTACATTGTTAAATTTAAGAAAAATAAAAATGTATTCCTTTTTATGATGTTCAGTTTATGAAATATTCACAAACCTGTACCAAAGCATATATTTGAAGCAATAATTTGAAGAAGTTTCGGAAGAGGGTTCTGCCAGCCGCTAGTCCATGGGGATGGAAATTTTATTTGACCTTAAAGGGATATGCCACCCCCAGGTCAAATTTGGGCATCTCCCCACAGTCCAGAGACTAAAATAAGTGGTGGAAAGCGTTTTCCTGCTCACCCAGCCATTGTCCGAGTCTGTCGCCACTGACCGCCGCAGTATCTGCTGCTCCTCCGCCTTAGACTGGAGTCTAACGGCGCCAGAGAAAGATTTCGGCCAAAAGGAATTAATTTGCTCGATGCGTTTCCCAATTACTTTCTGTGTAGTGCGCATTCATATCGAGTGCAAATAAATGTACAAATCAACACGGAGAGCTTGCCTTGGTCATTTTGGGTGGGAACTATTTTTCAGTGCGGAAAAACACAGCCGTATCACGCAGCACGCTACCAGGGGAATCCCTGTTATGCACCAGGAAGGGAGTTCCCCTGTTGCCAGCGTGGTGTGTGCTTCGGCTATGTTTTTCCGCACTGAAAAATAGTTCCCACCCAAAATGACCAAGGCAAGCTCTCCGTGTTGATTTGCACATTTATTTGCACTCGATATGAATGCGCACTACACAGAAAGTAATTGGGTAAGGCATCGAGCAAATTAATTCCTTTTGGCCGAAATCTTTCTCTGGCGCCGTTAGACTCCAGTCTAACGCGGAGGAGCTGCAGATACCGCGGCGGTCAGTGGTGACAGACTCGGACAATGGCTGGGTGAGCAGGAAAACGCTTTCCACCACTTATTTTAGTCTCTGGACTGTGGGGAGATGCCCAAATTTGACCTGGGGGTGGCATATCCCTTTAAAGGGACAGTGTGTAAGATTTTTACCGGTTAATTACCAAAATTGAAGATACCCATTCAAAAATAAATTGTTTTCCAAGCCTTCTCACTTCCATCATGAAATCAAAGTATTCTTTTGGACTTAGATATAGTCACATCTTCCCCATGCAGAGGCAGCCATTTTGAATACGAGAGCCGCAGAAGGACATTTGGGCTCCGCCTTCGGCAAGGCTTGTGGTTTTGGGTAAACAACAAGCATGCTGCCGGATCAGACGTCGTAATGGATCTAACACGTGTTTTGGACTAAATTGTTTTACTGGATTTTATTCGCTGGATCCTTACGGACAAATTGAGACCAAGCTTATGGTGAAATACAGAGTTTGACCTGTCCAAGGTTCAAGGTAAGCTAAGTAACAAACCTCGTTTTGTGCTTTTCCGTATAAAAGCCCCATGTGCTCGGGGAGTGATTGTTGTGCAGGGAAATGAATTGCATAGTCAAAAAGATAAGACTGTAAGGTTTCATTTGATGTGTAGATTGTCATGGTACACGATCGGGAATGTGTGTTTTCATGCGAAAAGAAAAAAAAAACAGTGAACGTGACCGTGTTTTATTCATACCGTAGTTGTCAGCGCGGGTACGCACAGCGCCGGGTGCGCTTCACGCGTTCGTGCGCGGGTACGCGAGCTGTCCACGTTACGCCGCGCCCGGGTGACCCTCGAGGTCTGCTGTAGCCAAAAGAGGAAGTGCAATAGCTACCATCCACCTATGCGCCACGAATCCTACACACTGGACCTTTAATTTTCGACAGTATGGCATTACACTTATCTCTCTCCAAAGACACCAGAAGGGCAAGTTACAGGTCCAATCTGTGGAGAGGTGATCCCTCCGGTGACAGTAAGAACGCATTTTAAGGTACATTTTTAACAATAAACACATGTACTGAGTGTGGGATATTATATGAGTTTAATGTCATTATGTGAAGCATCCAAGGCAATGAGGTAACAGCTCCATGGAGATAAGCAGGTGGCAAACAGTCTACCAGAAATGTTACTTAGCGCACCTTTAATACAAAATCTGGTTCAATAATGAAAACATCCAATAATGAGGAGAAAAATGTTTTTGCAAGTGCCCGTTTAGATCACAATCTACAGCAAATCAAAGTGCTTAAGGCCAGACAAAAATGCATGTTGTTTTTGCGCACAGTTAATGAACAAATATTACATTGCATGCTTGCAATCATACACTGTAAACACACAGTTGAAGCTGCTGCTAACGGCGCTAACCATTAATGCATACAAAGTAATAATTTTCATCATAAATAATTCAGTATGCTTAATGTGCTTGTATGGCATCACTTCCTGATTCAAATTCTGGTGGCTAGTATAATTGTTTCAGGTCATATTGAAAATAAAGAACATTTGAAAAGGCTCATAAACTTGCAGGCTTCACTGGTTAGGCCCTTTTGAAATGAAGCAATAATGTAACTGTAATGTAATGTCATAGTCACTGTGATGGAGGGAGGAAGAAGAGGACATGAAAGGATGTAAGAATTAATCATGTAAAATTAATGTGGCCAGAAGGTGGTAAGGACAGATGGAGAGACGGGTACAAAGGAGTAGCAAAAGTAGCAAGAGACCAGCCACTTCTGATGAGGTGTAATAACTAGTGGTAGAGATGAAATACTTCTGATGTAGTTTTACTTTAAAGTGAGAAATTGAACAGCGTAGTACACACAATTTATTCTTGTGAGTATTCAAGTCATGTTTTAATGTTGTTACCTCATCAAAACTTAGCTGGAGTTGTGTTTTGTTTCATTCACACATTTGAGTAATCCTTTATTATTAGTCTGTCTTCATCTCCAAAGCTACTCTTTTCAATTGATAATACCAGGACTGAAATAATATAAATGATTATAGAGAAGGTGCATGGAGTGTAAAAACACAGTGGAGCACTTCCTCTATTACCACAATATCACAAGGAACAGAGCATTTTCAGTTTCAGAGAAGAACACAGCCTAAATATGCAGGGTTTGTGTGTTAAACCTTTGTGAATGAAACAAAACACAACTCCAGGTATGTTTTGGTGAGGAATCAACATTATAACAGAATCAGAAAATCCAGAAAGGCCTTTAAAGATCCCATGACATGGTACTTCTTGATGCTTTTATATGGCTCCTTAATGGTTCCCTAATACTGTAAATGAATCCTTCTTCAAAATCAACACTCAGTGCATGAGAAACAGAGATAAGATGAGAAAGAGTAATTTTTCTCTCTCTGAACACTCCATAATGGGCGTTGTTGCTTGAATGCAAATGAGGAGAAAAGAGCTGGCCTATAGTAGAGGGTGGGGGCATGGCCAAACTCTCCGCTTTCGGCTCTGAGCTCTCAGCTGATCCATTTCCGTGTTTTTGCACGGGGGGAGAGATTTGAAGCATTCCATTGAAAAATAAACACATTTCCACAGAAAATAAAATTAAACCACTGCTGTTCAAAGGTCCAGAGGCTCAGATAAAGGACTTCCGAGCCTAGAAACACTCGGACGTGCCTCCAGGCAAATAAAAAAACACATTTCGCATTGCCTAGCGCATTCACAGTCCAAACTCTCTGGGCGTGATTTACAGAGACGCTGAGTACAGACAGACGGGGGTGGAACTGCATTTGCATTTCTTTTTTCGATCTGACGTCAATAAGGTGCCTTGTTCAAAATCGCCCGTTTGAGCTCCGATTTTTTGTAAAGCAGAAAAGGATCGCAAATGCTCAGTTTAGACATTTCGCAACTTTTAACCATGGGGGGGGCCTAAACAGGGTAGGGGAGCTCACATTAACGTTCAAAAACCTCAGAAAGTGAACATTTCATGCCATGGGACCTTTAATATGTAACCTTTCTATAATAATAACAACATACTCACCACTAATAAATTGTGTTACATTTTTTGTATGAAAAGCGCTTCATAAATAATGTTTGATTGATTGATTGACTAATATAGCCAAGGTGGGTGAAGTGTCTTGCCTGAGAAAACAACAACAGAAGTCTTAGCTTTTGGTCAAGCGCCAGAGCTCCTTGACATTTTTAAAGTGTGCTCTGGGAAAGGAATTTAGATTTGAAAACAAACTGCAAATCTACTCACGATCAATATTTGGAAGAAAATACAATATTTTTCTTTCTTTCTACATTTCTACTGTTTAAACTCTTAACCAAGCTTTTTTCTTGGCTTTTATAGCTCCATTGGAAGGTACAAAGCTAATGAATACTTCCTGTTCTTGGTTTGAATTCACACAGAGAATATGAATGAGGACATGCAGCTTCTGATTGTGCTTTGAAATTCAATTTACAATAACGATAATATTATAATTTAGTGGGGTGAGTATTCTACTGCCAATAAGAAGGTTTGGTGTTTGAACCTCCCTCAAGTGCATATTGCTTTTGTGTCCTTGGGCAACATAACCTGAAATCTGTCTAATTCCGTTACAGTGTGGCTGGCATCTGTCATTAAAATAAACAAATCACCAATGCAATAAGAAAGGAGTGTAATCTAAATTGTAATTTTGCATTTCAAAATACTACTTTACAATACATTATTCTTTGCATATTGACAGTTTGCAGTAGCATCATGCTGGGTGTGTGTGTGTGTATTGGTGTACTGTTTGTCAGTTGCCATGGAGACACAGCTTTAAGATTGTCTGAAAGCTCCAGAAAAAATACAAAATGGGTTTAAACAGCAAATTTTCAGGAGCCTGTGATCAGTACAAGCTCCATGGCCCTGTTTATGAGTTTGATTTTCAACAAAAAGGTGAGAGTGACGAACTGAAAAACTGTTCTAGCTTGTGACTGTAACTGTGTAAGCTTCTATGGGCACAACTTCCCTGGATCAGGAAGTGCACATTGGCAAGCTAGTTGTTAGTACCTAGTTATTGTTAGATTTACCACCACTGCAAAGTTCTACATTGGTCTCAACTCAAACTCTTTACGGTGAATAATTAGGATGCTCAGAATGCATAAAGTAAGTGAAAAATACTATATGCTGCTTATAGTCCGAAAATTACAGTAGTTCTGTTTTTCACATTTTTAAAACAGTAATAATCAGATACAGCTCCTTTAAACATAATAGACTCCAAAGCCACTGATATTAGAATTATGAGGTCAGTACAAATAATACAGCATACAACCCCTACTGCATATTGCCAGCTAAATGATGCAGCTAAATGACCATCTATTTGTTATATACTATGCAGGATGTTAAATGGACTGGTAAAATCAATGCAGCTTTCACAACCCATTTTGGCTTTAGTTTTTCATTTCAGTTTGAAGGACAGCAAATCATCTGGCAGCGCCCTGGGCCAAAAGTGTCTCCTCTGTACAGGCTTGGAGAAGAAAAGACGGTGGCAGAGAGCGCAAGACAAGATGATCCCGAAATGTCCCACAATAAAGGTTTGAATGACCCATAACATAAAAAAGTTATGTTCATTACGGTACTGGAGTAGTGGCTTCAAGTGGAACTAAACATTAAATTTTCACTTTCTGAGGTTTTTGAACATTAATGTGAGCTCCCCTACCCTGTTTAGCCCCCCATGGCTAACAGTTGCGAAATGTGTAAACTGAGCATTTGCGATCCTTTTCCGCGTTTGAAAAAAAGACTCAGATTCTGAACAAGGGAACTTTCTGACGTCACACTCGCGGAAAAGTTTCCACCCTCCTGTCTGGATGTCTACCCACCGTCTCTGGAAATCATGCCCAGAGAGTTTGGACCGCAAACGAGATACGCAATGCGAGATGCGTTTTTTAATTGCCTGGAGACACGTGAGAGTGTTTCCAGGCTCGGATGTCCTTTATCCGAGCCTCCGAACCTCTGAAACAGCAGTGGTTTAATTTTATTTTCTGTGGAAATGTGTTTTTTTAATAGAAAGCGTCTCATATCTTCCTCCACTCTTAAAACACGGAAGTGGGACCAGGAAACAGCGGAGTATTTGGCCACAACCTACCAGAATAAAGCGTTTCAGAGACATATTTAGCCTCATGAAGACAGTCAGAGTCATATCTCATGCACTGAGTTTTGATTTTGAAGGATTCATTTACAGTATTAGGGAACCATTAAGGCGCCATATAAAAGCATCAAGAAGTACCATGTCATGGGATCTTTAAAGTACTTTTTTTGGTAATTTTAGTGCAAACTAGGCACATTTTCAGTTAACCGTCTTGTGTTTCATGCTTTCAGTGTCCACATCAATTTCAAGTAGTTGGTGACATCAAGCAACACTGCCTTGATTACAGGTCTTTCGGATTACAAACATCTGGCTACAGGGGCGGAGTTTGAAGTGTGGATACATGTTAGACCAATTACATTTGTCCTTCCTCCAGACCCCGCCCCTCTTCTCTAGCAGCTCTGTTTGAAATATGATTGTGCTTTAATTTGTCTTTTGGCAGTTTTTCTTGTACTTAATAATAAATATAACATATGTAAATCATAATTTTACATTTTGTTCATTGTAAACTGCAAAACTTATCTATAATGGCTTGGTAATTGAAATGAGAGCACTGCCTTCCTTTTTAAAAGTAAAAAGTGTGACAAGCCGCACACCTCATCATACTGTAATTTCACCGCAGCAAGCAGTGAAAACTGTTCAAATGAAACCTACATGAAACCCACAAGTAGTAGGTCTAGAAATGCTCAATGCATTTTAATTAGTGCTGTCAGGTGATTAAAAAAATAATCTAATTAATTACAGGATTTGTAATTAATTAATCTAATTAATCGCATGTTTTAAAATATATTTTTTAGGTGGTTTATTGTGCTTTCCCACAGTGCAAAAAAGGTGTCAAAGGTGTGATTTATAGTGGTACAGTGAAAAGAATGCAGACTTCCCCTTTAAAAGATAAAAGGAGAAATTCAATTTGTCACCTGGACAAAGTTTGTTTCGCCGCTCATCTGAGAGACTTCGTCAGCTCTGGTTCTAAACAGGGTCTAACCAGCACTAGAACCAGAACTGACGAAGCCTCTCGGATGAGCGGCGAAACGTTTTCGACCAAACAAACTTTGTCCAGTTGACAAATTGAATTTCTCCTTTTATCATGGATTCTACCTGGACGACTGAGGGACTCTTCACGCACTTCCCCTTTAAGTCTTTCAGTCTTTCACTCTTTCAGTGCAGTTACCTCCAGTGTAACCAAGACAAGACTGCTGTACACCCCCATTCACCTCCCACATTACGTAACATTCATTTGAAAGCTCATTTACACCATTCCACTAGCCTATTAAATGGTGAATATTTCTGGTGTACGTGAGCACGTACAGTAGCTTTCATGCAATGTCAATAAATAATATACACAGCTTCAAATATACAGAGAATACAAATAATTGTCCGTGTAAATTACTCATGGCTCACCTGACCCCCGGAACCCGCGAAACTGGATTACTGGCGCGGATGTGTCCGGACCATCGCACGGAGGAGGAGGGAGGAGGCGGCGGCACCGCGGGGTGAGTAAATGATCGGGTTTAGCGTGATTTGGATGGGCAAAACTAACGCTTCTTAAGCACCCTTAGTCACGGCAGAACACGCTGGAGAGGTTATGGGGAATTGAAAGGGGTTCAGCGAGCGCAGCACAGCAGATACGGGAATGGGCGCGCGCGTCTTCACGTGCTCTCCCCGGCGTCTTCACGTGCTCTCCCCGGCGTCTTCACGTGCTCTCCCCGGCGTCTTCACGTGCTCTCCCCGGCGTCTTCACGTGCTCTCCGCGGCGTCTTCACGTGCTCTCCCCGGCGTCTTCACGTGCTCTCCCCGGCGTCTTCACGTGCTCTCCGCGGGGACAGAGGGCTTAGAAACGGATCTGCTCCGTCACATTTTTATAAATAAACTCGCCGTTCAAAGGCCCCGCACGCCAAATTTAAAATGCGCGCGCATTGAATTGCGCTCATAATTAATTGTGTTAATTTTTATAACGCGTTAATTAGCAGTGTAATTAATTCATCTAATTAACGCGTTAAACTGACAGCCCTAATTTTAATACATTATTACAGGGAAGTGGAAGGATATAAGGGATAGGTGAAAACAGAACATTTGTGAGCACTCAAGCTCCATATGCAGGACAAAACAGGATTACTCAAGCTCTAGTCTATTTTAGTGTTACTGTCAATGTCAATTTTGGTTCATATCTTCAGATGAGAACTGCAAGTAAAAATTGTAACCAAATTGAAATTTCAGTGTGAATGGGCACGATTATCAAATCACTCCAAGCATTTTGGACGCTTTAATAATAGTATTTTTTTAACAGTTCATGTTTCACTCCCAGTTGTTAATGCTCCAGGACTTATTTAAATTGTACACTGTGAACTGATTCCAAATTTCAAATCCAACTGCAACTTTGTCAGAAAACTTGTAATCAAATACTCTTCGAAAGTTTTTCAGGTCTACTACTTTAGTTTAAGGATTTAAATTGGACAACTGCAGAAAGGAGAAGTTAGTGAGTGAGCATCTTAGATAAAAAAAAATTCTGTATTTATTTGTAAAAGGTCATGATTCACATTTTTAATTTGTCTTCATAAATATATTACTTCTTATACTTTTTGCATAGTTGTTTTTGCATGATGTAGTCCTCCGAGTTTGGGTCAGATACATAAAGATATGGAATAGTTTTGAAAGCTTTTGCCACGTCCCCTTTTAAATCAACTAATAAATCGACAGGGCATGTCTTTAGTCGACCAAGAATTTCTTTAGACATTCTTTATAAAGGAATACAGTGAACCCTCGCTGTATCGCGGTTCACTGTTCGCGGCCTCGCTGTTTCGCGGATTTTTTTTTCCAATTTTTTTTTTTTTTTTTTTAAATTTTTTTTATAGTGTAACTTTTTTTTACAGTGTAACATTCTGTCCTGCACCCTGATTAGCTAAGAGACTAGACCAGGACTAAACCAGGTCTAAAGCAGGTCTAAATCAGGACTAAACCAGGTCTAAACCAGGACTAAACCAGGTCTAGACCAGGGATGGTAGGGACAGAGTCTCTGATGTCCTTCACGAGAGCGCCTGGGTGACAGGAGGTGTGGCCTTTGTTTACTTGCACGAGCCATGGAAGAGAGTGCGAGCCGGACCATGGAAGAGCCAAGAATCAACATGGACGGGCCGGGGGAGCCGCAACGGGGAGAGCCGCATTCGAGGGAGCCGCAGCGGGGGGAGGACACTCGCGCACACAGAGGAGACAGTGGCTCTTCCCCGTCACACCGAGAGGACGAACCCGACCCCGTCCTAGAGAGCTGTGGAGTATTGGCGACGCATTGATAGCGGTCTGATTTTGGAGCCGGGGTGAAATGCAACCAACTCTTGTGAGCGCAGGTTAGTCTTACCTGGTCTTGTGGTGAGGACTGGTGCTCAGAGGCGTCTGTTAGCGGTTCGGCACTGTTAGCATTGGCTTGAGTCTTGCCCAAAATGATATCCAGGTCGCTTTCCACTCGACTTTCGCACATGGCATGGATATGTGGTACCAAAACAAACACACGTGTCCGCGCGCACGTGTCCGCGCGCACGTGTCCGCGTGTCACGTGCCCCCCCCCACTATTAATATATTTTAATGAAAATCTACAAAAGTTTGAGTGTTTAAACAAGAGAAAAATGTGAGAAAATGTTAATACCAGTCTCAGAAAGGTGTATAATGTGTCTGGTGAAGTGTTTTCAGCCTTAAAACATGTAGAATAATTGTAAAATATAAAATTGTCCTACTTCGCGGATTTCACTGATTGCGGGCTATTTCTGGAACCTAACCCCCGCGATAAACGAGGGTTCACTGTAAATAAAGGACTTTTAACTTTTATACACACATGGGTCATTTTAGTTCCACTACCACCAATGTTCCCCCTAATTTTTCATGTGTCTGAGCAAACACACTAACTCCCTGAGCGTTCTTTGGGCGCCTGTGAGCGACATCCGACATGCCACAGTATCACACTACACACAACACAACACACACCAGTATCACACCTGAGATCACAAGTTAAAGCTTATTAATGAAATTACTGCAGTTATTTCCATTAGATTACTTTTAATATAACTGAGTTTTTTGGTCCACTTAGAATGACAAAGACAAAAATCTGTTCATGAGATTTGTATATGTTGTATGTCAGTGTGAGTCCTGCTGTGGTCAGTGAAAGATTGAACAGTACAATATTTCAAAAAATAACCTCAAATAAATCAAATAACTTCAAATAAAAAATATAGGCTAGGCCCAGGTGAATCTTTTCCGCCCATAAATGAGCAGTGTATAAATCTGTAAAATCACATTAAGAGATTTTTTCAGCTTGATAAATATAGCCTGTATGTAGCTGCAGATTTTTTATATCTTGCATTTAAATCATTAGCCTATTTAAGTAATTTTGCGTGAGTGTCAGAGCTCTGTGGTATAACGCTCCGGGGAGAGGATTCACACTTTGAGAAAGTCCTGTCTTTTTGGCTCACAAAAACTATGAAAACAAAGTAAACAGGGGAAGATAAAAGGAGAAATTCAATTTGTCA
This sequence comes from Paratrypauchen microcephalus, assembly GCA_036785185.1. Lineage (NCBI taxonomy): Eukaryota > Metazoa > Chordata > Actinopteri > Gobiiformes > Gobiidae > Paratrypauchen > Paratrypauchen microcephalus. The sequence continues at coordinate 2,745,931 of JAVJIX010000080.1, read as the reverse complement.
ACTGGACAAAGTTTGTTTGGTCGAAAACGTTTCGCCGCTCATCCGAGAGGCTTCGTCAGTTCTGGTTCTAGTGCTAGTTAAACCCTGTTTATATCTAGCTGCAGGGAGGAGCTCACTACACTGAAATAGCTCTCAAACTATCTCAACTACTCTGTCCCTTTTGTTTTTCGAATTTCTCTGGCGTCTAGTTTTAACATATCTATTCTACCTGGACGACTGAGGGACTCTTCACGCATCTTATAAACAGGGGAAGATTACATTATGCCTCTACCTGTGTGCTCTTCATGTGTTCGGCTGGTGTGGACCTGCCGCTCTGACCTGCGGCGATGCGCAACTACAACTACGGTCATACTGAAGGAAGCAAGAGAAATGCGGTGAAAATGTGTCTGTTTGTAGTTGGCTTCTCCATAACGCGTGTCACAGTCACACGTGCAAACTGAATCTATCAGATTGGTCGTTCCGTGCGTCTAACCAGCACTTTGTTTATCAGTTCAGGTTAAATTTTATTTTATGCGCTGCATGCACGCACCTTAGAGGGAGCATTGGTTAGCATTAGCGTATCTTAACTCCGCTGCACAGTTATTACTGTTATAGCGTGTATGGCCAGGGCACGTACACAAGTACTGTCAATGCCATGATTTGCTGCGTAGCGTGAGTGAATCGTATCGTATGATTGGCTGGACACCTGTCACTCACTGAGTTACACAGCAAAATGATACAGAAAAATAGATAGATCTAATTCATTTACAGTGCGCTGCATAGGTTTTCTTGTGCGCTGAGAATGTGCGAGCAGTGCGCAATTGCTCAGTTGCGCAGCTTAGAGGGAACATTGACTACCACTCATACTTCCTAGCTTAACTCACATGTGTTAAGTTATACCTCTCTTCCTCCATGCCAAATGGCCTCACTAGACTAGAGACTATTTGAAGCACTCACCTTATTTCCTGTTTTTTCAGGAATATCTTAATTGGACTACAGCCCTACCTACTACAGATATTATAAACAAAGTGTGTGAGTGTATCTAATTGAGGTGCTTAATAACAATCCCCCAAAAATCTTTTTTCTGTTGTTTTATACTTTCTTTCGTCACCTTACTTTATAGAAAATGAATGCAAAGATCCAGTGGAGCACAGTGTTGCTACCTCCTCCTCCTCCTCCTCCTCCTCCTCCTCCTCCTCCATGACACGGTGATGTGCCTGACAGACTGCCACTCACTCTGCAATACAACAGACCACTTATCTATGCACACTGTCAGGGCCCAGATTAAGACATCAATCACAGTCTATCCCTTTAAGGAACTGTACTGTATGTAGCCTTTGCTCTTATACAGTTCTGCAATCACAACTGAACATGGTTTGCCGTTGCCTTAATCTGCACACAGACATACATGTTTTTCTCTTTGGACAGCACATACTCCTGCAGGTTAATAATGGCTGCAGGTGCTGGGGTCTAGATTGTGAGGTTTCAGGTCAGAGAGAGTCCTTTTGTGTTCAAACCGACTGGATTTCAGAACTGAAACCGGCAACCCAAATGAGAGACTCGTGAGGCTCATTCTGCTATTTGATTGGACAATAATCTTTAAAAAAAATAAAATAAAAAACAAAACACCAAATTATAACATAAGCAACATTATTATTATGTCCAGTGTTTGTTCGTAATAAAGAATAAATGTTAACAGTAAAAGCTATATTTAATTTAGGTCTAACTGGTATCTGGGAACACAGTTATGTTTACGGAATTTCAAATCAAAATCTTACATGCATTTCCTTTAACCTTAACCATGCCTTAACCGGCGGCACGGTAGCTGAGTGGTTAGCGCTCTTGCTTCACAGCAAGAAGGTTCCGGGTTCAATCCCCGGGTCGCCCGAGCCTTTCTGTGTGGAGTTTGCATGTTCTCCCCGTGTCTGGGTGGGTTTCCTCCGGGCACTCCGGTTTCCCCCACCAACCCAAAACATGCACCATAGGTACTCCAGCTTAGGTCCTGACCAAGCCGAAGCAAGAAGATCATGGAGATGGTCCCCGGGCGCCCTAATGTGTGCTGCCCACTGCTCCTAATATATATATATATATATATATATATATATATATATATATATATATATATATATATATATACTGTATATACAGTATATATATATAGGATGGGTTAAAATGCAGAGAAGAATTTCTCCAGTGTGAGATCAATAAAGTCACTTCTTCTTCTTCAAAATATTTCTTCTTCAAATCACACAACTGTTGAAAAAAAACAAAAGATAACCAGCTTTGGATTCTAACTATCTATAAAGTGCTGCCAATCATAACTGCACATTTGCTTCGCATTGAATATCATTTGAACTACAGCTTAGTTCCACATTAGGTGACAAATATACAGCAAATATAGTAAATATTGTGAGGAATCTAAATTTGCTGAACCTAAAATCTACTTTGAACTATGCAAATTTATGGAAACTTATTGCATAACTAATATTCTAAAACATTTCTGTGGAAAAAAACTTTAAAGCCCCAGTGTGTAGGATTCGTGGCGCATAGGTGGATGGTGCTATTGCACTTTCTGTTTTAGCTACGGCAGACCTCGAGGGTCACCCGGGCGCGCGCACGAGCCGCGCGCCGCTACTGTATAAATAAAACGCGGTCCCGTTTTTTTTTTTTTCTTTTCTCATGAAAACACACATTCCCGATCATGTACCATGACACTCTACACATCAAATGAAACCTTACAGTCTCCTCTTTTTGACTATGCAATTCATTTCCCTGCTCAACAATCACTCCCTGAGCACATGGGGCTTTTATACGGAAAAGCACAAAACGAGGTTAGCTTACCTTAGAATGCTTTGCACAGGTCAAACTCTGTATTTCACCATAAACTTGCTCTCAATTTGTCCGTAAGGATCCAGCAAATAAAATCCAGTAAAACAATTTAGTCCAAAACACGTGTTAGATCCATTACGACGTCTGATCCGGCAGCATGCTTGTGTTGTTTACCCAAAACCACGAGCCTTGCCGAAGGCGAAGGCGGAGCCCAAATGTCCTTCTGCGGCTCTCGTATTCAAAATGGCTGCCTCTGCATGGGGAAGATCCCCCTTTTATGTGACTATATCTAAGTCCAAAAGAATACTTTGATTTCATGATGGAAGTGAAAAGTCTTGGAAAACAATGTATTTTTGAATGGGTATCTTCAATTTCAGTAATTAACGGGTAAAAATCTTACACACTGTCCCTTTAAGTAAGCAAAACTGGTTTTGTTTTGTGTTTTTTTTGTTTTTGTTTTTTGTATTGTTTGTTGACTTTTTGAGCCCACCTTTAAAATCTGTTTTTAATATTATAGAAAAACTAGTTAGGGGGTATTATTTTTCAGTTATGAGATAACAGCAGAAAAAAATAAAAGTAGTTCATAGTGTTGACTGGAAAATGATCCCTTGACCTAACAATCAAATATTAATGAATTTCTTAATGAGAGTCTGAAAATAGTTAAATTGAGATATTTGCTTCAGGCGATGTGAGAAATTCTTTTTGAGAAAACCGCTTTTAAAGTAAATACTGCAACGCGGCTCAAAATGGTGTTTAGTAAATGTGGCGTTCACCATCCTATGTGTATGACTCTTAACAGCTCTGAATATGTGTAGGTAGCAAATGACTACACTTAAAGATGCAATATGTAGCTTTTCTGGTAAGGGGTCCATCACATACTCATCTCCATCAACTGTTATTGCTTTCCCAGGAAGGTTCCACTACAAGGCAATAAACTCTTATTTTATATTTTAACTCTATCTTATATTTATTGCATTACAGGTGATTTTTAACATCACCCTCCACGAGAAATATTACATAGTGCACCTGTAAGAAAAAAAAAGGTTCAAGAACTGTCTCACATCATTCTCAAACTTATGCATTGATGAAAAAGAAACATAAATTAAAATAATTTCTTGAGTTATTTTTTAAAGAGAATACAGTAAAGTGTATTTACCTTGTTGACAGGTTTTGGCTGCTAGCTGCAAGCATCTTCAAAACTGTCATCGGTGTTGTTGGTGATGTGTCATATATCAACTGTTGTTACTTCCTGTGGTCGTGGTCAGCCTGATGGACCTGGCAGGTCGCTCAGACTGACCACGCCTCCCATCGCCCGGTGCTCTCTGGAGGAGGGTGTCCCAGGTGTGTGAAAGGAGGAACGCTTCGTCATCACACTTAATACTGTCCGTGCCTCATTTCCTGATTTCAGCGGCCTCCCTGATCCAGTTCAGTTCTCCCTGATCTGTTGTTTTCAGATCCAATGACCCGTGCCCCGTCCCAATCCATAATGTGTTCTGAAGGTGGCTTGCAGCTAGCAGCAGAAGGTAAATACACTTTACTGTATTGTCTTCAAAAAATAACCCAAGAAGTTATATTAATTGAAGATTTTTCAAAATTTTACTGTCATATGCACAGTAAAGAAACACGTTTCCCTGTACACTGAAATTCTTACTTTGCTGCCCACACTGGATGCCAAGAGTATACAAAAAATTTTTAAATAGATAAATAACATAAAAAATATGTTAAAGGGACAGTGTGTAAGATTTTTACCCGTTAATTACTGAAATTGAAGATACCCATTCCAAAAATACATTGTTTTCCAAGCCTTTTCACTTCCATCATGAAATCAAAGTATTCTTTTGGACTTAGATATAGTCACATAAAAGGGGGATCTTCCCCATGCAGAGGCAGCCATTTTGAATACGAGAGCCGCAGAAGGACATTTGGGCTCCGCCTTCGCCTTCGACAAGGCTCGTGGTTTTGGGTAAACAACACAAGCATGCTGCCGGATCAGACGTCGTAATGGATCTAACACGTGTTTTGGATTAAATTGTTTTACTGGATTTTATTCGCTGGATCCTTACGGACAAATTGAGAGCAAGTTTATGGTGAAATACAGAGTTTGACCTGTGCAAAGCATTCTAAGGTAAGCTAACCTCGTTTTGTGCTTTTCCGTATAAAAGCCCCATGTGCTCGGGGAGTGTTTGTTGTGCAGGGAAATGAATTGCATATTCAAAAAGAGGAGACTGTAAGGTTTCATTTGATGTGTAGAGTGTCATGGTACATGATCGGGAATGTGTGTTTTCATGAGAAAAAAAAAACAAAAACGGGACAGCGTTTTATTTATACAGTAGCGGCGTGTGGCTCGTGCGCGGGTGACCCTCGAGGTCTGCCGTAGCTAAAACAGAAAGTGCAATAGCACCATCCATCTATGCACCACGAATCCTACACACTGGGGCTTTAAAGTACATAAGAAGACAAAATGAACTTATTTGGATTAATAAATTAAAATACATTACATTTTACCAAAACACATAGGCCAAACATCTCATCCTAAACATTATCCACCAAATATAACGTATTTGCAGTAGAGGCCATAGACACTGTATATATTGGCCAATTTGGAGTTGAGTTCCATATTTGAAATTCCAAGTTGTGCGCGGCAACCAAAGATCCAATTAGAAACAAGGTTGTTGAAGATACTCGCCCCTTCTCACCTGCACCACTGGTTTTACAGGGGGCGCCACTTAGCAACAAGGTATGATAGCTGTCAATCAAACCTGTTGGTAATGCTAGCTATGGCAAACCTTGTGGAAAAGAACATACCTGATTGGTCTAATATTATTGTTCATACTTTGATTTATGAACAAAATAGTGAAATTCGGATCATGCAGAGCGGGTTAAAGTGAACATTTTGAAAAGCCTAACTGCAGGAGTTACAGAATGTAGAGTCATGACCTTTCAATTGAAAGTGAATTGTAACCTCGATGGAGCCAATTTGCATCCATGTTCACTTCCTATTTGAAATGCGGCGGCTGGCAGTTTAGCTACGTCCACTTCAATACACAATCTATTAGAGATCAACCGTTTTTTTCATGGCCGATACCAATTGTTTAGAACAGAGGTCTTCAACAGGGGGGGTCGCGGAGGTACTGCAGGGGGTCGCGAAATCTTTTGATTTCACTTTAAAATAATATAATTTTATATTTTTTAGTGTAAAACACAGTATTAACCTGTGCATTATTTCCTTGTATTGGATGTACCATAACAGAGTAGCAATGTTTATACATGACACTAAGCTCAATTTAATATAAAACACAATTCTATGCCGTATATATAGTAGGGGGTCCCTGGCCCAGTTCACCATCTGTTTGGGGGTCCCTGGCCTGAAAAACGTTGAAGACCCCTGGTTTAGAATGAAGAGCAACTGGCCAATTTTGATTATTTTCCTCAAATCATGTAATTTAAATTTACTACAAAGTCACCCACCGTCTTTTAAGAGAGCAGTGTATCACATTTAGTGCATCTCTAGCTATCTATTTGTATTAAAGTGTTAAAATAAAGCTTTGTGTGCATTTAGGCAGCAAATTTACCAAAACAAAATATCGCAGTACGGGGAGATTTATGGTGGATATGATAAAATGTCCAAATATCGGCCCAATGTGATGGAAATGTATGTGTATTCATGTTGTGAAGAAAATATTCTTATCATATGCTTTATGCAAATTTTGAGTATATTTACATTCATATAATTATGCCTTATTGACACCAGTCTTGGTATTTTTGCTTCTTATTCTGAAATATAAATTACCATTTATATTTTTTCTCTTTGTTATTATAATATATTGCGATGTGTGAGCTACTGTGTCCAAATAATTTCCCTTGTGGATCAATAAAGTTTGTCTAAAGGCTGCAACACTTGTGTCTGTCACACTGTCTGCCCATGACACTGTTTTATTGGCTGTTACTGTAGTGTCGTTGATGCTTGGTGGTTATGATCTGACAGAGCATCTCAGACTCACACTGTCACCACACACGAGGAACGCAGCGGCTTCAAAATCGCACACGAAGACACAAAGTCGGATCACGCCTCCCCAAAACCGGGCAAATTCTCCTGTCGTGTGTGACGGCCTTTAGTGTAAGTTTAAATGGATTTGATCTGCCTCAGTCAGAGATCCCGACCAGACATCTCACCCAATATACTGGTTGTCTGATATATCAGTCTCTCTTTACAATCTATGGTAGAGGTCTATGTTGCTGGCCTTAGCTGTTCTTACCGCCGTTCGGCTCCTGGCCCCAGCTGTGGCAGAGCAGAGAGAGGAGCACCATTCCGGTCCCCAGCCACAAGATGAGCCACTTCCCCCGCCGCATCTTCTGTCAAGCCTTATTGCCTGTCCACCTGGAGAAACAGAAGAAGAATAGAAAGAGTCTTTAACTCATGTGTGCACAGCTGTGACCAACTTACACCGCCAGATAGGGCTGTCACGATAATGACTATATCAACTTCAATATACGAAAACTGGAACTAAAGTTTTTGGACTTAATATTTATCACATGTACATTTTCTTTGCACTCCTGGGAATTGTTTTGTTATTTGGGTGGCGGGTCTGTCAAATGCTTTCCTTCATAGAGATGTTATTGCTTTTGGCTGGTTTTTCTAGGTATTATTGCATTATAAAACCACTCTATTTTATTAATGTGTCAGTGGCATAAATAAGTTTCAATATTATCGTTTATCATCTATATTTTCTTTAGCAATTTATATCACTTCAAAATTTGCTATAGTGACAGGCCTACAGTCAGGCCATTCATAAAACACACAATGTAAATAAAGACTGGCTCCAAACTTTGTAAAACTTTAGCAACTTATGCATATTTTATTATTTGCTTTTTTCTTTCGAGATGGTCTGTGCTACGGTAGCTCTTCCATTTTCCACAAAACTATAAAACCCATTGATTCATTCACTTTCAATTTTCTACCCAATTTGTTCTTTCAGTAGTTGCAGAGGGCAGGAGGAGGCACACAACAGAGCTGCTTTGGACCAGGGTTGAAATCAGGACAAAAAAGCCAAACTATTTACCCTGTCCTTCAGGCTATTTAAAAGCACTCATCCAATATTGTTTATAGCGGGATGCAGTGTTTCCAGTGCATATAGTAACAAACAAAAACAGTATTTAGAAATGAACGCATGAATGGTAAAAAGGAAAGACATTGTATTTGAAGGCAACATTTAAAATATGCTAGGTAGGTACTCATAACATTAGCTTGCAGCAAGGGTTGGGGACTTCATGCCCCTGGTAGAGTCACCCAAAGCAAACAGGTCCTCGGAGACGGGTCAGATTAAGAGCGGTTCAGAAGCCCCTATGATGAGAAACACAGCAAGGGCTCTTACGTCGCCCGGATTGGGGTTACCAGGGCCCTACCCTGGAGCTAGGCCTAGGATGGGTGCTTGATAGCGAGCGTCTGGTGGCTGGGCCTTCCCCCACGGGGCCTGACTTGGGCATAGCCCGAAGGAGCGACGTGGGGCCGTCCTCCCGTGGACCCACCACCTACAGGAGGATCCATAGGGGGCTGGTGCAGGGAGATCTGTGCGGCAGTTGAAGGCAGGGGCCTCAACGACCGGATCTCCGGACATGGAGACTAGTGCTGGGGACATGGACCTGGACGTCTCCCTCGGGAGGTGTTCCAGGCATGTCCCACCGGGAGGACGCCCCAGGGAAGACCCAGGACATGCTGGAGGGACTATGTCTCTCAAGTATAACAGCACATAGACGAGTATACGCCCATGGACCACTATGGAACCTACCTGGATAACTGAAGGATTACGCAGATATAAGACTACATGGTAATATATAAGAAAGTACTCTGATTAAGTGTTGAAAATCACTTTCTATTGTCTAATTATGTCTAATGTTGTTGTTTTTTTTTGTCATAATCATGGTACTGGAATTGGTATAGGGTATTGAATATATTCCTTAGTATTGAAATTGATTTTAAAATGTTGGTATTGTGACAACACTAACTTGTATATATTTTATTTGTAACTGTGGTTTTGCCACTTGCTTTGCCTTGAATGTTCCATAGTATGACTTTAAACCATACATTTCATAAAATTATGGGTCTTTTTTTTTGCAAGTTCAATGGACAATATGTATTCATACTGTAAACAGAGTAACATGTCCACAGATCTGACCTGGTACTGGCCTGTTACCATGGAAATAGATATGCTTAATGTCATACCGTGGAACATACCAGACAGAGCAATGACATATCCATAAAAAAAAGTAGGTGATGGACCCCCAACCAAAAACTTACACGGTGCACCTTTAACAATATGCTCATGTAAGTATTCAGCAAATGAGCTTACATCAGCAAAATGCAAACTCTACTGCACACAAAATCAATCTGTTCAAGGTTTTTTTTACTCATACTGTTATCTTGTTCAGAGCAGACGCTAGTGAGTTTATAGTCGGACAAAGCAAAACTAATCTGATCTGCAACACCTGTGCTTTGTAAGGTAATATTCTGGAAACTATAAAGTGACAATTGAGTAAAATGCCTGCATATTTACATAATTTTCTGTGTCTTCCTGTTTTAAACAGATTGAATATTATCGATAGATTAAAGGAAAAGTAACGTTTTTGTACAATTTTAGCCTTATTTCGGTAATAAAACAAGTTGTTTTACTCACCCATATCACTTTGGTGTCATATGGAGCATTTCCGGAGATGTTTTAGATTAGCGTTAGGCTAACGCCATTAGCCTAGCGCCGTTAGCCTAGCACCGTTAGCCTAGCGCCGTTAGCCTAGCGCCGTTAGCCTAGCGCCGTTAGCCTAGCGCGACTTATAGCCATAGCTCCGTGTGGACTCCAAATAACACAAACTTTAGCACTTTTCAAATCATAGCTCGATGTCTTTAGTCTACGATTTCGTTTGAATCAAAAGTGGCCTGTAATCCGAGATTTATCCATAGTTTACAGCTATGCGTTCCATGTTTGGGTCCCGGGAGCTGAGAGCACACTCCGCGCATGCGCACTGATGTCCTCATCTACTCGAAACTATGGCTAAATCTCGGATTACAGGCCACTTTTGACGAAATCGTAGACTAAAGACATCGAGCTTCTATGATTTGAAAAGTGCTAAAGTTTGTGTTATTTGGAGCCCGCACGGGGCATATTACATGCTCGGGGAATGCCCCGAGCTATGGCTATAAGTCAGGCGTTAGCGTTAGGCTAACGGCGTTAGCCTAACGCTAATCTAAAACATCTCCGGAAGTGCTCCATATGACACCAAAGTGATATGGGTGAGTAAAACAACTTGTTTTATTACCGAAATAAGGCTCAAATTAGAAAAAACGTTACTTTTCCTTTAAAGGGTCTATATTACTACATTATAAAGCTGTTTCGTCACAATATACATGGAGTTGTGTTAGGTGTGTTAGAAAACTTCCACCTTTGATGTCATGTGGTCATATCAGAAGCACTCTACTGTGTTTTTAAACTCCATACACCTTCACTAGGGTCAGTTGAATCATTTCAGACCTGGAATTACCCATCTTTACTGAACAAAAGGTAAAGGGTAGCAGTTACCTTGAAAACAACCACTTCATGACATCACACGGTGGAAAAGACAATTTTGAGCTTTGAAGATATAGACAGACTAATAGTAAAGGATTACTCAAACATGTGTGAATGAAACAAAACACAACTCCAGGTATGTTTTTGAGGAGGTAATAACATAACATGAAGTAAAGCGTACAAGAGTCCATTTTGTTTAATATAGGACTTGTAATGCATTAGCTCACTGTATAGTTCTAACATATACAGCACTGTTGCCAATTTTTATTGGCACTTTTTACTCTTCAGCATCCGAAAGAATTGGCAGAGACTGAAATATGAACTAACAAACACATTTCAGAGCGGTTTGTGCAGTTTGAAACTACAGGGTTAGCAGTTTTTTTTGTTTTTGTTTATGCAGAGTAAGATAAAATATTTTTTTGTTTGTGGAGGAAATTACGGTACCTCAAAAGTGCAGCCTTTGCTATTTGCCAATTCATTCAAGTTGCTTGCAGTCCTAGTTGCAACTGTTGAGTATCAAGTCACTGGCAAAACATTCATAAATGTTAAAGGAAAATTAACATTTTTTTTACTATCCGAGCCTTCTTTCGGCAATAAAACAAGTAGTTTTACTCACCCATTGCAGTTTGGTGTCAATTGGAGCAGTATCGCAGAACTTATGTTGAGCCGTTCTGTTCTACTAATGATCCCGTATCCGTTAGCGTGAGTGCTCGGGGCACTGATTTGCGGTGTCCAAATAACACAAACTTTAGCACTTTTCAAATCACAGAAGATCGCTGTGTCAGCGTAGACTTTTAGTAGATTCCAAAACGGCCTGAAACCCGATATCGCAACAGAAAAGTCAAGTTCAGAGCGGTGTTAGCTTCTTTCGGACTAGCTGTGTTTACAAAACAGCTGAGTTCACGCATGCGCACTGTCCTCTCTGATGACGTCATCAAATGAAACTATAGCTGGATATCGGGTTTCAGGCCGTTTTGGAATCCACTAAAAGTCTACCCTGACACAGCGATCTTCTGTGATTTGAAAAGTGCTAAAGTTTGTGTTATTTGGACACCGCAAATCAGTGCCCCGAGCACCATGTTAATGGATACGGGATCATTAGTAGAACAGAACGGCTCAACATAAGTTCTGCGATACTGCTCCAATTGACACCAAACTGCTATGGGTGAGTAAAACTACTTGTTTTATTGCCAAAAGAAGGCTCAGATTGTAAAAAAAACCTTTAATTTTCCTTTAAGTGCACATGATGTATAGATATTTTAATGTATATGTAAAAGGGAAGGGTCTATCACCTGCGTGTATCCATGGAGAAGTTATTACTTTGCCTGAAATGTTCCAGAGTATTGCATTAACCTTATTTTACTTGCATTAAATTCAATTCAATTACAGGGGACTCCATGGCGATATATATGTAATGCCATAGTATGGGACATTTCAGCAATAGCATTTTCATGGAGACAAGTCAAGACGTCCTTCTGCCAGAAAGGTCACACAGTGCACCTTTAATCAAATAAAGACAAGCAACAGTTAGGGTTACTATTTGATATTAAGGAACTGACTCGATACCGATTCTGATACAACAATAAAGATAAAACATATTCCTTACTGTAAGGACGTAATTTTCATACACAAAATAATATGACTTTCTTTATGTTACCATGAGCTCTGACAGTTCTGAGAAAGCTCAAGAACAGCTCAGGAAAACAAATTTTTTGTTTTTGTTTTTTACAACTATAATGAGTTTCAGTATTAGTTTTAGTATCGATTAGTATCTGATTTCCAATCCAATCCAATGCACTTTATTTATATTGCACATTTCATTAAACGTGTGTGCACAATACAGTAAATAAATAAATAAATAAATAAAGCTCTAATTAAAGGTCCAGTGTGTAGGATTCGTGGCGCATAGGTGGATGGTGCTATTGCAATTCCTGTTCTAGCTACGGCAGACCTCGAGGGTCACCCGGGCGCGCCGTAACGCGGACAGCTCGCGTACCCGCGCACGAACCGCGACAACTACTGTATAAATAAAACGCGTCCCGTTCACAGTTTTTTTTTTCTTTCCGCATGAGAGCACACATTCCTGATCGTGTACCATCGTGTACACATCAAATGAAACCTTACAGTCTCATCTTTTTGACTATGCAATTCATTTCCCGGCACAATAATCAGTCCCCGAGCACATGGGGCTTTTATACGGAAAAGCACAAAACGAGGTTTGTTACTTTGCTTACCTTTGAAGGCTCTGGACAGGTCAAACATCACTATTTCACCATAAACTTGGTCTCAATCGTAAGGATCCAGCGAATAAAATCCAGTAAAACAATTTAGTCCAAAACATGTGTTAGATCCATTACGACGTGTGATCCGGCAACATGCTTGTCGTTGTTTATCCAAACGCGTACTATCTCGTGTGAAAACCAAGAGCCTTGTCGAAGGCGAAGGCGGAGCCCAAATGTCCTTCTGCAGCTCTCATAATCAAAATGGCTCCCTCTATATGGGGAAGATCCCCCTTTTATGCAGGTATATCTAAGTCCAACAGAATACTTTGATTTCATGATGGAAGTGAAAAGGCTTGGAAAACACTGTATTTGAATGGGTATCTTCAATTTTAGTAATTAACGGGTAAAAATCTTACACACTGTCCCTTTAAGTCTACTAATCCTTGTTAAGACAATAAAACTATTAAAATCAAATAAGCAAAATAAATAAAACAGTAAAAGCTATAAGAATAAATAAAATAATAATAATAATAATGATGATGATAATTAAATAATAATAATTCTATTACTATAAAGCATCTTGTTTTTAGTTCGGTTTCAATTTAGTTTCGTTTTATATCCAACAACTAAAATTAAATTCAATACAAAACAGCAGTACAATGCAAAGAAGGCTTTTAAACACTCATCTGAAAATCTATTTGATCCTCCACCAACCCAGAGAAAGACAGGGGAGGTGACAGACTGTGAAATCAGGTGCCAGAGCATATGGTCAGGGTCAAGAGGGGGATTCAGAGCATCACCGCACTTATATCTAAGCATGTGTGACTAAAGCACAACTACTATGTGCTGCTACTCATCTGTGAATGAAGAGCATCCTGTGAGTCCTTTCTGTGGTTCAGTCTAAAGAGTGAAAATTCCATCAATATGTACATATATCTGAAGGCTAAAAACTTCAAAACTTCAAAACTTCAAAAAAGACTAGTGTGTGGTGACCATCTTTCTGTAGCTACTCATTTTCACTGGTATAGATGCTGACAAAAGGACATAAATAGGACAGTCTTGGCATTTCCTTTAGAATGGTTTGAGGATATTTACAGTATATCAACAACAGCATTAGGTCACATAGTCATTTTAAAGATGCACTAGCTTTTCAGGAGGGCATCCTGCTTATTTCATGGAGATTTTAATGTTTTCCCAGGAGATATATATATATATATATATATATATATATATATATATATATATATATATATATGGAAACATATAGAGGGTTGCATTACAAAAGCTACACAGTGAACCTTTTCATATTGTGTTCAAAATCTGATCCTATATATATATATATATTTTTTTTTCATTGAACAAAATCTGTATCACCTCCCTTCCAGTTCCATAATCACTCCCATCAACCCCATGCCAAGCCTTCTTCTTCTTCTTCGTCTTCGTCTTCTTCTTCTTCTTCTTCTTCTTCTTCTTCTCCTTCTTCTTCTTCTTCTTCTTCTTCTTCTTCTTCTTCTTCTTCTTCTTCTTCTTCAACCTAAACTCCTTCTCTGAACCAAATTGAAAATTGAATTTTGATGACTGGCCGAGCAGCTGCTCTCCCCATAGACCAGCTTTAGACATGTTACACTTGGAGACAGCTATGGTCTGTGCTTTTACGGCGTCACAACAAAAGAGATTTCACACTGCGTCCCATTCTCTGTCTGCAGTCTCATCTCTTAGAGTCCCACTGCTGTTGGCTTCTGAAGCAGATTTGATTCCCCCGTATTCATACATCCATCTTCCTTAAGAGGGTGTGAGTAAGAGCGCTTTGATTCTTTTCATATGTGCAAGCTTGGACTGAGCCAACCTGCCATCCCAAACAGAGAAGGCCTTTTAAGGCCTTTGTAAGGCTATTTTCTGTTGTACAGTGTTGTTTTGTCATCACAAACATACAGCAGTTGCATTGTTTCACTTACACATATTTAGGCTGAGTTCTTTTCTCAAGCAGAAAACACTCTGCTCCACCTTGATGATATGATCTCATGTGGTAATACAGGAAGTGCTCCATGCAACTGCACTTTCATCATTTCAGGCCTGAAATTGCTAATCTCTCCTGAACAAAAGGTAAAAGGTAGCTTTTAACTTCAAAACTACTGCTTATCATGACATCACAAGGTGGAACAGAGCATTTTGAGCTTTGCAGATATAGACAGACTCATGATAAAAGGTTAATCAAATATGTATGGATGAAACAAAACATAACTCCAGGTATTGCAAAAAAACCGTACACTTGTTTGACTTTATTCTTTATCCTTTATTAGGTTAGAGCGAACAACGCGTTTCGCTTTCGTTTGTGATGATGAAAAGGTGACAACATTATGACATGTTTTAAAGCTCACAAGAGTCCATTTTGTGCTATACGTATACATTTTTAAGAAGAGGGTTTGAAATCTTATTTTTCTCCATGGAGATGTTTTGTCTGGAATTTTTCAAAAATGGCACAAAATGGAGACAGAAGGGGACTCCATCAAACTAAGTATTTTCTGGCAATAAAACTCTGGAATAGAATAAATTTGTTCAAGTTTATGCTATACTGTAAAACATTTCTGGCAAAGCAATAACATTTTCATGAGGCAAACTGTGACAGAGTACTCACCAGTTATAGTGCACTTTTAATTACAGTAGGCTGAGTTCTATCTTACTGCATCTTCTTGTGTTATTTAAAGATCTTTTTCATGGATTTCAGCTTCCTTATTCCTATTCCTACTATATATATATATATATATATATATATATATATATATATATATATATATATATATATAAATAAATACACGTATATAGACTAGTGTGTACAGTATATACGTTTAATTATTGACATTTATACTGTTTTAATGATTGGATATGGGTGTATATAAAGGTTCAACAATATCAGTTCCAAATTTAAGAACAATTAGTTAACAAATAGCCTATTACCAGGAGTAACAACATGCACTAAATTGTTTAATGTCCGCAATGGCAACATATTTTCTATTGTATGCTATATCTTTATGTCTGGGACTGCGGATGGAAATTAGCACTGTGCTAAATCCAGCATATTTACGTAGGTTTGTGTGATCTTGTACAAATTGTGCGTTCATTAATATGCATTGTCCCCTCCAAAAACTGAATAAATAAATAAAATAAATAAAATAAACACAACACACACTATCTTCAAAAAAGCCCTGAAAACTCACTTGTACAAAACAGCCTTTAAATAACCTGTTGTTATTATTATATTATTATTATTATTATTATTATTATTATTATTATTATTATTATTATTATTATTATTATTATTATTATTATTATTATTATTATTATTATTATTATTAGGGGCCAAGCACCGTAGGTGCTAGGCACCCTATAGTGTTTGTACTGGACACTGCATCGCCCTTGCTCTCCCCCAGGTCCCCTTCCTTCACCTGGGGCAATCCCTTTGGTCCTCTACATTCCCCCTGTTTCTCTTAGCCCTTGTGCCCAGTGGTGTTTGTTCCCGTGCTCACATCCCCCGATGTGTCTTCTGAGTGCTCTGCGAATGTTATTGTGGTGTTAAAATATGTATTATTATGTACCTGAAATGTGTATTATTGTGCACCTTGTAATAATAAAAGATTTTTTTTAAAAAGTGTTTGTACTGTGTTGCCTAGCGACGTTGCCTAGCAACCCTTTGATCTTTCCTTTGATGTGTCTGGTCTCCTGATTCTTATTATTATTTTATATTCTTCTCAACAAGGGGGTCTAGGGCAACCCTTAGAACCGTCTGGTAAAAAGTTGTGAAATTTTGCATGCACATTCCAGCAGGCTCTTCATTACCCACAGCAATTTATAGGCCCCCAGCCCCAACCGTCTAGTGCCACCAGCAGGTCAAAGTTGCAGGAATTTTCAGGAATTGCCTAGCAACGCACCTAGCAACCGATCTGTCTTTGATGTGTCTTTGATCTGTTAAACCTTGTTAGACCCTGTTAAACCCTGTTAGACTCTGTTAGACCCTGTCGGACCCTGTTAGATCCTGTGAGACCTTGTTAGACCCTGTCAAACCTTGTTAAACCCTGTTAAACCTTGTTTCTGAGTCTGACAGTGTCTAACTACCCTGTTAGACCCTGTCAGACTCTTTTAGACCCTGTCAGACTGTTAGACCCTGTCAGACCCTGTTAGACCCTGTCAAACCCTGTTAGACCCTGTTAAACCCTGTTAAACCCTGTCAGACTCTGTCTAAACCCCAGCACCTGCAACAAGGTTATTATAGTTTATGAAACCTGTCAGACTCTGTTAGACCCTGTCAGACTCTGTTAGACCCTGTCAGACCTTGTTAGAACCTGTCAGACGCTGTTAGACCCTGTCAGACCTTATTAGACCCTGTCAGATTCTGTTAGACCCTGTCAGACCCTGTTAAACCTTGTTAGACCCTGTTAAACCCTGTTTCTGAGTCTGACAGGGTCTAACTACCCTGTTAGACCCTGTCAGACTCTGTTAGACCCTGTCAAATCCTGCATGCGGCCTACATGCTGAGGCCTACATGCACCTTCGGTGCTTGTCCCCACATTATTGCTTGCAGCTATATTTATTATTATTATTATTATTATTATTATTATTATTATTATTATTATTATTATTATTATTATTATTATTATTATTATTACGCCAATATCCATATCTTCTGTACACTTTCAATTTATCAGCTCACAGTATTTGGAGGATGGTGTTGCTATGGAAATCAGAGCATGCCAAGATATGACAGGGCAAATCGTAGTAGGCTAAATGCTTAATATGTTACGGTTGTGCATTTTATTAGCAGATTTGTCAAGGAAACAGATCCCCTTTGGCTTGGAAATTAATTTGATCATATTTGAAAGGCCAAATATTTTTGTTGCTTGCACATGGAAAAGAGAAGCAATTTCTGATTTGAACAGCCCTTTTTAATAGTGCTTACAACTCACAAATGATCATTATACTTAACATTTTGTAATCAACTAGACTTTTAATTACCTTAATAAAGCATGAGGGAAGATTTAATACCTAATGAATAAATTGTTTATAAAGACATTGCAAAAGAACCTCAATTCTTTTTAAGGTTTTTCTTTTCCTTTTTTTTTTTAAGGTAATATGTTACACCATTCATCCAAGAGACTTCTGACAGGGTCTGGTAAGTCACTGCCTTATATGTGTCTGAAGGGAGGGGCTAACTGCAATGAAACTAACACACCCTAGTTGTTTACAGTAAGGTCTATCTGTTATTAAGTCCATTGACCTACCCTAAGGTGTAAACTGTTGCCTGAGTCTGACTGACTATTTCACATTAGTCATAGTAGTAGTCATAGTTTGCTTTATTGTCGAAAAACAATCATGTACATGTACATAGAATGAATTCGAAATTTTGTTTCCCCACTAACCAGGCAGGACAGTGAGTGGGCTAGGGGAGGGGCCGCTGCACTTGCGCGCGCCGCCGACTGGGAGATGCAGAACAGAAAAGATGCAACAAGTACAATCAGTGACAATTTAACAACATGTAATGACAGAAAAAACAATTGGAGATATAACATAAGGTGATCTTTTTTGTTGGTTACATAAGGAAGGGGTCAGATTGGAAATCAATGAAGTTGATTGAACCGAGAGCAGAGATCAGACCTTTCTAAAGACAGGAATTTCTACTATTGTTTCTGTTTCCAGTGACAGTGTAAGAGTGTGTGCTATGTTTATGTAGAGTCCAGATAACAAACCACATCTGTGGCCTTGGCCTTGTTTATGCAGGGAGGCTAAGTCAAAACACAGATAACTGTTTTGGACCGATTTTCACAGGAGAGAATAATAAAATACATTTTTAGAGACCCAGGTAAATAATTTAGACTGAGCTCGGGTGCCAGACCCCCATCTTCATATCGCCATGAAGATTCATGAGAGATCTCATTAGTTCCTCTTGGCGCACAGACTGTGCTGCGTTGGCTTTACACAGTTCTGTCACCATCCCCGTGATGATATCCAAACGTCGAGATGTTTCCTTCGGTTGAAATCCTTCCAAAAGGACCTCAACCTGTCCCACTTTCTGATGTACTCCTTTCACAAGATCTCCAACCCCTTCACAATGGCTCGAAATTTCGGCAGACAGCTTAGGGGACTCTTTACAAGCTGCCAGTTTACAAATTATGCGATAGATCATGGACAATCCCAGGCCAATTAACAGATGTCCAGCTATCAGAAATCCGAATACGTAAATATCCTCCACATCCTCCAGGTACATTGGTGCCAAACATACGACTTGCCACGCACGATACGAGTCCCTCGCATATCCAGCAGCAAAAGTACCATCCGGAAACGCCGCTTCTCCCAGAGCGGCACTCCTCCGTGAAAAAAGAGTATCAATAGCGCTGAGGGTCCAGCTGATCACATCCATCTTTTTGGAATTTGGAAAATCTGCTCCAAAAAGCGAGAAAATGACAAAAACAAGAGAGGCACGCAGACAGCAGGAGCAATAGATAAGAGAGGAAAAAGAGAGACGTCTGCTCGCTCTCAGGGTCAGAACAGGTTAGAACATTATGAATGAATATGCTTTGTTCAGGCTAATTAAAGTGCAGTTATTACAAAGTGGAGCCGTTTTATGTAACAAAGCTTCAAAGGCCAAATATCAGTGTTCATACATCAGTGTACTTGACCACAAGGAGCAAGGTGGGTTAAGTGTCTTGCCTAAGGACACAATGACAACATTCATCTGTGGGAGCTGGAATCGCCAACCTGTGGGTCAGTGAATTTGACCGCTCCAGGTGGATTCAAACCGCCAATTCAACCTATCAACTGAGCTACTGTCTAATCTCTCATTTCTAATTCTTCTACATAACCTGGACTGCTTTCTTTCATCTCAAAAACTCTGCATAACTCCGCCCATCCCTTTCTTTCTCTGCTGCCGAAACTCTCATTCATGCATTCATCACCTCTCGAATCGACTACAGCAATAGCCTTCTCTATGGTCTACCCTCCAAAACTCTCGACAAACTCCAATACATCCAAAACTCTGCTGCCCGCCTCCTCACCCGAGACCACATCACTCCTGTCCTCCAAAACCTCCACTGGCTCCCCATCCCTCAGCGCATCCAATTCAAAGTCCTCCTCATGACCCACAAAGCCCTCCATAACCTGGCTCCATCATACCTCTCTGACCTCCTGCACCGCCACACCCCATCCCGCTCCCTCCGTTCCTCCGACGCCAACCTCCTGTCCCTCCCTTACAGGACCAAGCTCTGACCCTGGGGTGACAGAGCTTTCTCCATTGCTGCCCCCACCCTCTGGAACTCACTCCCACGACCTATCGGTGACTGCTCTGACCTCCCCACCTCCAAAAAACTGCTCAAGACTCATTACTTATTTTACCTTCTGTACAGCATCTTTGAGTGTCTTGAAAAGCACTTTATAAATAAAACGTATTATTATTTATTATTATTATTAATCCTTTAACATGAAGCTTTAAAACATTCGGTCTGCTTGAAAAACATAGGCTTGTATTGCCTGGTAAAAACTTGTGCTTCCTTGAAATACACAGAGAAGTCGAGGTAAGAGAACAGATCAAAACCATGATGCAGAAGGACGAGAAGAGCGCCTGGACAGTGTTTTGAGATGGTCGGAGGAGACGGGAATGAAGCAATCACAGTTATGGATTACGCAGCAGGCCAAGTAGCAGTTTTTTATCCCTTAAGTGCAGCAGCTTTGAGCTCCCGGGGAAAAAATAAAATAAAAAATGCCTGTCTTCCTCTGTCCGTGTAGTTTCGATTGCCTCAACCTAAAGCAGCTCTCTCTCTCTCTATCTCTTTGCCTCTTTTTACAGTAACACTTTGAAGTTGACAGACTGTCACAGATGGCCCGATAACACAAATAAAATCCATTGTTGAGCTTTCCAAGGAATGAGGTGAACAGCAATCGTGTTCCAAATATCTCAAGTTCTGCCTTAAAATATATTTTGATAAACGGTTCAATCTTTAGGAATAGGAAGGATATTGTTAGTGTTGGTAAAATACATAGCTGACAATGGCTGCATTGAGTTAGCAGGAGATTTCTACAACATTCTAAAAATAAAAGGGTTCATTTGCCGGTCACGTTAATTACTGTGTCAACATATGTTTCACTATATGCTAGATGGAACAATAATTTTGAGGTCAATATTTTCGTATTAATGGGAAACCTTTTGTAATTTTTCTGTTCTATGATGACATTTGAACTGCAAATGGTTGACATATGACTCATTATAGAGACAAACTACTTAAACGGTGCACTGTGTAACTTTTCTGGTGGATTGTCCATCACCTGTTTTTCTCCATGGTTTGTGTGGAATGTTTCACAGTGTGACATTAAATCTTTCTATCTTCATGGAGACCAAACCAGACCAAGTTACAGGTCAGATCTGTGGAGAGGCAACTCCACTCACAGTCAGAATGCCTGTTTTTCTGGGTATTTTTGAGCTATAAAACCACCTGTAATTGAATAAATGTAAGGTAGAGCTGTTTAATGTAATACTGTGGAACATTCCAGGCACAGCAATGACATATCCATAGAAACAAGCAGGTGACGGACCCCCAACCAAAAAGTTACATAGTGCAGCATTCTGTTATTTATCTCATCTTTTTTTTTTTTTTTTTTTAGCAATATTGCACATTTAGAAAACATTTTTGTGGATAATTCTGCTTTATGGATTGGTTTAAATATCATCCTTTACCATCTACTGTATATGTAGTAGAAACAATGTAGGCCTATCACACAACATTTGTTACTGTGACAGGCCTATTTGCAGAAGATTTGTCATTGTTGTTTTTGTTATCATATATTGTTGACAGTGAAGTTAGATAGACAGGGTTTGCTAAAGGGGTGGAATCATATTTTGTATTGTTAAAATTAGGGCTGGGCGATATGGAGAAATAAACTTATCTCGATATGTTTTTGCTATATCTCGATATACGATATATATCTCGATATCTATGCAGGAGGGAAAAAAACAAACAAACGTGCCAAATTCAGCAAGGGTTTTTTTTTTAATTGAAGTGCAAACAGGTAGGCAGCCAAGTGCCTAAAGGTAGACAGGTACTAGTAACAAAGTGCTTGTGCACCATTTTTAACATTACCAAACCAAGGAAGTAGTATATTGCCATATTTTAATTGTAAACATAAAACCTGAGGGTAGACAGTTCTTATGAAGTGCTTCTTTAACATTTAAGATAAAAGACAAAAAAAATCCCTCATTTCGTTGCCAAGTGAAAAAGCACACATTAAATTGTTTTAAAATATAGATTAATAGAGCCTCAATCCATGAATTCTCGTGTGTTTTGTGACTGTAGTACGTTTTATATTTGTGTGTGTATTTGCTTTAACATTATTCTGCATCATTTTTTTTCTAGAAATACTATATTAATTTATTGCAACCATTAAAACGCAAGTGTGCTTTAGAACCAACGCCACATACCCGACCCACCCAAATATTTCACTCACTGGCAACACCCACCCACACACAGAGAGAGAGAGATTAAAACTTGCCAAATGCAGCCTTGCTCTGTACCGCACTGACAAGAAAGTGGCGACTAGGTAGATTGTATCTAGGGTCAAGCGTTTTTAGCATTCGTATGAAGCCCGGTCGCTCAACAACCGCTATGGGCGTCATGTCTTTTACGATATGGAAGGCAATGGACTCCGTAATGCTGACCCACCTTGCACTTGTTTTTCCATATGGTAGACACCGGGGTAAAGATGTTTGGAGCGTTGTTTGTTGTGTCTTAGAAGAAGTGGTGGTGGGTTTGCCCTCGATGATTTTGATGGCACCAGTTTCTTGCATTCTCTGCAAAATGCCTCTTTCTGCTCCTCATCGGACGTTTAAAATCCGAAATACCGCCATATAATAGAGCCGTTTGTTCTTTTCTTTGGTATGAATTCTCTCGTGCTTCTGTGGGCGCCGCCATGTTGAAAATTAGTTGTCAACAAACACACGCGGTGTGCGCACGGGGAGGGGAGGGGGAGCGGAGGGGGAAACACGAGACGCAGTGAAACACAAACGCAAGAAGGAGGCGGGGCGGACAGCTCCACAAACAGATGAGGAAAACAGTGGCGAGTGGCGAAATCTTATTCATCTCGAGTTTTTCGATATGCCAAAATCTTTCTCGATTTCATAAAACATCTCGAGATATCGCAAATCTCGATTAATCGCCCAGCCCTAGTTAAAATCAACATGGATTTTGAAAACACTGCTACAAATTGAATTTCTCCTTTTATCACTGCTACACAAAGAATAACTTGCAGGCCTCCGACCATTTTTTCAAACAGCAATTTGAATTATCTAGCAAATGAACTCTTCTGCAATTTTATATAATATGTGACCCGCCACGGGAAAAGCCAGTACATGTCGGGATTGTTGAACACGAGAATTTTTATTTTATTTTATTTTTTTTTTTCCAAATTTTTCGTTTTTTTGCAGAATGTGCTAGTTGAGATCATGAAGGGAAAAAAAAGAAGCAACTCCAAGTTTCAGATAACAGCATTGGTTGCTTTAAAAGCATAAATTTTGTCTTCGGGGCGTGTGTAAATTACCATAATTACCATAACAGCACGAATATTTACGCTGCATTTTAACAGGATAAGGACAGTGACAATGGACTGTAAATCCTACTTTGACACGGGACACAGGACACGCTCAGGACACGTCCTTTCTCCGGAGCTCATGTACAGAATATGATTGGATACTTTAGCTGTCGAAAGACTGCGGATACGCAAATTATCGGACAATGAGGCAAACGGAGGTGACTGTGTTCTCTTTCTTATTGGGTGAGTAAAGTGCCTCTAAACTTTGACACTACAGACTTTAGGACAGGTTTAAATACTTCAGCTTTCATGTGGTCATATTATTCCTGCATAAAAGGGAGATATTTAGCTGAAACATGAACGTGAAGCGATTAACGTGATCAGAAAACAACCAGAGTGTTTGTGTACGTGTGTACAGGACTAAACCAGGACTAAACCAGGACTAAACCAGGACTAAAACAGGACTAAAACAGGACTAAAACAGGCCTAAAACAGGACTAAACCGGGACTAAAACAGGACTAAAACAGGCCTAAACCGGGACTAAACCAAGACTAAACCAGGACTAAACCATAACTAAACCAGTATTTAATCAAACTAAACATACTAAACATTGCATATTGTACTGTATTAAATTGACAATACAAGTGACTTTGACTTAACATATTATCCTGTGTATTATTGAATTATTGACTGATTATATGGAATTTTTGTTATAAAAGCATTTCCATTTTAACAAAGTACCTTCTAATTCTGACCTGCCCTGAAACACCACACCACAGATAGTCAGTGATGGGGGAGGGCTTAGCTTAATATCATGCAAATGAGCTCCTTTCTGCTCCACAAGCGGCAACGCAGCTTTTCACAGCTTTGTCTTTCGAGATGTGCTGCTTTCAAATGGCCACAAATTCTTCAAATGTTCTCAGATTTCCATGTGTAAGGCATTGTTGTAAAGCTTAGAATCTACACTTTCACAATCTGTCAATAACTCAAAACGCCTCCAGGATGTCTTGTGACTGTTTTTTCCGTGGCCGGTCACACATGCAGATGTTTTTCTCAGGGTTGTCTGAAGAAACCGGCGTTTGATTGACAGTTCCGGTTTCTTTTATCACAACTGAAATTCTTGTAATCTGTAAATGGATATCCAGTCTTTTAGCTGTGTTGAAATTATTTCCACTACCATGTTTTTGGGATCTGATTCAATACCGATACTTGACATTAGTCCAATACCACATAGTGTACTAGACTAATAATAAGGTTACTCAATTTTGTTACAAAACATAAAAGGCTATGTGATTGTGCACTTTTCTGTTTCTTCTATTCAGGAAATTACAAAGTGGTATTGGATCAGTGATTTGGTCTGAGTATTCGCTGATACCGATACCTAAAAAATTTACAGTATCAAAGCTTTTTTTTATCTAGCAGAAATCCATCAGTGGCAACAAAGACCCTCCTCTAGACCCATTCTTTATTTTATATCTTTATTAGATCATTATACTTTACCTGCATGAATCTACTGAGCACGTTTTAATCATTTAATAACAAATGGAATCCCAATACTTTTTGCTTACTACATCAGCAACCAGACATTACTTACAGACCACTTCTTTTAACTCAAAGAAAGCGGCATAAAATTTAGGAGTTAGCGGATGCATCTGTGAAAGCTCTATAACAAATTGCTTCTTTTCTCAAACAGCAAAAGGATAAAGTGTGCTTATACCTTTCGCTAAGGCTCCAACTTTTTTTTTAGCTCTAACAAACTCCACACAGCCCAACTCAACAATTTCTTTCAGTGGTGCAATCTGAATAAATATGTGTTTTTGTACAGCACTGAGTTGTTTTTCATATACTATATAAATACATTTGGTTTTATGTGAAAAAAACATTCATTATACCAACACACGGGTGAGAATACCAACTCCCATAGTTTGTTTTTTTTTGTATTTTCGATAAAAACGGTTCATAAAATCATGCATACATAAGCCTGTCACAATAATTATTAGATCGCTTCAGTATATAACAGATGGAAGAATCATTTTGGGGGGTCAGTGTTTATCATGGGGACATTTCTTTGCACTAGTTGGAACATTTTGATTATTTTTTTCTGCAATATGATAAGATTTGAGCTGATAAAGGCTGAATTATGATCTAAAATGATAAACAGATAACTTAAAGGTACTCTGCGCAACTTTTCTGGTGGAGGTTTTGCTACATTGACTATATTATGGATAATTCTAATGCCTCTAATGAATAGTGTTGTTTCCACAGGCTAATATTATTTAATACAGATGGGTGGCAGCTAAAATGAATATAGTTAAAATGCAGATGTGTATCAGTTCAGGGGTCTAATCACTAAAAGAAATCATCATATTCAACATTTGTGAATTTACCTTTTGGATATTTCATGTCAAAGTACATTGTTATGAATAGGGGAAACTGGGAGTATGACATCATTACATTCTAGCATCTGAAAACCACCAATGGCAAAGTTCTTTTTGTACAAAATGAGTCATATGCAATTTTCTTTTAATTGTGCTAGTATTGCCTAATTTGTTGTTACAGCAGCGGCCTTATAATCATTGCAGGAATAGCCTCTTCTGACTTCAAAGCAACAACAGCTAAAAAGCAATTACAGAAAATGTCCAGTAGTTTTGTTGAGTTGGCCTATTCTATTACCGTTACACAACATGGAGAAATATTTTAATGCGTGTTCATATTACTCCCTGTAGATTTTGATTTAATATATGACAAAATAGTTTTGAGCTGATAAAGGCTGAATTATGATCTAAAATGATAAACAGATAACTTAAAGGTAACTGCGCAACTTTTCTGGTGGAGGTTTTGCTACTTGCTTGTCTCCATGGAGATGTTATTGCTTTGGAATTAATGTTCCTTGGTATGACTTTAAAGATCCCATGACATGGTACTTCTTGATGCTTTTATATGGCTCCTTAATGGTTCCCTAATACTGTAAATGAATCCTTCTTCAAAATCAACACTCAGTGCATGAGAAACAGAGATAAGATGAGAAAGAGTAATTTTTCTCTCTCTGAACACTCCATAATGGGCGTTGTTGCTTGAAGGCAAATGAGGAGAAAAGAGCTGGCCTATAGTAGAGGGTGGGGGCGTGGCCAAACTCTCCGCTCTGAGCTTTCAGCTGATCCATTTCCGTGTTTTTGCACGGGGGGAGAGATTTGAAGCGTTCAATTGAAAAATAAACACATTTCCACAGAAAATAAAATTAAACCACTGCTGTTCAAAGGTCCAGAGGCTCAGATAAAGGACTTCCGAGCCTAGAAACACTCGGACGTGCCTCCAGGCAAATTTTAAAAAACGCATTTCGCATTGCCTAGCGCATTCGCAGTCCAAACTCTCTGGGCGTGATTTACAGAGACGCTGAGTACAGACAGACGGGGGTGGAACTGCATTTGCATTTCTTTTTTCGATCTGACGTCAATAAGGTGCCTTGTTCAAAATCGCCCGTTTGAGCTCCGATTTTTTGTAACGCAGAAAAGGATCGCAAATGCTCAGTTTAGACATTTCGCAACTTTTAACCATGGGGGAGGGGCTAAACAGGGTAGGGGAGCTCACATTAACGTTCAAAAACCTCAGAAAGTGAAAATTTCATGCCATGGGACCTTTAAACATATCCAATACAATAATTCTCTTTGTGAATAGGGTTGCCTCTCCACAGATCTGACCTGTAATGTAGCCTATAGTTGTCTCCCTTGAGATTAGGTAGGTTTAATCTCTACCATGGAACATGCAGGAGACAAGCAGGTAATGAACCCTCCACCATAAAAGTTGAGCACTGCACCTAAGTGATGCAATCTGCTGTTTATTTATTGCACCTCAACAATACGTAACAATATTGTAGATTTAAAATACTTTTTTGGGTTTATTGTTTATCAACTATATTTACTTCATCAACGTATCACACTTCACAATTTGTCATCATGACAGAAAAAACATCAGTCAAAATTTTCAGAATATTTCAGTTTTTACAATATTCTGATTCTAATTCTAATATACAATATTCTACGGAGCAAAAGGGGAAAAAGTTCAGGCGCCAGAATTTAAAGCTATTCAAAGTTTGGACATCTCATTATATAGTAACCTTATCTTTGTACACTCCACAGCTTACTGTAGAGCCTTCAAGAATGAGGCCTTTGAGACCGCTTTGGACTGGAGCACTGGATCTCCAACTGCAGCTTCATCACTATTAGCAGACAGGGTAGTCTATTCACTTTGGGATTAAAAACCACTGATCTTTCTTGTGTCTAAAACTTGGGCGATGCTGAAATTTGTGATCAAACAAAATCTGATTATTAACACGGCCACATGTTGTAACAAAGTACTTGATATTCAAAGCGGACAGCGATTTTTAAACACTCATTCTCATTACCGTCAAATCAAGCCCTCCCCTTTTAGTACGGGTTATAAAATCTGCCAAGTCATCATTGGTTGCCTGGGAACAGATTGCTTCTAGTCTGGCCCCTCCCTCGCGCAATACATTAACAATGGCATCCCGTGTCATGTCAGCAGATTGATATGGTGATCTGACAATTAAAAATGCACTATAAATAATGCATGTGTCATAAAATGATTTGGCGTTGCCGGCATGAATTTGCTCTATAGATCGTAGAGTTGAGTGTGTTCAGAATGTTGGACAATGTTGTGTGCACAGTTAAATGTGATGGTTTGTTTACAACATTACATTAAAGGCCAATTGCAGGCTATGTGATAAACAACCTGTATAATGCCCATCAAATTGATTATTACCATAAACAATAAAAGCATAATTTGCCTCTAGAATGCATAATCTTATTGATGGTTTCATGGCCTTTACTTCTGCTCATATAATCATCTTAATTTATAGCAAACAAATGTGAAGTGTTCAATTATCGCTAATGTACAGAATAATCACTTTAAAGAGGGGGTATTATGCAAAATCGACTTTATTGAGCTTTCAATCTTGTTATGGTAGTGGCTGTTCCTTCACTAAAAACAAACCTGACGAAGGTTTAGATGTCATCCATGCATGTTTGTTTAATTTAGTGATCTCTCGATTCGAACGGTGACTTTAAAGGGACAGTGTGTAAGATTTTTACCCGTTAATTACTGAAATTGAAGATACCCATTCAAAAATACATTGTTTTCCAAGCCTTTTCACTTCCATCATGAAATCAAAGTATTCTTTTGGACTTAGATATAGTCACATGTTATTGCACACTTACATTTACTACTGGAATTTTTAGTACTGTTGTTTACTCCTGTTATTGATTTTTACCCCCGTTGCACTGTTGTTTACTACTGTTATTGCACATTTACTACTGGAATTTTTAGTACTGTTGTTTACTCCTGTTGCACTAGAATTACTTATTTTTATTTATCTTAACTCCAATGCACATTCTACTGCACATGACCAATTCACTGCTGTATCTTCCATTGCACATTTTGATGCACACTGCACACTTTGGAAATCTGTATATAGTATAGTTTATTTGTTATTTATTATGTTGCACTGTTTTAAGATTTTAGACCGTAGACTTTAGTTTTAACTTAGATCTCTGTCTTAGATAGTTTTTGTTGTGTTTTGTCTTCATATTGTATTTTGTACACTGTCTTTTTGCACTACCTGGCCAGAGAGAAACAAAATTTCGATTCACTGTATGTTGAACACATATGGCAGAATTGACAATAAAGCTGACTTTGAACTTTTTTGAACTTTGAACATAAAAGGGGGATCTTCCCCATGCAGAGGCAGCCATTTTGAATACGAGAGCCGCAGAAGGACATTTGGGCTCCGCCTTCACCTTCGGCAAGGCTCATGGTTTTGGGTAAACAACACAAGCATGCTGCCGGATCACACGTCGTAATGGATCTAACACGTATTTTGGACTAAATTGTTTTACTGGATTTTATTCGCTGGATCCTTACGGACAAATTGAGAGCAAGTTTATGGTGAAATACAGAGTTTGACCTGTGCAAAGCATTCTAAGGTAAGCTAACCTCGTTTTGTGCTTTTCCGTATAAAAGCCCCATGTGCTCGGGGAGTGATTGTTGTGCAGGGAAATGAATTGCATAGTCAAAAAGAGGAGACTGTAAGGTTTCATTTGATGTGTAGAGTGTCATGGTACATGATCGGGAATGTGTGTTTTCATGAGAGAAAAAAAATAAAATAAAAAACGGGACCGCGTGGCGCGCGGCTTGTGCGCGCACCCGGGTGACCCTCCAGGTCTGCCGTAGATAAAACAGAAAGTGCAATAGCACCATCCACCTAGATGCGCCACGAATCCTACACACTGGGGCTTTAAGGATAAGCACTATTGGGTTTCTGTCACACTCATCATGTTAATGTATTTTTTATACAGTATATATACAAATCTGTATGCATTTTGTGAAAATAAATAAAATGCAATATAGGATATACAAAAAAAAACATGTGAACACTCTAACTTGAGAAACCTGATGCAATGTGCAGTAGTTTCAATAGTGGGATGTACACTGATTGTGTTGTGATAGCGCTCTGAAGGGGGAGTAACTTAGTGTGGAGAGCAAAGGGAGTGGTGAATGTTTTTTGTGAATTTAGCATTTTCAATAAAATAGAAGGTAACAGTGATTTTAATATGTTACGTGTTAGCAGTTAAGACCCATGTTTAAGATAAAACCATTATTTGTAGAATTTACAGTGTTGCACAAACACAAAGTTCAAAAACAGCATAATAATAATAAGAAGAAGCATTACATCAAACTTATTTTACTTTTATTATTTTGAATTGACTCCAACTATTCTGGCAGTATTTTATTATAAACAATTAACTTCATATTTAAATGTTAAAATGTCCAAAACAACATTGACTATATTATGGATAATTCTAATGCCTCTAATGAATAGTGTTGTTTCCACAGGCTAATATTATTTAATACAGATGGGTGGCAGCTAAAATGAATATAGTTAAAATGCAGATGTGTATCAGTTCAGGGGTCTGATCACTAACAGAAATCATCATATTCAACATTTGTGAATTTACCTTTTGGATATTTCATGTCAAAGTACATTGTTATGAATAGGGGAAACTGGGAGTATGACATCATTACATTCTAGCATCTGAAAACCACCAATGGCAAAGTTATTTTTGTACAAAATGAGTCATATGCAATTTTCTTTTAACTCATTCACTGCCGGCCTGTTTTCAGAATTCTATCCCCCAGAGTGCCACAGGTTTCAGTAGAATTTCACTGATTTTCCAAGACCCACAGAATACTGAGTTCTTTGACTATATAAACATGGGACACATCAAAATAAAGTGTCGACTCTCTTCTTTCACCTGGAAAAAAAATTATGTTTCTAACCTTTTCGGTTCTCAAATAACTGATAGTAGAACATAGGGAAGTTTCAGCAAAAACACTGGTTTTTGAGCAAGAAATGGAGAAAACGACCGTTTAGTTCAGGGAAGGATTTCGAGCAGATCAGTGACTTTGACATCAATATTTATTGATTTAGTGACACCTCAAACATCTAAAATAACAGAGAAAGAGATTTTTGATGACAAAGTACATTTTTTATTTACAAATATAAGAATATAAGGCTCTGTGAATTGAAAATTCGTTCAAATCAATAGTGCCAAGAGATGTTTACAGGATATAATATCTTTTCCTATAAAATAGAACTTTGTTGAGGCTTTGTCTGAGGCCCAGAGTACAGACCCATAATAAAAACTAATACACACACACACACACACACACACACACACACACATATATATGTACATACACACAAGCCCATGCATAAACCTTTACACACACACACAGCTACACACGCGCACGCACACGCGCGCACGCACGCACACACGCACACACGCACGCACGCACACACGCACACACACACACACACACACACACACACAACTTCATTCATTACAATTACCATACACTGCTCACTGCTCCAAGTCAGTAAACTTCTTCTCTGGAGCTGTCGTAGTTCTGAGGAGACTCCCTGGTCCGCACAGCGCACACAGGACACGCCCCCCCTCCTCGGGCACAGCAGATCTCTGCTCAGACCTCGCTGCTTGATCCGGCTTGTCTCTGCGATCCTCTGATCCAGGATCCTGGGTCCCAAGAGCAATCTGATCGCTCCATAGGCGCTGATCAACAGTTGTCTGCTTTTCCGGGTTCCCTGGCCTCGCCATCTTACTACTCTGGCCAATACACCATACACACGCTGCACTCCTCCTTTCTTCCCCGGCTCTGATCGGCTAATAATGATACAACATCGCCATCTACAGGTTGAGAGATGTAAATTACACCTCAAAAGTTGCTCCAGGCCGTAACCTAGCAACCCCCGCTGAAAAAAGCAATTGACGTCTATAGACGTCACGGCACTCAACGGTTGGATTCGAGGGGACGTCAATAGACGTCTCCGGCATTGAATGAGTTAATTGTGCTAGTATTGCCTAATTTGTTGTTACAGCAGCGGCCTTATAATCATTGCAGGAATAGCCTCTTCTGACTTCAAAGCAACAACAGCTAAAAGCAATTACAGAAAATATCCAGTAGTTTTGTTGAGTTGGCCTATTCTATTACCGTTACACAACATGGAGAAATATTTTAATGCGTGTTCATATTACTCCCTGTAGATTTTGATTTAATATATGACAAAATAGTTTTCTTTCCTGGCGCACTCTAAGATGATTTCAAGTAACAATTGTTAGCTGTGTAATTTGCATTTTGCTTTGATTGGATTAAGTTCCCTCTGAGGTTGTTATTTTCTTTTGTAAAAGCTTAAACTTGAAGGAAAATGTGCTCTCGTGGGAATGATGCAAGCCCTACAGCAGCCGGCTCTTTCTAAGAAACTATTTAAATTTCACACTCTGCTCCTAGATATACTTTTAGATATACCAGCTACAATCCACTGCAATGACGTTATCTGTAAAAAAAAATAAAATAAATAAATAATAATTATTATTATTATTATTGCTTTGAGGATCATCTTGTGTTGCATAAGCTGTTCACCCACTAACCAGGAAGTTGGCAGTTCAATATGGCAAATTTGAGTATTGTGTAAGTAGCTTATAATAGGAAATGCTTCTAAAAGGAATTGTATGAAAAAAAAGTATTACAATTACAATTGAGTTGTCAGTGTCTTAACCTGCAGTTAAAGGACACATACATGTTTCCCTCATTATTAATGTATACAGCATATAGGGCAGCAAAGGCACTGGTTCATGATCGGCTGCTGGTACTGGGATTTAGGTGGCATCCTTTTAGGTTTAAACCAACTGGCTTTCAGCATTGAACCTGGCAACCCAAAAGACTCATCTCTCACTCATAAGAATATCTATCTCAATGATAAGGCAAGCGCATTTAAATCAACGGGTGGCAGTAATGGCAGTAATACTGGTGAGGAGTCACTGCTCGCTTGTTTAGGTGAAAGCTCTGAGTCAGGGTCACGTTAATTAATTAATTAATCATTGCATTTATATAGCACCTTTCAAGCCACCCAAAGCGCTTTACAGTTCATTGTTCATTCACTCCACACTTGGAGGTGGTAAGATACTATTGTAGCAACAGCTGCCCTGAGGCAAACTGAAGGAAGCGAGGTTGCCAATCTACTAGGAAATGTAGGTGAAGTGTCTTGCCTAAGAACACAACAGCAGTTTTTGCGACTGGTGCCGCACTGTGGCACCTGGAATTCCCAGTGCTCTCCCATCCAATCCATTCCATTACAATTCACGTCTACTTGAATCTCCACCAAGACATTCACAGGCACATTTTAGCACATTTCTTATTAACTGTAGAATAACATCATCATTGTTAGCAAGAAAATCTGAATTAAATACTAATATTTATTTATTTTTATCAACACTGCCCACATCTCATATTTAACATGTACAATGGTCCCTCGCTGTTCACTGTCCGCGGCCTCGCTGTTTTGCAGATTTTTTTTTTTTTCTTTTTCTTTTTTATAGTGTAACATTTTTTTATGGTGTAACATTGTGTTCTGTGTCCTGATTGGCTAAGAGACTAGACCAGGACTAAACGTGGAGTAAACCAGGTCTAGACCAGAACTAAACCAGGTCTAGACCAGAACTAAACCAGGTCTAGACCAGGTCTAAACCTGGACTGGTCCTGGACTAAACCAGGACTAGACCAGGTCTAAACCAGGATTAAATCACTCCGTGCGGCTCTTTGCTGGTTTTGTGTGGCTCTTGCGTTCGTTTGTGCGTGTTCAGTTTCGGTTTCTGGCTCGGGCTGAGAGGACGCGGTCCGGGCGCCGCGGTTCGATCTCCTGCTCGCTGCCCCGGTGTATGCGCGGCCTCGCGCCGGTCACGCTGCTCTGTCACGGATTTGTCCACGATGAGGGGTGCACGTGTCGCGCACTTCTCCAAGGGGTTGGTGCACGTCGTGTCCCGGGACGTGGCAGTGCTCTTCGCGCGTCCGGCGGGGTTTCCGGGGCCGTGTCTCCCCCCACACGTCACTATTAATACATTTTGTTGAAAATCTATGAAAGTTTGAGTGTTTAAATGAGAGATAAATGTGAGAAAATGTTAATACCAGTCTGAGAAAAGTGTATAATGTGTGTGTGAGGCATTTACAGCCTTAAAACATGTAGAATAATTGTAAAATATAAAGTTGTCCTACTTCGCGGTTATTTCTGGAACCTAACCCCCGCGATAAACGAGGGATTACTGTACTCCAAAAACCATAGCCATTAGTCAATTAGTCACTGCCATTTTGGTTTGTTTACATTTCCCAGAATACCAGATGACCGTTACAGCAGTTCCTATATGTGCACAGTCACAGGTCACTTGCATTATTTAAGAGATGACCAACACAGGAAAACTGATCTGATATGGCTTACGTAACACAATACGGCCTGGATAACCCTTGTGTAATGTCACCATGCAAGTCAGGTGTAGCACACTTGTTCAACTACTCTATTTGCATAAAGCTAGAGGATAAATAAATAATGAAGTAGTTGTTTAGCAGGGTCTGAAAGGGAATGTAGAGTTATTCATCATTTTGTATTGTAGTAGAGAGGGAACCACAGCACCGAATCACTTGGACATTAGAAGTGAGCACAGCGTGGCTCTCATCCAAACCAGCATCAATATTCCAAATGAAATAGATCAAACTAAAATGCAAGGAGGCAGACGGGAAGGCAGGGAACAGAAGGTGATCTCGATTCATCACCAGATCTGTATTTATATGAAGTCACAACATCGCAACCATTCTCATAGTTGGTTATTGTCGGATTTGTAAACTGTAGAATCATTGTGTTTTTTTATTATGGTGACTCTTTAGTTTAGGTGACACATATTAATCGCTAATAGCTAAGTGGTAATTTGTATGCGGCCACGTCAACCAATGAGGGACTACTATCCAGTGACGTAGCGATGTTATTATCCGGAAGAAGGAGAAGAAAGAGAAAGACCTGGGAGCCATAAACACTAGGGATGCAAATTATCGATTAATTAATTAATTGATAGTTGATTGACCTTATCGATCGATTAACGATTAACTGATAAGCGGCGTTTTTCACCTGAATTTGAGTGTTTCAATAGGATCTTTAAGAATATAAGCTATAGTCAGTGGTGAAAGTAGTTTTCATTTCTTACAGGTGCTATAATGTCCAGTGCATCACTACCGTTTAAAAAACAAAACAAAAAACAAAACACTAGGTCACCCGGGGATCAAACCCAGAACCTTCTTGCTATAAAACTAGCGCGCTAGCCACTCAGCCACCGCGCTGAGTGGCTGAGAAATAGCCATCTAGGCTATTTCTATGGCTACAGTCAAATAAGTTTGACAATCCTTGTGTAACAGACTGTGGATATCTCTGCACGAGAGTTTCGGCCCGAAACTCTGGTAGCTTTCAGTTCTCAATTCTTTTCAGTTTCAATTATTTTAGCGGTGCTGCGCACCGGCTGAGAATGTTGTACCGGTGCGCCGTTCCGGTGCGCACCGGCTTACTTTCACCACTGGCTATAGTATACACAACACTGAGTCATAAATATATCATAGTATTATTATATTGTATATTCCTCAATTAATTATTCCTTAGTAAAAAGCAGACAAAAGTATTGATGCTGAATAACAAAATACAGTAATCCCTCGCTCTATCGCGGTTCGCAGATTTTTTTAAATTTTTTTCTTTTCTTTTTTTTTATAGTGTAACATTGTGTTCTGTCCTGATTGGCTAAGAGACTAGACCAGGACTAAACGTGGACTAAACCAGGTCTGGACCAGAACTGGGCCGGGTCTGGACCGGGTCTGGGCCTGGACTGGACCTGGACTAGACCGGGGCTCAGCCGGGTCTGGACCTGGACTAGACCAGGATTAAACCACCACGTGCCGCTGCTGGTTTTGTGCGGCTGGTTTGTGGCCGCGCGGGACCAGCAGCGGCACGTCTCAGCCCGAGCCTCGGGCTGAGACTACGCATTCCGGGCGCCGCGGTTCGATCTCGCCTCGTACTTACACCGGGGCTGCTGAGCAGTGCCGTTGGCGCCTGCGGCCGGCTATGAGTCGAGCTTGGCACAGCGCGGTGCGCGGTTGCCTTGTTTCGTGACCACGCGGGTGCGCGTGATTAGCGATTAATTACAATTAATGCATTTTGTTCGACCAACGTCTTAATCAACAATTAATCGCTAATCAATTAATTGTTGACATCCCTAATAAACACCCTAAAAAATCTACACCGTATCATTAGCGGAGTATAAATATACATACGTATGCTGGAGCCGCTGATCGCCTCCACTGATGGGGGGGTGGGGTGGGGCATCTGAACTCAAATGCAAAGGCGTCCAATAAGAGGCGTTTTATGCATTTTACTATTACTTCGCTATTAATACGTGGTCCCTAATCTAAAGTGTTACATTAATTATTATTTAGTCCATTTGTGATATGGAAGCTTCATTAAAAGCCTAAAAACATTAATCACTCAAATGTTGATGGCTAAATCAACAGAAGGAAAGAGCTTAAAATAAATGTATTCTAAATCTTTAAGTGTTATTTAAAGGTGCACTATGTGACATTTTTGAGGGGCTCTGGTACTTGTCTCCATTATGTTCCAGAGCATGCCATTCAACATATCTTGCATTTATTCAATAACTGTTTCCTGTTGTTTTTTTGTTTTTTTTTGCGCTAGAGAATATTAGACACACTTACTCTTGATGGATCTGACCTGTAACTTACCCTGGCGTTGATACCTTTTTGTCTCCAAGGAGATACATTAAATACATTTAATGGCATATTGTGGAACATTGCAGGCAGCAGTAACATACCATGGAAACAAACAGGTGAAGTACCCTCCACCAGCAAAGTTACTAGTTCTCTTTCAACTACTGGGCATATTCAGGAGCTAGTCATTTGAAAGCTGAACTGGAGCAAAGTATTGAATATAATAATACAATTTGTAGTTGTTTTAAAGCTTGGAAATCTTTTACTGGAATGTATGAGTAAACAGAATTTAGCCGACCACTGTATCGCAAAATACACATAGAAAATATTATTAAGTACAAATCTATTCAAATACAAGTGATACTTCACAGCTGATGTCATCAACATTCTCTGGGGGGTGAAGCTACTTTTCCTGAAGCTCTGTCACTCAAATTAGACTTTAATCTGAGCTTTGTTTTAACACAATCTGACCAGGAAGAACTTATTTGGAATTAAGTAAGTAAGTTGATTTGTGCTGTTAAACAAGTCCCTCTCAAATTACAGTTACAAACTAGTTACCACTAGCCAACAGCTTTTAAGTTAATGTCAAGGGAACGCTCATATTGATCACAGACTCCTGAAAATGTGTTCCATTTTGTATTTCTTGACTTTTCTGTCTGTTTGCTAATGTGCGCATTGTAATCACTATGGCAACTACTGAACATACAGTCCTGCATTGTAATGATGTCGCAAAGAATCACTCTAATATGCTATGTTAGTCTCCTCTTAGGCCACTTGAAATTACATTTATTTAACTGAAGTTACTTCTGCTCTCTTGACTTTGTACATTATGTAAGTGTTATTATAAGATCTCCATTATACCTTGAATGAGCATTCACAGTCTTTACAGAAGGGCCATTTCAATACACACTCAAATGAATTAGAGCTATTGTAATGTCTGACTCTCTATTCTTTTCAGTTTCCAAATGTGATATCGTATTAAAGGTCCTATATTACGCTATCTTCTTTAATGTTATAAGCTTGTTTCCTCATCATAAATATACATGGAGTTGTGTTTCATTTGATTCCCACATATTTAACACACAAGTCCTGTATGTTTAGTTCTTCTCTCAAGCTGAAACTTGCTGTTTTGGATGAGAGGGTCCTTCAGTTGTAGTGGTAGAGAGCCTGATGTGATTGTGTACAAAGACATTATATACTGCAGTGGTGTGAGTAGCAGTGGGAGCAGTCTGGTGTGGGCCCAGGAGTGCTCTTATGGTGAATGTGCTGAACACGCAAACTTCGGACATGATAAACCCTCTGCACCTGCTAATGCAACATGGGACGCTTTAACAGCATTGTATTACAGTAAGAAGTGATGATGGAAAGATAGGAGAGGAATAATTAAACATGTTAACGTGGTTCACTCTGCAACTAATATGGAAAAGCCATGTCACTATTAATATTACAGATAGTGCTAATGCATTCTAGTACTGCTACCGGTACAAGAGATAGACCAATATATTGCTTGGCCGATATATATGGCAAGCTGTATTAACATTTAAATGCTAGGCTGGATATATATTGCAGATATCTCTAACTCAGTTTTGCCTAGTCAAAAAGAAAATTTCTTGCCTGGAAGAATCCATGACTCATCGCTGTACCAGCGGTGAGTCTGGTAACGCTTGGTCCAGAATGCGCTGCTGTTGCGCGTAGACAGACAGCTAAGTGAACCAATCAGAGAACAGTTAATGGACAGCGACGTGAACCAAGCTGGTAGGAAGCAATGCAAAAACATCTTTTTTGAAAAGAAAGGCCTCTAGAGCTGTCAGCTGCTGTGGTTTTAAGGAATCAATGTGTTTTAGGTCATTTAAGACCAATTTTACAGCTGAATGGAAGGGACGTTGCGGGCAAAGGCGGGTGCACTGACGTCACCATCTTTGAACGAATCAGAATCGCAGAGTCCGTTGTTAACCGGGGGAGCGAGGGTGGAGCGAGGGTGTCCAAATGGTATCGCGCTGTATAGGAAATACAGAGAGATATCATTTGGCCGGCCAGGTAAGAAAATTTCAGATATCCACAAAGAAATTCTTCCTAGGGCAAATGACGTCACTTTTGCCATTCATTTGTATGGGGTTCATCATTATGGATATCCACAATTCAGTTCCAGATATCCACTACGTGAATTACGGATATCCACAAATAAATTATAGATATCTGTAATTCCAGTTTGATATATCTACAATTTGATTTTGACTAGTCATAACTCCAGTTCAAGTTATCTTTAATTCACCTCAATTCAAGATATCTTTATGTTCCTTTTCAGATGTCTTAAATTAAGTATTGACTAGGCGAAATGAAGTTGTAGATATCTCTAACTGGAATTACAACTAGTCAAAATTACGTTGTAGATATCTCAAACTGGAGTTAGGGATAGTTATAATGTAATTGTATTGTCTATTATCAAGTTATAGATATCTTGAAATGAATTTTGATTAGAGATATCTGTAACTGCAGATATCTGTAATTCCGTTTTGCCTGGTCAAAACTGAATTGCAGATATCCCTAACTGTCATTTTGTCTCGTCAAAATTATGTTACAGATATCTCAAATGACAATTCCCACTATGCAAAATTAAATTACGCCTAGTTGGAAAGACGCTGTTGGTATCCACAATGTTAATTCCGGATAGTCAAACTTCGTGTTTAAACATTAAAACGGCTTGCCATAAATATCGTTTGGCTAATATTTGGTCTTTTTAGCATATCAGCTATGAAAATGACATGAAAATACATACACTTTAGTCGAAAATGCAAAAACGTGACTACACTGGACTCTACATAGTTTGTAGTAAAGGAAGGTTGCATGATAGATGAGTTTATACAAAATTTAAATTTGATAATTTGGCAAAAAATGACCTGTATCGGCCCAAAAATATCGGCAGAGGTCATGAAATGCAACAAGCAATTCTCTCTACAACAATTACATTGACTATTACACATTCTACAGCTGCTATTTATACTACCACTACCAACTTTGGGGTACTTTGATCCCAATTTAGTCCTGATGTAGACTTAGTTTGGTTCTTTTCTAGTCCAGATTTAGTCCTGGTCTGGTCCGTATGTAGTCTCAATTAATATATGTAACACACGCAGCCTATATATACTGTAATAGTATACGCCCATGGACCACAGAACTAAGAACAGTCCTAAGATTTAATGTTGAAAATCCCATTCAATTGACTGAATATATATTTATATTTATTTATTATCATAGTCGTATTGGAATGGATATTGAGTATCAAGTCTATTCCCTTGTATCAAAATCAAGTTTGGAATTTTTGTATCATGACAACACTAATGCAGACTTTATTTTCCATTCATAGTCCTGGTTTAATCCTGGTCTAATTCAGTTTTAGTTCCAGGTTTAGTTACAGTTTTGGGTACATTCATATTCCTGGTTTGAGCCCAAATTGGGTTATATTCATAGACCTGGGTTAGTATTAGATTTAGTCTAAGTTTTGGAGTGAGTTTGCATTACTATAACTTCCAAGATATTACAACTTTGAAAGATGATTATATCAACTCAAAAAGTACCTCAGTATAAGTATCTACTGTATATTTACTATCAACCTCTTGACATGACAAAATACGATCTTGTTGAACCACAGCCGAGCGCAGACTCTCCCTCTGAATCCTCCCAACAGTGACAGAGACATATGAATAGAGCAGGTAATAGTAGTGTGACTAGGCCTGCATATTAATAACGCTCACTTAGACAACCATTATCAGGGCCAATGTGCCTGTGCCCACCCAAAAGAATTAGTCCTTAATATATTACAACAGTCCGACACAAAAATAGAGAAGAGAATAAACAGGCTACGCTCACATTTTACCACTCTGCATCAGCCATGGTGCTGCATAAACAGACAAACAGCATTATTAGCAGTTGCGGCTTCCAAACTTAATCATTCCTAAGTACTTTTGGGACATTGAAGAACAGGGCAAGGAGAAAACAAGAATCTAAAACTTCAAAATCAACCTAAGCCACGAGATTCAAGGACAAGAATAATGCAAACTGATGAGATAAACAGTTTAATATGCAGCTGACATTTCTGCTAAGGAAACGCATGTGCATGGTATTGACTAAACAGCAAGGACATCGTGATATGAGTCAATATGGTATGAAAATGTGGGCCATTTCTGATTCAAAATCATATAGAATTCTCATGACTTGACTGCTATTTGAACTACACTCTTAAATCACCTGTAATTGTGTGACTTCTTTCCATCTATTTGAGAAAACTGGATCTTGGACCAATACAGATATGTAGTCTGAGCAGCTCCCACTGTGTACTGTTTGCATTTACTGTCCAAGAATCTGAAAGTGTACGGTTAGCATGCTAGTTGTTAGGATTATCGTGTTGCCATAACACTAGTATGTTTTGAATAATTTTTTGAATAATTTGGATTACTGCAAACTTTAAATATCTTTAACCAGGTCCAGTTAAAACATATGTGAATTATGCAAAATGTCTTGTGTTGTAATTCTTTAATAACATTCAAACTGTCTTTAAAGATCCCTTGACATGGTACTTCTTTATGCTTTTATATTGGTGCTTTAATGGTTCCCTAATACAGTATATGAATACTTCACCAAAATCAAGCCTCAGTGCATGAGATAGCCTCATGAACAGTCAGAGTCATAAATATGTCTCTGAAACGCTTTATTCTGGGCGTTGTTGCTTGAATGCAAATGAGGAGGACAGAGACAGGCCAGTGCAGTATTTCCTGGATTAGCGGTGCGCTGGTGCGCTGGCCCCACTTCCGTGTTTTAAGCGCGGAGGAAGATATGAGACGCATTCCATTAAAAAAAACACATTTCCACAGAAAATTTTATTAAACCACTGCTGTTTCAGAGGTTCGGAGGCTCGGATAAAGGACATCCCAATAAAAAAACGCATCTCACATTTCGTAGCTCGTTTGCGGTCCAAATTCTTTGGGCGTGATTTCCAGAGACGGGGTAGACATCCAGATGGGTGTGGTGGAAACCTTTCCGCGAGTGTGACGTCAGAAAGTTCCCTTGTTCAGAATCGCCCATTTGGGCTGTCTTTTTTTCAAACGCGGAAAAGGACCACAATTGCTCAGTTAATGCTTTTTTTTTTATTTAAAAGCGCCTTTCAGAACACCCAAGGACACTGCACAAGGTTAAAAACGAATAAAAAGCACAAACAAACAATATAATAAAACATATGTTTACACATTTCCCAACTTTTAGCCATGGGGGATGGGGGGGCTAAACAGGGTAGGGGAGCTCACATTAACGTTCAAAGACCTCAGAAAGTGAAAATTTCATGCCATGGGAACTTTAAGGGAATGAAACCAATTCAAATGTCAATGTTTGTATTGCTTGGTGAAAATATACCATTAGTAAGGCACTATTTTAAAATACTGTATGTCTGTCTGTCTGTTATATGCAAGTTTTTCTTTGTTTTTAAAGGTCCCATGGCATGAAATTTTCACTTTCTGAGGTTTTTGAACGTTAATGTGAGCTTCCCTACCCTGTTTAGCCCCCCCCCCATGGCTAAAAGTTGCGAAATGTCTAAACTGAGCATTTGCGATCCTTTTCTGCATTTGAAAAAAACACAGCTCAAATGGGCGATTCTGAACAAGGAAATTTTCTGACGTCACACGGAAAATGCAGTTCCACCCCCCGTCTGGATGTCTACCCACCGTCTCTGGAAATCACGCCCATAGAGTTTGGACCGCGAATGAGCTACGCAATGCGAAATGCGTTTTTTTATTTGCCTGGAGAAACATTAGAGTTTTTCCAGGCTCGGAAGTCCTTTATCCGACCCTCTGGACCTCTGAAACAGCAGTGGTTTAATTTTATTTTCTGTGAAAATGTGTTTTTTTTTTCATTGACACGGCTCTCCTTTCTTCCTCCGCTCTTAAAACACGGAAGTGGGGCCAGCACACAGCACACCGCTAAAATAATTAACCAGCAGCACATTTGCCCCCCGCAGCTCTGACCTATCTCTGTCCTTCTCATTTGCATTCAAGCAACAACGCCCAGAATGAGGTGTTCAGAGAGATATTTTTTGACCATGTCTGTGTTCACGAGGCTTTCTCATGCACTGAGTGCTGATTTTGAAGAAGGATTCATTTACAGTATTAGGGAACCATTAAGGAGCCATATAAAAGCATTGTGAGTGCAGCGAACCGCCTCACTAGCCTCGGCCTCTGTGTTTCTTGAAGTTTCTTTCCGACGCGTCACGTAATGTAAATAAAGAGTCTTGAATCAAAAGGTTTGTCTTTTCTATCTTTACTAATGTGAAGGTCATACAGAGTGGATACAAATAAGGTGAATAAAGAGGGAGATGGAAAGATGAATTTCTGAGGCTTGTGGTTTTCCTATGCGTGTTGTGTTAGGCTCTGTGTGTGTTGTGATGTCCTTCTTGACGTCTTTGCGTGTCGTATAGTGGTGAGCTCCTGCCTGTCACTGGGAGACCGGGCTTCTTTGTACTTCTTGGCTCCCGACAGGACTCACCCTATGTTGCGTTGTTGAGGAAGCTATTCAACGTCCTTCCTTGCTGTCCCCGTATGTGCCTTGTAGCGGTGCGTATCCCGTCTGTCACCCGGGAGACGTCCGATGTTACACTCTTACGTGACTATTACGCGGCGTTACATGACGACCTCATGACGTCCTCATGCGCTACCTAACGTCATTCTTGACGTCCCTACGTGACGTCCTCACGTGACGGTCAAAAGACTGTGCAGCTTCTGTGGTCCAGGACATCCTAATACCCCGTCATCTCGGCTCATCCGATACTCTATGGTCTCGGCGTATCCTCCTGGCCATCAGACCGCGGCTTCTTATCCACACTACCTACGTAGCGTAGTCATTTCCCCTTGTGTGTGTATATGTGTCTTCTTGGTGTGGTGTCTTCCGTGCGCTCCTTCTGTCTTCTCTCTTCGTGACTGAGACCTCTGTCTGTGTGTGGTGCATATAGCAGATAGCATCAAAGATAAAAGAACAAAGAATAAAGATCAAAGTGACCAAATAAGGACGTGTTTCCTGAACATCAAAGTGGGACTCTCGTCCAATGAGAAAACAGATTCTTGGAAAACTCATAAGATGGCCGCCAACACACATGGAACTCATAAAATGGCGGCCTAGCATAAAACACACATAAATCGGCTCTTACAAGCATCAAGAAGTACCATGTCATGGGATTAATTCTCCTTGATGTTCATAGCCTCAGCTGCAATAAACATCAAAATAAATGGTTTTGGAGATGCTTTTAACCTTGGAAAAAAATGGAAATGGAAAAAATATATATGACTCATTACTAAGTAGACACATTTCACACTAATACTACAAGGACCTACTAAAACATCTACTACAAGAATAAAACTTTATGTGTATTTTGTAACATATGGAGATCTAAAAAATCCAAATACTGGTCTCGCTCTAGTAATAGTGCTAGTTGTACTAGTGATAGTGGTTGTAGTCATAGTAGTAGCAGCAATAGTAGTCGTAGTACTGGTACAAGTAGTAGTAGTACTTGTATCAGTTGTAGCTGTAGTAGTACACTACTTGTATCAGTTGTAGCTGTAGTAGTACACTACTACAGCTACAACTAATACAAGTACTACTACTACTTGTACCAGTACTACTACTACTATTGCTGCTACTACTATGACTACAACCACTATCATTAGTAAAACTAGCACTATTACTAGAGCGAGACCAGTATTTGGATTTTTTAGATCTCCATATGTCACAAAATACACATAAAGTTTTATTTTAACATTCAGTGTGAAGAGACAACTGGTCAAATGTTTGTGGTAAAAAGGGAGGCTGTGGGTGTACATTTAAATAACAGGTTGGTGTTTTTTCCCGACTAATACTATTACCACTACTACTACCAACACCACCACTACTACTATCATTACCACTGCAATTCCAATATATTTAGACTATGGAATGTTTTAGTGAATAGGACCCTAAAAATGCATGTAGTGTGCTTAAAACAGAAAAAAAGTACTAATTTCCACATTAAAATTCATAATTCTCTGGGCCAAGTGGCTTACACACACAGAGCAGTAAGTAGATAATGTATGTATCAACATCTATGTCAACAGCGCCCGGTGGTCTGCTAAACCTCTCCCTCACACTAATTCATCTCGGAGAGGGTCCCTGTAATCCCTGTGCTGGAGTCATCTCATATGACCAGAGTTTAAACCCACAAAACTGGCTTAGTTCTCCCTCTGTCCGCTTAACTTTAGCCTGGGGAATATCCATGTCACACGCCAGCAGCCCCTACACAATGCACCCACTTAACTACGCACTTAAACATACTGGAGGTTTGCACAAAAGAAAGGCTTTACTTGTTTGATGGTTTTTTTTTGTTTGTTTTTTTGTTTCACCTCTGCGTGACGCCTACCCATAAGTCTCTGGTGTCGTGGGGGCTGTCTCAGAGCTCAAAAACACAATGCAACAATTACTAATCCTGTCAGAAGCTACTCAAATCCAAAAAGAAATGTTGGGAATTACGAAGCATGTGGTTATTATTATGTTAAGGGGAAAAAATCCTGGGTGACTAAGATGAAAGGCGTAACAAAGCACTCGATGTTGCTGGTGGGCTGCTGAGACTG
The DNA here is from genome assembly GCA_036785185.1 of Paratrypauchen microcephalus. Classification (NCBI taxonomy): domain Eukaryota; kingdom Metazoa; phylum Chordata; class Actinopteri; order Gobiiformes; family Gobiidae; genus Paratrypauchen; species Paratrypauchen microcephalus. The sequence goes on along the minus strand of JAVJIX010000080.1, from coordinate 2,700,963 downwards.
GGAGAAAGCTTCAATTTGTGATACAAAGTGGAATTTCATGGTCTATTCAGGGACTCAGTGGTCAGAGTCACCTGCCAGCCCCCAAATTTGAGTTTTGATCCCATCTTTAACCACTGCATGCTGCTGTGTCCTTTGGCAAGGCACTTTATACACATGCTTGAATGTGGTGTGTGACTGACTGACGGCAGACGAAGGGACCGACATTACACACTATTCACAAGCTTAATTGACCATATAATAGTAAGGCGCTATTTATGTCTATCAGTTAAAGATCCTGCCTCAAAAAGGTCCTACGTTCAACTCTTGAGCAAAACGGGGCCTTTCTGAGTTTGTGTGTTCTTAGATCACTTTTAGCCACTTGTTGGTGTCCCCCATCAACCAAAACATACACAGTCCTCCCATATTTAAGGGCCTATATTACGCCATTTTCTGAGCTACTGTATGTTGTAATCTAGTTTTCTCTTCAGAAAACATACCTGGACTTGTGTGTTTTTCATTCACACATGTTTAACACTCATATCCTGCATAATTAGGCAAGTTCTTCTCTCAAATGGAAAATACTCCTTCTACTTTGTCATGTCCTGTGGTAATACAGGAAGTGCTCCAACCTAGAATCGCAAATCTCAACAGAACAAAAGGAAAAAAAGTAGCTGTAACTTGAAAACTACTACTTCATGGCATCATAAGGTGGAACAGAGCATTTCGAACTATGGAGATGTGGACAGACAGACAAAAGCTTACTCAAACATGTTTGAATGAAACAAAACACAACTCCAGGTATGTTTCTGAGGATGTAACAGCTTTTTAACATGGCTTAAAACTCACAAGAATCAATTTAGCATAATATAGAACCATTAAAAAATTATCTTATATCAAATAGCGGTTTTGACATTTTTCAATATTCATTTAATTTTGAATAGTCCAAAATCACCTTACATGACTAAACAAAATTATGGATTTAAAGATCCCATGACATGGTACTTCTTGATGCTTTTATATGGCTCCTTAATGGTTCCCTAATACTGTAAATGAATCCTTCTTCAAAATCAACACTCAGTGCATGAGAAACAGAGATAAGATGAGAAAGAGTCATAAATATCTCTCTCAAACACTTTATTCTGGGCATTGTTGCTTGAATGCAAATGAGGAGAAAAGAGCTGGCCTATAGTAGAGGGTGGGGGTGTGGCCAAACTCTCCGCTCTCCGCTCTAGCTCTCAGCTGATCCATTTCCGTGTTTTTGCACGGGGGGAGAGATTTGAAGCGTTCCATTGAAAAATAAACACATTTCCACAGAAAATAAAATTAAACCACTGCTGTTCAAAGGTCCAGAGGCTCAGATAAAGGACTTCCGAGCCTAGAAACACTCGGACGTGCCTCCAGGCAAATAAAAAAACGCATTTCGCATTGCCTAGCGCATTCGCAGTCCAAACTCTCTGGGCGTGATTTACAGAGACGCTGAGTACAGACAGACGGGGGTGGAACTGCATTTGCATTTCTTTTTTCGATCTGACGTCAATAAGGTGCCTTGTTCAAAATCGCCCGTTTGAGCTCCGATTTTTTGTAACGCATAAAAGGATCGCAAATGCTCAGTTTAGACATTTCGCAACTTTTAACCATGGGGGGGGGGGCTAAACAGGGTAGGGGAGCTCACATTAACGTTCAAAAACCTCAGAAAGTGAAAATTTCATGCCATGGGACCTTTAACCAACAGTTAGAAAATTAAACGTGGTCAGCCATTTTCATGAAACATGTCCAATGAAAAATGTTTGGAATGTATATTTTGTTTGGGCCATTTTCAAAATATAGCCAATTTGTCAATATAAAAGCTACCGAATGTATATACAACATACTATATGTGACATTATAGGACATACTGTATTTTAACTCCTAAAAGGCCACATTTATGATAATCCCCACATGCTTCCCTAAGCCTGTCTACTTAAATGGTATATCAGCACACACAGCCAAGCACTGGACTCTTAAACTTCTGACCACGTGCAATGCTTCAAAGCTCCCCCTAATGGCTGCTGCTTCTGCTGTAGAAGACCGTGTATTCATTTATGTCGAAATTGCCTTTCATATGCCCACAATGGATCTGGAAATTACATTCACGTGTACGCCACTGCAATTGATCAAGGAAAGCAGACGACAGAATGGAGAGAAGTCATTTCGTTTTACGTGTTATATTACACTACATCATTAATTCTATCATATCTCTAGCCTATCTCTACCCCGTTTCACCTATATGAACGTCATCTCTCTCCTCCACCCTCTTTTCAGCTACATGCTATTATCCTCTTGTATTAAATAGTCGCCAGCAGCAGAAGCGTCAGCTACCTCTGATTCTCCACATTCTCCTTCCTACACCAACCTTGACTATTGATCGTGGTGAAGAATTGTGGTTTTATCCATAAAGAAATTATATACAGTCTGCATCTCGCTCAGATGTCTTTCTTTTCCTCACCTAAATAGACACGATGCTTTATATTGTGCATTTAGTATCATTCTATATTGTTTTAATTGCAAACTGTAACATTGATTTAGCATGATTTTTAGGTCCAGTAACTTAATAGGTCTACTGACTCAAAATTGCAGAGCTGATTCCCTGCTCCGTTGCAAACAGCTTTGAAAAGAGCTTAAAAAATAGCCGTGCTACATGTTCAAACATTCTTGTATGAGTCCATAATTTCTTCAAGTAATTGCAACAAAGATTTGAACTGGGGAGTGGGGATAGGTGGGGTGGAAAAATAAAAGTGCACAAAGCAAAAATTGTGGTGGAAGGTCTGCCATCTACTAGTATCTATTAAGATGTTATTGCTTTGTCTGGAATGTTCCACAGTATGGTATCATCTGACAGGCGCCAGGCCAAGTTACAGGTCACATCTGTGGAGAAGCGAGCACTCACAGTAAGAAAGCATGTTTTTTTTTAGATTACAACAATCTTTAAAGGAAAATTAATGTTTTTTTACAATCTGAGCCTTCTTTCGGCAATAAAACAAGTAGTTTTACTCACCCATAGCAGTTTGGTGTCAATTGGAGTGGTATCACAGAAGTTATGTTGAGCCGTTCTGTTCTACTAATGATCCCGTATCCGTTAGCGTGAGTGCTCGGGGCATTACTTTGCGGTGTCCAAATAACACAAACTTTAGCACTTTTCAAATCACAGAAGATCGCTGTGTCAGGGTAGACTTTTAGTAGATTCCAAAACGCCCTGAAACCCGATATCCAGCTATAGTTTCATTTGATGACGTCATCAGAGAGGACAGTGCGCATGCGTGAACTCAGCTGTTTTGTAAACACAGCTAGCCCGAAAGAAGCTAACACCGCTCTGAACTTTACTTTTCTGTTGCGATATCGGGTTTCAGGACGTTTTGGAATCCACTAAAAGTCTACCCTGACACAACGATCTTCTGTGATTTGAAAAGTGCTAAAGTTTGTGTTATTTGGACACCGCAAAGCAGTGCCCCGAGCACTCACGCTAACGGATACGGGATCATTGGTAGAACAGAACGGCTCCAACATAAGTTCTGCGATACTGCTCCAATTGACACCAAACTGCTATGGGTGAGTAAAACTACTTGTTTTATTGCCGAAAGAAGGCTCAGATTGTAAAAAAACATTAATTTTCCTTTAATTGACTAAGTGGAAAAGAGATATGTTTAATATCATAGAGTGGAACATTCTGGGCAAAGAAATAACATCACCATGGAGACAAGCGGGTCCCCACCTACCAGTACGTACACCTTTACATTTTCTGAGCACTCAAGTCTCCAATGCATTTGAATACTGGAACCGTACACTCAAAATACAACTTGGGTAAACTGAGGTAAAACCAATATAATGATAAAATGCCTTCTTTAATAAACCAACATACAGATCAAGCAGAAATACATGTCAAAACACTTCCTCCATGTTGCTATGACCACAGCCTGAACATACAGCATGTCAGTTTAATGTGTGAATCGTGCCCATAACGGCTTTAACTGAAATACACACACCTGCTGCTGACCTCCATTGAATAAATCCATGAGAAAGAAAAACATGCCCTAAATTCTGACCCATTTCCCTCATGGCAGATGATGAATAAACAAGGACGTTACTGGCACATTTACACATAAAAATGTCCTATAAAACAATTTCAAGGCAAGGTTTGTGACACCAACTAATTCATAAAGTTTAGTGTAGTGCTGCATAATATATGGCAATTAAAACTAAAACAGCAATTTGAGTTAGCACAGTTATCAAATCTCAAAGGCTGGAATGTTGTCTGCTAAGAACAAAATATCCTGTCTTTAATTAAAAACTACAAACATGTTCTGAAATGCATGGGATTCTTATACTAGTTTATCAGTTCATATTTCAGTGTTCTCTCAGATGATTAGGGATGCACCGCTACAATACTATCCGATATCGCTGCAGATATTGACAATTTTTGTGGATCAGATATCGGCTTCTAAAATATCAGTTCATCAATAAGACAATTTACTGGCCCATGTTGGCCCAAAATGTCTCATAATATAAACGTGCATTATGTAGTTACAAAAAAAAGGATACTTTTTTTTTTACCTTATGCTGTTTGTGTTTAAAGGTCCCATGACATGGTACTTCTTGATGCTTTTATATGGCTCCTTAATGGTTCCCTAATACTGTAAATGAATCCTTCTTCAAAATCAACACTCAGTGCATGAGAAACAGAGATAAGATGAGAAAGAGTAATTTTTCTCTCTCTGAACACTCCATAATGGGCGTTGTTGCTTGAATGCAAATGAGCAGAAAAGAGATGGCCTATAGTAGAGGAAGGGGGCATGGCCAAACTCTCCGCTCTCCGCTCTCAGCTGTGCCCTCTGATCCATTTCCGTGTTTTTGCACGGGGGGAGAGATGTGAAGCGTTCCAATGAAAAATAAACACATTTCCACAGAAAATAAAATTAAACCACTGCTGTTCAAAGGTCCAGAGGCTCAGATAAAGGACTTCCGAGCCTAGAAACACTCGGACGTGCCTCCAGGCAAATAAAAAAACGCATTTCGCATTGCCCAGCGCATTTGCAGTCCAAACTCTCTGGCCGTGATTTACAGAGACGCTGAGTACAGACAGACGGGGGTGGAACTGCATTTGCATTTCTTTTTTCGATCTGACGTCAATAAGGTGCCTTGTTCAAAATCGCCCGTTTGAGCTCTGATTTTTTGTAACGCAGAAAAGGATCGCAAATGCTCAGTTTAGACATTTCACAATTTTTAACCATGGGGGGGCCTAAACAGGGTAGGGGAGCTCACATTAACGTTCAAAAACCTCAGAAAGAGAAAATTTCATGCCAGGCTCTGCCCTGGTATCGGCTGATCTCGAGTATAAACAGAAAGCCAAAGTATCGACATCTGTATCAAAGCTGAAAAACCTGATCAGTGCATCCCTAGAGCTGATAATGCTCCTGGAATCATTTGGACTACAAATGTCATTGCACTGCCAGGAATGTTCCGCAGTATGGTGTTAAACTTATCTATGTCCATGGAGATAAGCACCAGGGCCACGTTATTGGTCAGATCTGGGAAGAGGTAACCCCACAAGAGAAATGCAAGAAAAATGTTTACTTCCAAACTTGCAGAACAGGCAAAACAATATCTCTATTGAGACAAGCATATGAAAGACACTTCATCCAAAAAGTTACATGATGTACCTTTAAAGAAACCCTTTTTTAACATATAAAAAGTATGAGCATAAAAAAACAATTTGACCCAAAATCATGCAGCCCTATTTTGGAGAAAAAATATCAACTTTGGAGTGCACTTTTTAGAATAGCAGGTGCAAGAAAACTGAAAATAACAAAAGGAGGAGCACCAAAAAGTTGACACGTGACTCAAATGTTTTACACACACAAATTTGCAAGTCTGTGGTGGCTGTTAGCATGATGACAACACGTTTTGATGACCACAGTCAAAGCAGTGGCAGTGGCAAACACAGATGTACTACCATTATTTAAAGGTGGACCCAAACAAACACAAAATAAATAAATAAAAAAAATTAAAATAACAAAACTTAATTAAGTAATATTTCATGATTCGAATAATCGGCTTGGTCTTTCTGTCAGTGAGTGGTGAGCGGTGGGTGGCTGTGGATATAATTGGATGAATAAACAATACAGCTGAAAATGATTTGCTGCTGGAAAATTGCTTGAAAAAGAAGGGATTTCCAGATTGCAGGTTTGAAAATTAACATAAAGGTACACTATGTAATTTTTTCTGCTTGTCTCCACGGAAATAATATGTTCCACTGTATTGTTGTCACAATACTAAAATTGCAAACTTGTCTTTGATACAAAGGAATAGACTCAGTGATTTTCAACATTAAATCTTAGTATTTTCTTTTACTGGTATATTACCATGTGACCTTATATTTGTGTAATCCCTCTGTCGTCCAGGTAGGTTCCACAGTGGTCCATGAGTAATGTTCCCCTATTTTTAATTAAATTATTCATGTATCTAACTCCCTAAGCATTCCTTGGACTCCCGTGAGCAACATGTCACATGCACACTGTGGACACACCAATATCAAGGTGATACATACGAAGTAAGTATAAATTATTATCACTTTACTTTATATCTTGCTTTTTAATCATTAGCCTATTTAAAGGTCCAGTGTGTAGGATTCGTGGCGCATTGGTGGATGGTGGCTATTGCAATTCCTGTTTTAGCTACGGCAGACCTCGAGGATCACCCGGGTGCGCTGTAACGTGGACAGCTCGCGTACCTGCGCACGAACTGCGTGCCGCTACTGTATAAATAAAACACGGTCCCGTTCACAGTTTGTTTGTTTTTTTCCGCATGAGAGCACACATTTCCGATCGTGTACTATAACAATCTACACATCAAATGAAACCTTACAGTCTCATCTTTTTGAATATGCAATTCATTTCCCGGCACAATAATCACTCCCCGAGCACATGGGGCTTTTATACGGAAAAGCACAAAACGAGGTTTGTTACTTAGCTTACCTTTGAAGGCTCTGCACAGGTCAAACTCTGTATTTCACCATAAACCTGGTCTCAATCTGTCCATAAGGATCCAGCGAATAAAATCCAGTAAAACAATTTAGTCCAAAACACGTGTTAGATCCATTACGACGTGTGATCCGGCAGCATGCTTGTCGTTGTTTATCCAAACGCGTACTATCTCATTGTGTGAAAACCACGAGCCTTGTCGAAGGCGGAGCCCAAATGTCCTTCTGCAGCTCTCGTAATCAAAATGGCTGCCTCTAATATGGGGAAGATCCCCCTTTTATGCAGGTCCAACAGAATACTTTGATTTCATGATGGAAGTGAAAAGGCTTGGAAAACACTGTATTTTTGAATGGGTATCTTCAATTTCGGTAATTAACGGGTAAAAATCTTACACACTGTCCCTTTAAGTAATTTTGTGAGTGTCAGAGCTCTGTGGTATCATGCTCTGGGGAGAAGCTTCACACTTTGAGAAAGTCGAGTCTTTTTGGCTCACAAAAAGTATGGTTTGGACAGAAACAAAGTAAACAGGCGAGGATTGCATTATGGCTCTACCTGTCTCCTCTTCATGTGTTCTTCCCTCCCTCGAGTGTGTGCGGCAACACTCTGGTCAGCTCGTGTGGACCTGCCACTCTGAGCAGCAGCAGCTCTGGCCCGCGGCGATGTGCACTACAACTATGGTCATACTGAAGGAAGCGAGTGAAATGCAGGTCATTTCATGCTGGTCATTTCATGCTGGTCAGTTCATGCGTCAAGCCAGGGCTGTGTTTATCATTTCAGGTTAGATTTTACTTTCAGTGCTGCAAAGAATTTGATGTGTGCGCTGAACATCTGGTGTGCGATTGCACATGCACGCACCTTAAAGCCCCAGTGTGTAGGATTCGTGGCGCATAGGTGGATGGTGCTATTGCACTTTCTGTTTTAGCTACGACAGAACTCGAGGGCCCCATGCACGAGCCGCGCCGCTACTGTATAAATAAAACGCCGTCCCGTTTTTGTTTTTTTTTCTTTTCGCATGAAAACACACATTCCCGATCATGTACCATGACACTCTACACATCAAATGAAACCTTACAGTCTCCTCTTTTTGACTCTGCAATTCATTTCCCTGCACAACAATCACTCCCCGAGCACATGGGGCTTTTATACGGAAAAGCACAAAACGAGGTTAGCTTACCTTAGAATGCTTTGCACAGGTCAAACTCTGTATTTTACCATAAACTTGCTCTCAATTTGTCCGTAAGGATCCAGCAAATAAAATCCAGTAAAACAATTTAGTCCAAAACACGTGTTAGATCCATTACCATGTCTGATCCGGCAGCATGCTTGTGTTGTTTACCCAAAACCACGAGCCTTGAGAGCCCAAATGTCCTTCTGCGGCTCTCGTATTCAAAATGGCTGCCTCTGCATGGGGTCAATCCCCCTTTTATGTGACTATATCTAAGTCCAAAAGAATACTTTGATTTCATGATGGAAGTGAAAAGGCTTGGAAAACAATGTATTTTTGAATGGGTATCTTCAATTTCAGTAATTAACGGGTAAAAATCTTACACACTGTCCCTTTAAAGGAAACATTGTCTATGAACGTATACTAGACTGTGTGGTCTTGTTCTGATACAGCTCACGATCATGCTGAAGCTATTGAGGAAAGATTCGTTATTGTCCTGTGAAGGTGCCTTTTTAGTACCGATAACTGCTCAAATGAGTAGCTAGTTGAGGATCTGATATTTTTGACAACCCTGTTCCACACAGTATAGCATGCAACATATCTATTTCAATGGAGATGAGACCCATCTCAGTAACAATGCATGCACCTGTAATTGAAAAAAGTGAAACAAAATAATGCCAGACTGCTGAACATTTTAAACAAAAGAATAACATCTACATAGAGACAGCTTGGTGGTACCCTCCACCCTCCACCTGAAAAGTGAAATAAAAAAAGTATTTTTTTGGATGGATGGATGGATTTTTTTGTCATTTTAAAAGAATTCTAATGTGCAATGATGGATGGTCTGCCACCTACTTATGTCCATGGAGATGTTAATGCTTTGGCTTGAATGTTTCACAGTACAGCGCCACTAAGTGTTTAGAAGAGCGCTAAAAAAAATTATAAGTTTAATGCCATACTGCGGAACATTGCAAAAAACATCTCTATGAAGCCAAGCAGGTAGCAAACGCTCCACCAGAAAGGTTACATACTGCACCTTTAATGTTAACTATACAATAAAATTAAACTGTTTCATTTATTCTGTGACCAATACATTATAACATTATATTATAACATTTTGTTGGTCTTTTTTCAGTTTCACAAAGCATAATCCATGCCATTTCAATGCACTTTTCTTTTACGTCTCACTTTCAATTTGCATGCTTGGATTGCGCACCATTTTATAACCTAGGTAAGTTAATGCTGTTCTTTATTCAGCTGTATTCTATAGGGTCTCAGTGGCATGCTCTCATTCTGTTGTTGACTTGTGGCTATTCTCTGTGGAATTTTAATTAGATCTTGACATGAAGGGAGTGGAGTGACTTTCAGTAGAAATGAATGATTAAGTCAGCTCTACATGTGGCAGCGGTGAGAAAACAGAAGGCCAGAAATAACATGGTAAGGAAGCCGCGTGGAGACCGGCGCCAACTCACAGAAGAAAAGTTTAAATGAAAAAGACATCTTCAACCATAATGACATTTTCCAGGGAGAAAGTGGATTCTATAGCTTAAGGCTGAAAAATGTGAGATATTGATCAGTCTTACTATTGTTATTATGAATATGCATGACTTTTAATAATAAAGTTCATGTATAGAATATAATCATTTTAAAGGTCCTACATTACACAAAATTGACTATTGTGAACTATAAGCCATGTTAGAATGTTGTTACCTCCTCAAAGACATGCCTGGAGTTCTGTTTTATTTTATTCACACATGTTTGAGTAATCCTTTGTTATTAGTCTGTTTACATCTCCAAAGCTCAAAATGTTCTGTTCCACCTTGTGATGTCATGATGTCTCTCATGATGATACATATCAGCACAGATACTGGAAAATTAGCTGGATCAGGTATCTGTTCCATGACATCAGTTAAACAGACACCCTGGTCGGGCCTTTAATTGAATGTAATAAGACTATTTACAGGCTGATTTTGACCTGGAAAGTCTCATATGAACTGAATTTTTATAATAATTAACTTTTCATTCATACAAAGCTGTTCAGTAGTTATGTGAAGGATACATAACAGTTGCATAACACAACTGGATCGCTTGTGAAATAAGTTGATTTAAGGAAATAAGAGCCATTTTCCATCCCTACTCTGGTATCTGTTAATATCAGATACCAACAGATACTGTACTTAACTCATTGAGTGCCGGTGACAAGTTTTGACGTCATGTTGAATCCAAACGTTGAGTGCCGTGACGTATATATTCGTCAAGGACGTTTTTCAGCGGGGATCGCTAGAATACGACCTGGAGCAACTTTGAAGGTGTAATTCACGTCTCCCAACCTGTAGGTAGCGATCTTGTATCATTATTTGCCGATCAAAGACGCGGAAGAGAGGAGGAGTGTAGTTTGTGTACTGTGTATTGGCCAGAGGAGCAAGATGGCGAGGCGAGGGGAATCCGGAAAAGCAGAGGACTGTTGATCAGCGCCTATGGAGCGATCTGATCGCTCTTGGGACCCAGGATCCCGGATCAGAGGATCGCAGAGACAAGCCGGATCAAGCCGCGAGGTCGGAGCAGAGATCTGCTGTGCCCGGCGTGTCATGTGTGCGCTGCGCGGAGCAGGGACTCTGATCAGAACTACGACAGCGCCAAAGAAGAAGTTTACTGACTTGGAGCAGTAGATCCTGGTCTCCAAAGAGGCATGAGATGAGAAGAATTAAGTTTACATGATGCTGCTGTGTGGTAATTGTAATGAATGAAGCTATATGTGTGCGTGCGTGCGTGTGTACGTGCGCGTGTGTGCGTGCGCACGCGTGCGTGTGCATGTGTAGCTGTGTGTGTGTAAAGGTTTATGCATGGGCTTGTGTATATGTACATATATGTGTGTGTGTGTGTGTGTGTCTGTGTGTCTGTGTGTGTGTGTGTGTATATATATATTAGTTTTTATTATGGGTGTGTACTCTGAGCCTCAATATTGTTGTTAAGTGACAAAGTTCTATTTTATAGGAAAAGATATTATTATATCCTGTAAGCATCTCTTGGCACTATTGATTTGAAGGAATTTCAATTCACAGAGCCTTATATTCTTATATTTGTAAATAAAAAATGTACTTTGTCATCAAAAATCTCTTTCTCTGTTGTTTTAGATGTTTGAGGTGTCACTAAATCCATAAATATTGACGTCAAAATCACCGATCTGCTCGAAATGACTCTTTGTACAAAATGCTCGTTTTCTCCACTTTGTGGTTAAAAAACTGTGTTTTTGCTGAAACTTCCCTGTGTTCTACTATCAATTACTTGAGAACCGAAAAGGTTAGAAACATATTTTTTTTCTAGGTGAAAGAAGAGAGTCAACACTTTATTTTGATGTGTGCCATGTTTATATAGTCAAAGAACTCAGTATTCTGTGGGTCTTGGAAAATCAGTAAAAATACACTAAAATGTCCGGCACTCTGGGGGATAGAATTCTGAAAACAGGCCGGCACTCAATGAGTTAAAGTCAAAGTATTGATAACAGTATTGGATCAATGCACCCCTAGCAATAAGCATTAAACTGCACATCATATATTACCAACCAAAAACATTTAACAACAGTATATCTTTGATAACAGACTACTTGTGCAAAGTTAATATGAAATAATCATCAAAACATTTTATCATCAACAGTAAATACGTCAAATGTATTGCCTAAACATAAACAATCTATAATCTAATCTATAAACAATAAACAGATACAAAAATTACTCTTGGGGATATATCGATACAACTGCCCACGATATCCATACTGTATCACCAAATTTAATATCCCGATAAATATTTTGAGCACCCTGTGGTCAGCTGACAGGTAAAGAAGATCACATTTTCTGTTTTCTTTGACAGTTCTCTTCCCTACATTCTTCACAGTTTTGCTCAGCTTGTTCTTTTTAGCCACTGTAAGATAACTTCACAAAAAAGTTATTAAATACAAGAAGACTTTGGATCACACTGACATAGTCTCTCCAGAATCTGGGAACTATCTCCCTGAGTTTTCTGTTCATATAATAATAATAATAATAAGATGTGACGTTGATCCAATTCTAAAAAATTTGCCCTGTGGGTACGAGATTTTAGTCTCCACAATGAAAATGCAATGACAATTTGGTTTCAGTACAATTATTGGCACATACCCTCAGTATCAGTATAAAGGCATAATACTGAGATAAGTGAAAAAATATTCTGATACCATATAGATATAATTACTTGGGTTTGAATAGCCCCATATTTGAACTTGCTCCAAAACAAGGCTGTCTTCTGCTCCACTGCTCATCGTAAACAGACTCAGGCAAAATAGAGAATGGTTATATGGTCAGATGCGCCAGATTTGAAAACAACTGCTACTCCTGCATTCAAGTCACACAGGATTCCTCACACAGACATAACCTGTCACTTACCACAAAGGCTGAGTGACTAGGTGAAGTATGTACTGAATATTGTAATAGCTTATTAAAGCATATTTACTTCAACCATTGCAAATGTTTGTATGTACTTATGTGCCTCAATAAAGCATGAACAAATACTTGGTGCTTTATTTAGGCAAAGCCTGATCTCGTCAGATCTCAGAGGCTAAGCAGGACCGGGATGGGAGACCACTGGGAATACCAGGTGTAACAGTCAGACGCCAGTGTCAAAAAACATTGTTATGTCCTTAGGCAAAACACTTCACCACATTGCCTATTATGCAAATGGTGTGGGGGTGTGTTGTGGTGGTGGTGGTCGGGGGTGCTGATGGGGCAGACTGACAGATTGGGCCCAAGGCAGCTGTGGTTACAGCAATAGTTTATCACCACTGTAAAGCGCTTTGGGTGTCCTGAAAGGTGCTATATAAATGCAATGATTAATTTAGTAGTTTATTTAGTACTTAATTAGTAATTTATAAAGTATTATGTATTCAGCCTTAGTAAATATATACAAATAAATTTACCCTAATCACTTGAAAACACAGTATGCAGCTTTTTAACAAAAAATAGACAAAAATAAAAGCCTCTTTTTGTTGGTTTTCAGCTCTGTTTTATTGATAATTTTACTGCACTGAAAAACTCCACAAACCTGACTTTTATTTGGCCTGAAGGTGGGCCTCTTCCTTCTCATATACTAATCGATACTAAAACTAGTATAGAAAATAGATACTCATTTGAGCAGGTATAAATACTAAAAAAGTCACATTCGCAGGACAAAAATGAACCTTTCCTGAATATCTTTAGAATGATCTTGAGCTGTATCAGAACAAGTGTAAGAGCACTAATCAACAAATCAACACTAGTTCAGGATTCATATTTTAACAATAAGAATTAATATTTTAACAACATGTCCAGAAGAAGACAAAACGACTGAAATATGAAATGACAAACTAATCCAAGAATCACATCTCAGAACACATTTGTACAGCTCTAAACCACAGGGTGAACACTTACTTTATACAGGATAAGACTGGAGATTTTGTTATTTGTGGAAAAAAAATTATGATGTGATTTCTTAATAGCACCCATTCAAACTGCAATTTTTTTCCCCTACCTTCCAGTGTCCTGTCACAACGCCCTGCTTTATACATGGCTTTATATCCAAAATTCATAATCCTGTAGACTGTATAATCATCGTGCAAAAGTAATTGGTAGTAAATGGTGGGTAAATTCTGGTTTTGCCAGCTGGAGACTTTGACAGACTCTAGTTTTATGCTAGTTTCATCTTGATTTAATTCTGAAAAGAAGTACAGGATACATTTTACAGTGTTTTTCATACATGATTTGTTTTAATGTAATTAAAAGATGTATAATTCTAATTTAGGTGTTTCTAACAAGTGGCAATAGCAATTATATCTCATATTTATGCTTTTAATTATGAATCCACTCAGTGTGCTTTATAAAGTCTCTGTTTCTGAAGTTTCTGAAAATTAACATGATGCTACATAAATAATTGCAAGCTTTTACAGTAATTAAACAATCAAATTGGCAATTAAATGCACAGCCCTTGCAGAAAACAAGTTAAAAAAAAAACAAAAAAACTTGTTCTTGTACTTGCTGAATTTCAGCCCATAGTTTTGTGTATTACCATTAAATTTAAACTTATCTGCTGGTTGGTCTGTCAAATGCTTTTCTTCATAGACATATTATATTGCTTGCCTTTGTTTCATAGTATGGTATTGAATCTTTCTATCTTCATGGAGACCAAACCAGACCAAGTTACAGGTTAGATCTCTGGAGAGGCAATCTGTTCACATTAGGGATGCAAATTATCGATTAATTCATTAATTGATAGTTGATTGACCTTATCGATCGATTAACGATTAACTGATAAGCGGCGTTTTTCACCTGAATTTTAGTGTTTCAATAGGGTCTTTAAGAATATAAGCTATAGTAACATAACACTGAGTCAAAAATATATCATAGTATTATTATATTGTATATTCCTCAATTAATTATTCCTTAGTAAAAAGCAGACGAATGTATTGATGCTGAATAACAAAATACAATAATCCCTCGCTCTGTCACGGTTCGCGGAATTGTTTTTATTTTTTTATTTTTTATTGTGTAACATTGTGTTCTGTCCTGATTCGCTAAGAGACTAGACCAGGACTAAACGTGGACTGGACCAGGTCTAAACCAGAACTAAACCAGGTCTGGACCAGGTCTGGACCTGGACTGGACCTGGACTGGACCTGGACTGGACCTGGACTGGACCGGGACTCGACCGGGTCTGGACCTGAACTGAACCAGGATTGGGCCGCTGCGTGCCGATGCTGGTTTCGTGCGGCTGGTTTGTGGCTCGGGGCCCGGGCCGCGGGCCGGCCGCGCGGGACCAGCAGCGGCACGTTGCGGCGCGTTCCTGGGCGCCGCGGTTCGATCTCTCCTTGCGCGTACACCCGGGGCTGCTGAGCAGTGCCCTTGGTGCCTGCGGCCGGCTGTGAGTCGAGCGCAGCGCGGTGCGCGGTTGCCTTGTTTCGTGACCATGCGGGTGCGGTGTCCGCGATTAGCGATTAATTACAATTAATGCATTTTGTTCGACTAACGTCTTAATCGACAATTAATCGTTAATCGATTAATTGTTGACATCCCTAGTTCACATGCAGTCAGAATGCCTGTTTTTCCTTTACCTGGCCAGCCAAATGATATCTCTCTGTATTTCCTATACACCGCGATACCATTTGGACACTCTCCATCCACTCTCGCTCCTCCGGTTCCAAACCGACTCCGCGATTCTGATTCGTTCAAAGATGGTGACGTCAGTGCACCCGCCTTTGCCCGCAAAGTCACTCTTAGGCAGCGGAAGTTCCGCCTCAGTTTTGAATCAAGATGGCGCAATCTCTGATTGGTTCACTTAGCTGTCTGTCTACGCGCAACCGCAGCGCATTCTGTGGATCAAACGTTACCAGACTCACTCGCTGGTACAGCGATGAGTCATGGATTCTTCCAGGCAAGTTTTTCCTAGGTGTTATTGAGGAATTTCATAAATTTGAGGTAGAGTTGTTTAATATCATACTGTGAAGCAATCCAGGCAGGGCAATGACATCTCCATAGAAACAAGCATATGGACCCCAATCAAAAACTTGCATAATGCACCTTTAAAGGAGAATTAACGTCTTTTTTTTACAATCTGAGCCTTATTTCGGTAATAAAACAAGTTGTTTTACTCACCCATAGCACTTTGGTGTCATTTGGAGCACTTCCAGATGTTTTAGATTTGCGATCTCCGTAACGTGAGTTCTCGGTGCACATGTTTGTGGTCTCCAAATAACACAAACTTTAGCACTTTTCAAATCATAGAAGTCGCTTTCGTTTGAGTCAAAAGTGGCCTGTAATCCGAGATTTATCCATAGTTTCGAGTAGATGAGGACGCCAGTGCGCATGTGCGGAGTCACAGCTTATTTTGCTCTCAGCTCCCGGGACCCAAACATGAAACGCAAAGCTATAAATTATGGATAAATCTCGGATTAGAGGCCACTTTTGACTCAAACGAAAGTGTAGACTAAGACATTGAGCTTCTATGATTTGAAAAGTAAAGTTTGTGTTATTTGGAGACCGCAAACATGTGCCCCGAGAACTCACATTACGGAGATCGCAAATCTAAAACATCTCCGGAAGTGCTCCATATGACACCAAAGTGCTATGGGTGAGTAAAACAACTTGTTTTATTACCGAAATAAGGTTCAGATTGTAAAAACGTTAATTCTCCTTTAAATTTGACTGAACCAATAAAGCATAAGCAATTATAAAACAGCCATATTACAGATTGTACATTTAACACATTTTTTGTCATTCTTAGCCACTTCATTGGAACTGAGCTCACTTATATCTACCCACTCATAGGAATAATAATGAAATAAAAGCACGAGAGATAGCAAAAACCACTCCAACTACCCCTGTTTCCTTGACAAAATTCACTCGGACATGAATCATTTCAGGGATTGCTGCCCACAAGTCCCTTATCAAATATTATTGAAATGGCTTCCCTTAGGTGTCCATTGTGCATATGAATGAAAAGACGCCTTTGCCAAATGATAAGTTATCATAGCAACGGCACTCTGGGAGAAATGTCCTTTATCGCCTTTTTAAATTCCATTTTTAAAAATATCTTTTTCAACCTGGAAAAGCATTTAGGATTCCAGAACATATTTCCGAACAGTAAGCCTGGCTCCTGGCACTTATAATGAACAATTGACAGACGGTCTTTTGCAAGAAATGTATACAGTTTAAAGACGGGCTACTCAGAAGCACTGGGGAACTAAATGTTTTAAAGGAAAAAAAAAACAAAAAAAAATAAATCATAACCAAATGCAATGTAATTACTGTAGCCATTTTCTTTGCATTGACAGACGGACTTCCTTTCCTTTTTGTTTTTGTATTGTAAACACATAAATATAATTTAAAAATTGGGACAATAATATATATGAAGCCGCTTCATAAAAGAAAGATTTGATGCACACCTGGATTATAGTGACCCTCTCTGGTACCTGGCTTGTACGTTCTAGAGCGACACCAGTCGTTTTGCTCATAACCTCTCAGCACACTGGTGAACACGCACACAAACATGGATAGCTCTACATCTTTCTCCACCAAACCCTGGTACCTCTACACATGAGAGGACGATGCGGTGATGATGATGAGGGCACTGACCTCAAAGCCTCTCTCCAGAAGAAAGACCAAGGGCTGGAAACCCAAATTAACGCATACAAGGAGATCCGATATCTCTATAATAGTTCAGTGAGAGAAAGTGTCCAGCTCAAACAAGAGCTTTCCAGCACCGGTAAAGTCCTTGAAAAGACAAAGAACAACTTAAAGGGACAGTGTGTAAGATTTTTACCCGTTAATTACTGAAATTGAAGATACCCATTCAAAAATACATTGTTTTCCAAGCCTTTTCACTTCCATCATGAAATCAAAGTATTCTTTTGGACTTAGATATAGTCACATAAAAGGGGGATCTTCCCCATGCAGAGGCAGCCATTTTGAATACGAGAGCTGCAGAAGGACATTTGGGCTCCGCCTTCGCCTTTGGCAAGGCTCGTGGTTTTGGGTAAACAACACAAGCATGCTGCCGGATCAGACGTCGTAATGGATCTAACACGTGTTTTGGACTAAATTGTTTTACTGGATTTTATTCGCTGGATCCTTACGGACAAATTGAGAGCAAGTTTATGGTGAAATACAGAGTTTGACCTGTGCAAAGCATTCTAAGGTAAGCTAACCTCGTTTTGTGCTTTTCCGTATAAAAGCCCCATGTGCTCGGGGAGTGATTGTTGTGCAGGGAAATGAATTGCATAGTCAAAAAGAGGAGACTGTAAGGTTTCATTTGATGTGTAGAGTGTCATGGTACATGATCGGGAATGTGTGTTTTCATGAGAAAAAAACAAAACAAAAACGGGACCGCGTTTTATTTATACAGTAGCGGTGCACGGCTCGTGTCCGCGTTACGGCGCGCCCGGGTGACCCTCGAGGTCTGCCGTAGCTAAAACAGAAAGTGCAATAGCACCATCCACCTATGCACCACGAATCCTACACACTGGGGCTTTAAAGCACAGGACAATAAAATGGCTGAGATGAAAAACACCAACAGGCCAGATCCAGACTCCTGCAGAGACTCTCAAACCACTGGTATTAGAGTTTGTGCAGATACAACCCACAAAGACAATGTGAAACTGTCCAGGAAGGTGCAGCAGCTTTCTTATGAACTCTTTTTAGTACGAGAGGTGAAACGTTTCCTGAAGTTTCAAAGTGAAACTGAAAGAGCACAGCCATCCACCCGCCCAAGAGGAGCGGAGGTAGTGGAGGAGCAGAGGAGGGCGCCCAGGCACTTCCAGCGCCCCTCCAAACATCACCCTTAACCCTTTGCATTGTGAAAAAATAAAATATAAATTGTTTTAACATTCTGTTGTTCTCTAAAATGTCTGTGGTAGTTATTCATGTTTATTGTTTCAGATGTCAAAACTTGAATTCACATCCCAGCCACAGCTTTTGATTAATTGGTGGAAATAATTAATTAAGTGGAAATAAAAAATAATTATATTTTTACTTTTAATGGTTCATTTGCTCCACTGACCACCACCTCATTTTATATATAAATCATGACAATGTTTTCAATGACCTTGCGCCATCCTGTACAAAGTGTCTCTTGTTTTCATTTTCTGATCTGTTATAATGTTGTATCCTCATTAATCCTCATCCTCATTTTGTGTAGGACATTTAACATCATTTGAAACACAATTACAATACTTGTCAGAAAATTCAAGAATTCCATTGTTTTCCAAAATCACTCACAGTTGCTATATTATGAATGAAAATAGCAGTTGGCAAATTGCACAGTTAAATGAACAGTGAGGGGAGCAGAGCGCTGGTGTCACACAGCAGGGGGGCACTTGTTTTTGTTCTGTTTGTTCAGTATAATTCTAAATAATTCCATTCTGCAAAATATTATAAGCTGAAGTCATCTTTCCATCATTGTTCCAACTTCCTGTGAGAACTTCAATTCAAAAGATGTAGTACTTGGTTTTAAATAGTTAATCACTATGGCATCTATCCTAATTTCTTATCATTCTGAACCCTGTGGCCAGTTTTCGAGATGCATGAGATGATGTAGATGATTTCTGCAAGTAACGTATGTTGCAGAATTAAAGGAAAATTAATGTTTTTTTTACAATCTGAGCTCTTTTTTTGGCAATAAAACAAGTAGTTTTACTCACCCATAGCAGTTTGGTGTCAATTGGAGCAGTATTGCAGAACTTATGTTGAGCCGTTCTGTTCTACTAATGATCCCGTATCCGTTAGCGTGAGTGCTCGGGGCATTACTTTGCGGTGTCCAAATAACACAAACTTTAGCACTTTTCAAATCACAGAAGATCGCTGTGTCAGGGTAGACTTTTAGTGGATTCCAAAACGGCCTGAAACCCGATATGCAGCTATAGTTTCATTTGATGACATCATCAGAGAGGACAGTGCGCATGCGTGAACTCAGCTGTTTTGTAAACACCGCTAGTCCGAAAGAAGCTAACACCGCTCTGAACTTTACTTTTCTGTTGCGATATTGGGTTTCAGGCCGTTTTGGAATCTACTAAAAGTCTACCCTGACACAGCGATCTTCTGTGATTTGAAAAGTGCTAAAGTTTGTGTTATTTGGACACTGCAAATCAGTGCCCCGAGCACTCACGCTAACGGATACGGGATCATTAGCAGAACAGAACGGCTCAACATAAGTTCTGCGATACTGCTCCAATTGACACCAAACTGCTATGGGTGAGTAAAACTACTTGATTTATTACCGAAAGAAGGCTCAGATTGTTAAAAAAAACGTTACTTTTCCTTTAAGAGAAAGTCCAAATATTATGAGACGTCCATTGCCATCCATTGATATTAGTAAATTGATATTAGTAAATTGGCGTATTACATTAATTAATATCTTTAATCTGGGACATTTTCACTAAGGATGGGACAAGACAAGATGAGATTTTGATACAATTTCTATTAAATACATTGCACTCCTTCATTGGTTCAGATGATAATATTGGCCCTTTATTTTTTACCTTTGCTGTCATTGTAGCACTGCATCTTAAAACTATGGCTTCTCAAAATGTTCACACACCAGCGATTTTGTTCAGTGCAAATGTAAACGCATGGATGAAAGATCTCACAAGATAATGTTCCTCTTATGCACACAATCGTGTGGCAATTTGGTCCCCCGAGATGTTGTGAAGAGATCTTTTGTTGCTAACTTTATTTTATCAAAACAGTTCTCTCAAATAATACATAATGGTTTTGCATATTCTTTCAGTGATTTCTTGCATCTGTTACATTTTTATTTCTTGGTTGATATCTCTAACAAACCACATAATCAGAGAAGCAGCTTTTGACGTTCCAACTCAGAAACCGTTATTAACCGTTCCCTTGAGGATGAATCAAATTTGTTTGTCGACTAGCACCAAACCACTGAAGAAACACAATGAAAAAACTACAAAATCGTAACCAAATACAAAAATCAATATGCAGTTGCCCATTTTATTACACAGATTGTGTTAACAGCTCAATAGGCCTGTCACGATAATTACTATATCCACTTATTCTTTGCCTGTAATGTTCCACAGTATGGCATTAAACTTCATTTACAGGTTATAGCTCAAAAATACCTTGGAATACATTAATTCGTACTATGTTCAGGCTTGCTTCTCTATAGATTTGACCAGTAAATTATCTCCACTGTGATAAGTTCATTTACTGGATAACATTCAAGGCAAAGCAACTACATCTCCATGGAGACAACCAGAAAAGTTACACAGTGCACCTTTAGGAATATATCAACCTTCAAAATTTGTTATCGTGACAGGTTATGTTAATGGAGATTTCCCATAAAACGATATGTGAATGTGATCAATACGTAAATACGTTGGGCCCTTCACCACTCTGCCACCCCATTTGTTCTTTACTTTTGTTCTGGGGGGGGGGGGTGTTCTGCTGGTTGCTTCAGTGGGTGCTCCAGTAGGTGCTCTGATGCAACACTATAGATTAGATCGTTAGTCAGTAATGAGAGTGTTCCAGGCGTGATTAATTACTGTTTTATCACTCACTCACACATGTGCCCGCCTGCCACCCATGCATGCTAAGAGGCTAAATGAATGCCAACTACTTACCTCCAGCTAATGCAGCATGTGGCACTATGGATATGTATAGATACGTAGCTATTCAAGCCATCTGGTCCAGAAAGGTATTTGTAAGGGAGGACTTGCCATTTAAACTAAAGGAATTTACTTATAGCAAAAAAGTTAGGCCAATTTTGTTTTAGTTTGGTCTTATTTGTTAAAGAGGATTAAAGAGTATTACACAAAATATTTAGATAACCATGTTATCTTACTTTGTTTTGAAAAATCTATAGTCACTGAAAACAACGTATTAAAGGTCCCATGGCATGAAATTTTCCACTTTCTGAGGTTTTTGAACGTTAATGTGAGCTCCCCTACCCTGTTTAGCCCCCCCCATGGTTAAAAGTTGTGAAATGTCTAAACTGAGCATTTGCGATCCTTTTCTGCGTTACAAAAAATCAGAGCTCAAACGGGCGATTTTGAACAAGGCACCTTATTGACGTCAGATCGAAAAAAAAAATGCAAATGCAGTTCCACCCCCGTCTGTCTGTACTCAGCGTCTCTGTAAATCACGCCCAGAGAGTTTGGACTGCGAATGCACTAGGCAATGTGAAATGCGTTTTTTTTATTTGCCTGGAGGCACGTCCGAGTGTTTCTAGGCTCGGAAATGTGTTTATTTTTCAATGGAACGCTTCAAATCTCTCCCCCCGTGCAAAAACACGGAAATGGATCAGCTGAGAGCTGACAGCGGAGAGCGGAGAGTTTGGCCACGCCCCCACCCTCTACTATAGGCCAGCTCTTTTCTCCTCATTTGCATTCAAGCAACAACGCCCAGAATAAAGTGTTTGAGAGAGATATTTATGACTCTTTCTCATCTTATCTCTGTTTCTCATGCACTGAGTGTTGATTTTGAAGAAGGATTCATTTACAGTATTAGGGAACCATTAAGGAGCCATATAAAAGCATCAAGAAGTACCATGTCATGGGATCTTTAACATGTTTTATCACATTTGAGACACACATTTGAGTCCCCCGTCCTTTTGCTCCCCATGCAAAGTCACTCCCCCTTCAGGGCTCTATCATACACACACAATCCGTGTGCATCCTAATGAAACTAGGACACACCGCGTCAGGTTTTGTATCATCTTTTTGTCATATTAATCTAGAATTGTTGTGTGGGGCATGGATGGCGTATATAGGCAGGGGCTGAGCATTACACCGGATCTTACAGCTAGCCATAAAGAGGGTTTGAATAGGGCTCTGGGGAGATCGCATAAATACTCAAACATGCATGGACAACATCTGAAACCACTTCAGGCATGTTTTTGATGAGAGAACATCGTTATAACATATAATAATGCCCCCTTTTTAGTTCTGGTTGTGTAGTGACGTGTAGTGATGTAATTCTGACTCAGTCCTTGCAGTCTTGGTTTTGTCCTGTTTAGTAATTGGCAGAGTAATTGTGCTACTGCACCAAGGACACCACCAGCTCAGTCCTTGTTACCTAGTCCATGCCATCAGAGGCTATTCCTTCGGTCGCCTGTCTTTCCAGTTCGCCGCTGCGAGCGACTGGAATAGTTTGCAGCGCTCATTTTAAGAACTTTCTACATGCTACTGTACACGATTATTGCACATGTTTTTAGTTTTTAGTTGTAATCTTTTATTACCGTTTTAAGATCATTGTACCTGCTTTTAGTTGTAGTCTTTTATTATTGTCTTTATTGTTCATGTTGCACTGTATGTTTTTATGAATGTATCTTTTAATTGTGCTGCCTCTTGGCCAGGTCGCCATTGTAAATGAGAACTGGTTCTCAATTGGTTTACCTGGATAAATAAAGGTTAAATAAAATAAAAAAAAAAGTCAGACTTAGTGCTGATCGCCTGTTATACCAACTATGACATCGGTGGTGTGTATTTGACCAAAGCAAAGCGGTTTCATGTGAGTTCCTGTGATAACACACATCTAATAACCTGTAAACTGCTCCAAACCGGACTTGCCGTCTCCTGCTTCTCTGGGACATTTAAATTATAATAATGGTTGATTTTGGCTTAATCCTGGTTTAGTTCTAATTTGGAACTTGCTTTCATTTTAAATCTTAGTTTTAGATATATAGTGGTTTAATCCTAGTTTAGACCATTTTCCATAAAGCAGGTTAAAACATGTTTTATTCTGGCTTTTCATTCTTGCCCTGGTTTAGACCTAGCCCAATCTCATTTGACCAGGATATAGGCAATTTTTAGCGCATCAGCTATCGCCCTTTAATCTCTATGAGAAGCCTGAAACCATACCAGCCTGTCAAAGCCTGATCTCGTCAGATCTCAGAAGCTAAGGAAGGCCAGGCCTGGGTAGTACTTGGAGACCAATGGGAGTTCCAGGTGCCACAGTGGGGCGCAAGCAACAAAAACTGCTGTTGTGCCCTTAGACAAGACACTTCACCCACATTGCCTAGTATGAAAGTGGAGTGTGCGTGAGTGTTGGTGGTGGTCGGAGGGGCCAAAAGCGCAGATTGGCAGCCTCACTTCTGACAGTCTGCCGTGGAGCAGCTGTAGCTACAGTAGTAGCATGCCACCACTGAGAGTTGAGTGAATAAATAATGCTCTTTAAAGCGCTTTGGGTGGCTTGAAAGATGCTATATAAATGCAATGATTAATTAAGAAGCTATTTTGCTAAAATGCCTAAAGCTTTATTTGAACACTTACACAGTGTTACACAGAGGACACAGCACAAAATATTTCTCTTACCCAGTTTGTAGTTTACACTGAATTATAGAAAACTAAAAAACAAAAGCAAAAACAAAAGACAAAAACAATAGACTACTCAAAGTCCAGATTTGAATTATACATTTAGTTGTGGGTTTATTGCTGGTTTAAGCAAGATTTTATCCTAGTTTAGCTTCATTTTTTACCTAATTTATACCAGTTTAGTACAGGGTTTGTCCCAGTTTAGTAATTTAGTTCACAGTCTTAGTATGTCTACATATACTCATCAACGCATTTTAAACATGGGTATAAAGTAATATTTCTGCAGATTTGTGGGTAATTGAATTTCACAATTTTCTGATCATTAAAAATCAATTTAAACTTATCTCAAGCCACATGCTGTGCTTTTGTGCTTGCTAAAATATCTTCAGATTACATATTGGAACACAAGAATAACCTGTACTTATCCCACATAGTTTGCTTCTTCCATCTTCCATTCTATTATTTGGACTCCTGCTCCCTTGTATCCAGCCACCCATTTGATATAATTACAACCATTGACTCAACATTGACTCGACATGCATGCACCACGCCCTGCAGCCTTCCCTTCTCATCACATGACACTCCATTACTTCTCCGGATAATTCGCTCAGCCCCTAATTTATCGCCTCCTGGTTCACTTCAGTTACCAGGGCATTTTATATCCTCTTTAGTTCAGCCTATTAATACTTAAAGAGGAGAAGCCTGAAGCCTGCTATCTTCAATCACCACAATAAAATGTATCTTTTTAACTAGTCCTCGCATTCACGCCAGAGCAAAGACTGACTATCAATCAGCCAATGACCAAAGAGCCAGGAGAGGCCAGTATGGAGGAGCCAGGAGTCCATTTATATGAACTGAACTCTGCACCGTGCGCCATTATAAAGAAAAGGTGAAAATGCTTACAGCGAAAGCAGAAAAGCATGCCAAGCCACTAGGGGCACTATGAAGAATTAATAGGTAGATTAATAAAAAGAGAAGTTATCCTTCATTTCATAACTTTGTCAGTGAGTTTCAAATTGCTCACAATGCCTAGCTAGTAGGGGTGTGCAAAATAATCGTCATGACAATGCATCGCGATACTAACTTTCACATTATATACAGGGGGTCCTCGGGTTACGACGGTCTCGACTTACGACGTTTCGTGGTTACGAACGCGCCCCCATTAAAAAATAATAATAATATTACGCGTCATTCCGTCTTACACGGTTTAGCGTGGTAAGCGATGTAAACAAACGCGAACGGCGCACGGCGGAAGAATACGCTCTGTTGTGTTTGTAGGGCGGAGAAGACGGCCTCGTGTGCGTGCCCAATGTGGGCGGAAGTACCTGATGTGAGCTCTGATCTGCTCCTATGAAAGCGACAGTGATAACCAACCAGCGTAGTGGTCTAATTATTGAGATGGAAAGGTTATTGGTGCTTTGGTTGGAAGATCAAAGTCAAAATCCGACTTACGACGAAATTCGGGTTACGACGCATCTTAAGAACGGATCAACGTCGTAACCCGAGGACCCCCTGTACTGCACCGATTCTTGATGCCAAAAATCTATTATTATTAATTAATTATTCAATAATTTAATATTTAATAATTTAATATTAATAAATACATTAATTATTAGATTTTTAAAAAATAAATCCTACGCACTTTTTTCTTTGTGAAAGGGTATTGTTTGTTATGATGGTAGCTACCTCCAAAATGGCAAATTTTTTGTTTTCGAAAAAATCCTATGCACTTTTTTTGTTATTGGTTTGGTTTATTTGTTTTTGTTATTCAATAAATTCAGTTATGAATTTTGGTACATTTTCACTGAAGTATGTCGAATATATTGCAATGCATCACAATAATTAAAGTATCGTGATCGCATCGTGGCATATGAATCATGATTCGAATTGAATCGTGACTTCTTTGACAATACCCACCCCTACTAGCTAGCTATATTTTGGAAAACTTTATTTAAAGGTACTCTACTGCATGTAACTTTTTGGTTTGCTTTTCTGCTTGTTTCTACAGATACGTCATTGCTTTGCCTGGAATGTTCCACAATATGGCATTAAACAGCTCTACCTCACATTTATTTCATTACAAATGGTTTTATAACTTACCTAGAAAAACAGGCATTCTGACTCTAAGTGGGGATGCCTCTCCACAGATTTGACTCTTAGCTTGGTCTGGTTCGGTCTCCGGGAAGATAGAAAGGTTTAATGCCATACTGTGAAACATTCCAGACAAAGCGATAGCTACATGGAGACAAGCATTTGACAAATCCTCCACCAGAAAACTCTACACAATTCATAAAAGTGGCAAAAATCCTCCCATTATTGCAAAGAAATTGTAGACACCATTAATATTGAACCCCAAAATATATAGTTCCAGCTTTCATATACTGAGTGATAAGTCAATATAGTAATTTTCGTGACAGGCCTATATACATCAAATAATTTATCTCAAATTATACCCATAGCCAGGAAAGTGTTTGATAATGACATGCCGAAATGGATTTGCATCAGCTTAATAGTGCATATTCAAAATCAGGTTGGTTAAATCAATGTCTTACCCAAGACTGAACAATGGGACAATTTCTGTTTGTACATATCACTGTCTAAATATTTGAGAGAAAATATGTTTTTTGTACTCCAAATGCTTCATTTTATTAATTTTTTTTTTAAAATGTAAAACTCATAAATAAACATCTGAATTTAAGCATCTACGGTGGACGGTACGGAACATGTTTGTCTCCCTAGAGATTATGCTTAAAGGGATATGCCACCCCCAGGTCAAATTTGGGCATCTCCCCACAGTCCAGAGACTAAAATAAGTGGTGGAAAGCCTTTTCCTGCTCACCCAGCCATTGTCCGAGTCTGTCAGCACTGACCGCCGCGGTATCTGCAGCTACTCCGCCTTAGACTGGAGTCTAACGTCGCCAGAGAAAGATTTCGGCCAAAAGGAATTAATTTGCTCGATGCTTTACCCAATTACTTGCTGTGTAGTGCGCATTCATATCGAGTGCAAATAAATGTGCAAATCAACACGGAGAGCTTGCCTTGCTCATTTTGGGTGGGAACTATTTTTCAGTGCGGAAGGACATGGCCGAATCACGCAGTACGCTGCCAGGGGAATCCCAGTTACGCACCGGGAAGGGAGTTCCCCTGTTGCACAACGTGGTGCGTGATTCGGCCATGTTCTTCCGCAAAATGACCCACCCAAAATGACCAAGGCAAGCTCTCCGTGTTGATTTGCACATTTATTTGCACTCGATATGAATGTGCACTACACAGAAAGTAAGGTTTGCATCGAGCAAATTAATTCCTTTTGGCCGAAATCTTTCTCTGGCGACGTTAGCCTCCAGTCTAAGGTGGAGGAGCAGCAGCTCGCGCGGCAGTCAGTGGCGACATACTCGGACAATGGCTGGGTGAGCAGGAAAACGCTTTTCATCACTTGTTTTAATCTCTGGACTGTGGGGAGATGCCCAAATTTGACCTGGGGGTGGCATATCCCTTTAACCTGACATTTTTCTGTGGGTCAAGTTAGAGATCAGATCTGTGACGTTTAATGGCATATTGTGGAACATTCCAGCTAATGGAATTACATTACACAGTTACATTGTGCACCTTTAAACAAAGGGATTCAAACCTGCAACTTTTGGATCAGAGCCGAAACCTCAACCCACTAAACTATTGCTGCCCTGTACAATTATCTAACACAAATAGAAGAACACAAAATTATCACCAAATAGAACTGTAAGTCTATCTGAAAAACATCCATAATCTTTCAACAAACTCAATACTTTTAGTATTCTCAATCTTATTCAAAGACACTGTGACCATAGATTCTGAACATTGAAACAGACTATAAACTTTGGCTCTTTCATGCCCTGTGCAGTAGATTTTAACAGGACAGCGCTAGCAGCAGGACACAGTGTGCTCCGTGTGACATGCTCCTAATGAGACTTGTGCCTGTAGCCTGGGTCCACTCTTCTATACAGATGTCAGGTAAATGCCAACTAGAACACTTGGCAGGGGACATTTGGACATGACAGGGCAGACAAGCTTTGCCATTGCATGTTCATAAAAGACACACTAAATTTCAATACCACACGTCTAGTTTTAGAATAAAGCAGGTCATGTAGCTTAAAGGTGCAATAGGAGATTTTTCTGGTGGTTGGGCCCACCATTTGCAAGTCTCCATGGAAAGGTATGTTCCAGAGTATGACACCAATTTAAACATTATAATTATTATAATTATCTTTTCTTTTATCAATCAACTGTGCACTGTGAGGAACACAATGAAAATTTCCTGTGAACATTATATTATGTCAAAATGTGTGACACTTTCACAAAGTTAGAAAACATACAGTATAACATTTCACTTTTTTATGACTGGTTTCAACAAGAACAGTCTGTGTGAAGGGAGTGCCTCTAGGTGCCCCCGGAGTCCACACCACACCAGACTGACATCAAAATAATTTCTCCCTTTTCCCCCCATATATATATATATATATATATATATATATATATATATATATATATATATATATATATATATAGTCAGTGGGGTTACATGAACAGGATGTGAGAGGAATGGTTACTACGATACCCACAGTCCAAGCTAATGGCGAAACAACACAAATGCTACGGCAAGGGGGAGCCAGGATGCCAGGTCAGATTGGAGTTGACACCAACTCCCCAACCAGAGATTGGGTATGAAGCCTAAAATCAAGGAGGTGCGGAGAGAAGTGAGCCAATTGGAAAGGTGCAATGAAAAAGCAAGTACCCAAGAGATACAGCCCATACCTGCAGCACTTAGCAAAGGCTACAAGCCTTAGCCAGCCGCCTAAAGAGGTACACACGAGATAACGAGGCCAGACGAATGAACCGGTTGTTCGCAACACAATCTGAGAAAGTGTACACCAGAGCAAACCCACCAAGAATGAAGGGTACTGGAAAGGCATATGGGAAAGGGAGGCCTCACATAACACCGATGCACAGTGGCTGGTGGCTCTGAGGGAAGACCACAGCAACCTCCCTGAACACCATCAATGTCACCATCACAGTGGCAGACATTCAGGAAAGAGTCTCAGGCATGAGCACCAGGCAGCACAAATGAACCAGCTACTAAGGGATGGGACTCACCAACCACAACCCTCACACAACCCAAGGGTGTACGATCCTGATCCTGAAGGAACCCTCGAAGGGTACAGTCCCATTGGCCCTATCGGCCAATAACCTGTCTCTCCACAACATGGTTAAGCATCATGGCGGCTAAGATAAGTGGGCACATGGATCAATACATGAGCACAGCACAGAAGGGCATCGGCAAAAACTCCAGAGGAGCCGTTCATTGCAAACTCGATGCGGTTGTGGAAAACCACTCTTGAAGCCAATGGCAAGCCTCTTGCACAAGTGTCCATCAAATGCACTGTCCCCACTGCTGTTCTGCATAGGTCTGAACCCCCTCAGCCGAATCATTAAAAGCACTGGCTATGGATACCGACTCAGAAACGGGGCCACCATCAGTCACCTCCTCTACATGGATGACATCAAGCTGTACGCTAAGAGTGAGCGAGACATTGACTCGCTGATCCACACCACCAGGATCTACAGCACAGACATTGGAATGTCATTCGGGCTTGAGAAATGTAGTAGGATGGTGACAAAGAGAGGGAAGGTAGTCCACACAGAGGGGGTCTCACTCCCAGAGGGAACAATAGCAGACATTGAGGACAGTTACAAGTACCTTGGTATCCCACAAGCAAATGGCAACCTTGAAGAGGCAACAAGGAAAGCGGCTATGGCCAAATACCTGCAACGAGTAAGGCAAGTCCTGGGGACTAGGGGAGACCCCAAGGTCAAGGTGGGAAACACCCCCGAAGGTTGCGGAGAATGACCGAGCCAAGATCCTGTGGGACTTCCAGATACAGACTGACAGAATGGTGATGGCAAACCAACCAGACATAGTCGTGGTGGATAAGCAACAGAACAAAGCCGTGGTGGTGAACATTGCAATACCAAGCAATGGTAACATCAGGAAAAAGGAACACGAGAAACTAGAGAAATACCAAGGCTCAAGCTGGAGAAGGCCTGGAAGGTGAAGGCATCAGTGGTGCCCGTGGTGATCGAAGCACTCGGGGCTGTAACCCCCAAACTGGAGGAGTGCTTACAGCAGATCACAGTAAAAACATCAGACATCTCAGTCCAGAAAAGTGCAGTACTAGAAACAGCAAGGAGCCAGCTAGAGGACCCGAGCTGGATGAGAGGGAGTAGGTATGGTGTTATTTTGGTGATGTGCAGTGTTGTTTTGCGCCAAATATACCTTGTGGAATTATGTCCAAAATAGGGATGCAAATTATCGATTAATTCATTAATCTATAGTTGACTTTATCGATCGACTGACGATTAATTGATAAGCGGCGTTTTTCACCTGAATTTGAGTGTTTCAATAGGGTCTTTAAGAATATAAGCTATAGTAACATAACACTGAGTCATAAATATATCATAGTATTATTATATTGTATATTCCTCAATTAATTATTTTATTTATTTATTTACCTTTATTTAACCAGGAAAAAAGTCCCATTGAGATTCAAAGATCTCTTTTTCAAGGGAGTCCTGGCCAAGAGGCCCACACAGTACAACTCACAAGACGACAATTAAATATAAGGTCAACACAGATAAAATGTTAAAAACAATTAGAAACACAATACGACTCACCAGAAAACAAACCACCATTCCTTAGTAAAAAGCAGACAAATGTATTGATGCTGAATAACAAAATACAGTAATCCCTCGCTCTATCGCGGTTCGCGGATTTATTTTTTTTCCCAATTTCTTTTTTTATAGTGTAACATTTTTTTATAGTGTAACATTGTGTTCTGCATCCTGATTGGCTAAGATACTAGACCAGGACTAAACGTGGACTAAACCAGGTCTAGACCAGAACTAAACCAGGTCTAAACCAGGTCTAAAGCTGGACTGGGCCTGGACTAAACCAGGACTGGACCAGGTCTAGACCAGGATTAAACCACCACGTGCCACTGCTGGTTTCGTGCGGCTGGTTTGTGGCTAGGGCTGAGACTACGCATTCCGGGCGCCGTGGTTCGATCTCGTGCTCAGCGGCCTCGCGCGTACACCGGGGCTGCTGAGCAGTGCCATTGGCGCCTGCGGCCGGCTGTGAGTCGAGCTTGGCGCAGCACGGTTGCCTTGTTTCGTGACCACACGGGTGCGCGTGTCCGCGATTAGCAATTAATTGCAATTAATGCATTTTGTTCGACCAACGTCTTGATCGACAATTAATCGTAAGTCGATTAATTGTTGACATCCCTAGTCCAAAAAGTTCAACCTTGGTTTCATCAGACCATAACACATTTTCCCACAGGTGTTTGGGAGATTTCAGATGTCTTGTTGCAAAATTAAGCCAGGTTTGGATGTTTTTCTTTGTAAGATAAAGCTTCCGTCTTGCCACCCTACCCCACACCCCAGATATATAAAGAAGATGGGAGATTGTTGTCACATGTAGTACACAGCCAGTACTTGCCAGAAATTCCTGAAGCTCCTTCAGTGTTGCTGTCTGCCTCTTGGCAGCCTCCCTGATTGATTGGTTCTCTTCTCGTCTTATCAATTTTGGACGGACATCCTGTTCTTGGTAATGTCACTGCTGTGCCATATTTTCCCCACTTGATGATGACGGTCTTCACTGTGTTCCAAGGTATATTTACTTCCTTGGATTATTTTGTAGCCTTCACCTGACTGATATCTTTGAATAATGAGATCCCTCTGATGTTTTGGAAGCTCTGTGGACCATGGCTTGTAGTGGAAGATGTCACAGGAAATATATACACCTTACAAAATTAATTTGTTCCAGAAGTGGTTTCGTAACGTGAATTTTTCGTAAGTTGAGTAGCTATTTCAATGGAAAAAGGCTGATTCGTTCCAAGGCCCCGTTCCAAGTTTTTTTTTATAGTGTAACATTTTTATAGTGTAACATTTTTGGCGGCACAGT
This sequence comes from Paratrypauchen microcephalus, assembly GCA_036785185.1. Taxonomy (NCBI): domain Eukaryota; kingdom Metazoa; phylum Chordata; class Actinopteri; order Gobiiformes; family Gobiidae; genus Paratrypauchen; species Paratrypauchen microcephalus. Next base: position 2,668,987 of record JAVJIX010000080.1, on the reverse strand, counting down.
AGCTGAGTGGGTAGCGCTCATGCTTCACAGCTAGAAGGTTCTGGGTTCGATCCCCGGGTCCCCCAGGTCTTTCTGTGTGTGTTCTGTGTTGAGTTTGCATGCATGGTCTGGGTTCGATCCCCGGGTCGCCCGAGCCTTTCTGTGTGGAGTTTGCATGTTCTCCCCGTGTCTGGGTGGGTTTCCTCCGGGCACTCCGGTTTCCCCCACCAACCCAAAACATGCTTAGGTCCTGACCAAGCCGAAGCAAGAAGATCATGGAGATGGTCCCTGGGCGCAGTAATGTGCTGCCCACTGCTCCTAATAACAGGATGGGTTAAATGCAGAGAATCAGTGTGAGATCAGTAACGTTGCTTTCTTCTTCTTTCTTTCTTTTTTTATAGTGTAACATTATGTTCTGTGTCCTGATTGGCTAAGAGACTGTAGACCCAGGACTAAACGTGGACTATACCAGGTCTAGACCAAGGTCTAAACCTGGACTGGACCAGGACTAAACCTGGACTAAACCAGGACTGGACCAGGTCTAGACCTGGACTAAACCAGGACTAGACCAGGTGGATTAAAGCGCCGCGTGCGGGTCTATTTCCTGGTTTTGTGCTAGCTCTGCTATTAGCAGCAGCACCGGTGTACCTCACGAGTCACGGCTGAGGCGAGCAGCGACTGTGGGGGGAAGGGGGAGGGCGGAGAGGACACATGTGTGATCGCGCAGCATGACCCGGCCCGGGTCTCGTGCTCGCAGCCCCGCGCCGGGTCATGCTGTGCTATCACACATGTGTCCGCGCGCACAATTCTCCGCCCTCCCCCTTCCCCCACAGTCGCTGCTCGCCTCAGCCGTGACTCGTGAGGTACACCGGTACACCCCTTCCCCCCACGCTTCACTATTAATACATTTTGTTGAAAATCTATGAAAGTTTGAGTGTTTAAACGAGAGACAAATGTGAGAAAAGTTTAAATCCAGTCTGAGAAAAGCGTATAATGTGTGTGGCTGAGCGCGCATCTGAGCGCGCATTATTTGAATTTTTGAGATTTCGCGTTTCGTAACTTGAATTTTCTTTCGTATCTAGAGACCAAAATTTAACGTGAAGGCGTTTCGTAACTTGGAATTTTCATTTGTTGGGTCTTTTGTAAGGTGAGGTACCACTGTATATATGTGTGTGTGTGTGTGTGTGTGTGTGTGTGTGTGTGTGTGTGTGGGTGTGTGTGTGTGTGTGTGTGTGTGTGTGTGTGTGTGTGTGTGTGTGCGTGTGTGTGTGTGTGTGTGTGTGTGTGTGTGTGTGTGTGTGTGTGTGTGTGTGTGTGTGTGTGTGTGTGTGCGTGCGTGTGGTGTGTGTGTGTTTGTGCACTCTTTTAAACATATTCTGGAGCATTTGAGAGAAGACTGGAATATGAAGTGAGAAACTAATAAAATCCAGCAATTTTATTTTTACATAAAACTGTATGACAGGATTATTTGTTATTTCCAAAGGAAATTGTCTGCTAAATAATTTCAGTTGTTGCGATTTGCTAATTGTGACATTCAAATTAGTCCAGTAGTTCAGCTGGCAGAATGTTCGTCCACCAACCCACAGGTTGGCCATGTGATTCCAGCTCCCACAGATGAATGCTGCTGTTGTGTCCTTGGTCAGACACTTAACCCGCCCTCGCCCCCAGTGTCTGCGTACACTGGTGTATGAATGTGCATGTGAATAGGTGAGTGGTTCCTTGATGTAAAGCGTTTTGAAGGTGAAAAAGTGCTATAGGCCATAAAAATGTGACCATACATACAAAAGTGTCTTGCCTTTGGGTACAGTGACATAATGCAATGCCAGGTATGGGAACAAACTACAAACACGCAACCCTGTATCCATATTATTACCAAGAAAATGCACCTCGTGTTTTGTGGTATTCATACTGGGTTTGAGTTAAAGGTAGTACCACATTTACACTTTAAGTTACCAGCTATTTCCATCCTTTTACAATGCTAGTCTGTTCTGTAACCTAAAATGATACCAGAAATTGTAATGACACAATTTGCAGTAATAGCACACCTCACATCCTTGTCCTGACCCATATTTTATTCACTCTATCTTGTATTACCAGTGCCAGCCAGTCTACCTACACAGCCATTTCCTGCTCTACCCACTGCGCCCAAAAACGCCTGAATCGCATTTAAAGTATGTATAATTCAACTTTTTATAGCAGCGTTTGAATTCCCCAGAGGTTGTTAAACTTTGAAAGGGTGGACTCGACCTCCCGCAGCGCCACATTGCTCGCGCTCTAGAGATAAGTTATTGCATCTTAATCAGCGGTATTCCATGAAAAACTCATATTGATATGCATATGAGGCGGGGAGGATAAAACGAGCAATAAAACAGCAGCTGTCGCAAATTAGACACTCGAGTTTGGCACACGACAACAAAAATCAGCCTTGACTTCTTCTTCTTAAACCCAATTGGAAAGCTAAACGAGCGTTTTTCAGTCAGCATTACTCAGTTATTACCGGGGATATTACGGTCACCTAATCCGAAGTGAACGAGGATGCGCTCTATATGTTTGGAAACTTCACCAAACCTCCGGATTAGCGGGTAGCACGGCAACCGAGCTGGAGTTGAGGAGGAAGGAAAGGAGCAAGAGCGTTTTTTTCAACGGATTACTTCATTCATAGCGGAGAACCAACGGGATCCGGTGTAAAATGTTGGTGTGTGTGCATCGAAAAGACGGACGAGTAGCCTAAAACGCGCCGACACCTGGCAATAGGCGGACAATATTACGCGTAATTTGCATTCGTAATACGTCAACCATAACATTAAAACTCGCGTGATAAACTTAATTGCCTCGCCATGCTTTCGTTCAAGCATCATTCACAAGAACCAAGTGAAACGCTGTTGTGCACTGACTCTCACGAGGAGCGTAATGTTGTGCGTAAAAAACATTTTGAATGTTTTTACGCACGCTCCAAAACAAAACATTTGCACACAAAAATGAATACGATCGACTCACCATAGTGTCGCTCCACGAACATTCAAAATAATCCCTTTAAAACGCTACTGATCCAGTCTCAATCCACAGCTATATCCTCTCCGAGCGCGCACACGGGCTGTCCATAGTGTCTCTCGTTCAGCGGTAGTAGTAGTAGTAGTAGTTCCTCGGGAGGTTTGTACGCGGGTAATCCAACTCCCTGCGTTCGGGTCTCACTCTCCTCCGTGTCTCCGCCCTCCTCTCCCTCTCTCAATCCTCACGCTCGCTCGTGTCTGTCTGTCCACACACGTAATCTGATTAGCCAGGTCAGAAAAGGTGAGCCCAGACTTATACCAGCGCGCCTTCTATTCAGGATACCGGGTGTATATCGACAGGCGAGAGCGAAACCATCGCCAAGGCATGCACGGTAAAAGGCAATGACAGTAAGGTCAAAACAATCTATAAGTTATCACGGCATTCCCGTTTTTCAGTGCGTGATCCTATAAGCGAAGGTCGGCTGCGCCATTTACCGCTCAGTGTCAATTACTGGTGCGTAAAAGTCTATCAGACTCATCATTCTCTGGCAATTAAAGCAGCTACATAAGCTTGTTAGTGGTGACTTTTCAACAATGCCTGGTCTGTTTTTATCTCTTGCCTTTCTTTTTCCTCAACTCTATAGTCCGTATAGCACCATAACAAAAGAGCGCGCAATCAATACACTCTAATTAGACGAGTCTCAAGGCCCGAGGCAGCGTTCTGAACATGAAAAATGTTAAAGAAGACAGTACAATGAAAAATATGAGAAAATGTATGGAGGTTTAAAATATGATAGAAGATTATGGCATTTTTACTGGTGGAGTCCGTCACCTGCTTTTTTTCCTGGGAGATGTCATTGCTGTGCCGGGAATGTTCCACAGTATGACATTAAACATATCTATCTCCATGGAAACAAGCAGGTAACGCTAGTAGGCCAACATGCAGGTCAAAGCAGGGAGCCCACTCACAGAAAGAATAGATGTATTTCAAGACGTCTTTCTCAGCAATAAATACACCAGTAATTGATTAAATGCAAGATGTTTACATTTAATGCCATCATCAAGAACATTCCAGCCAAAGCAATAACATCACATGGTAGCGGACCCCTACAAGAACGCTACATAGTGCGCCTTTAATCAAGAGTTTAAGATTAAGAGGAAAAAAAGCATAAAAATCTCGACCCAGTGTTCCTTACACTGCTGAGCAAAATATGATAAATTAAACATAACATTTGATTTATTAGCAAGTCTAATGATGGTAGTAATGACAACATTAATAAGCATCACTGTTTGCTTAAGTGTGTAAACTACTTCAAATATCACCCAATATTAACCTTCTTTGTGTGTTTTATTATTGGGTAGGCCACACATATGGACAAATCTGTCCATCAAATAAAGTGCTGAGACATGTTGGACACAAAGCTGAGGTTCAGAGCGCATGTAACTGTGGTGAAGATGGGAGATTTAGTGTACAAGGCTTGTTTGAATATTTCTGAAATTGCTGATCCACTGGAATTCTTACTCACTCTTTTCAGAGTTTAGAAAGAAAATTTTAATAACGAAGAAATATCAGAGAACATGAAGTGAACCACTCATTGCAATTCCTGAACCTTTCATTTATGAAAGCCAGCCGCTGAAGTTTTGTATTTATTTATTGGTCAAAATATCTATGCAACAGTACTGAATCCTAAATTTATTACTGTTTACATATTTTAAGCCTGCTACAGAATTATAACCATGGATCATTATGTTATAATTTGCACATTTTAAATCGCAATATTCATCTAAAATAACTTAACAAGTCTGCTGACTTCTGCTTTAGAAAACTGTAGTGTCCAATGGGAGCAGACATTGTCATACAACAAAGAGTGATGAAGCTGTTGGCGCCTACTATAAATAGCAACAAGTAGTGGATAAAAAAAAAAAAAGTACTAAAATGATGCTGCCAAATCACATGCATATTCCAGAGAAAATAAAATTGGGGAAGGCAGTAATCCCACCAGTGGCGGTGAAAACGGGAATTGAGTGGCATTATGGTGCCTTGAAAATAAATACAACTTTGAGAGGGTAAATGAGAAGGGAAAACTACTTTAACATGATAAAAAATAAAATCTGAAAAGTTGAATTTTTTTTTTAATGACAGGTCTGCTTAAAGGGATATGCCACCCCCAGGTCAAACTTGGGCATCTCCCCACAGTCCAGAGACTAAAATAAGTGGTGGAAAGCGTTTTCCTGCTCACCCAGCCATTGTCCAGGTCTGTCAGCACTGACCGCCGCGGTATCTGCAGCTCCTCCGCCTTAGACTGGAGTCTAACGTCGCCAGAGAAAGATTTCGGCCAAAATGACTTAATTTGCTCGATGCTTTTCCCAATTACTTTCTGTGTAGTGCGCATTCATATCGAGTGCAAATAAATGTGCAAATGGGAAAAGCATCGAGCAAATTAATTCCTTTTGGCCGAAATCTTTCTCTGGCGACGTTAGACTCCAGTCTAACGCGGAGTAGCTGCAGATACCGCGGCGGTCAGTGCTGACAGACTCGGACAATGGCTGCGTCACCAGAAAAACACTTTCCACCACTTATTTTAGTCTCTGGACTGTGGGGAGATGCCCATGGCGGCACGGTAGCAGAGTGGTTAGCGCTCTTGCTTCACAGCAAGAAGGTTCCGGGTTCGATCCCCGGGTCGCCCAGACCTTTCCGTGTGTGTTCTGTGTGGAGTTTGCATGCATGGTCTGGGTTCGATCCCCGGGTCGCCCGAGCCTTTCTGTGTGGAGTTTGCATGTTCTCCCCGTGTCTGGGTGGGTTTCCTCCGGGCACTCCGGTTTCCCCCATCAACCCAAAACATGCACCATAGGTACCTCCAGCTTAGGTCCTGACCAAACCGAAGCAAAAAGATCATGGAGATGGTCCCCGGGCGCCCTAATGTGTGTGCTGCCCACTGCTCCTAATATATGTATATATATATATATAGGATGGGTTAAAATGCAGAGAAGAATTTCTCCAGTGTGAGATCAATAAAGTTCACTTCTTCTTCAAGTTTGACCTGGGGGTGGCATATCCCTTTAAAGAAAAAAAATGAGAATGAAGTAAAGAAAGAACAGCGGGTATGTACCAGGGGATGAATAAGACCTGAAATTTTCAAAGTAATAGAGTCTTGATTGCAAGAGAATGAAATTACTCAAATGTGCATGAATTTAAAAAAAAAAAAAAGAGAGAGAGAGAAAGTGAGAAGTGCAATGAATTATAATGATTAAAAGTTCTCAAAAGTAAAGTACATTTTTGCATAACATTTCCCTTTTAACTTCACAAGTTAAAGTTAAAATAAAAAGAAATGTGGTAACAATAAGAATAAAACAGAAGGATTTCACAGTTAGGACATGATGTCAGCAGTTGTGAAGAGTTCATGATACAACACAAAAAATGTCTTAACATTTTGAGTAGTTAATTTGAAAGAGTTTACAGTGGTCCACAGTTATTCCTCCCTTACCTTTCTAATTCAAGACATCCTAATTATTCACACAGATGAGTTTATACAGCTTTCAGAGACCAGAGTGGAGTTTCACCGTCACAGTAAAGCTAACAACTAGCATGCTAACTGTGCCCTTCCTGATTACTGGACAATAAAATGCTTAATAATTAGATGCTGATGGTACACAGCAGACTTATTCTGACCTAATACAATATATTTAGACTGGGGCAGGATACATGGAAATACAATTGAATACACAGAAAAAGAGCTATTTTCTTATTGATGTAATAATGTTATTTACTCATCAAAACATAGCTGGAGCTTTGTTTTGTTTCATTCACGCATGTTTAACTCACAAACCCTGCATATTTAAGATGAGCTCTTTTCTCAAACAAAACTGTTCCACCTTGTGATGTCATGTGGTAATACAGGAAATGCTCCACTGTCTTTTTAAACTTCACTAAAATCATTTGGATTTTAGTGAAGTTGGATTTTCTGGAATTGCCAATCTCTACTGAAATAAAGGTAAAAGCTAGATGCTATCTTGAAAACTACCACTTCATGACATCACAAGGGGGAACCTTTGGGGATGTAGACAGCTTAAAGGGATATGCCACCCCCAGGTCAAATTTGGGCATCTCCCCACAGTCCAGAGACTAAAATAAGTGGTGGAAAGCGTTTTCCTGCTCACCCAGCCATTGTCCGAGTCTGTCACCACTGACCGCCGCGGTATCTGGTGCTCCTCCGCCTTAGACTGGAGTCTAACGTCGCCAGAGAAAGATTTCGGCCAAAAGGAATTAATTTGCTCGATGCGTTTCCCAATTACTTTGTGTGTACAGGGGGTCCTCGGGTTACGACGGTCTCAGGTTACGACGTTTCGTGGTTACGAACGCGCCCCCATTAAAAAAAATATGTATATATTACGCGTCATTCCGTCTTACTCGGTTTAGCGTGGTAAGAGATGTAAACAAACGCGAACGGCGCGCGGCGCGCGGCGCACGGCGCACGGCGCAAGAATACGCTCTGTTGTGGTTGTAGGGCGGAGAAGACAGCCTCATGTGCGTGCCCAATGTGGGCGGAAGTACCTGATGTGGGCTCTGATCTGCTCCTATGAAAGCGGCAGTGATAACCAAGCAGCGTAGTGGTCTAATTATTGAGATGGAAAGGTTATTGGTGCTTTGGTTGGAAGATCAAAGGTAAAATCCGGTTTACGACGAAATTCGGGTTACGACGTGTCTTAAGAACGGATCAACGTCGTAACCCGAGGACTCCCTGTAGTGCGCATTCATATCGAGTGCAAATAAATGTGCAAATCAACACGGAGAGCTTGACTTGGTCATTTTGGGTGGGAACTATTTTCCAGTGCGTAAGAATACAGCCGTATCACGCAGCACGCTGCCAGGGGAATCCCAGTTACGCACCGGGAAGGGAGTTCCCCTGTTGCACAACGTGGTGCGTGATACGGCTGTATTCTTACGCACTGGAAAATAGTTCCCACCCAAAATGACCAAGGCAAGCTCTCCGTGTTGATTTGCACATTTATTTGCACTCGATATGAATGCGCACTACACACAAAGTAATTGGGAAACGCATCGAGCAAATTAATTCCTTTTGGCCGAAATCTTTCTCTGGCGACGTTAGACTCCAGTCTAAGGCGGAGGAGCACCAGATACCGCGGCGGTCAGTGCTGACAGACTCGGACAATGGCTGGGTGAGCAGGAAAACGCTTTCCACCACTTATTTTAGTCTCTGGACTGTGGGGAGATGCCCAAATTTGACCTGGGGGTGGCATATCCCTTTAAAGGAAAAGTAACGTGTTTTTTTTTACAATCTGAGCCTTCTTTCGGCAATAAAACAAGTAGTTTTTCTCACCCATAGCAGTTTGGTGTCAATTGGAGCAGTATCGCAGAACTTAAGTTGGAGCCGTTCTGTTCTACCAATGATCCCGTATCCGTTAGCGTGAGTGCTCGGGGCATTACTCTGCGGTGTCCAAATAACACAAACTTTAGCACTTTTCAAATCACAGAAGATCGCTGTGTCAGGGTAGACTTTTAGTAGATTCCAAAACGGCCTGAAACCCGATATCGCAACAGAAAAGTAAAGTTCAGAGCGGTGTTAGCTTCTTTCGGACTAGCGGTGTTTACAAAACAGCTGAGTTCACGCATGCGCACTGTCCTCTCTGATGACGTCATCAAATGAAACTATAGCTGGATATCGGGTTTCAGGCCGTTTTGGAATCCACTAAAAGTCTACCCTGACACAGCGATCTGTGATTTGAAAAGTGCTAAAGTTTGTGTTATTTGGACACCGCAAAGTAATGCCCCGAGCACTCACGCTAACGGATACGGGATCATTAGTAGAACAGAACGGCTCAACATAAGTTCTGCGATACTGCTCCAATTGACACCAAACTGCTATGGGTGAGTAAAACTACTTGTTTTATTGGCGAAAGAAGGCCCAGATTGTAAAAAAAAAAACGTTAATTTTCCTTTAATCATGCAGGATTACTCAAACATGTGTGAATGAAACAAAACACAACTCTGGGTATGTTTTTGAGGAGGTAACAACATTATAACATGGCTTAAAGCTCATGACAGTAAATTTTGCTTAATACAGGACCATTAAGTCATCAGGTTGAAACTTCTTGCAGTTGTGATTGTGATACTGTCATACACAAACAGGAAGTCAAACCCAAATGATGCTTTCTTTTATTCACAAGGATGCCCAGAGAGAGAAGACAAGAAGAGAGATCCCGGCTTCTTACACAAGCAATGGAGGGTTTATGAGGTAAATTGATTTTGCTTCAAATGTTAAAAAGTGCAATCCCTGTTCGACCTCTTTCCACTTGGTTTGTTCACAGACAACAGCACGTCCCTGTAGGCCAGTCTGAGGAAAAGGAAGTCAAGTATGGAATTGCAATCTGAACTTTTACCTCCAGAAGTTGTCAAAAAAGGACAAGAACTACTCACCATGACTTTGAGATCAGCCGCTTGGATAGGATCAAAGTATGTCACCGAGGGAAAGAATTACAATGCTTGAAGGCTCTGTCTCAAATTAAAAACATTTTAAATTGTGTTATTAAATATATATTTTAAAGGGCCTAAATCATTGTGTATGTAGACTAATCAATGTATTTTGTTTCATTCACACATGTTTAAAGGGATAGTTCGGGTTTTTGATGTGAATCTGTATGGCATCCCCTTCAGCAGTGTGGTGCATTAACACTGATTTATCGCTGACAGTGTCCTGTGAGCCGAGTTCTGCCCTGGTTCTGGTGCTGACGAAAGTAGGTCCGGCAAATAAGCCACGACAGTTAAAGATCCCATGACATGGTACTTCTTGATGCTTTTATATGGCTCCTTAATGGTTCCCTAATACTGTAAATGAATCCTTCTTCAAAATCAACACTCAGTGCTTGAGAAACAGAGATAAGATGAGAAAGAGTCATAAATGTCACTCTGGAACACTCCATTATGGGCGTTGTTGCTTTAATGCAAATGAGGAGGACAGAGATGGCCTATAGTAGGGGGTGGGGGCGTGGCCAAGCTCTCCGCTCCGCTCTGTGACCCACTTCCGTGTTTTTGCACGGGGGGAGAGATGAGAAGCCTTCCATTGAAAAATAAACACATTTCCACAGAAAATAAAATTAAACCACTGCTGTTTCAGATATCCACAGGCTCAGATAAAGGACTTCCGAGCCTAGAAACACACGCAAGTTCCTCCAGGCAAATAAAAAAACGTATTTCGCATTGCGTAGCTCCTCCACAGTCCAAACTCTCTGGGCGTGATTTACAGAGACGCTGAGTACAGACAGACGGGGGTGGAACTGCATTTGCATTTCTTTTTTCGATCTGACGTCAATAAGGTGCCTTGTTCAAAATCGCCCGTTTGAGCTCTGACTTTTTGTAATGCAGAAAAGGATCGCAAATGCTCAGTTTAGACATTTCGCAACTTTTAACCATGGGGGGGGGGGGGGGCTAAACAGGGTAGGGGAGCTCACATTAACGTTCAAAAACCTCAGAAAGTGAACATTTCATGCCATGGGACCTTTAAGAAAGCTTCTTTTTCTTCTCAAAACAATATTTGTCCAAAAAGTGATATATTTGCGTCACAAAACAGTTGTCCACGAAAAAGTCAGAAGTCATAATCACTTGGTGCTATTTTCTCTCGAGTCTTATCACTGCGCGCCTATTATTATTATTAGCCTGTTCACTTGTAAACATCGCCACTTGTTACACTTACCTGGGGTGCAGGGACAGCAGTGCTCTTTAAAAGCTTCGTCCTGACTGTGCTGGGCATACATAATCCTCTTCACTGAAATGTGGATTGCACAACGTGGTTTATTAATTCCTTTTGGCCGAAATCTTTCTCTGGCGACGTTAGCCTCCAGTCTAAGGCGGAGGAGCAGCAGCTCGCGCGGCGGTCAGTGGCGACAGACTCGGACAAAGGCTGGGTGAGCAGGAAAACGCTTTTCATCACTTATTTTAGTCTCTGGACTGTGGGGAGATGCCCAAATTTGACCTGGGGGTGGCATATCCCTTTAAGAAAGCTTGTTTTTCTTCTCAAAACAATATTTGTCCAAAAAGTGATATATATATATGCGTCACAAAACAGTTGTCCACGAAAAAGTCAGAAGTCATAATCGCTTGGTGCTATTTTCTCTCGAGTCTTATCACTGCGCGCCTATAATTATTATTAGCCTGTTCACGAAATTGGCTCGCTGCGGTCTGAGGACGTAAACACTGCCAAACAACTGAAAAAGTGTTGTGTTCGCGTGATAGGAATCGAGAGAAAATAGCACCAAGCGATTATGACTTCTGACTTTTTCGTGGGCAACTGTTTTGTGACGCAGATATATCACTTTTTGGACAAATATTGTTTTGAGAAGAAAAACAAGCTTTATTAACTGTCCTGGCTAACTTGCCGGAACTACTTTCGTCAGCTCCAGAACCGGGCAGAAACTCGGCTCACAGGACACTGTCAGCGATAAGTCAGTGTTAATGCACGACACTGCTGAAGGGGATGCCATACAGATTCACATTAAAAAAAAATAAAAAACGATCCCTTTAACACACAAACTCTGCATATTTAGGCTTCTGCATATTCTCTGACAGAAAACACTCCTTCCAACTTGTGATGTTATGTGGTAATACAGAAAGTGCTCCACTGTGTTTTCAAACTCCATACACCTTCATTAGAATCATTTGGATGATTTCAGACCTGGAATTTCCAATCTCTACTGAACTAAATGTCAGTTGTAGCTGTCAACTTGAAAACTACCACCATATGACATCACAAACTGGAAATGAGCATTTTGAGCTTTGGAGATGTAGACAAACTAATAACTGAAATGTGTGAATAAGATTTTCTGATCACTCAAACACTCAAAATGCAGGCCAATGTAGCATTACTCAACCATGCATGAATCAAATCAAAAAATATAAATCAGTAAGATTTAAAGAACAGCATTAGAACAAAAAGCTGACAAAAGTAGATAATATATCTCCTTTAACCGGCTGATGTTTTGGGTTTTTTTTTTTTTCTGATTTTGACAGCAAGAATGTTTCATACAGGTATTCTAGAGGATCAGTCTCACTGCCAGTACTGAGTGAAACAGAGCTCTCTAAATGAGAAATCAAAATTTAATATTTTAGTACTTTTGAATAGGTACAACACATTCGATAGATACCCACATTGTGTACTTATTTTATGCTTTCCTATAGATATTATAAACTTTCCATGTTTATTATAATCAACATTTTACATTAAAAACACATCAACTTGGAACATGCAAAATGCAAATCACAAAAAAAAACTTACGATTGATGTAAAATAGCAAAACTGAAGCTGAAATGTGCTTTTGCATACAACTTATGCGCAAAATGTGAGGCTATTTAAATGAAATTTATGACATGAATTTTGACACTCCAAGCCATGCCAAGAAATATTTAAATATTCCTTTTAAATGACCCTTTTGGCTTTATAACTTTATCATTATAAACTCAAGAGTCGACCCTGAGCTGCTTTCCACTGCCTTATGCAGTGTTCTTGTATTTTTTTTCAGAGCTGTATATTGTGATCTGTGAACTACTGTATCCAAATAATGTCCCTGGATCAATAAAGTTTGTGCAAGTCTAACTCCAGACAGAAAACTAAAAATATCAAATTCTCAAAATGATTTCCTTAAAGACTGATTTGAATTAAATTGGTATTAATCTTGCAGTCCCACTTTATATACCCGAAAAAGGCGAAATAATAAAACTTAGCAGGTAATGAAAGTCTTAAAAGAGGTTAAAGGGACAGTGTGTAAGATTTTTACCCGTTAATTACTGAAATTGAAGATACCCATTCAAAAATACATTGTTTTCCAAGCCTTTTCACTTCCATCATGAAATCAAAGTATTCTTTTGGACTTAGATATAGTCACATAAAAGGGGGATCTTCCCCATGCAGAGGCAGCCATTTTGAATACGAGAGCTGCAGAAGGACATTTGGGCTCCGCCTTCACCTAGGCTTGTGGTTTTGGGTAAACAACACAAGCATGCTGCTGGATCAGACGTCGAAATGGATCTAACACGTGTTTTGGACTAAATTGTTTTACTGGATTTTATTCGCTGGATCCTTACGGACAAATTGAGAGCAAGTTTATGGTGAAATACAGAGTTTGACCTGTGCAAAGCATTCTAAGGTAAGCTAACCTCGTTTTGTGCTTTTCCGTATAAAATCCCCATGTGCTCGGGGAGTGATTGTTTTGCAGGGAAATGAATTGCATAGTCAAAAAGAGGAGACTGTAAGGTTTCATTTGATGTGTAGAGTGTCATGGTACATGATCGGGAATGTGTGTTTTCATGAGAAAAGAAAAATAAATAAATAACTAGGACCGCGTTTTATTTATACAGTAGCGGCGCGCGGGTGACCCTCGAGGTCTGCCGTAGCTAAAACAGAAAGTGCAATAGCACCATCCACCTATGCGCCACGAATCCTACACACTGGGGCTTTAAGTCATTGCTACCTCTTTTTATCCTTCTTAACCTTTGCGGAAAACACTTTGTACCAGACTTTGATATGTGACTAATTTGGGTTAATTCTTTTTCAGCCAAGCGCAGAGGGACCAGGGTTCACTCAAGAAGCCCAAACGTTTTGTAATTATAAACCTCATTGATGTTGGCTATCAGAAAGGAGTGATTTCTACAATACCTAATACAGGAGGGGAGGTTAGAACATTGTCTGTTTGCATCTTCTGCTGTGATGAAACAAAGTCTTGTACCTCAAAATATATCCACTATGTGCTGTTTACAAACAATAATGAAGTGTCATAGTGTGCAATCATCAGGAAGTGCACATTGGCATGCTAGTTGCTGTTAGCTTTTCTCTCACAACAACACTCTGCACTGGTCTCTTGGGAGTTGTAAAGGGCAATTTTCATCGTCAACTTCCACAATTTCACTTCATTTATCTTGTCCATTTTCATAAGAGCAACAACTGTGCAAGCAAAATCCAACACTACAAGCGCTTCATTAACCCTCCTGTCGTGTTCGGGTCAAATCTGACCGTTTTACAACTTATAATATTCATAAATATTATGTTTTTCATCTGATTACCTCAAGACCTTATGATATCCTCCACACTGTGTACTTGAACATATAAAAGTGATGATCACCTATTTCGTTAAATTTTGAGTGTTTTAATCAACCTTGTTACACCTGTGGTGTTCCCGGTCAAAAGTGGCCGCCATAGGAAATGAATGGGTATCCAGAGTAAATTCATTCAACATTCAGAAAACATCCACATACACACTGCCCCAGCTCACTCTCTCACACACACACACACACACACACTCACTCACTCACTCACTCACTCACTCACACACTCACACACTCACACACTCACTCACACACTCACACACTCACACACTCACACACTCACACACTCACTCACTCACTCACACAAACCAGGGTATGCGTGTTGTGCTGGACATGACAACCGGTCTCCAAGGGCATAATATCACATGTGACAACTTCCTCACATCACATGCTCTTGGTCAGGAGCTACTGAAAAGAAAGCTCACCATGGTAGGGACAGTGAGGAAGAACAAGCCCGAACTTCCCCCTGCGCTGGTATCGACCAGAGGAAGACAGGCACTCTCATCACAATTTGCATTCACTGACACTCACACTCTTGTGTCATACGTTCCAAAGAAGAACAGAAATGTCATCCTGATGAGCACAGTACAAAGGAAGCCCCTGATGATCCAGGACTACAACAAGAACAAGGGAGACGTTGACGGCCTTGATAAGGTAATGTAAAGTCTCATTATGCATTTTATTTTATTTTTATCTAGGTGAATCATAGCATTTTGTGTATGACAGATTGAATATTGTTCCTAATCTCTTATTATTTATTGTTCCTTTATTGCAGCTTACTGGTACATACACCTGTAAGCGGATGACGGCTCGCTGGCCTGTGGCACTGTTCCACAACATCCTGGATGTGTTAGCTTTCAACACGTATGTGGTGTGGACAGCAATCGACCCAACCTGGAATCAGGGGAAAAGTTTCAAGAGGAGACTTTTCCTCGCTTTGGGGACTCCTCTTATACAGCGACGCCAGCACATTCCCCGCACACCAGCCTCCGCCAGTCTGGTTAGGAGCATGCAAGCCCCAGCCGCTGCCCTGGCTGCTCTCCCCCAACAAGGACATGGGCAGAAAAGGAAGCATTGTGGCCTCTATGCCCCTAGAGACATCAAAACGAGCCTGACATGCTGCAAATGTCATGCTTATGTTTGCAAGGCCCACTCTGACCTGAGTGTCACATGCCACTCATGTGCATGAATACACACACAGACACACACACACACACACACACACACACACACACACGCACACACACACACACACACACACACACACCCTGTTGAGTTTGGTGTTTGGTTTTCCATTTATTTTTTGTATTATATGTTCATTTTGTAGTTCATTTTCAGTGCCTAATTGTATTTTAACTGATGTTATTTAATGTTTACTTCTATAAATTGTTGTTAGACACTACTTTGAAACATTGTTCTCAACTAAAAAAAGTTTAATAAAAAAATTGGTGTTGAAAAAAAAAAAATTGTGCTAATTTAAGAGCAGTTAAAACAGACCGGTCAATTTTGACCGGGAACACTAAAGTAGGGGGCTGGAGGCGAACACGACCGGAGGGTTAATTAATTACAGGCGTAACGATTACTAGCTAAAGTAAACAAATAACGTTTAGCTTTTGAGAAGGCTAAACGCAATGACTCTTAATGGTTAGCTCTATTAAAACTCTGCTAATGAGTGGACTCAGTTATTTTATTTCAGGCAACATCAAAATCCAGACTTTCCGATATATAAAAAGTACCTGAATGTAAACATCTTATCTCAGAATCCCAAGTTCTTGAAGACCACTTGAAGGCAGCATAATTAGGATGCCCGGAATACAAAGTGAGTGAGAAATAACTTTGGACAACTGCAAACTATTTAAAATGAACTTTCTGTTTCTCATATTTTCACAAGAGTAAACATCAGGTACAGCTCCATTAAACCACACCATTTTCTTACCATAGGGTAGACTCTGGGTGGGTGGTGAAAGCTAATTTGGCAGTTGTACATTGACCTACATAGCCTGGGTCAGAAAGGTTACATTCAATGCTATGAATATGAGATAAAATAATTGTTCAACCATCCCACTGACTGTGAAACGTTGGTATAAATAGAAGATATTTTGTAATAATGAACAACAAATTACTATACGAAAGGAGAAGAAAATACTATATGTGCTTTTGGATACAACTGGTGCGCAAAATGTGAAGCTTAAATTACAGTTATAACATGAATTTTGACACTCCAAGCCAAGCCATGTCAAGAAATATTTAAATATTCCTTTTAAACGACCCTTTTGGCATTATAACATTATTATAAACTCAACAGTCGACCCTGAGCTGCTTTCCACTGCTTTAATGCCTGATTCAAATGTTTTTATCCATATGAATGACAGCTATCAAAAGTATTTAACATATTTCAGTTTTATTTATTCAACTTATGGCTTATAAAAAATGCAATTCCATTGAAATAAAGTTCTTTTGAAAGCCCGTGTTCATGCACATTAAAAGCTGATTTTTACTAAATCAGAAGTAGTTAATTTCAAGCAGTTTGCACCATTACTACTCACTTGCTGCATGTGTTCTAATTAGTCACCATGATGAGTTTAGAAGTGCTTTTCACAACTCTGAGACCAGCGCAGAGTTTTGCTGTGTCTGTAACTAGCATGCTAATACACACTTCCTGATTATCGGCCAATAAAGTGCATTTTAATTAGACGCAGACCGCACACAGTGGAGTTATTTTGATTTGGGACAACACATATTTAGCTCAAACATGGTCAAATTGTTGTACAGGGCTTTTTGTATATAACTGTGATACTGTACTGATATTACCACATTTCTATTTTATACTTTACTTGTATACATTTATATAATTTTGTCTTATTTGACATCAGTCTCTTGCTATTTTTGCGACTTATTTATAATTTATTATGACCATTTATATTTTTTCTTTTTGTTATTATAATATATTGTGATGTGTGAACTACTGCGTCCAAATAATTTCCCTGGATCAATGAAGTTTGTCCAAGTCTAATCTACTGCTATTTTTTAAGAACCAAATACTACTACTTGTGCAAAGTTAATATGAAAATACATCTAATTTAATCATCAAAACAGTGAATATGTCAAGTGCATTGCATAAACAAGTTTCCTATCACTAAATAAGCAACAAAATTGTAGCTGATCAATAAAAAAATACAAAAAAATACATTATTGTTGATACAATAACAATACTGTATCCCCAATCAATATTTCATTATTCTTCCACACAGCTACTGCAAACACTTTAAAATTAACTTGTTCTTTAATACAATAAAAATCTCATACAGGCACCTTTAAAGTTCACACAGTGCACATTTTAATCAAATCAAGGAACAATAACATTTGAGAGAAGCTGGTGATTCCTGTCCAAGAATCATACCCATTTCAGAAGACGTTTGAACAGATTTGCTACACAATAAAACCACATGGGGATGAGGAAGTTCTATTTTGTGCAGGGGATATTGATCTCACAGGCCTAATTGACAGAATTGGAGAAAGCCTGAGAAAGCTGAGATGACGCCACTGCAGGGTTTGCGAAGGGAAACGAACAACTTAATAGAATCCAGCAGAGTACAAATGTTCAAGATCCCAAGATCCCAAGCTGGAACGTAATAATTGTTAAGTGTTAAGGGAGAGGAGGGAAAAGGTTTCAGAGGTAGTCCTGTGGTTAATGTTGAAACAAAGAGGCTGCCATCTGCACACTGTTATCATTACACAGATCGATAATGGGGTTTGGAAATGGCTTTATGTCATAGACTCATAGCTCCTGATAGATTTGTTAAACAGACAGTGAACTCCTAGTATTTAAAGGAAAATTAACGTTTTTTTTTTTACAATCTGAGCCTTCTTTCGGCAATAAAACAAGTAGTTTTACTCACCCATAGCAGTTTGGTGACAATTGGAGCAGTATCGCAGAACTTATGTCGAGCTGTTCTGTTCTACTAATGATCCCGTATCCGTTAGCGTGAGTGCTCGGGGCACTGATTTGCGGTGTCCAAATAACACAAACTTTAGCACTTTTCAAATCACAGAAGATCGCTGTGTCAGGGTAGACTTTTAGTAGATTCCAAAACGGCCTGAAACCCGATATGCAGCTATAGTTTCATTTGATGACGTCATCAGAGAGGACAGTGCGCATGCGTGAACTCAGCTGTTTTGTAAACACCGCTAGTCCGAAAGAAGCTAACACCGCTCTGAACTTTACTTTTCTGTTGCGATATCGAGTTTCAGGCCGTTTTGGAATCTACTAAAAGTCTACCCTGACACAGCGATCTTCTGTGATTTGAAAAGTGCTAAAGTTTGTGTTATTTGGAGAGCGCAAAGTAATGCCCCGAGCACTCACGCTAACGGATACGGGATCATTAGTAGAACAGAACGGCTCAACATAAGTTCTGCGATACTGCTCCAATTGACACCAAACTGCTATGGGTGAGTAAAACTACTTGTTTTATTGCCGAAAGAAGGCTCAGATTGTAAAAAAACGTTAATTTTCCTTTAAGATTTTGGCGGGAGGTCCGTCACCTGCTTTTCTTCATAGACATGCTGTGGTTTAGTCTGGAATGTTCCGCACCATAAATTGATCTTGCATCTGTTTGATAATGGGTTTAATTCATTCTAAGTTTACTTAAAAGATACTGTTACATTTCTGCCAGTGTCTATTGTGCAACTGAATAGTTTGTAATTGTTTGTACTGCAATACTGCACTTTATTATTATGGACTGATGAATGGACTGATTAATTGTAATTAACTTGTTTTTAATATACAGGGGGTCCTCGGGTTACGATGTTGATCCGTTCTTAAGACCGAATTTCGTCGTAAGTCGGATTTTGACTTTGATCTTCCAACCAAAGCACCAATAACCTTTCCATCTCAATAATTAGACCACTACACTGCTTGGTTATTACTGCCGCTTTCATAGGAGCAGATCAGAGCCCACATCAGGTACTTCCGCCCACATTGGGCACACACATGAGGCCGTCTTCTCCGCCCTACAACCACAACAAAGCGTATTCTTCCGCCGCGCGCCGTTCGCATTTGTTTACGTCACATTACGCTAAACCGTGTAAGACGGAATGACGCGTAATTTTTTTTATTTTTTTTTAATGGGGGCGCGTTCGTAACCACGAAACGTCGTAAGTCGAGACCGTCGTAACCCGAGGACCCCCTGTAGTCTGTATTTATAGACTATATTTTATATATTGCACAGTGCTTGTGGCAACACAGGTCAATAGCCAAAAACAAATTTCCCACTTGTGGGTCAATAAAGTTAATTTTAAAACTTATATTTTGATTTAAAGGTCCTATATTACACAAAGTTGAGTCTTGTGTAGTTTAATCCATTTTCTAATGTTACCTCATCAAAACCATGCCCAGAGTGGTGTTTTCATTCACACATGTTTGAGTGTCCCTTTATTATTAGTCTGTTTACGTCTTCCAAACTCAAAATGCAAAATGTTCCAACTTGTCATGTCATGAAGCAGTTTTCAAGTTAACAGCTCCTTTTACCTTTGTTCAGTAGAGATTGGAAATTTCAGGGCTGGTCATCCAAATGATTCAAATGAAGGTCTATGGAGTTTAAAAACACAGTGGAGTGCTTCCTGTATTACCACATGAGGTGGAGGAGAGTGTTTTCTGTTTGAGAGAATACCTCTGCCTAGATTTGTACGTTAAACACCAGGTATGTTTCTGATGAGGAAAAACATTATAACAGAGATCAGAAAATAGATCAGAAAAAGTGTAATATGGGCCCTTTAATCTGAGTGAGCTTGCCTCTACACAGATTGGACTTGCAACTTGACCTTTTGGAGTTGAATGCCATACTGTGGGATATTCCAAGTGAAGCTATAACATCTTTAGAGATGAGCAGGAAAAAAAAAGGTTACCAGTTGAGCCACATTTTGTGACTGTATTTGTGACTGAGCTACTGGAGAATCCTGTCCACTATTGATACTATGACATGAGATAGCGCTGGGCAGTTTTCTGCATGTATCTCTATGGTGGAATGTTACCATGGTGACACAGTGCACACAGCAAACACTGTCAAAAAAGTTTTAAGATAGGAGCTTGTGATCAATACAAGCGTTCATGGTCCAATTTTAGTGTTTAACAAAAAGCTGAGAGTGACTAACGAAAAAGCTGTTGGCTAATGGCTCACTTGTGACTGTAATTTTATATGGGAGACTTGTTTAAGAGCACAAATGGATTCATCTTTAGTAATTCCAACTAAAACAGTCCTTTCTGGTCAGATTGTGGTAAAATAAAGCTCAGATTAAAGTCTAATAAACCTCAGAAAGAGCAGTGCCTACAGTTAGCATTGCACCCCCAGGGAATATTGATGACATCCGCCGCAAAGTATCAATAGAGTAAATTTAAACCATCAGTTTGAAGTTCTAAAAATCTTTCAAACCTCACTCAAACTTTATTAACTGCTACAAACAAGTTACCCATTGTTCCAACCATTACACAGTAGCTGCTCCTTTCTTTTTATAACATAATTGTTTATTGTGTCGTCACTATTATTCATAATTAAATCAACGCTCTCCAAGTGTCGGCCAATTTGCATAATTGCGGTGAAGCTGTGGGCGTATCTCCGGGTGCTACACAATTCCTTGGAGATCCGCTTGGAGCTGTTCCAGTGTTTTCCGTATAAGTGAGCCCCCCCCAAGGGCCCTTTTATACACCGCTTATGTGTATTGCCAGAGCCATCGCTAAGCACACCTCTTTCAAATAATCCCTGTTAGAAATGTAGTGTTAATATCCTCACATTTAAACCTTCCCAAAGCTCAGAATACACATTGTGCTTAGTTGGCGGCGTCCTGCGGTGATACGGCAGTGAGCTAAATGTTCCATCACGGTAGTCCAAACAAAAGAGGATTTTTTTTAACTTAAAGAGAGGTTATACTACTCCTTTCACAAAACATCTTTAAAATGACAGGATTTTCTTTCTTTCTTTCTTTTTTTTATATGGTAGAAGAATTTTACTTTCTGGTTGGTCACAGGCAGCAGATGTGACCATAGACTAAATATCTTAAAATGTTTGTATGAACATGATCCTGGTGTTTTTATTTCGCTATTTTGTACATAAATAAATTCTTATTCATAATATGGAACTGGCTCCAAATTTGCTCCTATAAATGCTAGCCATGTGAGCTTCATTTGACTGGAGTCAAACGCTATGGGTGATATCACACTCCCTTAGTCCATTTCTTTATCAGTTTGTGGATGCGACATATGTAGAGGTTAACTAGCAACCCCGTTGTTAACAAGGGCCAACATGTGTCTTAAAGGAAAAGTAACGTTTTTTACAATCTGAGCCTTATTTCGGTAATAAAACAAGTTGATTTACTCACCCATATCACTTTGGTGTCATATGGAGCATTTCCGGAGATATTTTAGATTAGCGTTAGGCTAATGCCGTTAGCCTAGCGCGACTTATAGCCATAGCTCGGGGCATTCCCCGAGCATGTAATATGCCCCGTGCGGGCTCCAAATAACACAAACTTTAGCACTTTTCAAATCATAGAAGCTCGATGTCTTTAGTCTACGATTTCGTTTGGTCAAAAGTGGCCTGTAATCCGAGATTTATCCATAGTTTCGAGTAGATGAGGACACCAGTGCACATGCGCGGAGTGTGCTCTCAAACATGGAACGCATAGCTGTAAACTATGGATAAATCTCGGATTACAGGCCACTTTTGATTCAAACGAAATCGTAGACTAAAGAAATCGAGCTTCTATGATTTGAAAAGTGCTAAAGTTTGTGTTATTTGGAGCCCGCACGGGGCATATTACATGCTCGGGGAATGCCCCGAGCTATGGCTATAAGTCGTGCTAGGCTAACGGCGTTAGCCTAACGCTAATCTAAAACATCTCCGGAAATGCTCCATATGACACCAAAGTGATATGGGTGAGTAAAACAACTTGTTTTATTACCGAAATAAGGCTCAAATTGTAAAAAACGTTACTTTTCCTTTAAGTGTACAATAGTTATGATTAGGCAAATAAAAATAATTGATCTTTTTATTTTGTTAAAGGAATGCATTTTTCTAGCACTTTAAAACTAGAAAAATGCATTCATTATGTGTAAATAGTCCCTGTATTAGGATGTTTTTTTAAGTACTTTTGGACATCTTGAACTTCAAATTTTATTTTTCCACAAATTGTTACTTAACTGATGTAGTGTGACTTGTTTAAAGTGGCAACAGTAAAAGCTGGAATAGTAATTTATCATTTTCTGGCCATGTTCTACACTGCAGGTAAAACTTTTGTTTTTGCCCTAATGTGACCTGAATCTGACTTTTTCACATTACTTTGAATGTGACCCAGGTCTCATTCATACGTGAAAATAAATCAGAATCTGCTCTGACTTCAGTCTGAACACGCACGTCACATTTCTCTGCCACCGCTCCGAAACCACTACAGGTGCTACAGTTTTTCACAAAGACTGAGAAAATTAAGCACAGTAAAACGATAAAACACCTGCCAGAGAACAGCAGTGAATCTAGAAGGTAGACACAAAATGAGATTTGAAACTTAATGGGCTGTGAAATAAAGTGTGGCAAAGATGAAATATCAACTATTGTCTATTTAAACTGAAAGATAAAGATGATTCACTTTTCATGGTGCTCGGTAATAATAAATTGTCTTTCTGATAATGTGACGACAGCATGACTCAGGTTTTTTTTTGTTTTTTTCTGTGACTGTGATCTGCACATCAGGACTCTCGCGGCTGTTGGGTTCACACTTGAAAACTGATTTGAGTCACATTTTATTTGCAATTGAACAAAACAAAAAAATGACCAAACAGATTTTCAACTCGATTTAATTTCGTCTTATAAAAAGTCAGATTTAAGTGACCTACCTGTTCACACTGCAGTCCGTTCAAATCTACTACCACATATGAAAATGTCCAAATATGAGCTGTTCACAATGACATGAAAAAATCTGATCCAAAATACAATTGGGGGGGAGCAGGACATGCTGGCCTGAGAATACTTTGGGGGTCCCACTGAAGGAGCTGGAGGAAGTGTCTGAGGTGAGAGAAGTCTGGGAGTCTTGCTTACACAACACCAGATAAAATAAGCTGGGTCACATGGATAAAGATAAATGGATAAAGATAAATGGATAAAATTGAATGGAATGAAATGGACTTTGGGACTTTTAGGAGTAGAGTAGTAATACTGATTCCAATATCACAATGTTCATAGCAAACACTCTTTATTTAGACAACAGATTGTGATTTTCAATATTAAATCATAGTACTTTCTGTAACATTATGATGTGCAATCCCTCAGTTGTCCAGACAGGTTTCATAGTAACTTTTGACAACTCTATATTCAGCTCATACTAAGGTGTGAGGTGTGAGTCAGGTGTCCAAAGTTCAACCAGAAACCAGTACTGTCAACTACAGCACCTTTAAAAATAATAGCTAAGGGAAACCGACACTGGACTGTCCACAAAATACATGGGTTATTTTGAATTTGTTTTGTAAAATAAGTCAAATTGAACATGATTTCTTCGAGTGAGACATCATATTCTAAAACAATGTGTGCTTGTTTGTGTGTGAGGAAGCACTGAGCCGAAGAATGCACAAAAAATCCCCAGTACACCCCTTAGGCTTTCCCATGGGACAGTGCCAGACTCATAGGAACAACTAAGGGAAAATGATAGTTGTTATACTAGTACCAAATAGAGAGATATTTGAACGTTTTGAGCTACAATATTGTATGTATTAAATTAAGAAGAGGTCTGTTTTTGTTTGGGTTTGTGGGCAGTTTGTTGTGTCTATGGAGATTTCTAAATTCCTATATAATGTGTTCAGGACCATGGACAGTTCCTCTTCAGCATACTAGTTGTACTCTTGTTAAATGTCTCATCTTGCTATTTTTTTGCTATTCCATCTATTTTTACCCTCTACCCTCTGTTATATATTATATTTAAAGAGTGAGCTAATGTACCCAAACAATTTCCCTTCTGGATCAATAAAGTTTGTCTAAATCTATATCTACACAGTATAGATTTAAAGGGCTCATATTACACTATTTTCTGATTTAAGTTATACTGTTTCCACATCAGAAATATACCTACAGAGATGTGTTTTGTTTCATTCACACATTCAACACAAAACAAATCCTGTATATTTAGTCTGAGTCCTTCTCTCAAACAGAAAAAAGCCCAGTGTTTGTCTCTGTCCACAGTGCTGAAATCTCTAAGCACATGTTGCACTCTTATATATTTGAATGGGTTTAGAAACTATATGCAATGTCAAAAGTTACGATATTTTTGTTGATGGGTGTAGACTTTTATTGTACCTCAAAAACTCAGATAAGTGCCTCTGTCCATGGTGCTGAAAACACAAAGCTTACATTACAGTTGCACTCTTGCAATAAAAAATATAAACAAAAAAAAGCTAAGATGCTGTCCCATTATACAAATTGTATTGATTCATCTGAAATTTGTATGTACTAAATAAATATCTGGAAAAAGTGTATTTTCAGGCCTTTTAAATAAATACTAAATTGTGACCCGCCACGAGAAAACCAGTCACATGTCGGGATTCGTAAACATGAGAAAATCGTGTTTTAAGTTTTTTTTTTTTTTTTTTTTTCTGTTTTTTTTTTTCAAAATTTGTGATTTTCATTTTTTGCAGAATGAGCTAGTTGAGATCATGAAGAAGACACTTCATGTTTCAGATAACAGCATTGGTTGCTTTAAAAACATACATTTTGTCTTTGAAATTGGCTTGTATTTCAGAAAGACAGGGTCAGGGTGTGCATAAATTACCACACTACAATCACGTGACATTAGCGCTCTTTTGTCAGCCGTGAGAAAACCTCATGAATATGTAGCTGCATTTCAATAGGGTAAGGAGAGTGAAAAAGGAGAAAATCTGTAACTTTGACTGTAAATACTACATAAGAAGGAAGGAGTCTCTCCTCGGGACCCAGGACACGTTCAGGACACGTTTGGGACACGTTTTGGACACGTCCGTTTCTACGAAGCTTATGTACAGGATGCGATCGTATACTTTATTGCCAAAAGACCGTAGATACGCGAATAATCGGACAACGAGACAAACAATGAGGCAAATAAGTGTACCCGATGATGTTTGCAGGAACACATTTACTTTATAGACTTTAGGACATGTTTAAATACTAATTCAGCTTTCGTGTGGCGATCACATTTCATGATGTATATAATAATAAACTTTAACCAGTGTGCAGGACTGCGCGGTGCAGCCTAGCCTATTTCTGCTAGGACTAAAACTGGACTAAACTGGGACTAATCCAGGATTAAACCAGGACTAAAACAGGACTAAAACAGGACTAAGGTGTGTGTGTGTGTCCAGAGTGTGTGTGTGTGTGTGTGTGTGTGTGTGTGTCTGTGTGTGTAGTGTCCTATACTATTTTGTATTGTATTAAATTGACAATACAGGTGAACATATTATCCTGTTTATTATTGACTTATTGAATGATTATATGGACTTTTTGTTATAAAAGCATTTCCATTTTAACAAAGTACCTTCTAATTCTGACCTTCCCTGGAACATCACACCACAGAGATGGGGGAGGGCTTAGCTTAATGTCATGCAAATGAGCTCTGAAGGCCTGGACTAGAGAATCTTTAGAGCTTTTCTCAGCTCATTTTCATTTTGTTTTCAGATGTGCTGCTTTCAAATGGCCACACATTCTTCAAATGTTCTCAGTTTTCCATGTGTAAGGCATAATTGGAAAGCTTATCTACACTTTCAGAATCTGTGAATAACTCAAAATGCCTCCAGGATGACTTGTGTCTATTTTTTCCATAGCCGGGCATAATTATACCTGTTGCAGTTGCACTCTTGTGATATTTCTAACTTAAATAAAGTCTGCGTATGGAACATGTACGGTTATAAACTTCACCTCCAGTTCTCATGAGGCATTTAGGTGCTGGAGCTTCTTAACATTTAGAAAGTAAACAAGTGAAGTCCTCATCCCCTATGAATGCTATGCTAATACATTTGTTGTGAATGCAATTTGATCTCAGAATGTGTCCGGTGATGATAATGGGATTAGTGTAGTGTGCAGGAAAAGTTCAAAGTTTTATCTATGACGCAACTAAAAAAACAATACACAAACAGAGCATTTTTCAGTGCTCAGAGAAGATGACTTTGGATTAGTTAATTGAATGAAACAAGAAATGAAAAAAATGAAACAAGAGTGAATGCATCAAAATACAACTCCAGGTATGTTTCTATTATAACATGTTTAAAAGGTAAAAAAAAAAAAAAAAAAAATCTTGAAGTTCTTTAATACAGTGGTACCTCACCTTACGAAATTAATTCGTTCCAGAAGTGGTTTCGTAACGTGAATTTTAAAGTTGAGTAGCTATTTCAATGGAAAAGGCCTGATTCGTTCCAAGGTTTGTTTGTTTTTTTATAGTGTAATGGTTTTTTTATAGTGTAACTTTGCGTTCTGCGTCCTGATTGGCTAAGAGACTGTAGAGCCAGGACTAAATGTGGAATAAACCAGGTCTAGACCAGAACTAAACCAGGTCTAGACCATTTCTAAACTAGGTCTAAACCTGGACTGGACCTGGACTAAACCAGGATTAAACCACCACGTGCCGCTCTTTGCTGGTTTCGTGTGGCTGGTTTGTGGCTCGGGCTCCAGAGGACGCGGTCCAGGCGCCGCGGTTCTATCTCGTGCTCGCAGACCCGGTGCCAATGTACTGTCAGAGTGAGACGCTTTGTCAGTTTAAGACGCCTCCTCGAGATCTGCGCAAGCGCGCATGATGTAATGGTTTAGAAACAGCTGAGCTACAGCTGGGATGTGAAAGCCGTACGCTTTCATGCGCTACTGCTTAAGTATGTAACATTTTAACAGTCTATTGGTTTTATTGTATGTTTGAACGAGATGTGAATGTTAGATTTGCGGCAGAATACCTACGTCAGATAACCGAGACGCTTCGTCACTTTCAGACGCCTCCTCGACTGCTCGAGATGAGCGCTACTGCGCATATGATGTAATGGTTTAAAAACAGCTGGGCTGTCGAAGCGTCTCGCTTTGACGGTTTTATGCGCTACTGCGCAAGTAAGTAACATTTTAACAGTATTGGTTTTATTCTATGTTTTAACCAATTAAGCATGTAAAGAACGAGATGTGAACGTTAGATTTGTGGCAGAATACATACGTCAGATTATAATAGTTTGGATTTAACATTTGACTGCATCGTTATAGTTTTCATTCAAAATAATGAAAACAGACAGGTTAGTATTTACTTATAGTTATTTTCTTGTGCTTTTTTAACATAATCTTTTACTGTTATTAATTGCAAGCTGCTCTTATTAACCTGTCTGTTTTTATTATTTTGTTTGTCATTTGTCTTCGCTATGATTCACTGCTCAAGACTTAATGCTTTTCTTCTTCTTAACCACGTCTGCAAATGTCTTTAAGGAGTCACGTCATGCATGCGCGCGCATGAGGAGGCGTTTTAAACTGACAAACCGTACGGCTGTAGCTCAGCTGTTTCTAAACCATTACATCATGCGCGCTTGCGCAGATCTCGAGGAGGCGTCTTAAACTGACAAAGCGTCTCACTCTGACAATACACCGGTTGTGCGACGCGGTGAGGTGCTCCTCACGTGGCGCGGTGAGGTGAGGTGCTCCTCGCGTGGCGCGGTGAGGTGAGGTGCTCCTCGCGCGGTGTGGTGAGGTGAGGTGCTCCTTGCGCGGCGCGGGACTTCCGGAGCTGTGTCTCCCCCCACGCTTCACTATTTAATACATTTTGTTGAAAATCTATGAAAGTTTGAGTGTTTAAACGAGAGAGAAATGTGAGAAAAGTTTAATTCCAGTCTGAGAAAAGTGTATAATGTGTGTGGTGAGGCATTTAGAGCCTTAAAACATGTATAATAATTGCAAAATATAAAGTTGTCCTACTTTGGGGATTTCTCTTGTTGTGGGTTATTTCTGGAACCTAACCCCGTGTGTGTTGATAAAGTGTATTTACGTTTCGGGGCGTGCATCTGAGCGCGCATCTGAGCGCGCATTATTTGAATTCGCTCAGATGCACGCCCTGCTGTTATCCCCGCTCAAAGAGCACCTTTCTCGGCCTCTTAGCTCACAGTGTCAACCCCCCGGCTCTTGAATCGCATAGAACCAGAGCCAGCCCCAGGGAAAATCCCGCGGTCGTGCCCGCACAAAGAGCACCTTTCTCGGCCTCTTAGCTCTAGCTCCGAACACGCAAGGAGCACGGAGACAGGAGCACCGCGAGCACGAGATAGAACCGCGGCGAACACGCAGCCCGAGCCACAAACCGAACACGAAACCAGCAAAGAGCCACACGGGGTGATTTAATCTTGGTCTAGTCCCGGTTTAGTCCAGGTCTAGACCTGGTCCAGTCCTGGTTTAGTCCAGGTCCAGTCCAGGTTTAGACCTGGTCTAGACCTGGTTTAGTTCTGGTCTAGACCTGGTTTATTCCACGTTTAGTCCTGGCTCTACAGTCTCTTAGCCAATCAGGACGCAGAACACAAAATTACACTATTAAAAAAAATGTTACACTATAAAAAAAAAACCTTGGAACGGATCAGGCCTTTTCCATTGAAATAGCTACTCAACTTAAGAAAAATTCACGTTACGAAACCACTTCTGGAATGAATTAATTTCGTAAGGTGAGGTACCACTGTACTTGCATTTCCTACTCTTATGATTCTGGGTACTAAAAAAAATCTTGGTATAGATATTTGCCTATCTTACAAATAAGAATAAAAAAAAGAAAAAAAAAAAAAAGAAAAAAAACCTGCCTCTGTCCGTAGTGCTGAAATTCAAACACTGCTAACATAGCTGTATTACACATTCTAATAACTTAATATTTCTGAAATCAAATTCCCAAATTTTGTCAAATTAATACAACAGCAATAAACAAATAATCACAGACATCCGTGTTGAGCAGAGGTACAGATGTTCCAGTGACTACAGAGCATTTCCTGCCGACGTGTGTGGATGAGAGACCGCTCCAAAAAAGCAAATCCACACTGTAGCTCCGAGCCCCTGTTTCCTCGGTCTTCATCTTGGGCTTTGTGACGAGACCCTCAACAGCTGCTTTCAGAATTGAAAATGGCGCCAACGGGAATCTGACTTGGATAAATGTCAGGGGGAGGGAGGAAGAGAGAGGGGAGGAGAGAGATAGAGAAGGGAGGAGAGAGAGAGAGAGAGGAGAGGAAGGGGAGTGAGGGGCAGGAAGGAGGGGAAGGAGAGGAGAGAGAGACAGGGGTGGAGGAGAGAGAGAGGGAGAGGGAGAGAGAGAGGAGATGAAGGGGAGTGAGGGGCAGGAAGGAGGGGAAGGAGAGGAGAGAGAGACAGGGGTGGAGGAGAGAGAGAGAGGGAGAGGGAGAGAGAGGGGAGGGAGGAGAGAAAGAAAGGGGAGAGAGGAGGGTAGAGGAGAGAGAGAGAGAGGGGGGAGACAGAAAATGGAGGAGAGAGAGGGGAGGAAGGGGAGTGAGGGAAAGGAGGGAGGGGAGGGAGAAGAGAGGGAGAGAGGGAGGTAGAGCAGAGAAAGTGTGGGGAGAGGGAGGGAGGAGAGAAAGGGGAAAGATGAGGGTAGAGGAGAGAGAGAGGGAGGGGGAGAGAGAGAAGGGTAGAGGAGAGAGAGGAGGGTAGAGGAGAAAGAGAGGGAGGGGGAGAGAGAGGAGGGTAGAGGAGAGAGAGTGAGAGGGAGAGAGAGTGGAGGGAGGGAAGAGAGAGAGAGAGAAATGGGAGAGAGGAGGGTAGAGGAGAGAGGGAGGGAGGGAGGGAGGGAGGGAGGGAGGGAGAGGGGTACAGAAAAGGGAGGAGAGAGAGGGGAGGAAGGGGAGTGAGGGAAAGGAGGGAGGGGAGGGAGAAGAGAGAGACAGGGAGGTAGAGCAGAGAAAGTGTGGGGAGAGGGAGGGAGGAGAGAAAGGGGAAAGATGAGGGTAGAGGAGAGAGAGAGGGAGGGGGAGAGAGAGAAGGGTAGAGGAGAGAGAGGAGGGTAGAGGAGAAAGAGAGGGAGGGGGAGAGAGAGAGGAGGGTAGAGGAGAGAGAGTGAGAGGGAGAGAGAGTGGAGGGAGGGAAGAGAGAGAGAGAGAAATGGGAGAGAGGAGGGTAGAGGAGAGAGGGAGGGAGGGAGGGAGGGAGGGAGAGGGGTACAGAAAAGGGAGGAGAGAGAGGGGAGGAAGGGGAGTGAGGGAAAGGAGGGAGGGGAGGGAGAAAGAGAGAGACAGGGAGGTAGAGCAGAGAAAGTGTGGGGAGAGGGAGGGAGGAGAGAAAGGGGAAATATGAGGGTAGAGGAGAGAAAGAGGGAGGGGAGAGAGAGAAGGGTAGAGGAGAGAGAGATAGGGAGGGAGAGAGAGGAGGCTAGAGGAGAGAGAGGATGGGAGAGAGAGAGGAGGGTAGATGAGAGAGAGAGAGGGAGGGAGAGAGGGAGGAGAAAGGGAGAGAGGAGGGGGTGAGGATGCAAAAGGAGTGAGGGGGGAGAAAGAGAAAGAAAGAGAGAGAGAGCGAGAGAGACAGAGAGAGAAAGAGAAAGAGAGATTGAGGAGTTGTGGGCGAGCAAGTGACAAAGACTGAGTGAAGGACGTGGAAGGAATGAATGGAGAGAAAAGGTGGATGGCACTTGTATAAAAAGTGGACTAAGGGAGTGTGACTTCACCTATAGTGTTCAGCTCCAGTCAAATGAAGCTCATCCAGGCTAGCAGTTATAGAAGTGAATTTGGAGCCAGGTCCAGTTAAGAATAGGTATAAGAATGTATTTATAACACTATTCCATTCTGTGTACTGCTGTCTCCTCTGCCCTGTGTGAAGGGGCTGTGGGCGGGACCTGGTTGGAAATCCCTGATTGGCTGCCAGCTGGCCAATCAGGGAGAGGAACTTTGAAAAGGAGATGTGTGCTGCTAGTTCTCTCTCTGTCATGCTCGCCTGGAGGTTGGTTTAGGCAAGTTGGTACCCTATACACTTTACATCACGTAGGATTATGTTTGTTTATACACACTATGTTTATCATTTGTTTGTTGTTTTATAGTATCAAAGCCCCTTTTTTAAGTTAGATTAGGCTTATGATTTCTTTCCTTTAATAGCCCAGGTTTCAGTTGGGCCCTGTTTTGTTATACTTTTGATTTTGTTCAAATGGTGCACGCCTCCTCCCACCATTTTATGTAAACCATTTTATGTTTTGGCTGCAAAATAAAATAGCCAAACATCTGTTTACTCTTTGTCTCATTCTGTTTTACATTAGTTATGTCCTTTAACAAATAAGGGACATAACACAGACAAAATAGCAAAATAAACAGATCAAGCAGGATCAGTAGTGGGTTAATATGAACATCAGCAGAAGTCACAGAAAGAGGGGTGACAATTTCTCAATGTAAATTCAGTAAGAAACTAAGTAGAAGGAGCCGAAAGCTTCATCGTTAAAGTTTAAGTGTTGCAGAGTTCTGGTGTAATATATTGGTGTTTTTTATTCTTTTACATAACAGTAGGGCTGTCAAAAAATCAATACCAAAGGATAAACTAAATATTTTGTTGTTTGTTGAGGAAATTATAGTTTTTCAAAAATTGCGTGTCAAAACTAGAAACTCAGGAAAAGTACAAATATTTTTTTTAAAAGTACAAAAAAGTACAAAAAAATAAAAAGTACAAATAAATAAAGAAACAAATAAAACCTTTCCTGAACAGTTTTCAAAATAGTGTAGATCTGTATCAGAGCTAGACCACTTGGTAATATTAGAAACTACCTTAAAAAACAAACAAACAAACAAACAAAAAATAGTACATTCTATTGTATTTAAAAAAAAAGTTCTTGCCATCAGTGGGGTATCAAAATTCATCCATACTGAGCCCATGCTTGAGTTTTGTGAATAATGACACACTATACTGTGTGGAATGCTGCTGTAAAAACAAATCTCACTAGCCTTCCCCTTTAAAGGGCCCATATTCAGAGGTGGGACAAAGTGCTGGGCAAGTCCCAAGTAAGTCTAAGTCTTTTGCACTCAAGTCCGAGTGAAGTCCCGAGTCAAGAGTATCCAAGTGCCGAGTCAAGTCCGAAGTCAAAGCTCACAAGTCGAGTCCAAAGTCCTAGCATTTTAGTTTCGAGTCATTTCGAGTCCCCTTTACAAAGAAATAACATTTCTACAAATCATATAATATAACAAATCACCTTCGGCATCATTTTGAAAACTGGCGCGTGGATGCTTGTTTCCGCATTATTTTGTGCAATTTGCCTTGGATGCGGTCGAATGAAAGCAATGTAGATCTACTATGATTGGATGTTGTGCAAGCCGCGCGCACATGCTCTTTGCATACATTTTCACAGATTCACAAGTACAACGAGTGCGGTCCTTATCAACATACTTTTAGAGTTGTTGTTTTTTTCATTGGACGTAGCAAGTCATCACAAGTCAAAAGGCCTAAGTCCAAGTGAAGTCACAAGTTATTGATATTGAAGTCCAAGTCGAGTTGCAAGTGTTTGTACATTTTGTCGAGTCGAGTCTAAAGTTATCAAATTCGTGACTTGAGTCTGACTCGAGTCGAAGTCACATAACTCGAGTCCACACCTCTGCCCATATTACAGCAAGTGCTCCACTGAGTTTAAAAACTCCATACACCTTCATTAGAATCTTTGGATGGTTTCAGCCTTAGAATTGCCCATCTCTACTGCAGAAAAGGTAAAAAGGGAGCTGTGATGTGTGAGTGAAACAATACACAACTCATGTTGGTAACAGTGTTATAACGTGGATTAAAACTCAGTCAATTTCATGTAATGTAGGACCTTGAAGATTAAAAAAAAAAAAAACATTCAAGTTATTGCTGATATAATAATTTAGTCATTGGAGTGTACCCAGAACACTTGCTGTGGAGAAAATTAATTTAAAATGTCTTTAAAAATTAAAAAATATTTTGTCTTCATTAAAGGCACTGTATTTGATTTTTTCCCCATGGATTTGAGCAAAATATCTTATAGCTTAAATAACCAAGAGATCAAAAATATGTCCCTGTGTACTGCTTACATCTAATTATAAAGGTGTTTCATTATAATCATAATTCATTATAATCAAGTGTGTATTAGCATGCTAAGTGTTGTTGTTAGCTTTACTGTCGCTGCAAAACTCTTCTTCTCTGAAAGTTGTGAAATTAGCATGTTCGGTATGCATAAGGTAAGGGAGAAATAACTTTGGACCACTTCAGACAGTTTAAAGGTACACTATGTAACTTTTCAGCTGGGGGTTTGTCACCTTCTTGTTTCTGTGGATATGTCATTGCTCTAATATGAATGTCCCATAGTATGACATTAAAGAGCTCTAACTTACATGTTTTTAATTACATGTGGTCAAAAATAACTACAAAAACAGGCATTCTGATGGTGAGCAGGAGTGCCTCTCCACAGATCTGACCAGTAACTTGACCTGATTTGGTCTCCAAGGTCACCAGAAAAGTTGCACAGCGCACATTTGTTCTGTTTTTCACATTAAAAAAAAGAAAAAAGTAACAAATCATGAACTGTGTCGCATATTTGAAAGATAGTTTTGGAAGCCCTAAAACGGAAAACAAAATATATGTATTTGTAAAACTTTACGAGCATTCACATAAAGACATCCTCTAGAAAACAAGTTATTTGGAGATGTGCTTTTCTTCTGTTTCAATTGTCTGTACAAACAAAACAAAACCAATGAACTCCAACCATTTCATTGCATTATTGTTTTAAAGTGCTGCACACACATTTTTGGTACGGATAACAGTCTGAAAGATCCAATTTGTTCTAAATGGAAAAAAGTAATGGCAGAAGTAGTAAATAATGCAGTGCTAAGAAAAAGCATCTTCAAAATCAGGGATATTTCTGAGCCATCCATCTCCCCTAAAACACCAAAGAGCCATTGAATATGAGAGTAAATGCAGTCTGTACATCTCAAGAGGATCCAAACGAATAGCTCTGCCCATTATGTCATATTAATACAGTTTTTCCACATTTTTGGCATTATTAAAGGAGAGCTATTATGCAAAATCAACTTTTCAGAGCTTTTAGAAATGTTGTAATTGTTTTCCCCCTTTCTCATTTACTCACTCGAAGTTACATTTAGAGTGATTCATGAGCGTTTGAGTAATCCTCTGTTTTCATTGCCATGGCAGAGGGTGAAGGGGTTAAGGCAAGAGTATCCAAACTTTTTCATCAAAACAGATATATCGCATAGAAAACACAAAGCAGAGGGCTGACCAAGGGCCACAGACTGATGCTGAATACAGTGAATACATGGAAATATGTGCATTTATAACAAATTACAATGAGTCACCAGATCTTTATTCATGTTTAGATCCTCATAAGGACACACTAAATAGAGTATTTCATAGGTGGTTTTATCAAGGTAGACTTTCAAAAACTTGCAGTAAACAGTATTGCTTATAGTTATATGGGC
Source organism: Paratrypauchen microcephalus (assembly GCA_036785185.1). NCBI lineage: Eukaryota > Metazoa > Chordata > Actinopteri > Gobiiformes > Gobiidae > Paratrypauchen > Paratrypauchen microcephalus. The sequence goes on along the minus strand of JAVJIX010000080.1, from coordinate 2,634,489 downwards.
CAATTCACCTGGAAGTATGAGGTCCAAGAAAGAAAAAAAAATTAAACTTAAATTAAAAAAACGTGATGTGAGCTGCATTTGCCCCCCAGGGTAGTAGGTAAGAATGTATGTGTAATGTATGTATGTGTACCAGCATCTCTCCTATTATTTTTGTCTTGGTTAATGTACTTCAGTACTGTACAAATAAAAGCAGACCACTCCATACCATAGAACCAATCTGATTTTATTTCCTTAATTTGAGATATGTGTAGAAGTTGGTAATGTTGGCACAACTGGAAAAAAAATAAAATAAAAAAATCCAAAAGCTTACTAGCGTGATCTGCAGATATCCATAGGAGTGGCCGATAGCATTAGCTTGAAAAATTACAATGTAAATGTAAAGGATAAAAGAAGAAATTCAATTTGTCAACTGGACAAAGTTTGTTTGGTCGAAAACGTTTCGTCGCTCATCCGAGAGGCTTCGTCAGCTCTAATTAGAATGCTGGTAAGACACTTGCTTATATCTTGCTGCAGGGAGGAGCTAACTAGCTAACTACTTTCCGAAACTATCTCATTGGTTTTAGTCTTTTGTTTCTCTGGCATCTAGATTACCATACCTATTCATCCCTACAACGACTGTTTTTCACACCTCTGGCCCTGACCTGGCTAGCCCTATTGTTCCCCTGTTTGCTTGATCTAGGCTTAATAATGGAATTATAGATGGGAGACAAATTATGTCTGACTCCACCATTTCTGTTCAAAGAAGGATTCTCTTTTTTGACAAAAATAGCCTCTTTAACTCCCCTCTCAAACCAATTCTTTTCCCTGGCTAAGATCTGAACCTCACTGTCCTCAAATGAATGACCCGTGGCTTCTAGGTGAAGATGTACGGCAGATGACGGTCCACTCTGGCACGCCCGTCTGTGTTGGTACATCCTCTTGTGAAGTGGCTGTTTGGTTTCCCCAATGTAGCGCTCACTGCAGTCTTCACTACACTGAATGGAGTAGACCACATTGCTTTGTTTGTGGCTCGGTGTTTTGTCCTTTGGGTGGACGAGTTTTAAGACAAAAACTCGTCGAGTTTTAAGACAAAAACTCGTCCACCCAAAGGACAAAACACCGAGAGGGGAGTTAAAGAGGCTATTTTTGTCAAAAAAAGAGAATCCTTCTTTGAACAGAAATGGTGGAGTCAGACATAATTTGTCTCCCATCTATAATTCCATTCTTAAGCCTAGATCAAGCAAACAGGGGAACAATAGGGTTAGCCAGGTCAGGGCCAGAGGTGTGAAAAACAGTCGTTGTAGGGATGAATAGGTATGCTAATCTAGACACCAGAGAAACAAAAGACTGAAACCAATGAGATAGTTTCGGAAAGTAGTTAGCTAGGTAGCTCCTCCCTGCAGCAAGATATAAGCAAGCGTCTTACCAGTATTCTAATTAGAGCTGACGAAGCCTCTCGGATGAGCGGCGAAACGTTTTCAACCAAACAAACTTTGTCCAGTTGACAAATTGAATTTCTTCTTTTATCATGGATTCTACCTGGACGACTGAGGGACTCTTCACAAATGTACTATAAAGGTTAGGAGACTTGTTTCTTTTATGAAGTTTAGATCAATACTGTGATTTAAAATGTCCAAAATATAACATAATGCTGAATTAAAAGAAAAAGGCTAGTTTGACATTATCAAAACTATCAACAAATTTTTGTATTCTTGAGTTCAATTTTTCCATCCATTCACATTTCAGTAATACTCAAACGCTGAGATGTGATTTACTGTAAAAAGCCAATTTTAGCAATGGATAACTAGATAATGGATTATGGATTATCTAATGGAAAACAGAACTGGTTCATTATTGTAATCATAAAACCCAAAATATTGAGAAATGTATTTAATGTAATGATTTTTGAAATGACAGCGTTTTTCACTATTGTGGCAACACTTTTTTTTTTTAACAGCACAGAAGTGATACTTTGGTTTAATGTTAGAAATAATTTTAAGACATAATTTA